>LR738712.1:358453691-358738209 GCA_902687465.1 Secale cereale
CACAAACTCGCTAGTTCTGCCTCTGTGCCTACCGCGTGCACACTCGACATATGTCTTTCTCTCCCTCTCCTCTCCCCACCCCACCCCCCTCCAACAATGACTGCAGAAGGGTGAGGACTCGATCTTGATTTTAATCTACCAATTGTCTTCTCTCTCAAACACACGCACACACACACACTAGTTGTATCTCTGTGCGTCGCTCACACACACTCGATACATATTTCTCTCCATAGCCCCCTTGATTTGTAGACCTCCCGCAAGCCCACAATTGTAGTGACGATGACGATGGACCCACTGTGCCTTGTTTTTACCGGCCTCATGTGATACTTTTCAACCTGTTTTCTGTTAATTAACAAGGCAACCTTTTCTTTGTTACTACTAGTGAATTTGAGACCATTCGGGGCAAACATAAAATATATCGCTTCAACCAATTATCATAGTAACTATTTAAACAGAAACATGCAGAAAACCGTGCGTTGCACGGAACATCAAGATGCATTTATATGAGTAGTTTATCCTATGGGAGATAATGATGAACGAGGGTAGGCCTTATTTGAAAATGTGTGTAGGAGTGATGGTATCTTTTTGCAAAATTGTTATACTTTCCTTCCTATCCGTTAGATATAGATCAGACAGCCTATATTGCAGGATGGCAGGCACACTATCATCACCAACTCTGTTTTTTATAAGAGTAGAGATATAGACTCCTATAAAAGACTCAGTTGGTAATGATGGTGTGTCTGCCATCCGTCATTTATGACCATTAGATCTGCATCTAACGGCTGTGAGGTAAGTTGTGGCATTGTTGCAGCAATAGCCCACTTCTATGCTCCAATAGTAGTTGCCTCTATTTAGAATGTCATTCTCGTCTGGATCATGAGAGTTTGAGCACCGGAGATGGGTGCATTTTGGTGGTGTAGCAAGACTTCTTATTAATTATCATGTCTTGCTGTTTATGTTAGTACTCAGTAGTAGTCACTAGTCAGTGTTTAAATTTGTACATATCGTTGTTTCGAACTGTTTATTGTCTCGAACTGCTGGTGGGCTAAATGAGGGCATCACCATTCTCTAGAGAGGATATCTCCTTTTTTAAAGTTAAATAATTTGAGCTCAGTGTCTTTTCGATGATGTACACTTGTTTGGACCAGTGAGGTGTCGTCGAATATGGGACGACTAGTAACACAATGCCAAACAAGTCAATTATGACTCTCAGGCCGGGTGCTCAGAAAAAGAAAGAAAAAGGACTCTTAGGCCGACAATTGGGCGCCACCGGTGTTTTCGTGCTCTTGCGCGCCGAGAGCATATTGGCGCGTGTTCGAAATTCATGCTACCTTTTCATTCCCGATCTAACGCCCCTCCCCCACCTCTGGAATCTCGATTCCTACTCTAGCCAAATCCCCCTCATGTACTCCCTGTAATCAAGCGCACTATCATGTCACCGGTCAACACGGATCTCCAAGCCAGAGATCCTGAGGTCCGTCCTGCCTTCGGGCACTGTGTGCTATCGCTCAACAGTGGCATGTCGGAGCTCCTCGTGACGTTTGGGATCTCATCCGGGACTCCGAACAACATTCGATCACCAATGTGAATATCCCAATACTACTCTAGTGTCACCGAATGTTAAGCGCGCAGAACCTACGGGTTCGAGAATCATGTTGACATGACCGAGACACTCTCCGGTCAATAACCCATAGCGGGACCTGTATGGCCATATTGGTTCCCACATATTCCATGAAGATCTTTATCGGTCGAACCACGATGCCAAGGATTCAATCAATCCTGTATGCAGTTCCCTTTGTCTAGCGGTATGTTACTTGCCCGAGATTCGATCGTCGGTATCTCCATACCTAGTTAAATCTCATTACAAGCAAGTCTCTTTACTTGTCCCGTAATACAAGATCCCGTGACTAACTCATTAGTCACATTGCTTGCAAGCTTCTTGTGATGTTGTATTACCGAGAGGGCCCAGAGATACCTCTCCATCATACGGAGTGACAAATCCCAGTCTCGATCCATGCCAACCCAACAGACACCCTCAGAGATACCTGTAGAGTACCTTTATGATCACCCAGTTATGAAATGACGTTTGATTCACACAAGGTATTCCTCCGGTTTCTGGGAATTGCATGATCTTTTGGTCATAGGAACCTATACTTGACACGAAGAAAGTAGTAGCAATAAACTAATACGATCAAATGTTATGCTTACGGTTGGGTCTTGTCCATCACATCATTCTCCTAATTATGTGATCCCATTATCAAATGACAACTCATGTCTATGGTTAGAAAACCTTAACGATCTTTGATCAATGAGCTATTCTAGTAGAAGCTCACTAGGGATACGTTGTTGTCTATGTATCCACAGAAGTATCTGAGTTTCCGATCAATACAATTCTACCATGGATAATAAAGAATTATCATGAACAAGTAAATAAAATAATAACCACTTTATTATTGCCTCTATGGAATATTTCCAACAGGAATTGAGCCCATCTTGTTATCCTTAATAGCAACGATACATGCGTGTCATGTCTCTTTCTGTCACTGAGATTGAGCACCGCAAGATCAAAACCATTACAAAGCACCTCTTCCCATTGCAATGTAAATCAATCAATTTGGCCAAACAAAACCGAAATATCGAAGAAGAAATACAAGGCTACAATTGTCACACCCAAGATGCGATTCTATCCTGATCACGTGATGAACTCATGATTGGGGCACAACCGCATTTCGGGCGCTTGGCAAGATGGATATCATTACATCATACCATTACAAAAATAGATGGGGTACACATTCAAGTCCTACAATTGCCACATGAATACATCACATCATACACAAGACATCCGACTACGGATGAAAACACATGAAAAACACAACAACATCCATCCTGCTATCCCAGATTGCCGACCAGGAACCTATCCCAAGACTGAGGAAGAACAAGAAGGAAGAACTCCAACACAAGTAAACATCGCTCTCACGTCAAGTCATCAAAAACTTGTACCTGTAACTGTTGTTGTAGTATCTGTGAGCCATGCGGACTCAGCAATCCCATTACCATGGGTATCAAGACTAGCAAAGCTTAATTGGTATGGAAAGCATGAGTGGTGAGGTTGCATCAGCGGCTAAGCATTTGTATGGTGCCTAACTTACGATTTCCAGAATACGATGAGAAGCTACGCAAAGTGATCTTGAACTAGCTACGAGTCAAACATAACGCCACCGTTTTCTCTTCCCGAACTTACTCAAAAAGAGATGATCACGGTAACTCACGTGGTCGGTGTATTTTATTTCAGATCCTCTGTGAAGTTCTCTAGAACCAGATATTAACAAATTCCAATATGCCACATAACCGCGGGCACGGCTTTCGAAAGATCATAACCCTGCAGGGGTGTCCCAACTTTGCCCATCACAAGCTCTCACGATCAGCAGAGATAATGATAATATTACCCCTTATCTTACGGACAATATTACAAGCCATCACAAGCTCTCACAACTAGCAGAGGTAAAAACCTCTTATCTTAGGGACAACCCGATCAGACTCGGAATCCCGGTGCACAAGACATTTCAACAATGGTAAAACAAGTCCAGCAAGACCTCCCGGTCTGCCGACACCCTGATAGTAGCCGTGCGTATCTCGTCTCAGGCCACGTCTGGATGAGCTACACATACAGTACTGAAGTCCTCGGGTTGCCCCAGGTAGCCCACACAGTGCTCTAGTTTGGACTAGCACCATCAGTACTACCCCCCCCAGTATTATGTTGAATTAAGAATCCCCGGTCATGCGACCCCCTATGCAAAATTAATTTATTAATTAATAGTTTTATTATGTTGGCAAATTAAAATCAAAGTTGGGCCTTGCTAGAGGAGTTTTATTCAAAGCGAACTGTCGAGGGGGGCCCGTAAACCCCGATCGTGTTAGGAACGCAAAGTCAAGGAACATAACACCGGTTTATCGGTTATTAATGTGGCATGACTGGAATAAAACACTGATCAAAAGGCCAAGCTTTCCACCCATTGCCAAGTATATAGGTGCATCAATTATAGTAATAGATATTGTGATATTCCAACATCCAAGTTCCGACATGGAGCAAACTTCATCTTCACCTGCAACTAACAACGCTATAAGAGGGCTGAGCAAGCGGTAACATAGCCAAACAACGATTTGCTAGGATGGTGGAAAAAGGTTAGAGGTTGTTTCATGGCATAATGGGAGGCTTGATAAACAAGTGGTGGGTAGCGTGACATATAGCGATAGCATCAAGACAACTAGCATAGCAATGATAGTAGTGAGACCCAAGGTGATGGTCACCTTGCCTGAGATCCCGCTAGGAAGAAGAATGAGTCCATGAAGAAGAAGCCACGTAGACGAACCAAGCATAGTCGAACGAATGCTCACGATTGCAACAAAACAGGAACTACTGAGAAGAAGCAAACAACATGGTAAATGAAGGAAATATGCCCTAGAGGCAATAATAAAGTTGTTATTTGTATTTCCTTATATCATGATAAATGTTTATTATTCATGCTAGAATTGTATTAACCGGAAACTTAGTACATGTGAGAATACATAGACAAAACAGAGTGTCCCTAGTGTGCCTCTACTAGACTAGCTCATTGATCAAAGATGGTTATGTTTCCTAGCCATAGACATGAGTTGTCATTTGATCAACGGGATCACATCATTAACTGAATGATGTGATGGATTGTTTAGTTTTACTGCTATTGCTTTCTTCAAGACTTATAAATGTTCCTATCACTATGAGATTATGCAACTCCCGAATACCGGAGGAACACCTTGTGTGCTATAAAACGTCACAATGTAACTGGGTGATTATAAAAATGCTATACAGGTGTCTCCGAAGGTGTTTGTGGTGTTGGCATAGATCGAGAATAGGATTTGTCACTCCGAGTGTCGGAGAGGTATCTCTGGGCCCCCTCTGTAATACACATCATAATAAGCCTTGCAAGCAAATAACTAATGAGTTAGTCACAATATGATGTATTACGGAACGAGTAAAGAGACTTGCCGGTGACGAGATTGTCCTAGGTATGATGATACCGACGATCGAATCTCGGGCAAGTAACATACCGATGACAAAGGGAACAACGTATGTTGTTATGCGGTTTGACCGATAAGGATCTTCGTAGAATATGTAGGAACCAATATGAGCATCTAGGTTCCTCTATTCATTACTGACCGGAGATGAATCTCGGTCATGTCTACATAGTTCTCGAACCCGTAGGGTCCGCACGCTTAACGTTTGATGACAATCGGTATTATGAGTTTATGTGTTTTGATGTACCGATAGTAGTTTGGAATCCCAAATGTGATGACGGACATGATGAGGAGTCTCGGAATGTCTGAGACATCAAGATTCATATATTGGAAGGTTATATTCGGACAGTGGATGAGTTCCAGGGGTTATTAGATAAATACCGGAGTACCGGGAGGTTACCGGAACCTCCCGGGGGGTTAATGGGCCTACATGGGCCTTAGTGGGAATAGAGGGCAGCAAGGGGAGTGTGGGGTGCGCACCCCAAGGCCCAAACCGAATTGGTTTAGGGCAAGGGGGGCCGCCCCCTCTTTCCTTCTCCTCCTCTCTCCCTTCCTTCCCCCTCTCCTACTCCTAGTAGGAGAGGAGGAGTGAGTAGGACTCCCCTCATGGCGCGTCCCCTAGGCCGGCCGCCTCCTCCTCTCCTCCCTCCTTTATATACATGGGAAGGGGGCACCCCATAGACACAAGTTGATTTTAGCCGTGTGCGATGCCCCTCTCCACAGATACACACCTCGGCCATATCGTTGCAGTGCTAAGGTGAAGCCCTGCGCCGGTAGCTTCATCATAACCGTCACCATGCCGTCGTGCTTACAAAACTCTACCGTGATGCTCAACTGGATCAAGAGCTCGTGGGACGTCATCGAGCTGAACGAGTGCTGAACGCAGAGGTGCCGTACGTTCGGTGCTTGGACCGGTTGGATTACGAAGATGTTCGACTACATTAACCGCGTCACTAGACGCTTCTGCTTTCGGTCTACGAGGGTACGTAGACACACTCTCCCCTCTCGTTGCTATGCTTCTCCTAGATAGATCTTGCGTGATCGTACGATTTTTTTGAAATACTACGTTCCCCAACTGTGGCATCAGAGCCAGGTCTATGCATAGATGAAATCCACGAGTAGAACACAATGAGTTGTGGGCAATAATAGTCATACTGCTTACCAGCATTTCATACTTTGATTCGACGGTATTGTGAGACGAAGCGGCCCGGACCGACATTACGTGTACGCTTACGTGAGACTGATTTCATCGTTACGAGCACTCATTGCTTAATGGTGACCGACGGGTGTCTATCTCTCTCACTTTAGTTAAATCGAGTATGGCTACGCCCGGACCTTGTGAAGGTTAAAACAACACACTTGACGAAAAATCGTTGTGGTTTTGTATGCGTAGGTAAGAATGGTTCTTGCTAAGTGTAGCAACCCGACCCGAATGGATCAAGTCTCTATGCTAAAGTGTCATCCCTGGATCGGCATGCTGACACACATAGTACTCGAGGATTTATAACAGAGGTAAATAACATGTGTAAAGTAACGTAAATACTATTACCTTAATCAATCATAGCGCAAGCAACAAAGGTTGTGGAGTTCCGTCAACACCAACGGCAAAGTTGAGTGTAGACAGCGCAACCCTAACGTAACACTTACTCGTCGAATAATTCCTGCAACATGAGACATTGCAGCCATGTAGGTCAGTACATTGAATGTACTGGCAAATCCACACTGTAGAAGTAATGATGAACAATGCCTACAACTACATGCACATTTGGCTGGTGGAGGCTGTAAGGCTGTTTTTGCATAAAGCTGATTTTTCCCTACCACAAAGGAATGCATTTATTTAACTACTTTGTTAAATTTAAATCATGAACAATTGAGAATGGTACCCTCTTCTCAATCCCAAACCAAAGTCATTATTAACCCAACAAATTAATTAAATAGAGTGTTCAGATCAACAAATAATCCACTTCTAGATACTCAAAGATGTCCATACCCGGGGACACGGCTACTCATGAATTGTTTGTACACTCTGCAGAGGTTTGTGCACTTTTCCCCACAAGACTCAATCTCCTCCATTGGATTTCTCGCATTGCATGGTGTTTGAGAAACGGATGACCGAGACACAGTCTTTCAGAAGCATTAACTCTTTACCCCGGGTGGACCCGTACACCTACATCCGCCACATCTGCTAGTCCACCACTGAAAGAGGTCACACAACATACTCAACTATGCCAGAGCCCATAATGGCTTGTGGCTGCACATGGAAGTTTCTAGGCATGAAAATATCATATGATCCCTCTGAGCCTGGGTGGCATTCCAATAGGGTGATCACACGGTTCCTTCGGGATCCCCTAGGACAACACTGGTTTCTCCAGGTGCCCGGCAACCACTGGGTGCTCCAGAGTGCCACAACCAATCCACCCATATGTGTATTAAATTACCACCTTAAAGTTTCCCTTAAAATCACTCACATCTTTCATGAAACTCTCATACCAATCCACGTCTACGAGCATGGCTAAGTAGTAAGTAACAAAGCGTATACCCCCTTGGTTGATCTCAAGTCATTGGGTTCCTACCTCATGAACTACAAAGCATCATATTATGAAACCAGTCCTACTCATGCATGTGTTTGAGGATAGAACTAATGCAATAAAATTGGGTATTGGAAAGTATGATCAAAGTGTGAACTTGCCTTGTAATGATGATGTAGATTCTTCACACTCAAAACCCATGATAGATCTACTGGTCACACTCCAATAAATCTATCGTAAGCAAACAATAGTAACCACACATAAGCAATCACTAGTAGATCAGAAGGAACAAGAAAACACTTCAGAAAACTTCGAAAACAAATGAATGACTATTGATATAGAAAACAATTTCTAAAAGTACCAAAATTATGTGAATTTGGCCTTATCAGAAACTTTAGGTCAAGAGCTTCGATTTGCAAAAAGAATCAACTCACACGGAGTTATAAAACTCAAGTTATGACAAAAATAAGTTTGAAACAAAACTAGTTGAATTAAAATTTTAAAACTTTCAAAAACATGTTTAAGTTGTTTTACCGGAAAGAGGGGACCGCAACAAAGACGTGAGCGCTGGTTTCGTTGGATTTGGACCAACGAGCAAAAAGTTGTAACCGTTTGAAGTTTAGGGACTAATCTGTAAAATAAAAAAATTCACAGATAGGTCCCTGGCCGAAAACTAAAAGAAAAACAAAAAGGCTACCGAGCGAACGCTCGCTATTAAGACCTAACCAGCGAACGATCTCTAAATAACTAACCTAAAAAATAGATCTAGATCTAGGGTTTTCAAAATAAAACCAAAAATAAAACCGATCTGGTTTTTAGAAGAAAACCTATACTAAAAAGAAACAGAAGAACCGGGCCGGTTTATACTGTGGCGGTTCGGGCGGTCGGGCTTCGGGTCCAGCGGAGCAGGGCTCCGGCTGCGGTGAGTCCGGCGATGACTCCGGCCGGCGGATGGCGAGGCGACGTGGGACTGCGGATGGGGCGGCTGCGAGGGCGCGCGGGGCGAGGCGAGGCAGAGGCAAGCGCGGCAGGTCGTGCGGGCGCGAGGCAGCAGCGGCAGCAGCAGCTTGCAGCGGCGGCGGCGATGCACAGCAGCGGTGGCGGCGAGCAAAAGTGGCGGCGGCGAGATGCGGGAGAAGAGGGGAGAGAGGCGGCCGGCAGCGGCGCTTAAATAGAGGAGGGGGGGCGAGGCAGCCTTGGGGAGGTGGCAGGGGTGTCCGGCCTTGGCACGGATGCCGAGATCGGCGGCGGCAGTCTCCTAGCGAGAGGAGGAAGGCGGCGGGGTGTTGGGCTGGGCTGGGCCCGGCTGGAGCTAGGCCGGCCCAATCGGCGGAGAAACTTTTTTTTAATACACACAAAGAACAAAAAGAAAAGAAATAAAACCAATATATAATATAGGCATATTAACTATCAAAATTTGCAGAAAAAGATTTCCTTCAAGATGAACATTTTTCTGCAATCAAATAAAATCCTCACTAATTCTAATAAATCAAATATTGCTACTATTGCAATAAAATCCAATAAAAATCATTTTAAAAAAATACCAAAATGATATCAAATTTATTTCTCTCCAATTTTCTGCTGTAGGAAATCATGTTACCCTATTTTCCATATATTTTATTTTTTGGAGAATTTTTTTTTGAATAAAATCAAATAACTCAAATTTGAAAATGAGTTTCCAAAATACTTCAAAAAACTTCCAACTCATATTTCCTATAATTAGAATAAGTCATTTTATCTTCTCTCGGGAAAATCATTGAGTTGCATAAAGTTTCTGAATTTGAAATATTTCGAGAAGGAAATTCAAAATCCTTTCAAAACCCTTTTTCATTTAATAAATGGAAGAAGTCATATTATCTTCACTCCAGGGTTTTGTGATGAAAAGAATTTGAATTCCCGGATTCAAAATGCAAAGTGAAAGTTTGGGAAAGTCATTTAATTCCCTCTCATTTAACTTTCAAAAGTTTCAAATTTCACTCAATTTCACACAGCACATCAACAAGCAATTGAAACTATCTATTTAGTATAACATTCCAAAATTTAGAATTTTGGGATGTTACAAACCTACCACACTTCAAATGAATCTCGTCCTCGAGATTCAGAGAGGCTAGCAAGAAATAGGCTAGGGTTTGGGGGTCTCCTAGCAAATGCATTGATCGGTACGCTCTAGTGTGCTACCACACTTAGAATGATAGTTATGGTTCCTTTAAAAAAAATCAGGTACTCCATTCTTTGGGTTGACGGTGTCGGTCTTCTCATATCTTCAGGGTATTTACTTCTCTGGGGCTCTGACGGTAGTGGAAAAATCTTGGTCCTCAATCCTCATGTTCTTTCATCTTGGTGAGGTTCTTCCGGTCTGGTTCTTCTTAGCTAACAGGTCTGGCGCCAATACAAAACAAATATCGATATCTCATGGTGGTCATCAGACAATTTATTGGATCCCTACAGAAAACAGTTCTGGGCTTCATCCTCACCATATATCCTAAACATGCCGTGTACAGGGGAACAATTTCTGTACCATTCTAAGGTTTAAACAAGGTTTTGTTATCGTCGTCTCTCTACTATAGGTAAGTCACTCAGATTTACCATCCCGTATAACCGAGGCGAATAATAAGAGTAAGTCGGTATGGTGATCAATCTATTCCGCACCGAAATCATTACCTTGTATATGGTTTAGTGAATCTCAAATTCTAACACTCGGTCATCCTCACAAGCATTGCAGAATTTCTCTTGTCAACGAACTAAGTTCGTATACAATCCATTGATTCTGCAAGCCAAACAACCATCTATCGTTTCTTCACAACCCTCGGGTTTTGCGTAAACACCTATAAGATCGTATGTTGACAAAGTCGTAACTTCTACCAGGGGTTTTCCTTTAGCAAGAGTGTGCTTGCTTCCTTGACAGGTCCTGAGGCCTGTGGGTTATGGCTCATCTCCAACTTGTAACACTCAGCCACATCATCGGGTTGCAATTGATCATTCTTCTGACATCCAACTTCCTTGGTTTTCTTAAATCCATCCAATTTGTTTGGTATCGCTTTCTTCTTTGGGTACCAAACTGAGTGTAATTACTCACACTCATCCTTGGGTAGTCCTTTCCAAGGTCAGAGGTATCTAGCTCTTGTATTTGGGTAACGGAGTTGGGTTCTACCACCCTTAAAATGAAAACACTAGTTTCTTCAAAATCTCCTTCCATGCATCATGGCTTCACTCATCACTTATATAGTACCAACTCATAACATCCAATATCAATACCCTGATGCTAACTGTATTGATTCTCAACTCACTTCGATCTACTGCATTTCCATTGCATGGTTCAACTCCGATACTTAGCACAACTCTCATTCTCCTTGGGACAATCTCTGGCATAGTGCACTGCTTTATTACACCAGGAACATATTACTTCTGACAAGTCTCGTGGTTCCCTTGTGTTTACGTAGCCTCGTTAGGTCCTCGGCTTGGGTCCACTTCAGAACTTGTATATCCTTAACTCATCCTTGGAGTAGCTATTGCTCCACACTCCAGCATTACTCCCTCTTTAAACCTAATTGTACTTCTTTCCTTCATAACCTTGGGGTAAGCATCATATCAAAATAAACTCCAACTTATTTGTGTAAACTCCACTATTTGGGGCAACAGTTTCCTACCTATTGGTCCGGGGTTCACACAGAAAAGTATCGCCCTAAAATGCACTGGTTCATCTATAATCCATATTCTCTTCGTATCAAATCTTTTATTACTTCCCGAACCATTATTCAACACTCCAATTACAAAGGTGCTTCACTACGAATGCTTCCATCCACATAGTTTGATATGGTCAAACATTCCTCCCATCTTTATTCATTTGGCCTAGCTAAGGACGCTTCAGTCCCACTGGAATTGTGCAATGTGATCCTTGAAATCATCAATCTTTTGCTTCATCCTATTGGCCGTGTGCTTCATCTCCATCATGTCTGCATGCACTCAGGCAATCCTGAGTTTAACTTCATTCTCCATGAAGGGATAACCCTTGTAAACTGCATCTCCTTCAAGATGAATATCATTCATCATATCCTTCAGGATTCTTGAGTAGTCCTCATCCCTAGTCAAGGTCATGATCCTTTTTGGGCCCCTTGAGAAAGGGCTCGTAAAGGGTTATCACCTATAGGTATGAGATGAAAGGGCATTCGGGACAATGTAGGTATTTCCTTGTGGTCGTTTTTCCGAGAAAGGTTTGGGGTCAGCTGGTCCATGGGTTCTAGGTCTTGGTCTGGGTGAGATAGCAAGAGAGGCACTCACAATCATCCGACAGCTCATAACATCTCCTTCTTAGTAGTTCAAAAATATCAACTTCTATTGCTTCACCAACTATTACAATGTTCTTTCCATAACTCAACTCAACATCGTAATAAAAGTGTATTCCACATTTATCTACATGCTTCATTCTATTATCCAGATCTCAAATACTCTGATCAATCTTTCCTCTGGTCTGAACCTTCCTTGGAAAAATGCCCACCTTCCTTGCAGCGTAAATTAATGGCATAAGACCAATCTAAGGACTTCATGGTGACTATCTTCGTTCACTGGGTTATTCGCTTCCTTGTTGGGCAGTTTCTAGCATAATGACCTAAATCCTTGCATCGGTAACATGTGATGTGACTTAGGTCCTTTTCCACAGAAATTGGGTTATTCTGGGGACACATGCTCTTTCTCTTCCCCGACTTCTTCGTTCCTCTTAATTCTTCTATCTTTTGTGGATCAAACTCCACCTCTTTTGTCGGGAAGTCTCCCAGATACGCATGGCTTTCCTTCTTCAATGCTGTGAAAAATGTCCTTCTTCTCCGCATGAATAGCAAGCACGGGAGAAAAATCTATTTAGGCCTTCTCCATCAAGGTCGTCAATATCTTCCTCCATCACGGATTCCTTTGAAATTTCCACGAGGGCTTCTTTCATTGCTTTTTCTTCTCCTGGATAATTCGTTGCACCATGGGATAAATGTGACACTGAGTAGGGTAGTGCGTAGTCCCTTCACACAAGAAACAAGTAATCTGCCTAGCTGGGCATTCTTCAGCTGAATGACTTCCTTCACAATTAGGGCATTCATCCTTGTGCTCCTCCTGGGCGTGTCCTATTTCTCCACAAATCCTGCGGGCACAAGTCTTCTTCTTCGGGTTGTCACCACGCTCTCGGATGAGACGGGATCTTAACAGAGTCTTCTTGAATTCCTCCCAACTTTCTGCTCCATTACATCCTTGTATGGCTTGATGCATCTTCCACCATGTTGTAGCACTTCTTATAAAGTACTGAAGAGAATATTAAACCTCATACTTCCTTGCAACCAAATTTTTCCTGAAGTGGTCCTCCATGTTTTGTATCCATAGCTCTGCCTCTAGCTGGGTCATTGGTCCAGAGACTTCAAGTCTATCTTCAATCATCCTCTATTGGGTCCAAGGGTTTTGGGATGAGATTCAGAAGGTGGGGAGAGATACACTCAATACAAACAATAGTTTTGAAAAGACAAGTTTTATTTGTGGCCATCGAAAAACATCAAACAAATGACGGCTCACAATCGTCGCATCTAACGTAAGTACATAACAAGGGTTTGGTCTTCTAAAGGTCATTATCTCTTCAAAGTCGTCAGCTCTTCAAATCTTCGGAGTATCCACTGTTGCAGCTTCAACACTTCCAATGTATGGTAAAATCCTCTTTACTCCGAAGGGGTCAAACTGGGAGAGGGTATTAGCTAACTTTTTAAGGTAAGAGGGAAGGTTTGACAAAAATCAGAAAAGAAGAGAGTGAAGGGATCTTTTTGAAAATAAAGTTTTAGAGAAATCCTTTCCTATGGGCTGGCTAGTTTCTAGGGTCACGTCCTACAATCAACATGTGCTCTGATACCATTTTGTAGCGACCCGACCCGAATGGATCAAGTCTCTGTGCTAAAGTGTCATCCCTGGATCGGTATGCTGACACACACAGTACTCAAGGATTTATAACAGAGGTAAATCACATGTATAAAGTAACGTAAATACTATTACCTCAATCAATCATAGCTGAAGCAACAAAGGTTGTGGAGTTCCAGCAAGACAAACGGCAAAGTTGAGTGTAGACAGCGCAACCCTAACGTAACACTTACTCGTCTAATATTTCCTGCAACATGAGACATTGCAACCATGTAGGTCAGTACATTGAATGTACTGGCAAATCCACACTGTAGAAGTAATGATGAACAATGCCTACAACTACATGCATATTTGGCTGGTGGAGGCTGTAAGGCTGTTTTTGCATAAAGCTGGTTTTTCCCTATCACAAAGGAATGCATTTATTTAACTACTTTGTTAAATTTAAATCATGAACAATTGACAATGGTACCCCCATCTCAAAACCAAACCAAAGTCATTATTAACCCAACAAATTAATTAAAAAGAGTGTTGAGATCAACAAATAGTCCACTTCCATACTTAAAGATGTCCATAACCGAGGACACAACTACTCATGAATAGTTTGTACACTATGCAAAGGTTTGTGCACTTTTCTCCACAAGACTCGATCGCCTCCGTTGGATTTCTCGCACTGCATGGTGTTTGAGAAACGGATGACTGAGACACAGTCTTTCAGAAGCATTAACTCTTTACCTCGGGTGGACCCGTACACCTACATCCACTACATCTGCTAGTCCACCACTGAAAGAGGTCATGATGCGGAGCATCCTACGATCATCACCATGTACACTACGAGACATACAATGAGACCTCCAACTTGTGCCATTGGACATAAGCTGAACTCTCTCCTTGTTCAACTTCCCTTGGACCCACATGAGACATGGCTACTACCTCAAACAAAGACACTTCTTGTGCCTAGGTACCAAGGAACCAACAAGGAGAAGGAAGGGCGCAAGATGGACACCAAACGCATGGACAAGGATTTTCCCAGCACAGAGAAAGAGGTACTACCGGTCTACTACCGCCCAACTACCGGTCGACCGGTACTACCGGCCAACTACCGGTCAACTACCAGTCAAGCTTCTGTGATCGACCGGTGCAAGGCCGGTACAACGGCGGAACAACCGCTAATTCCGCTAAAACCGGTACTACCGGTCCCGAGACCGGTACTACCGCCCTGCCTGCACGCAGATGAAGGGGTTTCACCCAATGTATCCCCCAACTTACCCCTTGGACTATATATACTTGTCCCCTAGCTCCGTACTAGGGTTAGCTTTGTGATAGCTCACTTTAGACCTTTGTGGTTCCTCTCCCACGAGACCGCTGCCTCTTCGGAGAAGATCCTCTTCGGATTCAAGACCTCCTTCACAGAGAAGATCCCGCGGGATACCCCAAGACCTCCTCACGGAGAAGAACCGGTTACCCTCTGTATCGTCCCTTGTTGATCATGGATCTTGTATCTCTTTGTTTTTCGAGGATCTAGCATATGTGTCACTTGTTCTTGTTGGTTTGAGTGATTCTCTCGTGTTTCCCCTCGTGTTCCCCTCTCGTGTTCTTCGTGTTCATCGTGGGATCCCCTCCATTTCGTGAAAGATCGGCCATCTAGGGTTCCACCCTACATCATTATGGTATCAAGAGCCATGGTTCCTCACGAAATTGGAGCCCCTACTCTTGTTTTCTAGCCTTGTTTTGTTGTGTTCTTTCCCAAATTCGAAAATTCCCCACCAAAAATAGCCCCAAAATTTTTTGTGATCTGTTGATTTGTTGATGTTTTGTTGATTTTGATCCATGGGTTTGCTTGGTTTCAAGTGGATCTAGCATTTCCCCAAGTTCCCCACCTTCCATCCACAAAATCTCCGCAATTTTACCCCCGAAATCATCCATTTCCGCCCCAAAATCCATCCCGATCCAGATCTGCGAATTTTCCCGACACCAGCGGTACAACCGGCCCCCAAGGCGGTACTACCGCCCCCCCATCACCTGGTAGCCAAAACGGGTGCCCCGGGACGCTCCAGGACCGGTACTACCGGTCTACCAAGCGGTACTTCCGCCCCACCCAGTTTCAGCCTTCTGAGTTTCACCATTTTGACCGTAACTTTCACTCCCGAACTCCGATTTGAGTGTTCTTTGGCTCGTCGGAAAGCTAGCGACGTGCCCGAGCTGCTCATCTTGGGTTTACCACCATTAGACTCCATCAAATTTTGTCAAATTTGGCAAGTTTGTATAGGCCCTCCACCATATCACCCACATAGCCACCATAGCTTTCCGCAACCTAACCCTTTTTGTCCACCATATCATTTGTGGTTGCTTGAGTAGTGATTTGAGTCTCCTAAGGTGTTTAGGCTACTTAGGGACCATTGCTTCTTCATCAACCACCACCACCACTTCCGCATAGCCTAGCCCACTATACATAGCCAACCCTACTTAACCAAATTTTGTTCGAGCTTGTTTGAGTTGTGGCTTGTGTCTCCTAAGGTGTTTCGGCTACTTAGGGACCGTGACTTCAACTCCGACATCGTGTATAGCCCATCATTCCACTTCCGCAACCACCACGGCATTGCCGCTACCACCATTTGACAATTGTCCTTGAGATTTTGAGTTGTGGTTTTTCCGTTTCCTAAGGTGTTTCGGCTAATTAGGAACGGGTCTACATCAAGAGCACCACCTCTCATCATCGACACGGACGGTAACTTCGACGACATCGTTGTATATTCCCTTGCAATTGCATTGTTAACCCCTAGCCCATTTTTGCGTCACCTACCTATCGAGACTAGCCATTTGAGTATTGCCGGCAACGTGACTTGTGCACATTAGTGATCATCGATCCGCCATTCCATTGTATACATACCATATCATCTTGGTATCATCATATCATCTCTTGTGTCACAAGATTGTTCCCGCATATACACAATTGCTATCTTGGTTCGTGCATCGTGGTTTACAAAAAAAAAGAATAAAGCTTTTAAGCAAAAAGAGAAAAGCAAAGAAGCTTGTAAGCAAGAGACATAGCATCGTACCACACTGCATATAAGACTGCCATATCCGATCATCTTGGATCATCTTATGCTAAAAGCACCGGAACATCATACACATAGCATACTTGGGATAGAAAGTTCATACATTTTGCATCTTATAGGTTGTGCACAAGTGTCGTATCCGCCTATAGAGCAATCGTGCTAGCGTCTCTCTAGAGTTATGCAACACGAGCGTTTTTGTGGATTCCACATTTTGGCTCACCCCTTGGTTGCACGACCCCACTTATCTATCCGTGTGTGTGTGTTTCCGTGTGCCACCCATATTGCTATTGGTCTTCTTGTTTCACTTGCGAATTTGTGAATCTTTTTCAACATTATTGAGTCTTGCTAACATTTTGCATCAAATTTTTGTGCCACTATCCTCACCGAGCTCCACAATAAGCTTTACTTGTATAGGTGTGAGAAACTGACAAGAATTGGTACCAACTGTGCTATTTCCTTGTTCCACATTTGAGTGATCATTGATGCATCTTCAACATCGGTCAAGGTACATTTGGTATAGTTCTTCTCTTTCTCCCACTCATACTTGCTAGCGTCTTGTGATGGATAGGCAAGGCATTGCATCTCCGGTCTTCGACATCGACGGCGCGAACAAGGACATCCACACGAAAACCATCGGACTACAACGAGTAATGCAAGAGTGCTTGGGCAACATCGCCATCGAACTACGACACTCTGAGACAAGGACAATGGCTTCCTTCGACGACATGTGCGACTCCTTCAACAAACAAATGGCGGAGCTCCGACACTTGGTGGTCGATTACAAGTCTTCTTCCCCTTCGTCATCCTCTCGGCGGCGACGTTCAAGTCACAAGTCTTCGGAGCGCAAACATGATGCAAGTGCAAGTCTTCCACGTCCACACCGCCATGGCGACCATCGACATCGTCATGAAGGGCAAGTCACCTCCAAGCATCATGTGCACGACGATGACGAACGACATCTACCAAGAGCTCAAGCACGACAACGACATCATCATCATGAAGATGCTCGACAAGCGCATACCTACAAGTCCGAAGACGCTCTACTTCACGCCAAGCCCAAGCTTCAAGAGAACATAAGAAGACCGCGAGACAAGCACACCCAAGACGGAGCTACGGCTACAACCACCACTTCGGCATCTTCGCCAAGTGCTATCAAGGCATCTTCGCCTTTGGACATACGACATCTTCGCCTACTTGCCATGAGTTCACCTACATCGACGTCTTCATCATCAAGGCGATCATCTACGAGCAACGGCGACAAGACGGTCGAGCATGGGACATCCCCTTGGACCAAGGTGGCGAGCATGAACATCATTGACACCATGAAGACGGCGCCCATATTGGACTACTACTCCGGGTCAAGCTACGCGAGCAAGGATGAGACCTTCTCTTTGACCTCGGAGGAGCGTTATGATTTACCACATCCTACGACATTCATCTTTGGAGGCATTACGGATGAGGAAGTTGAGCATGGAGATTATTGCATCTACACCTCTTCGACATCAACATATGACGAGATGCCCCAATTCCCATGTGAGGAGTGCCACCACCACATGAGTGATAGGAGTGACTCCACCATATGTGACCTTGAGAGCATTTCCCTTGAGAGGATGAGTGTGCCCACCACTAGCCCCACACATGAGAGCATGCCACTTCTCCTATGTGAGGTTGAGAGCCATTTGAGTGCCTCCACCAACCATACGAGTGAGAGAATCCAAGAGGGAGTGAGTGAGCCACAACACCTAGCGAGTGAGGTAGTTGAGAGGGCATGTGAGGCCACAATGATTTCTAACGACTTAACCTATACTCCTAGTGTGTTTTCTTTGGTGCTAGGTCTCCTACATGACGACAATACTACCCTCAACGAGTCCATCCCTCCAATGGACAAAGCGATGGCCATGGTGGAAGAAGATGCACCACCCACATGGTTCCATCACGATGAAGATGAGTACGATTGGATCATGAACACCTCACCTACAACGCATGAGCGACGCTCCAAAGGTAAAATAGGTGAAGGTGATGCTCTTGTCCCACTAGTGGACTATCTTGACAATGATTGCTTGCATGATGTTGACACACCTATTGCCATGCTTCATGCTAGTGCGACTTCATCATGTCTTGACTTACCTATTTATGATGAATATAATGATGAGCATGTTGAGTTGCCTAGTTGTGATGCTATGCTCCATAGGATATCATGTGAAAATTCTTTTGGTCACATCATGTTTGACAATCCTTTGAGCTTGTCATATGCTATGAGTGAGATTTCTCATATTGCTTCATTTCAATATCAACATAGTAACTATGCATGCCCCATTAAAATCAATCCTATTTGCAATTGTGGCATAGATGACAAGATGATGGTCATTGGAATGTGTTTCTCTTGCGATGATATTGCCATGCTTCCTTTACATGATTTGCGCAATTCATCAACTAGGCCATGCCATGATCACATTGTTCCGGATATGCATTGTTTTGGATATTATCAATATTCTCCATGTGATGTTTCCATTGATGCTCATGAGGAGACCCTCATAGTTTCCTCATACATACTAGGAGATCTTGATGCATTCCATACCTCGCATAATTACCATGATTGTGTGCACCATATGCATTCCATGAATAACAATGCTCTACCTACTTGTCATGATGCATTACACAATTTGAGTCTCCATTATGCTATACATAACAACAAACCTCTCATGATGGATGACATGTTTCTATATCACGCATCTCATTTATTTGAGCATTGGCTATTTTGTGCTAACCAACGCATGCACGTGCGCATCATGATGGATGATGTGTACATATACCACGCGCACACAATTTTCCCTTTGTCTTTGTTTTGTGTAGGTACTCATGAACATTTGTCAACCTCACAATCCCATGAGTTGACAAAACGAGCTCTTGAGAGCAACGATGACTTGGGATTCCGTGCAATCTCCTTACCACCATTCTCTTCGCGCAACCACTACGCGCATCTCTTTTACTTGGCTCTCACACGGTTATGGGCTATTTGCCACTTGTCACATTATGCCCATACTATCGTGTTCACTTTGCATTTTATGCCTCTTGCTATGACCTTGCCATGCAATTGTGACCCTTGCGTGCATTTACTCTTGATTCACCATTATGATACTCCTATGTGTGTTTGCATGCTTGGTGGAGATCCTAGTAGCTATTGCAATGATATCTTTGTGCCCCATGCTATTGATGCTTATTGTGTTGGGAGAGTCATGATGTTCCATCGCTATTTCCGTATGGCCTCTCATCAACACATTGATGCTATTTTGCTCATATCATGTGCATTATTCATGCCTTCTATTTGCACACATGCCATGATTGCCATGATTACCTCTAGTACGTTGCATCTTCGCACTACTAGCTTGTTTGACTTGATTACTATGATTGCTTGCTATGTTGCATCACCCATGTTCCTCTCTTACTTGCTTTCTTGGGTTGATGACATATATGTTCATGCCATTCACATGATATATCTTGATCATTGTCATTTGTCTCCACTAGTTGCATCTCTCAACACTTGTATTGAGTGCAACAATGCTATGTTTATTGATCTTGGAGACTTGGACACCATATTTGTGATGCATGCTTGCTTGTTTGAGCCTAATGCCTTTGGTTGTTATCGCATCATATGCTTACATGCCATGCCACATTACCTTGTCCTTTCTTATGATAAGAACGATGCAAGCACTTGTTGGGTATTTTCCCTCACGAATGCTAGGTTTTGCATTCACGCGAACCTTATTTGTTTTTCCGAGTGTTTGTCATGTTCTTTCATTTTCAAGGATTCACAAGGCGGTGCCGTCATGCGACAACTTGGTCATTCGAAGGCATACATGATGTGCAACACCAACACTCGCGAGACCCTCCTTAAGGTGCAATCCTTCCCTTTGAGTCATCCTCACATACGCATATTGGATGGGTCATTCTTTCATTGTTGTCTTCTCCTTATTGTCTACATGATACATCTATTGGAGAGAGGACCTACATTGGAGATGGACCTTCAAGATGAGGAGCGCTCGGACTTATTGGATGCACCTTCGGACCTTCACTCATGCCACGACATCGAGCATTGGTATATCAAAACTACTTTGACACATTGCACCAAAACCTTCATATTTGTTGATTGTGTGCTCACGTGCCATGCTCCATGGACATATCCTTCCCATAACAAATTTGTATCTTGCGCATGGATTGACTCACATTATGATTGCCTTGTTGCATCTTGTATTCCCATGTCATCCATGATATATGAGCTTGTGCATTTCCTTAGCAAATTTGTTGTGATCTTTCTTGATGGCATATTCATACATCTTGATCATATTGTCCTCCATCAATTGCATGATAACATACACATATTGAGCATCCATTGCCATGTTCATGCTCTTGATAAACCATCACACTATGACATCATTTTGCACAATGGTTGCATTGATCACATTCACAACACCTATGTGTGCACCACAAATGCATTTGATCACATGAATGCTTTCCATCACATACTATATCATCTTGCTAAGCTTCATGTACTTTATCACACGGACTCATTCTTACATGATGGACACTTTGTGTGCGCTAACCATTGTATTTCCAAGTGTACTTTGTGTTTGCTCATTTTGCATGTACCACATACCGGAGACACCTTGGAGTACTTGGATTGCGCTATGTCTTCAACTCCGTCCAACTACAAGTCCGTCCACGACAACCATTTCCATGGTGATAAGGTTTTCGATCCGAGGTCGGATCTTTCCCAAGGGAGGGGAGATGATGCGGAGCATCCTACGATCATCACCATGTACACTACGAGACATACGATGAGACCTCCAACTTGTGCCATTGGACATAAGGTGAACTCTCTCCTTGTTCAACTTCCCTTGGACCCACATGAGACATGGCTACTACCTCAAACAAAGACATTTCTTGTGCCTAGGTACCAAGGAACCAAGAAGGAGAAGGAAGGGCGCAAGATGGACACCAACCGCATGGACAAGGATTTTCCCAGCGCAGAGAAAGAGGTACTACCGGTCTACTACCGCCCAACTACCGGTCGACCGGTACTACCGGCCAACTACCGGTCAACTACCGGTCAAGCTTCTGTGATCGACCGGTGCAAGGCCGGTGCAACGCCGGAACAACCGCTAATTCCGCTAAAACCGGTACCCGAGACCGGTACTACCGCCCTGCCTGCGCGCAGATGAAGGGGTTTCACCCCATGTATCCCCCAACTTACCCCTTGGACTATATATACTTGTCCCCTAGCTCCGTACTAGGGTTAGCTTTGTGATAGCTCACTTTAGACCTTTGTGGTTCCTCTCCCACGAGACCGCGGTCTCTTCGGAGAAGATCCACTTCGGATTCAAGACCTCCTTCACGAAGAAGATCCCGCGGGATACCCCAAGACCTCCTCACGGAGAAGAACCGGTTACCCTCTGTATCGTCCCTTGTTGATCATGGATCTTGTATCTCTTTGTTTTTCGAGGATCTAGCATATGTGTCACTTGTTCTTGTTGGTTTGAGTGATTCTCTCGTGTTTCCCCTCGTGGTCCCCTCTCGTGTTCTTCGTGTTCATCGTGGGATCCCCTCCATTTCGTGAAAGATCGGCCATCTAGGGTTCCACCCTACATCAGGTCACACAACATACTCAACTATGCCCGAGCCCATAATGGCTTGTGGCTGCACATGGAAGTTTCTAGGCATGAAAATAGCATATGATCCCTTTGAGCATGGGTGGCATTCCAATAGGGTGATCACACTGTTCCTCCGGGATCCCCTAGGACAACACTGGTTTCTCCAGGTGCCCGACAACCACTGGGTGCTCTAGGGTGCCACAACCAATCCACCCAGATGTGTATTAAATTACCACCTTAAAATTTCCCTTAAAATCACTCACATCTTTCATGAAACTCTCATACCAATCCATGTCTACGAGCATGGCTAAGCAGTAAGTAACAAAGCGTATACCCCCTTGGTTGATCTTAAGTCATTGGGTTCCTACCTCATGAACTACAAAGCATCATATTATGAAACCAGTCCTACTCATGCAAGTGTTTGAGGATATAACTAATGCTATAAAACTGGGTATTGGAAAGTATGATCAAAGTGTGAACTTTCCTTGTACAGACGTTGTAGATTCTTTGCACTCAAAACTCGTGATAGATCTACTCGTCACACTCCGATCAATCTATCGTAAGCAAACAAAAGTAACCACACATAAGCAATCACTCAGCAGAATAGAAGGAACAAGAAAACACTTCAGAAAACTTCTAACATTACCAAAATTATGTGAATTTGGCCTTATCAAAAAGTTTAGGTCAAGAGCTTCGATTTGCAAAAAGAATCAACTCAAATGGAGTTATAAAACTCAAGTTATGACAAAAACAAGTTTGAAACAAAACTAGTTGAATTCAAATTTTAAAACTTTCAAAAACAAGTTTAAGTTGTTTTACCGGAAATACGGGATCGCAACGAAGACGTGAGCGCTGGTTTCGTTGGATTTGGACCAACGAGCAAAAAGTTGTGGCCGTTTGAAGTTTAGGGACTAATATGTAAAATAAAAAATTCACAGATAGGTCCTTGGCCAAAAACTAAAAGAAAAAGAAAAAGGCTACCGAGCGAACGCTCGCTATTAAGACCTAACCAGCGAACGATCTCTAAATAACTAACCTAAAAAAACAGATCTTGATCTAGGGTTTTCAAAATAAAACCGAAAATTAAACCGATCTGGTTTTTAGATGAAAACCTAAACTAAAAAGAAACGGAAGAACCGGGCAGGTTTATACCGTGGTGGTTCGGGCGGTCGGGCTTTGGGTCCGGCGGAGCGGGGCTCCGGCGGGTTTTCGGGCGGCGGCCGCGGTGAGTCCGGCGACGACTCCGGCCGGCGGATGGCGAGGCGACGCGAGGCTGCGGGCGGGGCGGCTGCGAGGGCGCGCGGGGCGAGGCAGAGACGAGCGCGGCAGGTGGTGCAGGCGCGAGGCAGCAGCAGCAGCAGCAGCTTGCGGCGGCGGCGGCGAGCAAAAGTGGCAGCGGCGTGATGCGGTAGAAGAGGGGAGAGAAGCGGCCGGCGGCGGCGCTTAAATAGAGGGGGGGCAGGCAGCCTTGGAGAAGGGGGCAGGGGAGTCCGGCCTTGGCACGGATGCCGAGGTCGGCGGCGACAGTCGTGGTGGCAGCGTTCTCCTAGGGAGAGGAGGAAGGCGGCGGGGAGTTGGGCTGGGCTCGGCCCGGCCCAGTCGGCGGAGAAACTTTTTTAATACAAACAAAGAACAAAAATAAAAGAAATAAAACTAATATATAATATAGGCATATTGTATATCAAAATTTGCAGAAAAAGATTTCCTTCAAGATGAACATTTTTCTACAGTCAAATAAAATCCTCACTAATTCTAATAAATCTAATAGTGCTACTGTTGCAATAAAATCCAATTAAAATCATTTAAAAAAAATACCAAAACGATATCAAATTTATTTCTCTCCAATTTTCTGCTGTAGGGAATCATGTTATCCTATTTTCCATATATTTTATTTTTTGGAGAAAAATAATTTGAATAAAATCAAATAACTCAAATTTGAAAATGAGTTTTCAAAACACTTCAAAAAACTTCCAACTCATATTTCCTATAATTTGAAGAAGTCATTTTATCTTCTCTCGAGAAAATCATTGAGTTGCATAAAGTTTCTGAATTTGAAATATTTCGAGAATGAAATTCAAAATCCTTTCAAAACCCTTTTTCATTTAATAAATGGAAGAAGTCATATTATCTTCACTCCAGGGTTTTGTGATGAAAATAATTTGAATTCCCAGAGTTCAAAATGCAAAGTGAAAGTTTGGGAACGTCATGTCATTCCCTCTCATTTAACTTTCAAAAGTTTCAAATTTCACTTAATTTCACACATCACATCAACAAGCAATCGAAACTATCTATTTAGTATAACATTCCAAAATTTAGAATTTTGGGATGTTACACTAAGCCCGTAGCAGCCACGTAAAACTTGCAACAACAAAGTAGAGGACGCCTTACTTGTTTTTGCAGGGCATGTTGTGATGTGATATGGTCAAGACGTGATGAGTTATACATTTTTGTATGAGATGATCATGTTTTGTAAAGTTATCGGCAACAGGCAGGAGCCTTATGGTTGTCTCTTTATTGTATGAATTGCGAAAGCCGTGTAATTGCTTTACTTTATCACTATGATTTAGCGATAGTAGTAGTAACAATAGTTGGCGAGACGACCACGACGCTACGATGAAGATCATGGTGTCAAGCCGGTGACAATGGAGATCATGACAATGCTTTGGAGATGGAGATCAAAAGCACAAGATGATGATGGCCATATCATGTCACATATTTTTGATTGCATGTGATGTTTATCTTATTATAAGATGATCCCTTACAAAAATTTCAAGGAACAAGTGTTCTCCCTGAGTATGCACCGTTGTGAAAGTTCGTCATGCCGAGACACCACGTGATGATTGGGTGTGATAAGCTCTACGTTTAGATACAACGGGTGTAAGACAGTTTTGCACATGCAGAATACTCGGGTTAAACTTGACGAGCCTAGCATGTACAGACATGGCCTCGGAACACTGGAGACCGAAAGGTCGAGCGTGAATCATATAGTAGATATGATCAACATAAGATGTTCACCATTGAAAACTACTCCATCTCACGTGATGATCGGAAATGGTTTAGTTGATTTGGATCACGTGATAATTTAGATGACTAGAGGGATGTCTATCTAAGTGGGAGTTCTTTAGTAATATGATTAATTGAACTTTAATTATCATGAACTTAGTCCTGATAGTTTTTGCATATCTATGCTGTTGTAGATCAATGGCCCGTGCTACCGTTCCATTGAATTTTAATGCGTTCCTAGAGAAAGCTAAGTTGAAAGGTGATGGTAGTAACTACACGGGCTGCGTCCGTAACTTGAGGATTATCCTCATTGCTGCATAGAAGAATTATGTCCTGTAAGCACCGCTAGGTGACAGGCCTGCTGCAAGAGCAACTCCAGACGTTATGAACGTCTGGAAAGCTCGTTCTGATGACTACTCGATAGTTCAGTGTGCCATGCTTTATGGCTTAGAATCGGGACTTCAAAGACGTTTTGAACATCATGGAGCATATGAGATGTTCCAAGAATTGAAGTTAATATTTCAAGCAAATGCCCGAATTGAGAGATATGAAGTCTCCAATGAGTTCTATAGCTGCAAGATGGAGGAGAACAGTTCTATCAGTGAACACTTGCTCAGAATGTCTGGGCACTACAATCATATGACTCAACTTGGTTGCAAAGTTGACGAAGATAGTGTTATTGATAGAGTTCTTCAATCACTGCCACCAAGCTATAAAGGCTTCGTGATGACCTATATCATGCAAGGGATGCAGAAGACAATTCCCGAGCTCTTTGCTATGCTCAAAGCTGCGGAGGTAGAAATCAAAAAGGAGCATCAAGTGTTGATGGTTAACAAGACCACTAGTTTCAAGAAAAAGTGCAAGGGAAAGAAGGGGAACTTCAAGAAGAATAGCAAGACAGTTGCTACTCCCACTAAGAAACCCAAGTATGGAGCCAAGCCTGAAACTGAGGGCTTCTACTTCAAAGGGACTGGACACTAGAAGTGGAACTGCCCCAAGTATTTGGCGGATAAGAAGGATGGCAAAGTGAACAAAGGTATATTTGATATACATGTTATTGATGTCTACCTTACTAATGCTCGTAGTAGCACCTGGGTATTTGATACTGGTTCGGTTGCAAATATTTGTAACCCGAAACATGGGCTAAGGATTAAACGAAGATTAGCTAAGGACGAGGTGACGATGCACGTGAGAAATGGTTCCAAAGTCGATGTGATCGCCGTCGACACGCTACCTCTACATCTACCATCGAGATTAGTTTTTGACTTGAATAATTGTTATTTGGTGCCAGCGCTGAGCATGAACATTATATCTGGATCTTGTTTGTTGCGAGATGGTTATTCATTTAAATTAGAGAATAATGTTTGTTCTATTTATATGAGTAATATCTTTTATGGTCATGCACCCTTGAAGAGTGGTCTATTCTTACTAGATCTTGATCGTAGTGATACACATATTCATAATATTGAAACCAAAAGATGCAAGGTTGATAATGATAGTGCAACTTATTTGTGGCACTGTCGTTTAGATCATATTTGTGTAAAGCGAATGAAAAAACTCCATACTGATGGATTTTTGGAATCACTAGATTATGAATCACTTGGTGCTTGCGAACCATGCCTCATGGGCAAGATGACTAAAACTCCGTTCTCCAGAATAATGGAGCGAGCTACTGATTTGTTGGAAATCATACATACTGATGTATGTGGACCGATGAGTGTTGAGGCTCGCGGCGGGTATCGTTATTTTCTGACCTTCACTGATTATTTGAGCATATATGGGTATATCTATTTGATGAAACACAAGTCTGAAACATTTGAAAAGTTCAAAGAATTTCAGAGTGAAGTAGAGAATCATCGTAACAAGACAATAAAGTTTCCACGATCTGATCATGGAGGCGAATATTTGAGTTACGAGTTTGGTCTTCATTTGAAATAATGTGGAATAGTTTCACAACTCACGCCACCCGGAACACCACAGCATAATGGTGTGTCCAAACGTCATAACCGTACTTTATTAGATATGGTGCAATCTATGATGTCTCTTACCGATCTACCACTATCGTTTTGGGGTTATGCTTTAGAGACAGCTGCATTCACGTTAAATAGGGCAACCATCTAAATCCGTTGAGACGACGCCTTATGAACTGTGGTTTGGCAAGAAACCAAAGTTGTCGTTTCTTAAAGTTTGGGGCTGCGATGCTTATGTGAAAAAGCTTCAACCTGATAAGCTCGAACCCAAGTCGGAGAAATGTGTCTTCATAGGATACCCCAAGGGAACTGTTGGGTACACCTTCTATCACAAATCCGAAGTAAAGATATTCGTTGCTAAGAATGGATCCTTTCTAGAGAAGGAGTTTCTCTCGAAAGAAGTGAGTTGGAGGAAAGTAGAACTTGATGAGGTAATTATACCTTCTCCCGAATTGGAAAGTAGTACATCACAGAAACTCGTTCAGTGATTCCTACACCAATCACGAGGAAGCTAATGATGATGATCATGAAACTTCAGATCAAGTTACTACTGAACCTCATAGGTCAACCAGAATACATTCCGCACTAGAGTGGTACGGTAACCCAATTCTGGAAGTCACGTTACTAGACCATGATGAACCTACGAACTATGAGGAAGCGATGATGAGCCCAGATTCCGCAAAATGGCTTGAGGCCATGAAATCTGAGGTGGGATCCATGTATGAGAACAAAGTGTGGACTTTGGTTGACTTGCCCGATGATCGGCATGCCATTGAAAATAAATGGATCTTCAAGAGGAAGACAAACGCCGATGGTAATGTTACTGTCTACAAACCTTGACTTGTTGCAAAAGGTTTTCGACAAGTTCAAGGAGTTGACTATGATGAGACATTCTCACCCGTAGCGATGCTTAAATCTGTCTGAATCATGTTAGCAATTGCCGTTTATGATTATGAAATCTGGCAAATGGATGTCAAAACTGCATTCCTTAATGGATACCTCAAAGAGGAGTTGTATATGATGCAACCAGAAGGTTTTCTCGATCCTAAAGGTGCTAACTGAAGGGAATATGCCTTAGAGGCAATAACAAAGATGTTATTTGTATTTCCTTATATCATGATAAATGTCTTTTATTCATGCTAGAATTGTATTAACCGGAAACTTAGTACATGTGTGCATACATAAACGAAATAGTATGTCCCTAGTATGCCTCTATTAGACTAGCTCATTGATCAAAGATGGTTATGTTTCCTAGCCATTGACATGAGTTGTCATTTGATCAACGGGATCACATCATTGGGAGAATGATATGATGGACAAGACCATCCGTTAGCTTAGCACTATGTAATGCCCCGGATGTAATACTTTCCCCTTTTTGGCATATAATATATCTCTGGCTTCATCTATTCCATTCCGAGTTCTTTGTCTTTCGGGTTTTCGTCGTTTTGTTGTGCGCGTGTGTGGCATTCATTCATGTCATGTAGTCATGTGCATCGCATTGCATTTGTGTTGTCGGTTGCATCCGGTTCCACGAGTTCCTTCCCGTTGTCCGTTTCGCGTTCCGGAGCTCCCTCACGTGTCCGTGGCGTCCCGTAGGCCTACTTTGGTGTTTGGCCGTGTAACGTTACCGGTTTGGCGCGAGTCTTGGCGCGTGTTGTTGTTTTGGTGTGTGTAACCTGCCTGTCAAATCTCGTCGCGTTTCGAGTCCGTTTGCTCCCCCAACAGTTATTCCCGTGGGCTCAAAGTGCCTCCACTTTGAGGCCCAAGACACCCCTCCAACAGCCCACCAAACCACTCCTAGCCACTTCTATCATCTAGGCCATCCAAATCTGATCCGGTGGCCGAAAACCGCACTCCATTTGGACAACCCTAGTTACTTGTGCCTATATATTTGTCCACTCCCCCAAATTTGTGCCCCAAATCAAGGAAACCCTAGCCCCCACTTCATCCCCTTCCTCCAGCCACCAGCCACCTCGCCGGAGTTTCGCCGGAATCCCGCCGGAGTTCGCCGGAGTTTCCTCCACCTCGCCGGAAACGACCTCCTCTCATCTCACAGCCGTTCCTCACCATCCCCGCCACCGGGCGGCACCGTAGCCGCCGGATCCGCCACCTACCAGGCGCCACCGCCTCCCTCCTGCCGGGCAACAGCCCCGCCGCCGCCATCCCGGGCACGGGATCTCCTTCGCCGCGCCGCTCGGGACGAGCGCCCGATCCAGACGCCCTTCGCCCGATCCAGTCGTTCGGTCAACGGCTCGATCGCCTGGGCCGACCCTCCGTTCGGCAGATCGCCCATCGCCACCGCAGGCTCCGCCTGGGCCCGATCGAAGCCTCCAGCCAGCTTCGTCGCCTCCCTTCGGCCTGTCCGCAGCCTCCCGCTGGGCCGGCTCCCCACAGGCGGGCCCGCGCCGCGACGGGCGCCCAGGCCGCGCCAGGCTCCCGCGCCTCCACTGGGCCGATCGGCCGTAGCGCCCGAGGCTTCCACCTCTCCTCCTTCGCCAGGCCGGCCTCCCTTCGGCCGCTCGGGTCGGGCCGTCGCCATCCCACCGCAGTCCGCAGCCGCCCTCCTGGGCCTCATTCGCGCCGAAGGCCCACGCCGGCGCCAGTCTCGCCTTCCAGCTCCGCGGGCCGATCCAGCGCTGCCGCGGGCCCGTAGCCGCCGGATCCGCCGAGCCGCGCGCAGATCCGCCGCGGGCCGAGCCCATTGACTTCTTCCAGATCCAGATCTGAGTGAGGTTGCTTCAAAATCCCTAAGTCCCCAGATTTCTTGTGTGCTGATGCATTTTTAGATCTGTGATAACTTTGTGTGTGTTGCTCCGTTTTGCGCAAATGAGGTGTCCAGACGTTCGTGGTGACTAGCACTACGATTCATTCCATTGTGCCATGCAAGTTAGAGATCATCTAGGTGCTTATTTTTCTGTTGCAAGAGTGCATCCCGTTATAAACTGCTGCTATGTGTTGTTTTTATGCCACCTTTGCATAGTGATATCTTTTAGCTCGTTTATCCGAATGATGCAAGTGACATGTCCACGTGTTCGTCTGGCCATGCTCTACATGTTGTTTGTGTTAGGTTGCATGATAGATTTATTCTTGCCATGTATATCTTCGTTGCAAAGTGCCATGCGGCTGTGATGTTGTTTAACTTGTTATGAGATGCCATCTTGTTGAGCTCATTGCTATCGTTGTGTTTATCACCATGATGCATGCTTGTATGTTTCGGAATCACCATCATGTGTACTTTGATGTGGTGCTTACCACTTGCCATGTTTAGTTTCGAGGTGACTTAAACTTGCTCTTATAGATGCCATGATGAAACTGCTGTTTTAACACTTAGTGGGTTTTTCACTAAGTCTGGAATCTGTAATGTTCCGATGCCATGTTTGCGTGCTGTTCTAGGACAAACCATGATAGTTTTGGAGTGATTCTTGATGGTTCCTTGTAGTATATATTGTTGGCTATCCATTCATGTTCTCACATGCTTATTTGAGTGGCTGTAGCACATTTAACTTTTCCTCCAAAGTTTCAATAAAATTCTGCTGTCAGGATTTTGTTGTCAAGTTCAATATCTCCAAGCTTGTTGCTATTGATCCGTGGCTCCTTTGGGGGTGCACCTTTGGACTTATTTGCTGTAGGATATGTCTAGTTTATGTTCATGCTCTTTGCCATGGTGTTTGAGTGCTGTAGATTATTTTTCTAGTGCTCCGAAGTTGCTATGTTGCTGTGATTTTCAGCTTTCACCTATTTCTTGTTTCGGGCATAACTTTTAGCCCGTAGCTCCGTTTTCAGCGAGTCTTATATGAAACTTGATTGATTTTACGTGTAGATTCATGTTATCCTATTGTTATCATGTTTTGAAGTGATTTGCTCGAGTGCTATTTTCCGTGCTCCGTGTGCTCCCTTAGTGCATCCATCATTTTTGAGTGTGCATTGCATCTTGTTGATTCGTGCCTTGAGTGGTTGTATTGTTTAGATCCGGAAGCTGAGTCCGAGTACGAGTACAAGCACGAGGTTACCAACGAGGTTGAGCACGAGGACCCTTCTTACGATCCGAACGACTACTCTTCAGGCAAGATGACCGAACCCCGATAACATTACTATCTTTTCCTATTGCTAGAGTAACGCTCTATAGTTTTGCCTCGATGCCCATGTCTTTCATGTCAGCCTCCTACTTGTAACCATGTCCATGTCTAACCACCCTACCTATGCAAACCGTTGCTTGGCTAAGTACGCTTCGCTCAGCCCTTCTTATAGCATTGCTAGTTGCAGGTGAAGATTGAAGATGCTTGCTTCATGTTGAAGTTTTGTTGGGTTATATCACACTATATAAATGCTTAAAATGAAATCATCTATATATTGGCAAGGGTGGAAGGCTAAGCCTTTTGCTTGGTGATTTGTTTCACTCATGCCGTTAGGAACCGTATAAACCGGTGTTATGTTCCTTGATTATGCGTTCCTAACACGGTTGGGGTGTATGGGACCCCCTCGATAAACCGCTAAGTGCTAAGTCTTTTCCAGCAAGTCCCAACATTGGTACTATTCGCCTAAACAACTAAAACTTTCTGAGGGAGTAATTAACCCGAGGCTTAATTAATTCAACCCCCCTGGGCCAGTGCTCGATTTGAGTGTTGGTCCAAACTAGAGTCGTGTGCGGGGCCCCCCTTGGCAACTTGGGTATTTCGGCCACTGTACGCTGTGCTCAGCCGGTCGTGGCCTGAGACTTGTTACGCGTGGCTACTATCAGGGTGTCGGCACGCCGGGAGGATTTGCTGGATTAGCCTTACCTTAGTTCGGAGTATCTTGAGCACGGGATTCCGAGAATACTCGGGTCTTCCCACCTTGGAGTTGCGACTCCGCGGATCGTGGGCTTGTCATGGGCCAAGTTGGAACACCCCTGCAGGGTTATGAACTTTCGAAAGCCGTTCCCGCGGTTATGTGGCAGATGGGAGCTTGTTAATATCCGGTTGTAGATAACTTGACACAATGTTCCAATACACTACCAGCGTGTGTACCGTGACTGTCAATTTCCGAATAGGGATTCGGGAGTTGAACACGGTGGGGTTATGTTTGTTGAGCTTTAGCTAGGATCACTTCGTGATCATCTCTCGACCGAGGCACTTCTCTTCTCGCACTCTTTCACGTAAGCTAGTGCTAGTTGCTGCTGCAGACACTTACTCTTTTCTTTAGCCTTATCCTCTCCCAAGGCTTAAATAGTCTTGTTACCCGGGAACGGGATTGCTGAGTCCTCTGTGGCTCACAGTTACTTCACCACACCAGATGCAGGTCCAGTGGTGAGCTATCCAAGTGATGGCACCGAGCTAGACTGGGAGTATGACGAGGAGCGTAGTCGGTACTATGTTCATTATCCTGATGATCAGTAGTGGAGACTTCTACTAGGATTCGATCCGACCTGTGGATTTAAATTATGTTTGGTATCTTGTCATTTGGATTTTACCCTTAGAGGGCTGTGATGTTTTATTGAATGATGATTGAGACATGTATTGTATTTGTGTGATGTGGCAATTGTAAGCCAACTATTTTATGTTTTCCATCCCCATCTTTTACATGAGTTGTGCAAAGATACCAGACTTGCGATCATTCCAGCATGGGGTTATGTCTCTAAGTCGTGCCTCGACACGTAGGAGATATAGTCCCATCCTGGGCATTACAAGTTGGTATTCAGAGCCTTCTCCGACCTAGGAGCCCCCACTGATTGATCGAATCATTGACGGTCGAGTCTAGGCACACACTGAAAATATTTTGAGTCCTATATATTATATCGGAGAGTAGGATTTCTTTGCTTCTCATCCCCTTTCACTCTGGTGAGGACTCCTGACGACTACTCTTGTCTCTTCTACTTTCAAAAATTGCACCAAATTTTTTTTAGGAATCTCGCGAGTATTCTGGGATTGTTTCGATGTTCTTGTGACGAGAATATTGTTCTCGATGCCTCCTGACATTAGGGGTTGTGGCAGTGTCCCGGGGAGTTGAGCTTCGGGGTATTATCGTCACAAGCATATCGCGGCAGTACTAAATACTTAAGATGGCCGACATCGAAAATCTCTCCTATACGGTTAGTGGCAAGATAACCCCGACATCACCCAGTACTGGGGAGGTAGTTCGGGAGTATTGCCATAGCTTGTTATAGTGGATGCTTTTCGAAGGTCCGAGGTAGACAGTTTCCGAGAAAGACTGGTTATGTGTTGAAGGATGGATACAGCTTGATGTAGGTTTAGAGTTGATTGCGCGGTGCTTCCCCTGTATCCCCAACACCTGATTGTATAACTGGAATCTTTCGGAAATTAATAGGGGGGTTTATCCAGTAGATCGTAGGCATTCTTCCAACGAATGCAGGTTAGCGAGTTCGGGGTTCTACATTGAGTGAAGTGGTTTTATGACCGATGTTCCGATCGGGAGTTGCATCTTAAAGGGTCCTTGGCTATGCTGATCCGGGGATTGCAAAACCCTTTCGTAACGCGTTCATATGCTTTCAGCACAAAGATGTTAGAACGAAGCTCCTATCTTGTGTTTGTTTCCATCCGTACCTTGTTGTTTTTCTTATTTTACCTTTTGTCCCCTATGTGGCTTCTCGTGAAGATTGTTGTTATCATTAAACTGAGAATATCATTCGTTCCTCTTGTTTGAATGATTTCATTCGTTCCTATTGTTCGAATGATTATTGTGAAGACTTGTTGCAATTCATTCCATTGATTCAGCTTATACCTTCTGTCAATCAATTGCTGATTCGTGGTCATCTATTTCAGGATGGCTCCGAAAAAAGTTCCCAATGCTAACCCAGAGGCAGAAGAGGTCCCAGATCGTCCTCCTTCCCCTCCTCCTCCGTCTGAGGCTTGGAGAGCAATTATGCAGACTACAATTCAGAACACCCAGTTGTTGATGCAGATGATGCAGCAGATGCAAGCTAATCAAGCTAATCAGGGTGTTCCAGGGAATCAAGGCAACTTCTTCAATCAACAGCACCATGCTACTCTCAACCAGTTCTTGGCCAATAATCCAAAAGCTTTCAGTTACTGTGTCGACCCTCTTGATGCTGAAGATTGGTTAACCGATATCAAGAAGCATTTTGAGTGCAGTAACGTGAAGGAAGAGGACTATGTGAAGTTTGTAGCCTTCCAACTCAAAGACCAAGCAGCTGACTGGTGGCAGCAGTACAAAGACTCCAGGCCAGGTCGTGTGATCTCTTGGGAGGATTTCTGCAAGGACTTTCGCTCTCACCACATTCCAACAAGTGTCATCGAGGGTATGCGTGAGCAATTCCGCAACCTGAAGCAGGGCTCTATGACAGTCTACCAGTTTAATGTCAAGTTCTGAAACCTCGCCCGCTATGCAAAGCAAGACATTCCTGATGCAAAGAGCAAAATCTACCAGTTTCGTGGAGGTCTGAAAGACGAACTTCAACTTGCTCTCACCTTGTTTGATGTAGGGTGGAACCCTAATCAGCGGATCTTTCACGTTTTGGAGAGTGTCCCACGATGAACACGGAGAACACAAGGAGGAAGACGGGGAAAACAAAAGAGGAAACACTCAAATCAACACGAAGATAATCACACAAGCGCTAGATCCACGATACATAGTGCGATACAAGATCCATAGGCAACGACAGTGGTACAAGGGTAGTCTTCTCCATGAGGAGGTCTTGATTATCCCGTAGGATCTTCCCCCATGTGGAGGCCTTGAATCCGTAGTGGATCTTCTCCGTAGAGGCGCACGGTCTCGTGGGAGAGAATCCACACAACTCTGAGAAATGAGCTATCCAACAGCTAACCCTAAACGGAATGAGGAAAGGAGTATATATAGTGTACGGGGCGAAGGGGTACACGAGCCTCGGCCCAGGGGCTGCACGTAGGCAGATCAGGAGCCGAACGTCCGGGCGACGGGCCGGATGTCCGGGGCTTCGCGGGGCGCCGGATGTCCGGGGTGAGGAGCCGGATGTCCGGGCTGGAGCGGTCTGGTCTCGGGTGCTCTCTGGACAGAGGCACCGGATTTCTGGGCCTGGGGCCGGATGTCCGGGCCATGCCTGGCCGGATGTCCGGGCCCTGGCCGGATGTCTGGGCCCTGTAGCTCCTGTGGCTGGTGGCTTTCTGTAGCTGCTCGTCCAGGGGCCGGATGTCCGGGCCAGGGGGCCGGATGTCCGGGGCCTGGAGCTTCCTTCTGCCCTTCTTGATGCATCACCTCGTCCGTGAACTTGGGGACTTGTCCATCTTCACGCCCTTCTCCAATGTGGTCTTCTTCACACCTGAGCACATAAAGCACATCCGTTTGAGGTAGCAACCATGTCTCGCAAGATTCGTATGGAAGTAGGGCTAGGAGTGACGTCACCTCGGTCTCGAGAGCTCTAGCACGAGCACGAGTCATTGGTCCTTGAGGCACTTGAGGAGGTGAAGGAGGGTCCATGGGGATGACCTTGGGATGCTCCGCATCATCTCCCCTCCCTTGGGAAAGATCCGACCTCGGATCGAAATCTTCATCACCATGGAAAGGAGATAGATCATTGAAGGGTCCGTCGGCGCGAGGTAGTAGTTTGGACTTGCGCTCTTGTGGGGAACGGTTCTTGCGAAGGTGGAGCCAAACAAGATCGCTCGGTTGGAACACCATTGGTGCCTTGTTGACGTTGAGCTTGGTTGTGAGGCGATGTACTTGTCGCTCGATTGTTGCCCTTGTATCTTCATGCACCTTCTTGAGAAAGCTTGCCCGTGCACTTGCGTGCATGTTCGTGCGCTCTTGAGGAGGTAGAGGTAGCATGTCCAATGGGGACAATGGGCTGAAAACGTAGACGAACGTCTTGTCTCGTCCAAAGTGTCCCATGAGTCCTTCTCCATGAGATTCCTGCAAAAAGAGCAAACGAAGCGAAGACTCGGGAATGCACAGTTTGTTAGCTCTCATAAGATATCCATGCTTGATGTAGTAACGTTCCCAAGAAGTGAGAGTCAAGCACGTAGCATAAGGATTTGCAAAGAAAGGATCATGCTCGTATAAATCTTTTAGGTGCTCAAAGCCAATCACATTCAACTCAAGTTGGGTAACAAGTAAGCATTTGCGTAACAAGCATGCATTTGCGTGAAAACTTCCATCTTTCGTAGGCAAGAGAATTACCGGAGTGGCACAAGTGCTTAAGCTGTCACGTACATGACTTTTGTCGATGAGTTTGGGCACTTGCCGTTGTATCTCGTGGTTGACATGGTAGAGAGCCTTGTTGGGAAATTGTGTGCCGGGTATGAGGTCGATGCGGTGTTCTATTTCGCGAAGTGGAGGTAGACCCGGAGGTAGCTCATCGTGAAAGACGTCCGAGAATTCCTGCAACAATTGAGACAACACAAAAGGTGGAGGTTGTGAAGTGTTAGTAGGTTTGGCTTCCCCTTTGCATAAGAGCACAAGGTGGAAGACGCTCGATGGGTTCTCACACACTTCTCTCATCTCACGTTTGGTGGCAAATAGAACTAGTTCCTTCTTGTCGCTCATCGTGGAGGCGCTCATATTTGGCTTGTGGCTCTCGCTCTCTTTTTGGTGGCTCGCTCTCTCACCATTCTCTCCACGATGGATGGTAGGTAAAAGCTTGTCGGCGGCTACTTGACTTGGAGTCATTGGTCGGAGCACGAATTCCTTGCCCTTCATCTTGAAATGATAGTGATTTGTCCGTCCATTGTGTGTGACTCCACGATCATATTGCCATGGACGTCCAAGAATAAGGTGGCACACGGACATGGGTATCACATCACATTCGAGAGTGTCCTCGTAGGCGCCAATCTTGAAAGAGACTTGCACGGTGTGCTCGACTCGAAGAATTCCGGCGTCATTGAGCCACTGGACCTTGTAGGGGTGAGGATGCTTCGTCTTGACCAAATGAAGTTTGTCGCATAGTTAATCGCTTGCCAAGTTGTGACAGCTTCCGCCATCGATGATAACCTTGACGGAGCGTCCATTGATGCCGGCCTTTGTATGGAAAATGTGACATCGTTGGTCGTCATCTTGTTGGTGTTGGAGTGTCAAGACTTTGGAGACAACAAGGTTGGGGCTTGAGTCATTGTCGCAAAACACTTGACGGTCTTCTTCCTCATTGATACGCCGGTGCATGGCCAAGTGCTTGATGGCGTCCACTTCGTCGTCGCTCATCGAGTCATATGTGCCGTCGTCGTTGAATATCATGGTTCTCTTGTTGGTGCACTCGAATGACTTGTGACCGCGGCCACCACATGTGAAACATTTGATGGAGCTTGTCTTGGTGTTGTCTTCCGTTGGAGTTGTAGATAATGAAGCTTTAGACTTGACGTAGTTGGTAGAAGGTGTATGGCTCGATGTAGTCGCGTTCTTGTAGCTTGACTTGTCGCCGATGTTTGTAGATGGCTTGGTAGAGGTAGGAGGAGTATCCGGAGTCGTTGAAGCTTGGTTGTAGGAGCCGAAGTTCTTGGAGTTGAACTTGGAGTGCTTGTAGTCCTCTTGAACTTGTCGCTCCGCTTTGGTTGCTTGATGTACTAGCTCGAGGAGATTGTTGTATGGTTGGAAGTCCGCAATCTTCTTGATGGGATAGTTGAGTCCATTCAAGAATCTCGCCATAGTTTGCTCTTCATCTTCCGTGATGTTGGCTCTTATCATGGCAATCTCCATCTCCTTGTAGTACTCTTCAACGGACTTGGTACCTTGCTTGAGGAGTTGTAGCTTCTTGAACAAATCACGGTTGTAGTGTGTTGGCACAAAGCGTGCTCTCATGACTTCCTTCATTTGAGCCCAAGTGGTGATAGGAGGTTCGCCTTTTGATTCTCTTCTCTCTATGATTTGCTCCCACCAAATGAGAACATAGTCTTGGAACTCAAGGGATGCCATTGCGATCTTCTTCTCTTCATCAAAGTTGTGAAGGCGAAAGATCTTGTCAACCTTCAATGCCCATGAGAGATAGTCTTCGGGATCAATGCTTCCGGAGAACTTTGGCATGGTGAACTTGAGCTTGCCATAGCGATGCTCATCGTTGTTTCCTTGCCTATTGGGAGGGCGATCTCGATTTTGGTGGTTTGCCATATCTTGTTGCTCTTGTTGATGTAGATGTTCTTGTTGGGGTTGTTGCACTTGCCGCGCTTGAGGAGGAGCTTGTTCTTGCATTCTTGCTTGATGTCGCCTCTCTTGTATCTCATCGCGAAGGAAATCCTCTTCTTGACGAGTGTGTCGAGTGCGGGCTGCCACATTGCGATGTGCATCTTGTAAAGCACGGTGCGCCTCCATAGCTTGAGCTTCTTGACGTTGTTGTGCTTGGCCGTTAGCCTCGGCGTCTTGTTCTTCTTGATATTGACGTGCTCGCTCTTGTTGTTGTTGGCGTAGTCGTTGCCGTTCTTGTGCTTGCTCAAGTGTAGCTTGGTTTTGACGACGTCGGCTTTCTTGCTCGTCGAATAGCTCTTGTGAACTCTTGTCATGTAGAGGATGCCGGTGGTCATGTCGAGGTTGACGTGCGGCTTGACGAAGAGTGTTGGACGTAGGTGTACTTGAGTCTTGCGTGGAGTCGGAGTGTCGACTTGAGCGGCTTCGTCTTTGAGAAGCTGTTGAGGATGAACGTCGGTTGATTATCAATGTCCGGATCTCGTTGTATTGGGTAGTCATGTTGGTGTTGATGGTGTCGAATTGTTCTTTTGTCCTTGCTTCAAATTGGCGCGCGTCCTCGACGACTTGACCAATGTATTCACGCATAGCTTCACTCTCTTGATGTAGAGCTCGTTGGACACCGAAGAGATGTAGTTTGGTGACGTAGTTGTTCGCTTCTTGAGGATCATCGAAGATCGGGTTGGAAGATGTACTTGGCCTATCCATCATCACAAGCAAGTATGTGAGTGGGAGAAAGGAGAAGACAATATCAATGTACCTTAACCGAGGTTGAAAATGGATCAATGATCACTCAATAATGTAACCCGGAAATAGCACTATTGGTATCACTTCGTGTCGATTCTCACACCTACACAAGCAAAGCTTTGAGAGGAGCTTGGTTAGGATGTGGCACAAATTCAATGCAATCGTCAAAGTGACTCAATGATGTTGAAAATGTTTCACAATTTTCTCATGCAACAAGTAGATCACTAGCAAAGGTAGCACACGGAACACACGCCCGGATAGATAAATGTGGTTGTGCAACCAAGGGTGAGCGAAAATGTGGAAAACCACGGAAAATGCTCGTGTTGCACAACACTAGAGAGACCCTAACCGATTGATTAGTAGGCGGATACGCACTTGTGCACGACCTATAAGAGGCAAAACGTAACGACTATCTATCACAAGTATGCTATGAGTGTATGATGTGCCGATGCTTGAGCAAAAGATGAAGTTGCTATGATGTATGATCTCTTTTGATGCAAGGCGTATGATGCTATTGTCTTTTGCTTTGGTTGGCTCGTTTGCTTAGAAGCTTGTGAGCTCTTCCTTTGGGTACTTATGCATGCTTCTCGGATCAAGGTAGCTATTGTGTATGCGGGACACTCTTGTGTCACACGGAGATATGCAAGATACCAAGATGATGTGGTGTTACTCACAATGATGTAGTATGCAATATCTATGACTATCACTAATGTGCACAAGTGTCGTGGCCCGGCAATACTCAAATGGCTAGTCTCAATGGGAAAGCTACGCAAAGATGGTTCATAGGGTGACAATGCAATTGCAAGGTAGAATGAGCGAAGTGTCGTCGATGTTACCATCCTTGCCGAAGTTGAGCGGTGGTGTTGTCGAAGTCTTGCCATTCCAAGGTAGCCTAAACATCCAAGGAAACGGTGAAACCACAACTCAAGTATCCAAGGCAAATGGAGACAAACTTTTCAAACTCGGAGCGGGTAAGCGATGGTGGTTGCGGAAGTGGTGGTGGTATGCGGAAGGATGGGTGGGTTACCGAACGAAAATGGCGGTAGAGGAGTGCAAGGTGGGGTGTGGTGGTGGAAAAGTGGCTGCGGGAGGCCGGATGTCTGGGCCAGGGGCCGGATGTCCGGGCCGGGCCGGATGTCAGGGGCACGGGCCGGATGTCCGGGGTGCCCGAGGCCAGGAAGAACTCCTTGCAATCGGTGATTTTGGGGCCAAAATTCGTCGGATTTTGCGGATGAAAATTGGGGAAAAGTGGAGGAAAAGCTAGATCCACACATGGCACAGCAAATCCATGGAACAAAGTCAACAAAATCTTGCCAAATCAACAGATCACAAAAAAAATTGGGGCTCTTTTTGTGGGGAATTTTTCGAAATTGGGAAGAACACCACAAAAACAAGTTAGAAGACAGGGTGTGGGGCTCCAAAATCGTGATCAACCTTGCTCTTGATACCAAGATGATGTAGGGTGGAACCCTAATCAGCGGATCTTTCACGTTTTGGAGAGTGTCCCACGATGAACACGGAGAACACAAGGAGGAAGACGGGGAAAACACAAGAGGAAACACTCAAATCAACACGAAGATAATCACACAAGCGCTAGATCTACGATACATAGTGCGATACATGATCCATAGTCAACGACGGTGGTACAAGGGTAGTCTTCTCCGTGAGGAGGTCTTGATTATCCCGTAGGATCTTCCCCGATGTGGAGGCCTTGAATCCGTAGTGGATCTTCTCCGTAGAGGCGCACGGTCTCGTGGGAGAGAATCCACACAACTCTGAGAAATGAGCTATCCAACAGCTAACCCTAAACGGAATGAGGAAAGGAGTATATATAGTGTACGGGGCGAAGGGGTACACGGGCCTCGGCCCAGGGGCTGCACGTAGGCAGATCAGGAGCCGGACGTCCGGGCGACGGGCCGGATGTCCGGGGCTTCGCGGGGCGCCGGATGTCCGGGGTGAGGAACCGGATGTCCGGGCTGGAGCGTTCTGGTCTCGGGTGCTCTCTGGACAGAGGCGCCGGATTTCCGGGCCTGGGGCCGGATGTCCGGGCCATGCCTGGCCGGATGTCCGGGCCCTGTAGCTCCTGTGGCTGGTGGCTTTCTGTAGCTGCTCGTCCAGGGGCCAGATGTCCGGGCTAGGGGGCCGGATGTCCGGGGCCTGGAGCTTCCTTCTGCCCTTCTTGATGCATCACCTCGTCCGTGAACTTGGGGACTTGTCCATCTTCACGCCCTTCTCCAATGTGGTCTTCTTCACACCTGAGCACATAAAGCACATCCGTTTGAGGTAGCAACCATGTCTCGCAAGATTCGTATGGAAGTAGGGCTAGGAGTGCCGTCACCTCGGTCTCGAGAGCTCTAGCACGAGCACGAGTCATTGGTCCTTGAGGCACTTGAGGAGGTGAAGGAGGGTCCATGGGGATGACCTTGGGATGCTCCGTATCATTGTTCGAGCCCGATGAATTCGACAAATTCTATAACATGGCTTTGAAACAAGAGGCAGCTCAGCTCAAGATGGAGGCTTCTAAAAAGAGGATTCGAGATGCCGTTCACTCTTCCTCATCGTCTCAGATGGTCTCGAAGCAACATAAATTTTGGCTTCCTCCTCCTCCAGTGATTCGAGCTCCCTACAACAACTCCAACAGCAACAAGAACTCTGGTGGACGTGGTTTCTCCCACCCACCCAACCCGAGCAACCAGTCGAGGAATCAGTTTCAGTCTCAAGGTTCCAAGTCAAGTGGTTCTCATTTCCGTCCTCTCTCAGAAGTGGTGTGCAACAAGTGTGGCCATAAGGGTCACTATGCCAACAGATGTCCGAACCCGAAGCGCCTTCCACCTCCTCCTCCTGTCAGTTCAGCTATTGTCAAGCATAACCCCAAGCAAGCAAGGGTCAATCTGATGAGTGCAGCTGAAGCGGAGAATTCTTCTGATGTGATTTTGTGTAACCTCTCGGTTAACTCTTTTCCTGCAAAAGTCCTGTTCGATTCAGGTGCTTCATATTCCTTCATGTCAAGACCTTTTGCATTGTCACATGATATGCCATTGCAAGCTTTGCCGAGACCGATGTCTGTGCTTTCTCCGGGTTTGCTTATGAACTCCAACAACTTTGTTCCGAATGTGTCTATTCGCATGGGTGATTATCGCTTTCTGGCTAATCCGGTGGTTCTTGGTAATTCTGACATTGACCTCATCCTCGGAATGGATTGGCTTTCTCAGCATGATGCTCACATTGATTGTGCACAGAAGGAAGTCAAGACGACTCATCCTGATGAAGATGTGATTATCTTTGCCTCCAGGGATAACACTATCAGGCTTTTCTCTCTCAATGATAAGGGCGAAATTAATGCCATATCTCAAATTTCGGTGGTGAACGAATATCAAGACATTTTTCCTGAAGAACTTCCAGGCATGCCTCCACACCGTTAGGTGGAATTCGTCATTGAACTCGAGCCGGGTACTGAGCTAGCATGTCGGCGTCCGTACAAACTCTCTCCTGATGAATTGAAGGAATTGAAGAAGCAGCTTGATGAACAGGAGCGTATGGGTCTCATCAGGCCTAGTACGTCTCCTTGGGGCTGTGGTGTCTTATTTGTCAAGAAGAAAGATGGCACGGAGTGTCTCTGTGTTGATTACCGGCCATTGAACAAGAAGACAATAAAGAACAAATATCCGCTCCCCAACATCAACGAACTCTTCGAGCAGCTCAAAGGAGCTAAAGTGTTCTCTAAGCTCGATCTCCGAATGGGCTATCACCAAATTCGCATTCGCGAGAAAGACATTCCCAAGACTGCCTTCAGAACGAGTTTCGGTTCATACGAGTATACAGTCATGTCCTTTGGTCTCGCCAATGCTCCTCCTACCTTCTCGAGAATGATGCACTACATCTTCAACCCCTATACTGTCGAGTTTGTGCTTGTGTATCTGGATGATATTCTGGTGTTTTCCAAGAATGAAGAAGATCACGAAAAGCACTTACGTCTGGTTCTTGATCGACTCCGTGAGCATAAGTTCTATGCCAAGTTCTCCAAGTGCGAGTTTTGGCTCGATAAGGTTTTGTACCTGGGCCATATCATCTCAGCTAACGGTATTGCGGTTAATCCCGAGAAAGTTGAAGCAATTGTCAACTGGGAAGCTCCTCAGAACGTCAAGCAACTCCGCAGTTTTCTGGGTCTTGCCAGCTATTGCAGAAGGTTCGTTGAGAACTTCTCCAAGATTGCCAAGCCTCTTTCCAACTTGCTTCAGAAGAATGTCAAATACTTTTGGTCTCCAGAGTGTGAACTGGCATTCAAAACTCTCAAAGAAAAGCTCGTCTCTGGCCAGTTCTTACTCCTCCAGATGAGTCCAAGCCCTATGAAGTATTCTGTGATGCTTCTCTTCAAGGACTTGGTGGTGTGCTTATGCAAGATAAGAGAATTGTGGCATATACTTCTCGTCAGCTGAAGCCAAGTGAGAAGAACTATCCGACACATGATCTCGAGCTAGCAGCTGTGGTACATGCTTTGATTACGTGGAGACATCTGTTGTTGGGCAGAAAAGTCGACATCTTCACTGATCACAAGAGCTTGAAGTACATCTTCACACAGCCGAATCTGAACCTCCGCCAGACTCGTTGGGTTGAAATGATCCAAGAGTATGATCCCAGCATTGAATACACTCCTGGCAAGGCGAATGTGATTGCAGATGCTTTGAGCAGAAAGGCATATTGCAACAGCCTTCTTATCAAGCCGTTCCAGCCTGAGCTTTGTGAAGCATTCAGGAAGCTCAACCTTCAAGTTGTTCCGCAGGGTTTTCTTGCAAATCTTCAAGTGGCTCCTACCTTGGAAGATCAAGTCCGTGAGGCCCAACTCAGTGATGCCATGGTGCAGAAGGTGAAACATGGTATTGCAAAGGGCACTCCTAAATACAAGTGCTTTCGTGTTGATGAGAGAGATACCTTGTTCTTCAAGGACAGACTTGTTGTTGCCAAAGGTGATCTCAGGAAACTCATAATGGAAGAAGTACATGATTCTCTCCTTTCCATTCATCCTGGCAGTTCCAAGATGTACCAAGACCTCAAGCAATCTTACTGGTGGACACGCATGAAAAGGGAAATTGCCCAATTCGTGAACGAATGTGATGTTTGCAGAAGAGTGAAAGTAGAACATCAACGTCCAGCCGGTCTTCTCCAACCTCTTCCTATTCCCGAGTGGAAGTTCGACCACATTAAAATGGATTTCGTCACTGGCTTTCCTAAGTCCAAGAGAGGGAATGATTCTATCTTCGTGGTGATTGATAAGCTTACCAAAGTCGCTCACTTCCTTCCAGTCAAAGAATCCATCAATGCAGCTCAATTGGCAGAATTGTACACTTCCAGAATTGTGTCTTTACATGGCATTCCTCAAGTTATCTCCTCAGACCGTGGAAGTTTGTTCACATCCAAGTTCTGGGACTCCTTTCAGTCCGCCATGGGCACTAAGATCAGGTTCAGCACTGCTTTTCACCCTTAGACTAGTGGTCAAGTCGAGAGAGTGAATCAGATTCTAGAAGACATGCTCAGAGCCTGTGTCATATCTTTTGGCATGAAATGGGAAGACTGCCTTCCATTTGCCGAGTTCTCTTACAACAACAGCTTTCAAGCAAGTGCCGGTAAAGCCCCGTTTGAAATCCTCTATGGCAGAAAGTGTCGTACCCCTCTCAACTGGTCTGAAATAGGAGAATGTCAACTTCTTGGCAATGACTTGATCTCAGAAGCCGAAGAAATGTGCAAAGTCATACGTGAGAATCTCAAGGCCGCTCAGTCGCGTCAGAAGAGCTACTATGACGGCAAGCATCGTGATTTGGCATTCAACATTGGTGATCATGTCTATCTCCGTGTTTCTCCGATGAAAGGCACCCAAAGATTCGGTATCAAAGGAAAGCTTGCTCCTAGATATGTCGGGCCTTTCAAGATTCTTGGCAAAAGAGGCGACCTAGCCTATCAACTTGAGCTCCCTTCCAACTTCGCCAATGTTCATGATGTGTTCCATGTGTCTCAACTTCGCAAATGCTTCAAGGCACCTGAGCGCATGATTCCGTTTGAAGAGATTTATCTTCAACAAGACTTGTCCTAACGAGAGCATCCAGTTGCTATTCTCGAAGAAACCGAGCGCAAGACCCGCAACAAGTCCATCAAATTCTTGAAAGTCAAGTGGTCACATCATACCGACCGAGAGGCTACGTGGGAACGAGAAGATCATCTTCGTTCCGAGTACCCTTCCTTTTTCCAGTCCTAGATCTCGGGACGAGATCTTTTTGTAGTAGAGGAGAGTTTGTAATGCCCCGAATGTAATAATTTCCCCTTTTGGGCATATAATATATCTCTGGCTTCATCTATTCCATTCCGGGTTCTTTGTCTTTCGGGTTTTCGTCATTTTGTTGTGTGCGTGTGTGGCATTCATTCATATCATGTAGTCATGTGCATCGCATTGCATTTGTGTTGTCGGTTGCATCCGGTTCCACGCGTTCCTTCCCGTTGTCCGTTTCGCGTTCCGGAGCTCCCTCACGTGTCCGTGGCGTCCCGTAGGCCTACTTTGGTGTTTGGCCGTGTAACGTTACCGGTTTGGCGCGAGTCTTGTCGTGTGTTGTTGTTTTGGTGTGTGTAACCTGCCTGTCAAATCTCGTCGCGTATCGAGTCCGTTTGCTCCCCCAACAGTTATTCTCGTGGGCTCAAAGTGCCTCCACTTTGAGGCCCAAGACACCCCTACAACAGCCCACCAAACCACTCCTAGCCACTTCTATCATCTAGGCCATCCAAATCTGATCCGGTGGCCGAAAACCGCACTCCATTTGGACAACCCTAGCTACTTGTGCCTATATATTTGTCCACTCCCCCAAATTTGTGCCCCAAATCAAGGAAACCCTAGCCCCCACTTCATCCCCTTCCTCCAGCCACTAGCCACCTCGCCGGAGTTTCGCCGGAATCCCGCCGGAGTTCGCCGGAGTTTCCTCCACCTCGCCGGAAACGACCTCCTCTCACCTCACAGTCGTTCCTCACCATCCCCGCCACCGGGCAGCACCGTAGCCGCCGGATCCGCCACCTACCAGGCGCCACCGCCTCCCTCCCGCCGGGCAACAGCCCCGCCGCCGCCATCCCGGGCACGGGATCTCCTTCGCCGCGCCGCTCGGGACGAGCGCCCGATCGGGACGCCCTTCGCCCGATCCAGTCGTTCGGTCAACGGCTCGATCGCCTGGGCCGACCCTCCGTTCGGCAGATCGCCCATCGCCACCGCAGGCTCCGCCTGGGCCCGATCGAAGCCTTCAGCCAGCTTCGTCGCCTCCCTTCGGCCTTTCCGCAGCCTCCCACTGGGCGGCCTCCCCACCCGCGGGCCCGCGCCGCGACGGGCGCCCAGGCCGCGCCTCCACTGGGCCGATCGGCCGCAGCGCCCGAGGCTTCCACCTCTCCTCCTTCGCCAGGCCGGCCTCCCTTCGGCCGCTCGGGTCGGGCCGTCGCCATCCCACCGCAGTCCGCAGCCGCCCTCCTGGGCCTCCTTCGCGCCGAAGGCTCACGCCGGCGCCAGCCTCGCCTTCCAGCTCCGCGGGCCGATCCAGCGCCGCCGCGGGCCCGTAGCCGCCGGATCCGCCGGGCCGCGCGCAGATCCGCCGCGGGCCGAGCCCGTTGACTTCTTCCAGATCCAGATCTGAGTGAGGTTGCTTCAAAATCCCTAAGTCCCCAGATTTCTTGTGTGCTGATGCATTTTTAGATCTGTGATAACTTTGTGTGTGTTGCTCCGTTTTACGCAAATGAGGTGTCCAGACGTTCGTGGTGACTAGCACTATGATTTATTCCATTGTGCTATGCATGTTAGAGATCATCTAGGTGCTTATTTTTCTGTTGCAAGAGTGCATCCCGTTATAAACTGCTGCTATGTGTTGTTTTTATGCCACCTTTGCATAGTGATATCTTTTAGCTCGTTTATCCGAATGATGCAAATGACATGTCCACGTGTTCGTCTGGCCATGCTCTACATGTTGTTTGTGTTAGGTTGCATGATAGATTTATTCTTGCCATGTATATCTTCTTTGCAAAGTGCCATGTGGCTGTGATGTTGTTTAACTTGTTATGAGATGCCATCTTGTTGAGCTCATTGCTATCGTTGTGTTTATCTCCATGATGCATGCTTGTATGTTTCGGAATCACCATCATGTGTACTTTGATGTGGTGCTTACCACTTGCCATGTTTAGTTTCGAGGTGACTTAAACTTGCTCTTATAGATGCCATGATGAAACTGCTGTTTTAACACTTAGTGGGTTTTTCACTAAGTCTGGAATCTATAATGTTCCGATGCCATGTTTGCGTGCTGTTCTAGGACAAACCATGATAGTTTTGGAGTGATTCTTGATGGTTCCTTGTAGTATATATTGTCGGCTATCCATTCATGTTCTCACATGCTTATTTGAGTGGCTGTAGCACATTTAACTTTTCCTCCAAAGTTTCAATAAAATTCTGCTGTCAGGATTTTGTTGTCAAGTTCAATATGTCCAAGCTTGTTGCTATTGATCCGTGGCTCCTTTGGGGGTGCATCTTTGGACTTATTTGCTGTAGGATATGTCTAGTTTATGTTCATGCTCTTTTCCATGGTGTTTGAGTGATGTAGCTTATTTTTCTAGTGCTCCGAAGTTGCTATGTTGCTGTGATTTTCAGCTTTCACCTATTTCTTGTTTCGGGCATAACTTTTAGCCCGTAGCTCCGTTTTCAGCGAGTCTTATATGAAACTTGATTGATTTTCCGTGTAGATTCATGTTATCCTATTGTTATCATGTTTTGAAGTGATTTGCTCGAGTGCTATTTTCCGTGCTCCGTGTGCTCCCTTAGTGCATCCATCATTTTTGAGTGCGCATTGCATCTTGTTGATTCGTGCCTTGAGTGGTTGTATTGTTTAGAGCCGGAAGCTAAGTCCGAGTACGAGTACGAGCACGAGGTTACCAACGAGGACCCTTCTTACGATCTGAACGACTACTCTTCAGGCAAGATGACCGAACCCCGATAACATTACTATCTTTGCCTATTGCTAGAGTAACGCTCTATAGTTTTGCCTCGATGCCCATGTCTTTCATGTCAGCCTCCTACTTGTAACCATGTCCATGTCTAACCACCCTACCTATGCAAACCGTTGCTTGGCTAAGTAAGCTTCGCTCAGCCCTTCTTATAGCATTGCTAGTTGCAGGTGAAGATTGAAGATGCATGCTTCATGTTGAAGTTTTGTTGGGTTATATCACACTATATAAATGCTTAAAATGAAATCATCTATATATTGGCAAGGGTGGAAGGCTAAGCCTTTTTCTTGGTGATTTGTTTCACTCATGCCGTTAGGAACCGTATAAACCGGTGTTATGTTCCTTGATTATGCGTTCCTAACACGGTTGGGGTGTATGGGACCCCCTCGATAAACCGCTAAGTGCTAAGTCTTTTCCAGCAAGTCCCAACATTGGTACTATTCGCCTAAACAACTAAAACTTTCCGAGGGAGTAATTAACCCGAGGCTTAATTAATTCAACCCCCCTGGGCCAGTGCTCGATTTGAGTGTTGGTCCAAACTAGAGTCGTGTGCGGGGCCCCCTTCGCAACTTGGGTATTTCGGCCACTATACGTTGTGCTCATCCGGTCGTGGCCTGAGACTAGATACGCGCGGCTACTATCAGGGTGTCGGCACGCCGGGAGGATTTGCTGGATTAGCCTTACCTTAGTTCGGAGTATCTTGAGCACGGGATTCCGAGAATACTCGGGTCTTCCCACCTTGGAGTTGCGACTCCGCGGATCATGGGCTTGTCATGGGCCAAGTTGGAACACCCCTGCAGGGTTATGAACTTTCGAAAGCCGTGCCCGCGGTTATGTGGCAGATGGGAGCTTGTTAATATCTGGTTGTAGATAACTTGACACAATGTTCCAATACACTACCAGCGTGTGTACCGTGACTGTCAATTTCCGAATAGGGATTCGGGAGTTGAACACGGTGGGGTTATGTTTGTTGAGCTTTAGCTAGGATCACTTCGTGATCATCTCTCGACCGAGGCACTTCTCTTCTCGCACTCTTTCACATAAGCTAGTGCTAGTTGCTGCTGCAGACACTTACTCTTTTTTTCAGCCTTATCCTCTCCCAAGGCTTAAATAGTCTTGCTACCCGGGAATGGGATTGCTGAGTCCTCTGTGGCTCACAGTTACTTCACCACACCAGATGCAGGTCCAGTGGTGAGCTATCCAAGTGATGGCACTGAGCTAGACTGGGAGTATGACGAGGAGCGTAGTCGGTACTATGTTCGTTATCCAGATGATCAGTAGTGGAGACTTCTACTAGGATTCGATCCGACCTGTGGATTTAAATTATGTTTGGTATCTTGTCATTTGGATTTTACCCTTAGAGGGTTGTGATGTTTTATTGAATGATGATTGAGACATGTATTGTATTTGTGTGACGTGGCGATTGTAAGCCAACTATTTTATGTTTTCCATCCCCATCTTTTACATGAGTTGTGCAAAGATACCAGACTTGCGATCATTCCAGCATGGGGTTATGTCTCTAAGTCGTGCCTCGACACGTAGGAGATATAGTCCCATCCTGGGCATTGCACACTATGATCGTTTTGGTTTTACTGCTATTGCTTTCTTCATGACTTATACATGTTCCTATGACTATGAGATTATGCAAATCCCGTATACCGGAGGAACACCTTGTGTGCTATCAAACGTCACAACGTAATTGGGTGATTATAAAGATGCTCTACAGGTGTCTCCGAAAGTGTTTGTGGTGTTGGCATAGATCAAGACTAGGATTTGCCACTCCGAGTGTCGGAGAGGTATCTCTGGGGCCTCTCGGTAATACACATAATAATAAGCCTTGCAAGCAAATGACTAATGAGTTAGTCACGAGATGATGTATTACGGAACGAGTAAATAGACTTGCCGGTAACGAGATTGAACTAGGTATTGAGATACCGATGATCGAATCTCGGGCAAGTAACATACCGATGACAAAGGGAACAACGTATGTTGTTATGCGATTTGACTGATAAAGATATTCGTAGAATATGTAGGAGCCAATATGAGCATCCTGGTTCTGCTATTGGTTATTGACCGGAGATGAGTCTCGGACATGTCTACATAGTTCTCGAACCCGTAGGGTCCGCACGCTTAACGTTTGATGACGATCGGTATTATGAGTTTATGAGTTTTTATGTACCGAAGGTAGTTCGGAGTCCCGGATGAGATCACGGACATGACGAGGAGTCTCAGAATGTCCGAGACATAAAGATTGATATATTGGACGACTATATTCGGACACCAGAAGTGTTCTGGAAAGTTCCGGAATTTACCGGAGTGCCGGGGGGGGTTACCGGAACCCCCCGGGGGAATGTTGGGCCCTGGTGGACCATAGGGGAGAAAGAGGGCAGCAGCCAGGAGGTGGCACGCCCCATCCCAAGGGGCAGTGCGAATAGGACTAGGGGAGGGGGCCGCGGCCCCTCTTTCCCTCTCCCTCTCCCTCTCCTTCCTTCCCCCTCTCTCCTTCTTGGTGGACAATCCTATTCCTAGTAGGATTGCCTTTCCTAGGTGCGCCATAGAGGGCCGGCCGGCCTCCCCCCTTGCTCCTTTATATACGGGGGTAGGGGGCACCCAAAGAAACACAAGTTGTATTGTTTTAGCCATGTGCGGTGCCCCGCTCCACAGAAACACACCTCGATCATACTATTGCAGTGCTTAGGCGAAGCCCTGCGCCGATAAATTCATCATATCCGTCACCATGCCGTCGTGCTGACGAAACTCTCCCGTGAACCTCAACTGGATCAAGAGCTCGTGGGACGTCATCAAGCTGAACGTGTGCTGAACGCGGAGGTGACGTATGTTCGGTGCGTGATCGGTTGGATCGCGAAGAAGTTCGACTACATCAACCGCGTCACTTGACGCTTCCGCTCTCGGTCTACAAGGGTATGTAGACACACTCTCCTCTCTCGTTGCTATGCATCTGGTAGATAGATCTTGCGTGATCATAGGAAAATTTTAAAATACTACGTTCCCCAACAGTGGCATCATGTGCCAGGTCTATGCGTAGATGATATGCACGAGTAGAACACAATGAGTTGTGGGCGATACTAGTCATACTGCTTACGAGCATGTCATACTTTGCTTCGGCGGTATTGTGAGATGAAGCGGTCTGGACCAACATTACGCGTACGCTTACGCGAGACTGGTTTCACCGTTATGAGCACTCGTTGCTTAAAGGTGACTGGCGGGTGTCTGTCTCTCTCACTTTAGCTGAATCGAGTGTGGCTACGCCCGGTCCTTGTGAAGGTTAAAACAACACATACTTGACGAAACATCGTTGTGGTTTTTGTATGCGTAGGTAAGAACGGTTCTTGCTAAGCCCGTAGCAGCCACGTAAACTTGCTACAACAAAGTAGAGGACGTCTAGCTTGTTTTTGCAGGGCATGTTGTGATGTGATATGGTCATGACATGATGAGTTATATGGTTTTGTATGAGATGATCATGTTTTGTAAAGTTATCGGCAACTGGCAGGAGCCATATGGTTGTCGCTTTATTGTATGAAATGCAATCGCCATGTAATTGCTTTACTTTATCACTAAGCGGTAGCGATAGTCGTAGAAGCAATAGTTGGCGAGATGACAACGATGCTACGATGGAGATCAAGGTGTCGCGCCGGTGACGAAGGTGATCATGATGGTGCTTTGGAGATGGAGATCAAAAGCACAAGATGATGATGGCCATATCATGTCACATATTTTGATTGCATGTGATGTTTATCTTATTATGCTTCTTATTTTGCTTAGTACGACGGTAGCATTATAAGATGATCCCTTACAAAATTTCAAGGTATAAGTGTTCTCCCTGAGTATGCACCGTTGTGAAAGTTCGTCGTGCCGAGACACCACGTGATGATCGGGTGTGATAAGCTCTACGTTCAAATACAACGGGTGTAAGCCAGTTTTGCACACGCGGAATACTCGGGTTAAACTTGACAAGCCTAGCATATGCAGATATGGCCTTGGAACACTGGAAACCGACAGGTCGAGCGTGAATCATATAGTAGATATGATCAACATAAGATGTTCACCATTGAAACTACTCCATCTCATGTGATGATCGGACATGGTTTAGTTGATTTGGATCACGTGATCATTTAGATGACCGGAGGGATGTCTATCTAAGTGGGAGTTCTTTAAGTAATATGATTAATTTGAACTTTAATTTATCATGAACTTAGTCCTGATAGTTTTTTGCATATCTATGTTGTTGTAGATCAATGGCCGGTGCTACCGTTCCTTTGAATTTTAATGCATTCCTAGAGAAAGCTAAGTTGAAAGATGATGGTAGCAATTACACGGACTGGGTCCGTAACTTGAGGATTATCCTCATTGATGCACAGAAGAATTATGTCCTTGAAGCACCGCTAGGTGACAAGCCCCCTCCCGCTAATGTAGACGCGGTGAACGTCTGGCAGACGCGGTCTGATGACTACACGATAGTTCAGTGTGCCATGCTTTACGGCTTAGAACCGGGACTTCAACAACGTTTTGAATGTCATGGACCATATGAGATGTTCCAGGAGTTGAAGTTATTATTTCAAGCAAATGCCTGGATTGAGAAATATGAGATTTCCAATAAGTTCTATAGCTGCAAGATGGAAGAGAATAGTTCTATCAGTGAACACTTGCTCACAATGTATGGGCACTACAATCATATGACTCAACTTGGTTGCCAAGTTGACGAGGATAGTGTTATTGATAGAGTTCTTAAATCACTGCACTAAGCTATAAAGGCTTCGTGATGAACAATAATATGCAAGGGATGCAGAAGACAATTCCCGAGCTCTTCGCTATGCTCAAAGCTACGGAGGTAGAAATCAAAAAGGAGCATCAAGTGTTGATGGTTAACAAGACCACTAGTTTCAAGAAAAAGGGCAAGGGAAAGAAGGAGAACTTCAAGGAGAATAGCAAGACAGTTGCTACTCCCGCGAAGAAACCAAAGTCTAGAACCAAACCTGAAACGAAGTGCTTCTACTGCAAAGGTACTGGACACTGGAAGCGGAACTTCCCCAAGTATTTGGCGGATAAGAAGGATGCAAGGTGAAAAAAGGTATATGTGATATACATGTTATTGATGTGTACCTTACTAATGCTCGTAGTAGTACCTGGGTATTTGATACCGGTTCGGTTGCTAATATTTGTAACTCGAAACAGGGGCTACGGATTAAACGAAGATTGGCTATGGATGAGGTGACGATGCGCGTGGGAAATGGTTCCAAAGTCAATGTGATCGCCGTCGGCATGCTACCTCTACATCTACCTTCAGGATTAGTTTTAGACCTGAATAATTGTTATTTGGTGCCAGCGTTAAGCATGAACATTATATCTGGATCTTGTTTGTTGCGAGACGGTTATTCATTTAAATCAGAGAATAATAGTTGTTCTATTTTTATGAATAATATCTTTTATGGTCATGCACCCTTAAAGAGTGGTCTATCCTTATTGGATTTCGACTCTAGTGATACACATATTCATAATATTGAAGTCAAAAGATGCAAAGTTTATAATGATAGTGCAACTTATTTGTGGCATGGCCGTTTAGGTCATATTGGTGTAAAGCGCATGAATAAACTCCATAGTGATGGACTTTTGGAATCACTTTATTATGAATCACTTGGTGCTTGCGAACCATGCGTCATGGGCAAGATGACTAAAATCACTTGGTGCTTGCGAACCATGCCTCATGGGCAAGATGACTAAAACTCCGTTCTCTGGAACAATGGAGCGAGCAACTTATTTGTTGGAAATCATACATACTGATGTATGTGGACCAATGAGTGTTGAAGCTCGCGGCGAGTATCGTTATTTTCTAACCTTCACTGATGATTTGAGCAGATATGGGTATATCTACTTAATGAAACACAAGTCTAAAACATTTGAAAAGTTCAAAGAATTTCAGAGTGATGTAGAGAATCATCGTAACAGGAAAATAAAGTTTCTACAATATGATCGAGGAGGTGAATACTTGAGTTACGAGTTTGGTCTTCATTTGAAACAATGTGGAATTGTTTCACAACTCACGCCACCCGGAACACCACAGCGTAATGGTGTGTCCGAACGTCGTAACCGTACTTTATTGGATATGGTGCGATCTATGATGTCTCTTACCGATTTACCACTATTGTTTTGGGGTTATGCTTTAGAGACAGCTGCATTCACATTAAATAGGGCACCATCTAAATCCGTTGAGACGACACCTTATGAACTATGGTTTGGCAAGAAACCAAAGTTGTCATTTCTTAAAGATTGGGGCTGCGATGCTTATGTGAAAAAGCTTCAACCTGATAAGCTCGAACCCAAGTCGGAAAATGTGTCTTCATAGGATACCCAAAAGAGACTGTTGGGTACACCTTCTATCACAGATCCGAAGGCAAAATATTAGTTGCTAAGAATGGATCCTTTTTAGAGAAGGAGTTTCTCTCGAAAGAAGTGAGTGGGAGGAAAGTAGAACTTGATGAGGTAATTGTACCTTCTCCCGAATTGGAAAGTGGAACATCACAGAAACTAGTTCCAGTGATTCCTACACCAATTAGTGAGGAAGCTAATGATGATGATCATGAAACTTCAGACCAAGTTTCTGCTGAACGTCGTAGATCAACCAGAGTACGTTCCGCACCAGAGTGGTACGGTAACCCAGTTATGGAAGTCATGTTACTAGACCATGATGAACCTACGAACTATGAGGAAGCGATGATGAGCCCAGATTCCGCAAAATGGCTTGAAGCCATGAAATCTGAGATGGGATCCATGTATGAGAACAAAGTGTGGACTTTGCTTGACTTGCCTGATGATTGGCAAGCCATCGAAAATAAATGGATCTTCAAGAGGAAGACCGACGCAGACGGTAATGTTACTGTTTACAAAGCTCGACTTGTTGCGAAAGGGTTTCAACAAGTTCAAGGAGTTGACTACTATGAGACTTTCTCACCCGTAGTGATGCTTAAGTCTGTCCGAATCATGTTAGCAATTGCCGCATTTTATGATTATGAAACCTGGCAAATGGATGTCAAAACTGCATTCCTGAATGGATATCTTAAAGAAAAGTTGTATATGATGCAACCAGAAGGTTTTGTCGATCCTAAAGGTGCTAACAAAGTGTGCAAGCTCCAGCGATCCATCTATGGACTGGTGCAAGCATCTCAGAGTTGGAATATATGATTTGATAAGTTGATCAAAGCATATAGTTTTATACAGACTTGCGGTGAAGCCTGTATTTACAAGAAAGTGAGTGGGAGCACTACAACCTTTCTGATAAGTATATGTGAATGACATATTGTCGATCAGAAATGATGTAGAATTTTCTGGAAAGCATAAAGGAGTGTTTGAAAGGAGTGTTTTCAAAGAAAACCTCGGTAAAGCTGCTTACATATTGAGCATCAAGATCTATAGAGATAGATCAAAATGCTTGATAAGTTTTTTCAATGAGTACATACCTTGACAAGATTTTGAAGTAGTTCAAAATGGAACAGTCAAAGAAAGAGTTCTTGCCTGTGTTGCAAGGTATGAAGTTGAGTAAGACTCAAAACCCGACCACGGCAGAAGATAGAGAAAGAATGAAAGTCATTCCCTATGCCTCATCCATAGGCTCTTTAAAGTATGCCATGATGTGTACCAAATATGGTGTGTACCTTGCCATGAGTTTGGCAAGGAGGTACAAAAGCGATCCAGGAGTAGATCACTGGACAACGGTCAAAATTATCCTTAGTTATTGGATGACTAAGGAAATATTTCTCGGTTATGGAGGTGATAAAGAGTTCATTGTAAAGAGTTACGCCGATGCAAGCTTTGACACCGATCTGGATACATATTGAAAGTAGGAGCATTTAGCTAGAGTAGCTCAGTGCATAGCATTGTAGACATAGAAATTTGCAAAATACATACGGATCTGAATGTGGCAGACCCATTGACTAAACCTCTCTCACAAGCAAAACATGATCACACCTTAGTACTCTTAGGGTGTTAATCACATGGCGATGTGAACTATATTACTGACTCTAGTAAACCTTTTTTGGGTATTGGTCACATGGCGATGTGAACTATAAAGTGTTAAGTCACATGGTGATGTGAACTATTGGTGTTAATCACATGGTGATGTGATTTATATTATTGACTCTAGTTCAAGTGGGAGACTAAAGGAAATATGCCCTAGAGGCAATGATAAAGATGTTATTTGTATTTCCTTATATCATGGTAAATGTCTTTTATTCATGCTAGAATTGTATTAACTGGAAACTTAGTACATGTGTGAATACATAGACGAAACAATATGTCCCTAGTATGCCTCTACTAGACTAGCTCATTAATCAAAGATGGTTATGTTTCCTAGCCATAGAAATGAGTTGTCATTTGATCAACGGGATCACATCATTGGGAGAATGATGTGATGGGCAAGACCCATCCGTTAGCTTAGCACTATGATCGTTTAGTTTTACTGATATTGCTTTCTTCATGACTTATACATGTTCCTATGACTATGAGATTATGCAACTCCCGTATACCGGAGGAACACCTTGTGTGCTATCAAACATCACAACGTAACTGGGTGATTATAAGGATGCTCTACAGGTTTCTCCGAAAGTGTTCGTGGTGTTGGCATAGATCAAGACTAGGATTTGTCACTCCGAGTGTCGGAGAGGTATCTCTGGGCCCTCTCGGTAATACACATCATAATAAGCCTTGCAAGCAAATGACTAATGAGTTAGTCACGAGATGATGTATTACGAAATGAGTAAATAGACTTGCCGGTAAGGAGATTGAACTAGGTATTGAGATACCGACGATCAAATCTCGGGCAAGTAACATACCGATGACAAAGGGAACAACGTATGTTGTTATGCGGTTTGACCGATAAAGATCTTCGTAGAATATGTAGGAGCCAATATGAGCATCCAGGTTCCGCTATTGGTTATTGACCGGAGATGAGTCTCGGACATGTCTACATAGTTCTCGAACCCGTAGGGTCCGCACGCTTAACGTTTGATGATGATCGGTATTATGAGTTTATGAGTTTTGATGTACCGAAGGTAGTTCGGAGTCCCGGATGAGATCACGGACATGACGAGGATTCTCGGAATGTCCGAGACATAAAGATTGATATATTGGATGACTATATTCGGACACCGGAAGTGTTCTGGAAAGTTTCGGAATTTACCGGAGTGCCGGGGGGGTTACCGGAACCCCCCGGGGAATGTTGGGCCCTGGTGGGCCATAGGGGAGAAAGAGGGCAGCAGCCAGGAGGTGGCGCGCCCCCTCCCAAGGGGCAGTCCAAATAGGACTAGGGGAGGGGGGCGCGGCCCCTCTTTCCCTCTCCCTCTCCCTCTCCTTCCTTCCCCCTCTCTCCTTCTTGGTGGACTCCTACTAGGAATAGGATTGAAATCCTATTCGAAGTAGGATTGCCTCTCCTAGGCGCGCCATAGAGGGCCGGCCGGACTCCCCCCTTGCTCCTTTATATACGGGGGCAGGGGCACCCAAAGACACACAAATTGAATTGTTTTAGCCGTGTGCAGTGCCCCGCTCCACAGAAACACACCTCGGTCATACTGTTGCAGTGCTTAGGCGAAGCCCTGCGCCGGTAACTTCATCAAATCCGTCACCACACCGTTGTGCTGACGAAACTCTCCCGTGAAGCTCAACTGGATCAAGAGCTCGTGGGACGTCATCAAGCTGAACGTGTGCTGAACGTGTGCTGAACACGGATGCCGTACGTTCGGTGCTTGATCGGTTGGATCACGAAGAAGTTCGACTACATCAACCGCGTCACTTGACGCTTCCGCTCTCGGTCTACAAGGGTATGTAGACACACTCTCCTCTCTCGTTGCTATGCATCTGGTAGATAGATCTTGCGTGATCGTAGGAAAATTTTAAAATACTACGTTCCCCAACACTAACAAAGTGTGCAAGCTCCAGCGATCCATCTATGGACTGGTGCAAGCATCTCGGAGTTGGAATATACACTTTGATGACGTGATCAAAGCATATGGTTTTATACAGACTTTTGGAGAAGCCTGTATTTACAAGAAAGTGAGTTGGAGCTCTGTAGCATTTCTGATATTGTATGTAGATGACATATTATTGATTGGAAATGATATAGAATTTCTGGATGGCATAAAAGGATACTTCAATAAGAATTTTTCAAAGAAAGACCTCGGTGAAGTTGCTTATATATTAGGCATCAAGATCTATAGAGATAGATCAAGACGCTTAATTGGACTTTCACAAAGCACATACCTTGATAAAGTTTTGAAGAAGTTCAAAATGGATCAGTCAAAGAAAGGGTTCTTGCCTGTGTTACAAGGTGTGAAGTTGAGTAAGACTCAATGCCCGACCACTTCAGAAGATAGAGAGAAAAATGAAAGTCATTCCCTATGCCTCAGCCATAGGATCTATCATGTATGCAATGTTGTGTATCAGACTTGATGTGTGCCTTGCTATAAGTTTAGTAGGGAGGTACCAAAGTAATCCAGGAGTGGATCACTGGACAGCGGTCAAGAACATCCTGAAGTACCTGAAAAGGACAAAGGACATGTCTCTCGTTTATGGAGTTGATAAAGAGCTTGTCGTAAATGGTTACGTCGATTCAAGCTTTGACACTGATCCGGATGACTCTAAGTCACAAATCGGATATGTATTTTTATTGAACGGTGGAGCTGTCAGTTGGTGCAGTTCCCAGTAGAGCGTCGTGGCAGGATCTATGTGTGAAGCGGAGTACATAGCTGCTTCAGAAGGAGCAAATGAAGGAGTCTGGATGAAGGAGTTCATATCCGATCTAGGTGTAATACCTAGTAAATCGGGTCCAATGAAAATCTTTTGTGACAACACTGGAGCAATAGCCTTGGCTAAGGAATCCAGGTTTCACAAGAGAACCAAGCACATCAAGAGACGCTTCAATTCCATTCACGATCAAGTCAAGGAGGGAGACATAGAGATTTCCAAGATACATACTGACCTAAATGTCGCAGACCCGTTGACTAAGCCTCTTCCACGAGCAATACATGATCAGCACCAAGACTCCATGGGTGTTAGAATCATTACTGTGTCATCTAGATTACTGAATGTAGTTCAAGTGGGACACTGAAGGAAATATGCCCTAGAGGCAATAATAAAGTTGTTATTTGTATTTCCTTATATCGTGATAAATGTTTATTATTCATGCTAGAATTGTATTAACCAGAAACTTAGTACATGTGTGAATATATAGACAAAACTGAGTGTCCCTAGTGTGCCTCTACTAGACTAGCTCATTGATCAAAGATGGTTATGTTTCCTAGCCATAGACATGAGTTGTCATTTGATCAATGGGATCACATCATTAACTGAATGATGTGATGGACAAGACCCATCCGTTAGCTTAGCAACTTGATCGTTTAGTTTTACTACTATTGCTTTCTTCATGACGTATACATGTTCCTACGACTATGAGATTATGAAACTCCCGAATACCAGAGGAACACCTTGTGTGCTATCAAATGTCACAATGTAACTGGGTTATTATAAAGATGTTCTACAGGTGTCTCCGAAGGTGTTTGTGGTGTTGGCATAGATCGAAATAGGATTTGTCACTCCGAGTGTCGGAGAGGTATCTCTGGGCCCTCTCGGTAATACACATCATAATAAGCCTTGCAAACAAACGGCTAATGAGTTAGTCACGAGATGATGTATTACGGAACAAGTAAATAGACTTGCCGGCGACGAGATTGGTCTAGGTATGATGATACCGACGATCGAATCTGTGGCAAGTAACATACCGATGACAAAGGGAACACCGTATGTTGTTATGCGGTTTGACCGATAAACATCTTCATTAAATATGTAGGAACCAATATGAGCATCCAGGTTCCGCTATTGGTTATATATCGGAGATGAGTCTCAGTCATGTCTACATAGTTCTCGAAACCGTAGGGTTCGCACGGTTAACGTTTGATGACGATTGGTATTATGAGTTTATGTGTTTTGATGTACCGAAGGTAGTTCAGAGTGCCGGATGTGATCGCGGACATGACGAGGAGTCTCGGAATGTCCGATACATAAAGATTCATATATTGGAAGGTTATATTCGGACACCGGATGAGTTCCGTGGATTATCAGATAAATACCGGAGTACCGGGAGGTTACTGTAACCTCCCGGGGGTTAATGGGCCTACATGGGCCTTAGTGGGAATAGGGGGCAGCAAGGGGAGTGTGGGGCGCGCCCCCCAAGGCCCAAACCGAATTTGTTTAGGGTAAGGGGGGCCAGCCCCCTCTTTCCTTCTCCTGCTCTCTCCCTTCCTTCCCCCCTCACCAACTCCTAATAGGAAAGGAGTGGTCCTACTCCTAGTGGGAGTAGGACTCCCCTCATGGCGTGCCCCCTAGGCCGGCTGCCTCCTCCTCCCCTCCCTCCTTTATATACGTGGGGAGGGGGCACCCCATAGAAACAAGTTGATTTTACCAGTGTGCGGTTCCCCTCTCCACAGATACACACCTCGGTCATATTATTGCAGTGCTTAGGCGAAGCCCTGCGCCGCTAGCTTCATCATCACCGTCACCACGCCGTCGTGCTTACGAAACTCTCCCGTGACGCTCAACTGGATCAAGAGCTCATGGGACGTCATCGAGTTGAACGTGTGCTGAACGCGGAGGTGTCGTACGTTTGGTGCTTGGATCGGTTGGATCACGAACACGTTCGACTACATCAACCACGACACTAGATGCTTCCGCTTTCGTTCTACGAGGGTACGTAGACACACTCTCCCCTCTCGTTGCTATACTTCTCCTTGATAGATCTTGCATGATCGTAGGATTTTTTTTTTGAAATACTACGTTCCCCAACAGTAAACACACAACACATAAACACGACATGATGCTCAACTAATTATGATGCATGACAAGGCTACATGATACTACTCATGGCAAGAAATGATTCATATAAGAACAACACAACCAAATAAGTTTAAATGAGGCCGGAAATAACATATAACAAATCCGGTAAGTCCTCATCTGAAAATTTAGAAATTGGTCCAGATATGAACAAGCCTTATGTTAAAGTTGTTAAACAGCAAGTTAACATGCACCATGATGGTTTACACGATTTTCTAGTCAAGTTACATATAAAGTTCATTTAATTCGGAGTTACGGCCTAGAAGATATGAGCAAAACAAGTTGAACATGGCATTGATGCAAAATGCATTCAAACATCAAGCACAACACTCAAAATATGGATGCAACTACATGGAAAACCAAGCAAGTTTCATATAGAGCATGCTCCAAACGGAGCCACGGTTCAACACATACACAAGAAACAAGTTTAAAGGACAACTGTCCAAAACAGCGACTAAGCATATTGCGAGCATCCAATAAACATGCCACTAGAACAAGATATGCACAAACATGGCATGAACTCAAAGTACATCTAGCATGCTTCAAATATAATCAAGGTTCAGGTTCATAGGCATCAAGAGTGATCCAACATGATCAATGCAACAAGCAACTTTATATCACAGATTATGACTTGGTGAAAAACAGGGCATATACATGAGCAGAGTTAATATGTTGACATGTTGGAGGCAAGAAACAAAGATGCTACAACACAATAACATGGCAAACAAAAGCATGGCGTGCTAGTCCTAACATGGAGCTCAAATAACACAACATGGCATGTACATGGGAGCAACAGGTTCATGGCATTTATCAAAACAGGATGGAAGCATGATATAGCAGATTCTCAGACTTCATGAAAATCTGGGAATGCAAAACCAACATTGTGATGCTGACTTTGGAGGTACATAATAGCAAGCATAGCAATACTAATAAACATTCAAAGGTCATGGACATGTATTTGGCATGACATCCTCCAAATAACTCCATTGGAACAACTCCATAAGATGCATAGATTCACTACAATGAGCTTTGCCAAATGGAACTTGCTGTTGATAGGCTGACAGATATATCATGATGATAACTTGAGAGCAAGAAAGAGACATGCTACATCAACTTATAATTGCAAACAAGGGCATGGATTGATAAAATTACATGGAGTTCAAAACATTCTCACTCACATTGCCAACTATGCATACATTTGACTGTAGCATCAAGCAAACATGGCATCACAATATAACAGTTTTAGACTTGGCAGAATTTGCTAAGTCTTAGAAAATAGCAAACAACGAGTAGGTCAATTTACAAGCTTGTGTAAGTAACCATAGGACATATCATGATAAATGAGTTACACCATTGCAAAGATGACATGATTATGCTCCTAAAAGATGTTGACATGATGCTCCAAAGAAAATTACACAAAAAGATAAGAAAAGGACAAAATGGCATGTTATAACAATTTTCAGCAGTTAACAACAACATACACTTTTGCAACAGGGATAAACATGTCAAGATGCAACCTAACATGTATTCAAATGCAACCATCATGTAGAGCACAGAGTGAAGAACATTTTGACATATCATACACACAATATCGGAGCAACATGCACAAAGTTACCTGCAGTTGAATATGGCAATATGATAATTTTTCAATCAAAAGAAAAAGACTTGGCACAAAACAACCTCTGGAAAAATGAGACGGGGCGGTATGGTTCCGAATGCTGCCGTTGTTTGGTTGACTGTACGGGGTCGAACCGGGACGGTGCCGTCCCAGCGGGTCGAGGTAGAGAGGCCGGTCCGGCGGTGGTCTCCGGCCGATCTTCGGCGAGGGGAGGACGCCAGCGGGGGTGCAGGCAATGGGCATGGTGGATCCGGGCTCGCCTGCCCGGATCTGGCCAGAGGCGAGGGCCGACGATGATGCACGGCTCGTGTGGTGGCGGGGGTTGGCGGCACGGTGGCTGGCAGCATGCAGGGACACAGGAAAGCGGCGGCGCGGTGGCGGTGAAGCGGGGCAGCGGGGGATTCGGGAGGCGGAGCTAGTGGCGAGGAGGAGCGGCGGCTGGAGGGGGAGGTGGCCAACCGCAGCGGGCGGAGGCGACAGTCAACGGCGGCAGCGGCGAAGGTGCGGGGAGGCGCGGGAGGCGGCGATCGGCGGCGACTGGCGGCCTCGGGCCCGACACGACGTAGTTTGGCCCGGGGCGGGCCGGATCAGGGCCCCGGGTGGCGCGGCAAAGTGGGCACATGGGCGATGGCATGACGGTCGGTGATTGGCTGCGGCAGCAAAAGGACGCGTCCAATGCCCGGCGGACGTGCACGGCGGCGCGAGGAGGAGGGGGACTAGGGTTTTACCTGTGATTTGAGGAGGAGGAGGCTAATATATAGGTAGAAGGAGCCAGAAGAGGGCTATTGAGGTGTGGTTTTCGCCCACACGATCGTGATCCAACGTCAACGAGCATGGAGGGGGTTTATATGGGCTAGTGAGCTATTGTGGAGGGGTGCTGGGCTGAAAGAGAAGGGGGTTCCGGCGGTTAACGCGGTTAACCGTTGGGGCATCAAACGACCTCCAAATAAAACGAAATTTGACACACGGTCTACCTACACTAAAACAAGACCACACGTTGACTTTCACCCCATTCCGAAAACGTTTTTCGGCCACTTACAAAATAATATTTCGGAGGTGCCGCGGGCGCATGCGAGTGTGTCTGGGCTCAGAACGGACAACAGAGAGAACTGGGAGATGGGAAACTACGACAGATGCAAGTTTTGAAAAGCATGCAGATGAAATGCACTTGACGACATGGCAAAGTGCAACACACAAGCAGATGACATGGAAACGACCACAAATAAGAGGAAGACATCAGGCGCATCGGTCTCGGGGTGTCACAATAATAATCATGTATGGATAGATCTGATCACAAACTCACAATTCATCGGATGTTAACGAACACACCGCAAAAAAGAGTTTCATCAAATAGATCTCCAAGAACAATAAGGAGAACATTATATTGAAGATCAAAAGGAGAGAAGAAGCCATCTAGCTACTAAATATGGACCCACAGGTCTGTGGTAAACTACCCGCACATCATCTGAGGAGCGGAGTGCCGGAAAGGGCCTCTAGATTGGATCTCATGGTTCTTGAACTTGTGGTGGCTGAAACAATTTTTTTCTGACTCCTCTAGGGTTTCTGGAATATTGTGGTATTTATAGAGCTGGACGTCGGTGCAGAATGGCACCATGGACCCCACAAAGCACCAGGGCGTGCCTCGGCCTTCTAGCGTGCCCTGGTGTATTGTGGGCCCCATGGTCCTCCTCTAGTACACCTCTTGGGCTCTCTGGGTCTCTTTTGGAGAAAAAAATCTCGAAAATGTTTTCTTGCATTTGGGCTATGTTTGGTACTGATATTGTGCAAAGTAAAAACAAGCAAAAAAAGAGCAACTGGCACTGGGAACTATGTCAATAGGTTAGTCCCAAAAATGATATAAAGTTGCTAGAAAATGTATTTAAAACATCCAAGATTGATAACATAACATCATGGAACAACCAAAAATTGTAGATACGTTTGAGACGTATCTACTACTACTATGTGTATTTGCATGCTTGGTGGAGATACTAGTTGCTATTGGCATGTTCTATACATGCGCCATGCTATTGTTGATTCTTGTGTTGGGATAGTCAAGATGTTCCATTGCTATTTACATAGGACTTCTTGCCCATACAATGATGATACATTACTCATATCTTGTTTTCATGCTTGTAATATGTCATGTGCATTATGTATGCCCACTATTTGCACATATGACATCATTGCCATGATTACTTCTAGTACGTTGCATTTTTGCACTTCTAGCTTACATGACTTGATCACTATGCTTGCTTGCTTTGTCTCATCACCCTTGTGTCGAATTCAGGGCTACGCAGACCCAAGAAGGTTCGAACTCTAGGGTGTGTGCAAAGAACTCAACCTCTCTCATCTACTAAGTCGTTGATCTCATGGCCTAGCTCGATGAACAAGAAAGGGAAACAGACTCTGATGAGGACATCAATAACAAAGTTACACCCACAGCCCCAACTGATACACATACAGGACCAATTACTAGAGCTCGCGCACGACAATTAAATTACCAGGTACTTTCGTTTCTTGGTAATGATACTAATGTTCATGAGAATATGATGCTGCCTAAATTGGATACGTTTGTCTTGCTTACAAATGAAGGGCCTAGCTTGGACAAGAAGGATGAACATTGGAGCAAGATCAAGCATGGAGATGATGGCATGTGCAAAGGGAACAAGAATGGAGTTACAAGTGATGATTTCAGGACTTTGAAGCCACCATAATGAGTGCTTGAAGCCTTGGACGAAATATACAATGCCACTTCATAAATTTCATCCATAGGCTATTATAGGTGCTCTGTGACCTTATTATTGGGCCAGGCCCATGTAATTTCAAAATACTTGAGTATGGGCTGCTTTTAGAGTCCGTATGTGTGGGGAAACAAGAGTTAGGGTTGGTTTCGGACCCTTCCTCCAAGGGCCACGAAATTCCCACCTCTTCCTCCATATATACAGCCCTTAGGGTGTTGTTTAGACTTTGGGTTTTGTTTAGATTAAAGTTCGCCATAGCTGCAACTTCGCGTACTTCGTTTGTGTTCAACGACCAGACAAAGGCGTCACAGAACCCCACCTTGATCAATAAAGCTTTCCTCTTATATTTGCAATATCCAGATTGCAATCTTAGTTTCTTTCTTGTTCTTCGTTTGCTTGCAGGAAATAGACCCTCGTGGTCAGGTTGATCGTGCTCCGGCGTGGTCAATAACCTATTGGAGTTGGTTTAGCAATTGCTAAGGCGCGGCGTCTTCGCACGTTCGTAGTCGGATCGTCAAAGTCTACTCCTTCGAAAATGATAATCACCATCTCATCAAAAGACGGGACACCTTTGCCTCTATCAAACTTAGCAGTTTACCCAGGCTCGGGCAACCTTGCGGTGTAAGACCCTACTCCTGCTGTGTGGTGGATTAGCCTCTCGAAGGGATGTGGATGAACTAGTACAAGGGGAAGAACAACCTTAGGAGGTCTATTCTTGGATGAGTGTTGGCTAGTGAGGGTAATGGGTTTTGATCCTCGGATTAGATCCCCTCCTACGGTGCAGCTAGGATGTATTTATAGTGGCCTTCGTCCTTTTCCCTGAAAATGAAGGAGGGAAGGGATTTCACAACGGCCAATTTGAAAGAGGACAAGAAGTACGTTGTATCCTGGCAAAAGACGGTCTTCTGCTGCAAAGCTTTTGGTCATGACCCTGTGGTGGGCTCGGTGATGACATCCATCCCGCCACCAGAATGGAAACCTATGGCTGATTCCTCGGTACTCCGCGACCGAGCTTTCCTTCTTAAAACCAAAGTGTAAACCTTCTACTGTGCGCCTGCCTGGCCTTGGTCATCATGGCTGGCGTCACTTGATCCTCATGAGGTGGGTTTTTGCATCGGAAACTCCGCTCCTCAAGAGGCTTCCTAAGGAGGCCGCTTCCTTCGAAGGTCTTGGTGTCATCCGCCTCGCGATGATTAGCCCCTTGCGAGGGTCTTGTCTTCTCGATGCTGAAGATGGGCCATACCAGGCCGTCGGTGGAGCCATGCAGTGGGCTGCACGTAGTAAAGTATGGGTACCCGTGTTCCCAGGATGCCAACAATAGCCCCTGGGCCCAAGGCGCGCTTGAAATTGTCTTCGAGGGGAAGCCAGGAGGTGAGGGCGAAGCACCGTGGGCCCAAATCACTTGCGGACCGGGTCAACGCATGGCGCTTGATGGGATGTGGGCGTCTCCGCTTCCCCACACAGCCTCGGAAACCGTCCCAGGTTGTCAAAAGAACTCGTTCCTGTCATCGAGCGTTCATTGCCTTGTCTTTGTCTTGCTCCAGATCCCCTTTCCTTTCTGCCGAAAGCACCTCCAGATCTGCCAAACCTTTTCCCCGAGCTCTCCACGGATGGAAACCAGGAAGGTGAATCCCACCGCGCCAGCCGTGCGCTCGCCTGAGCCGTCCCTCAACGCATCCACCGTCATCGAGGCGAAGCACCTCGCCGTCATACTCCCGCGGACGGGGAGTAATGACAATGTGGGGACCTTGGTGGGGACCTTCTACCCCTTCTTTCTTCATAGCGTCTTCGCGGGGCTCATCCCGCCTTTCTCTGATTTCTTCTTTGCCGTCCTCGACCATTACTAGATCCACGCCCTGCATCTTCAGCCCAACTCCATCCTCCTCCTATCTTCGACCATTACTAGATCCATGCCCTGCATCTTCATCCCAACTCCATCCTCCATTACCAGATCCACGCCCTACTTTTTACTGCGAGGCGATTGTGGGGGTGGCACCCTTTGTTGCATTGCTTTGCCACTTCTTCTACCTCCGGACGTACAGCTCGACCTAGTGCTGTGGGTGTGTCTGCCTTGTTGCCTCCCATGGCAGCAACGCACTCTCGAGGGCTGGAATGAAGGTGGAGCACTTCCGTCGCAAGTGGATCTTCATGGACGCCAAGTGCCGCAACACTCGACTGGAGCTGCCGGCCATGATGCTGGCGAAGCTGGATCGATGGGCTCACAAGATGCTCATCGACCCCCGGGCTGCGCCGGTCCTGAAGAGGATGACCACGGATCTGGAGGCGAATAAGCTAACAGGGGCCATACTCGACAAGGAGTTCCTGACATAGCGCCTAGCTTCGCTTCAGGCGCACTCGCGCACCATGTGGGATTTCAGGGGCGCAAAGGAAGACCTCCGGCTGCGCCCATATAGCCTGGTGGACGAAGAGCTGAGCAAGGATGTGCGCTCCTTGCTCGAGAAGGATCCGTGCGACCTCCCGGAGGCTTACCTGCCATTGTATTGTCATGGCGACGGTGCGGAGTTGGTCGCCGCCATGCCCGTCTTCAATGAGTTGGGGCTCGTACCACCAAGGCTCCCAACTCCCCGGTGAAGGTGTCCTCTGGCGAGGACCCTAAAGAGAGGGAGGAGGGGGACTCGGCGGCGACCATGGATGACGCGGACGGGGCTTCTCCCCCGTCGCAGAGCGAGCACCTCCGTGATCTTTCCGATGATGATGATGTCGCCGAACACCTGGTCGAGGGGTCCCTGTGCCCCAGCAGGGTTGTCACGAGGTCCGGGGGCAACCCTTTGCGGTGGCTTCACCGGGCAGCTCCGAAGAACGGTGAGCTGGCGCCGCTTCATGGCGGCGACTCCTCCGCCTCTTCGCCTGTCGTCGTCATTCCAGAGCCAGCTGCCATGCTCCCGACCGCTATCTAAGGCGCAACGAAGCCCACGCCCAAGAAGGTCGGAGGCACCGCATTCCTAGCCAGGAAAAGGGTGTACGTCGTTGCTGATGAGTAAGTGTTGTACTTTGCCTATGCTTTCCATCCCTGGTGCCATGCCCATGACACTCCTCTCCTAGCGACAAGGCTCCAGCTCGTGGCGAAGAGGAGGAAGGAGGAGGTTGAGGGCCCCGCGGCCCCACCTCCTTCCACGACCACGGTGACATCGACGCGGGCGGAGGGGACCTCTGCGTGCCCTCTGGTGATGGAGCAGGCTCCTCAGAGCTCGGCGCCGGAGCCTCATGAGGTTGCCGCTGATACGTCTCCAACGTATCTATAATTTTTGATTGTTCCATGCTATTATTTATGAAGTCTTGTATGTTTAATGGGATTTATCATACACTTTTATATCATTTTTGGGACTAACCTACTAACCCAAAGGCCCAGTCCAGATTGCTGTTTTTTGCCTATTTCAGGGTTTTACAGAAAAAGAATATCAAACGGAGTCCAAAAGGAATGAAACCTTCGCGAGAAATATTTTTGGAGAAAATCACGCACAGGGAACTTGAGAACCACGTCAGGGGAGCATCAAGGCGCCCACGAGGGTCGGGGGCGCGCCCCCCTGCCCAGGGCGCGCCCCCTACCTCGTGGGCCCCTTGAGCACCCCCCCCCCCGGTGTCCTCCTTCTTCCTATATAAGTCTACGTACCCCGAATCCTTCAACAACAGAGAGAAAACCCTAATTCCACCGCCGCAACCTTCTGTTCCCATGGGATCCCATCTTGGAGCCTGTTCCGGAGCTCCACCGGAGGGGGATCCATCACGAAGTTCTTCATCATCATCATCATCGCCCTCACCATGAGTTGTGAGTAGTTTACCACAGACCTTTGGGTCCATAGCTAGTATCTAGATGGCTTCTTCTCTCTCTGGATCTCAATACAAAGTTCTCCTCGGTCTTCGAGGAGATCTATTCGATGTAATATCTTTTTGTGGTGTGTCTGTCGAGATCCGATGAATTGTGAGTTTATGATCAAGATTATCTATGAGAAATATTTGGTTCTTCTCTGAACTTTTTATGTGTCCTCATAATATCCTTGCAAGTCTCTTCGAATTATTGGTTTGGTTTGGCCTACTAGATCTATAATTCTTGCAATGGGAGAAGTGCTTGGCTTTGGGTTCAATCTTGCGGTGTCCTTTCCCAGTGACAGTAGGGGCAGCAAGGCACGTATTGTATTGTTGCCATCAAGGATAAAAAGATGGGGTTTATATCATATTGCTTGAGTTTATCCCTCTACATCATGTCATCTTGCTTAAGGCGTTACTCTGTTCTTATGAACTCAATACACTAGATGCATGCTGGATAGCGGTCGATGTGTGGAGTAATAGTAGTAGATGCAGAATCATGTCTGTCTACTTGTCTCGGACGTGATGCCTATATACAATGATCATGCCTAGATAGTCTCATAATTATTCGCTTTTCTATCAATTGCTCGACAGTAATTTGTTTACCCACCTTAGAATATCTCTATCATGAGAGAAGCCACTAGAGAACACTATGGCCCCCGGGTCTATTCTCAACATATCAATCTACATCTACTTTACTTCTATCGCTTTTATTTGATGTTCTTATAAACCAAAAATACCAGAAATATAAACTATGATCTCTATCATATCTCACTCTCGTAAGTGACCGTAAAGGGATTGACAACTCCTTATCGCATTGGCTGCGAAGTTCTTATTTGTTTGTGCAGGTGCGAGGGACTCGCGCGTGGTCTCCTACTGGATTGATACCTTGGTTCTCAAAAACTGAGGGAAATACTTACGCTACTGTACTACATCTCCCTTTCCTCTTCGAGGGAATACAACGCAAGCTCGAGAAGTAGTAAGAAGAATTTCTGGCGCCATTGCCGGGGAGGCTTACGCAAAAGTCATATATGAAGTACCTATCACAAACCCTTATCCTTTGCATTACATTTATTTGCCTCTAGTTTTCCTCTCCCCCACTTCACCCTTCCTGTTTTATTTGTCCTTCTTCTGTCGTGTGTTTATCATTCGCTTGCTTCTTATTTTCTTGGGTGCTGCTTGTTTGCTTGTCATCATGTCTAGCACACATATCATTATCAACACTCCCGAGAGTGAGGTCCTCAACTTTAAACAAAGGGAGGAAGAAAACTTAAAAGATGCCTGGTATAGAATTTGCAATGCTCAAAATAGATCCAATAGGAAGCTTTCCACTTCCGTGCTTATTCGCAATTTTTATGTTGGCATAACACCGTGGAATATATTTATCTTAGATACCATTACCGGAGGGAATTTCTTGGGTAGCCACACCTTTGATTCTTATAATGCTATGACTGAATTATTTGGCTCACCACCTCTTATGGTTAATGGGACTATTTAAACTTTGGAGCATGTTATGCAAAGGTTCGAAATGATTGAAAACAAAGTTTCTACAGTAGAATTGGTAGAGAACTTGGATAGAAAAATCCATAATGAAATCACCCAATATGGATCTAAGGTAGGAGTTGTTCTGAAAAATCTTAAGGAAAAGGAGCCCATAGTTAAAGAAAAGCTAGATGAGGATTCTACTAGAATCAATAAGCTTGAGGATATTATCACTAATGTGGGTTCTGCTCTTTCCGCTATAAAAACTAGTCCAAATACCTCTACCACTAAATTATCCAAGTTCATGTATGTCCCTAAAGACAAAGGTGAAACATCTAGAATTACGGATCTCAAATCCATAAGTGTTCACCCTAATTTTGTTACTTTTGCAAGAGACCCTTTTGACACTTTAGAGTTTCTTGATTTCTTGCCGAAGAGTTTGATTATTAATAGGGACAAAGAAGTGCCTAAGAATCATAAGTGCTTAATCAAAGAATTGCCTTCCAATGATGGCAATTCCTAGATTTATCTTGTATTGTGCCTAGCTAGGGGCGTAAAACGATAGCGCTTGTTGGGAGGCAACCCAATTTTATATTATTTTTTGTTTTTGTTTGTGTTAGTTAATAAATATTGCATCTAGCCTCTTATTCGATGTGGTTTCATGTTTTGTTTAGTGTTTGTGCCAAGTAGAACCTTTGGGAAGACTTGTGTGAAGTTTATGTGATCTTGATGTTAAAAACAGAATCATTGGCGCTCGCTAAAGTGGTCGTCAGATTTTAGTGGAGCGTGCTATTTAGTTGATTCTTTTTGCAGATGATAATAGACAAATTCCTCAAATTTAACAATTTAGTTTGAATTTTTTGGAGTTCCAGAAGTAGGCAAAACCTGCAGATTACTACAGACTGTTCTGTTATTGACAGATTCTGTTTTTCGTGTGTTGTTTGCTTATTTCAATGCATCTATGAGTAATATTTGGAGGTATGAACCATAGATAAGTTGGAATACAGTAGGTTTAACTCCAATATAAACAAAGAATGAATTCATTGCAGTACCTTTGAGTAGTTGTTTGCTTTCTTATACAAACGGAGCTCACGAGAATTTTTGTCTAAGTTTTCTGTTGCAAAGTTTTCAAGTTTTGAGTATTGCTTTGATGGACTATGGAACAAAGAGTAGCAAGAGCCTAAGCTTGGGGATTCCCATGGAACCCCAAGTAAAATTGAAGGACAATCAAAAGCCTAAGCTTGGGGATGCCCCGGGAAGGCATCACCTCTTTCGTCTTCATCCATCGGTAGCTATACTTGGAGCTATATTTTTATTCACCACATGATATGTGTTTTGCTTGGAGCGTCTTGTATAATTTGAGTCTTTGCTTGTTAGTTTGCCAAAATCATGCTTGCTAGACACACCTATTTGAGAGAGTTAAATTTGGCCTAGGAATTGATGAGGACATCACTAACAAGGTTACACCCATAGCTCCAACTGACACATATACAGGACCAATTACTAGAGCTCGCGCACGCCAATTAAATTACCAGGTACTTTCGTTTCTTGGTAATGAATCTAATGTTCATGAGAATATGATGCTGCCTAAATTGGATACATTTGTCTTGCTTACAAATGAAGGGCCTAGCTTGGACAAGAAGGATGAACATTGGAGCAAGATCAAGCATGGAGATGATGGCATGCGCAAGGGGAACAAGAATGGAGTTACAAGTGATGATTTCAGGACTTTGAAGCCACCATAATGAGTGCGTGAAGCCTTGGACGAAATATACAAGATGCCACTTCAAAAAATTCATCCAGAGGCAATTATAGGTGCTGCGTCACCTTATTATTGGGCCAGGCCCATGTAATTTCAAAATACTTGAGTATAGGCTGTTTTTTTAGAGTCCGTATGTGTGGGGAAACAAGAGTTAGGGTTGGTTTCGGACCCCTCCACCAAGGGCCACGAAATTGCCCCCTCTTTCCCCCATATATACAGCCCTTAGGGCGTCGTTTAGACTTTGGGTTTTGTTTAGATTAAAGTTCGCCATAGCTGCAACTTCGCGTACTTCGTTTGTGTTCAACGACCAGACCAAGACGTCATAGAACCCCACTTGATCAATAAAGCTTTCCTCTTAAATTCGCAATATCCACATTGCAATCTCAGTTTCTTGCTTGTTCTTCGTTTGCCTGCAGGAAACAGACCTTCGTGGTCAGGTTGATCGTGCTCCGGCGTGGTCAATAACCTCTCGGAGTTGGTTTAGCGATTGCTAAGGCGCGACGTCCTCGCACGTTCGTAGTCGGATCGTCAAAGTCGACTTCCTCCAAAACGATAGCCACCATCTCATCGAAAGACGGGACATCCTCGCCTCTATCAAGTGGTATCAGATTTCCAGGTTGCTCGGTGAGATTTTACAGTTTTTCGTAGATTAGATCGAGTCTGTTCTTCATACCTACAGTCCACGAAAAAGCCAAAAAAAATTAGGGTTAGTTCATCCCATCCGAACCAATCTGAGCCTCTGCATAATCTTTTTTGTATTTGCTTTGTTGAATTTGCGGTTGCATCGTCGTGTCAAGTTGCTGGTCTTAGCATCTAGTTCTTTAGAGTTTCGAGTTCTGTTCACAGTTTGTCACGCCGCCGCTACACCATATTCATCGCCGCTGCCATACCACCATCGCTGCCATATCCCACCACTGCCACCACATACAAACACCGCTGCCATAACCTACCACCGCTGCCATAACCTACCACCGCTGCCATATCCTACCACCATATATCCACCACCAATCCGAGTTCTTTTCATATTAGGTTTGTTCTCGAGATCCATCTAGGTTTCGGTTTCGTGTTTCCTTGCCTGAGTAGGTCTCGAAAAAAAAAGAGTCTGGAGACCCCTGGGCAGTTTTTAGGCCAAAATTTCGACAGGTGAAAATATTTTTTCCCTATCCTATTTTTGGGCTTTTCTGAGTCTTTTGAGACACGTGCCACCATACTGACTTTTTACCGCCCTTTTTCGTCGTCGCTGCCCTGATTCCGAAAAAAATCGTCAAAAAAATTTCGTGCCTATCATCTTAGTTTGACATGGGAAGTGTTTTGAGACACTCGCCATTATAGTGATTTTCGGCAAAAAAACAAACAAAAAAAACAGCTTTAAAAAAAAGAGCGCCAAAAAAAAGAGGCGAAAAAAATAATCCAGAGTGTGCTTTCCCCTTGATTACGTGCAACGCCGTGATTTTGTTAGTGTTCTAGGCTCGCGTCTCTAGTATGGTCTAGCCTAGGACCAGCACAGTACCGTCGTTGAGCGTTTATTCACCTTTGCATCTCTGAATTGATTATTGCTGACCCTTTTTGCTACCATATTATAAGCCTTCCCAGCTCCACATACATCTACATCGTGCGTTTGACTCTCCCTGGTAATCGCTCTATCCAAGCTTTGAGAGTTTTGACTACATCGGTTGCAGATCACCGCCTGCTGCTGGGTAAGAACTGGTAAGAATTTGAGATTTGCTTGACGGATTTGTGACACCCGCCACCACCACCACTTGTTAGTAGTCTGTAGGATCATATTCTTGTGTGTTTCTATTGCTGCTAACCATGTCAGGATCACAAGTCGACGAGACTGACTGGGAGAACTTGACGAACAAGGAGCTTCTTGATAAGTTTCAGCAGATGATGAGTGTACAGGTGCAAGATGTGCTAAACACATTGGACGCGGCCATGGAGAAGATAGATGGCATGGAGAAGACGTTTGAAACAAAGCTGGATAACAAGTTTGCTGAATTGCTTTCGCGTTTTCCACCACCACCGGCTGCTGCAGCTGTCCCACCTCTACAACAACAACAACAACAACATCGCCTTCCAAATCAAGTGGGACGAGCACAACAAGTTCCCCTTGAGCCTGGTCAAGCTTCTGGTGCTGCTGTTGATGTTTCTGTAGCTCTTGCTGCTACTGCAGAGGTGGAGGACCATTACGAGGATGAGGTTGACCAAAATCAGAACTACGTGCAACGACCAGCAGCACCACCACCAGGTCGTCCTCATGCATATCATCGCAACGGTAGGGCTGCACCACCACCTGAGGTACATGACCATCTTCCTAAACTGAAATTGAATATTCCACCATTTGAGGGTAGATATGTTCCTGATATATATCTTACTTGGGAGTTAGAAACTGAACAACATTTTACATGTTTACATTATCCCGAGGAGAGACGTGTTCCTGCTGCTGTTTGTGCTTTCACTAGTTTTGCATGTGTTTGGTGGCCTGAACATTCTAGATTATATCCTATTCCAGCTACTTGGGCTGCTTTGAAAACTTCTATGCGTACTCGTTGGGTTCCACCATATTATCAACGTGAATTACTTCAAAAACTGCAGCGCTTAAGACAAGGAACAAATTCTGTAGAAGAATATTATCAGCAATTACAAACTGGCCTGAGTAGATGTGGTATTTTTGAGGAGAATGAAGCTATGCTTGCATGTTTTATGGGTGGATTAAATAGAGAGATTCAGACCATTCTAGAGTATAAGGATTATACTAATATCACTCGTTTATTCCATCTTGCTTGTAAAGCTGAACGTGAAGTGCAGGATCGACAGGCATTGGCGCGTACTAACTTTTCTGCAGGTCGACCTTCATCATGGACACCGCGTGCATCCTCTACTTCCACACATTCTACTGCACCGACACCTCCATCAGTTGTTACCTCCAGCCGTGATACAAGGAAGCAGGCACAACCACCATTATCTGCCAAGAGCACACCTATTAGGCCCGCACAGAGTTCTTCTTCTTCCATGGCATCAACAGGGCACACCAGTGATATTATTTGTCGTCGTTGTAAGGGAAGAGGACATTTTGCGAGAGATTGCAGCTCTCAGCATGTGATGATTGCTACTGAGGATGGTGGATATGAATCCGCTAGTGACTATGATGAGGAGACTTTGGCTCTTATTACACGTGAAGAACACGGCGAAGACGATTCTGATCATGAGACGCAATACATGGCTCCTGAAGATGCTGACAGGTATGAATGTTTAGTTGCTCAACGTGTTTTGAGTGTGTAGGTTACACAAGCTGAGCAAAATCAGAGGCATGATTTGTTCCATACAAAGGGAGTTGTGAAGGAACGTTCTGTTCGCGTGATCATAGATGGAGGGAGTTGCAACAACTTGGCTAGCATGGAGATGGTGGAGAAGCTATCTCTCACCACAAGACCACATCCACATCCTTACTACATCCAATGGTTCAACAACAGCGGCAAGGTTAAGGTAACACGTACTGTTCGTGTGCATTTTAGTATCTCTACATATGCTGATTATGTTGATTGTGATGTGGTACCTATGCAAGCATGTTCCTTATTACTTGGTAGACCATGGCAATTTGATAAAAATTCTGTACACCATGGTAGAAACAATTAGTATACTCTTGTTCATAAGGATAAAAATATTACTTTGCTTCCTATGACTCCTGATTCCATTTTGAAAGATGATATTAATAGAGCTAATAAAGCAAAACAGGAGAAAAATAAGAGTGAAAATCAGATTGTGGCAAAAGAATTTGAGCAACAAATGAAGCCTAATAATAAACCATCTACTGTTGCTTCTGAAATTAAATTGAAAACTGCATGTTTATTTGCCACCAAATCTGATATTGATGAGCTAGATTTTAGCAAATCTGTTTGCTATGCTTTTGTGTGCAAAAGGCATTATTTTCATTCGAGGACGTGCCTTCCTCTTTGCCTCCTGCTGTCACTAACATTTTGCAGGAGTTCGCCGACGTCTTTCCACAAGACGTGCCACCAGGATTACCACCTATTCGAGGGATTGAGCATCAGATTGACTTAATTCCCGGTGCATCGCTACCCAACCGCGCACCATACCGTACCAATCCAGAAGAGACGAAGGAGATTATGCGTCAAGTACAGGAGCTACTCGACAAAGATTATATACGCGAATACCTTAGTCCTTGTGCTGTTCCTATTATTCTAGTGCCGAAAAAGGATGGTACATTGCGTATGTGTGTTGATTGTAGAGGCATTAATAATATTACTATTCGTTATCGTCATCCTATTCCTAGGCTAGATGATATGCTTGATGAATTGAGTGGCTCTACAATTTTCTCCAAAGTCGATTTGCGTAGTGGATACCATCAAATTCGTATGAAATTGGGAGATGAATGGAATACAACATTTAAAACAAATCTTGGATTATATGAGTGGTTAGTCATGCCTTTTGGGCTAACTAATGCACCTAGTACTTTCATGAGATTAATGAATAAAGTTTTACGTGATTTCATTGGACGATTTGTGGTAGTATACTTTGATGATATATTGATTTTTAGCAGATCTTTGGAGGAACATTTGGAACATTTACGTGCTGTTTTTATTGCTCTACGTGATGCACGTTTGTTTGGTAACCTTGGAAAGTGCACCTTTTGCACCAACCGAGTCTCTTTTCTTGGCTATGTTGTTACTCCACAAGGAATTGAGGTTGGTAAAGCCAAGATTGAAGCTATTGAGAGTTGGCCGCAGCCCAAAACGGTCACACACGTGAGAAGTTTCCTTGGCCTCGCTGGATTCTATCGGCGTTTTGTGAGAGATTTCAGCACCATTGTTGCACCTCTCAATGAGCTTACAAAGAAGGATGTGCCTTTTGTTTGGGGTACTGCACAGGAAGAAGCATTCACGGTATTGAAAGATAAGTTGACACATGCTCCTTTACTCCAACTTCCTGATTTTAATAAGACTTTTGAGCTTGAATGTGATGCTAGTGGAATTGGGTTAGGAGGTGTGTTATTACAAGATGGTAAACCTGTTGCATACTTTTCTGAAAAATTGAGTGGGCCTAGTCTGAATTATTCTACTTATCATAAGGAATTATATGCTCTTGTTCGGACTTTGGAAACATGGCAACATTATTTATGGCCCAAAGAATTTGTTATACATTCTGATCATGAATCTTTGAAGCACATTAAAAGTCAAGCAAAACTGCACCATAGACATGCTAAATGGTTTATTTCATAGAGACTTTCCCTTATGTTATTAAACACAAGAAGGGAAAAGAAAATGTTATTGCTGATGCATTGTCTCGTCGTTATACTATGCTTTCACAACTTGACTTTAAAATATTTGGTTTGGAGACCATCAAAGATCAATATGTGCATGATGCTGAATTTAACGATGTATTGCAGAATTGTAAAGAAGGGAGAACATGGAACAAGTTCGTCGTTAATGATGGATTTGTGTTTCGTGCTAACAAGCTATGCATTCCAGCTAGCTCTGTTCGTCTTTTGTTGTTGCAGGAGGCGCATGGAGGAGGATTAATGGGACACTTTGGCGTGAAGAAGACGGAGGACGTACTTGCTACACATTTCTTTTGGCCAAAGATGCGACGGGATGTTGAGCGTTTTGTTGGTCGCTGCACTACATGTCAAAAAGCTAAGTCACGACTCAATCATCATGGTTTATATATGCCTTTGCCTGTCCCTAGTGTTCCTTGGGAAGATATATCTATGGACTTTGTTTTGGGTTTACCTCGAACAAAGAAGGGGAGGGATAGCATATTTGTTGTCGTGGATAGGTTCTCGAAGATGGCACACTTTATACCATGTCATAAAAGCGATGATGCTGCTAATGTTGCTGATTTGTTCTTTCGTGAAATTATTCGCTTGCATGGTGTGCCAAATACTATTGTTTCAGATCGTGATACTAAATTTCTTAGCCACTTTTGGAGATGTTTATGGGCTAAGTTGGTGACTAAACTACTTTTTAGTACTACTTGTCACCCCCAAACTGATGGACAAACTAAAGTAGTCAATAGAACTTTGTCTACTATGCTTAGGGCTGTTTTGAAGAATAATAAGAAAATGTGGGAAGAATGCTTGCCTCATATTGAATTTGCTTATAATCATTCGTTGCATTCTACTACTAAGATGTGCCCTTTTGAAATTGTCTATGGTTTCCTACCTCGTGCACCTATTGATTTGTTGCCTCTTCCATCTTCGGAGAAGGTTAATTTTGATGCTAAACAACGTGCTGAATTGATCTTAAAAATACATGAGTTAACTAAGGAAAATATTGAGCGCATGAATGCTAAATATAAACTTGTTGCAGATAAGGGTAGAAAACGTGTTGTCTTTGCACCTGCAGATCTTGTTTGGTTACATTTGCGTAAGGATAGGTTTCCTAATTTGCGCAAGTCAAAGCTAATGCCACGTGCTGATGGTCCTTTCAAGGTGTTAGAGAAAATAAATGATAATGCATATAAACTTGAGCTATCTGCAGATTTTGGGGTTAGTCCCACATTTAACATTGCAGATTTGAAGCCGTACTTGGATGAGGAAGATGAGCTTCCGTCGAGGACGACTTCAATTCAAGAAGGGGAGGATGATGTGGGGACCCCGACTTAGAAGTCGAGATCACCGAATGCACGTGTACAGTGATCCCAGAGATCAATGCTCACTGAACACACAGAAGCTGAATAACAAGAGTCTTACATCCATACATATCGTCTTACACAAATTAAGGCCATTATGGCCAAGTCTTACATAGATAAAGCCTCACGGGCTGAATATCAAATAACTCAAATAGCGGAAGTCTTCGATGATAGGTAGAACCCATGCCATCTGCCTTAACCCTATAGGCATTCTGACTGGGATAGCGTCCTAGTTCGCATGGTCGTCTCCAAAGATCTCTTCCTCAAATTCCTGTTCCTCCATGCCTGGCCAATTAAATAACCAGTGGCAAGCCAATGAGTACTTTGAATGTACTCGCAAGCAACCCATGATTTGGTTCAAGTAACCATGCAATTTGAACAATAATGAGCAATCTAGCAATGGGATAGAATAAATATTCTACCATCAAGCGTATGCATCAACGAGTTCAGGTAACCTCGAAAACAGATTACTGATATCAACATGAATATGAATCAACTCATCGAGTCAAGTCACCACCTTGACTCATCACACACACAAAATTTCTCCGATGAAGTAAAACTCTGGGCATAGTTTAAGTAGCACCACCCAACTGTCCATGACCGTGGACACGGCTATTTGAATAGTTTTACACTCTGCAGAGGTTGCGCACTTTACCCACAAGATCCGGGAAGCTTTCGTGTCACCCACGATTCCGCAGTACCTCAAGTACTCGGGGGAAGCACCCGGTCATTATCTTTCCTTAGACGACACTAACATAGAGTCCACTCGTTGGTACACGGCCCTCGAGTACAACAAAAGAACACGGGACTTGCCCTAACTTCAATGTCACGCGTACCCGAAGGGACCAACGGTGTGTCCGGTGCCTTGTAAAAACAGTCATGGTCGTCTATCCAAGCACGACCCCGTCCCGGGGAAAGACCTCAAGTCTCCCCGTCACTAGCAATGTGGGCACCATGCTAGTATCGACCTAAGTAATCAATAAAGCCCCGTCCCATAAGGGGTAGTGTGGTTGCACATGATTGGTTGGGACGGTAGTCACACATAAATCTAATCCATTATTTCACCCATGCACAAGATTTTACCGGCACATCACTTCTTTCTCAAGTGATGACCTAGCTCAACATCACCCTCGGGCATTAGGGGCACCCGATGGGATTTATGCAAAGATTTCAACCACGAAGGTTCATATCACACATGCATCACTAAGCATCACTACTAACTATTTGCATGTCATCTAGCACATAGCAAGATCAAGATCAAGGCATGCATCATGTGGTGGCTCAACTAGGTCACCACTGTAACGCTATCATCATGCATCGAAACAAACGGGTTCCGAAGAACAAGTGTATCATGGTCAAAGGATTGCTTGCCTGGATTGGCTTGGTCTTCAAAGTCTTCAAATCCTTCTCCTTCTCCTTCTTCAGCAACTTCGTCAAATACGGTATCTATACGTCGCAAAATAACAACGGAAAAATAAGACCACAAATAAAACAGAAAAATCAAAGTGCTCAGAAAAATGTCAACTTATTTTTGTTAAATACTAGAGGGAAAACTAAGATGGAGAAAATTCTTAGTTGGAGTTTTGGAGTTACAGAATGGAATCTAGGGATTTTTGAACAGGAGTTTTATTGCTCAAATTTGAATTTAAATTTGAACAGAACAGAAAAGTTTCATAGATATGTGTGAAAGTGACACCATTAAATAGGTTGGAATATTACAAGATTTTAGGAGTTGGAATTATTTCATTTGGACTAATATTCATTTCTGTAAAATTAATTGAATTAATCACAGAAAGAATAAAAAGAAATGGCCCTGTGCCACTGGGCCAGAGTGGCCACAGTGCACGGCCCAGGGCATCCAGCCCAGCCGCTCGGGCGCCAGCGCGCGCACGTCAGGGTTTTAAACCTTACGAGCGGGGCCCAGCGGTCAGCGGCAGCGAGGGGAGAGAGGGAGCGGTGAGGATGACAGGCGGGGCCCGCCTGTCATCTTCAACCTCTCGGCCACGGCCACGGCGAGCTCACCGGCGACGATTCCGGCCACGGCGAAGCCAACGGAGGGCAGGGACGGGTTCAGCGACGAGTCACGGAGGTAGTGGTGCTGGTGCGGCTCGCCGGGGAGGTCGGGTTCGTCGGCGGCGAGGTGGGACAGCGGAGGGTCGTCGGGAAGCTGCTGGCTAGCCCGTTTCCGGCAGCTGCAGAAGGGGAAAATGGAGGGGGAAGTATCAGCGAGCTGTGGCGGTTCTAAATCGGGCAAAAGGAAGGGCGGAGGAGGCCTGTACTGCGAGATCGCCAGCTGCCCGACGCGGCGGAGCTCCGGTCGATCCCGAGCACTGGGGCTCTTCGGGGATGAACTAGAGGTGCTGGAGGACTAAAGGGGATGAGGGGAGGCTGCTGGTGCTGAGTGGGGAGCTCGGGGAGGCTTATATAGCCGCGCCATGGTCCACCGTAGACTCGTGCGCCGGCGAGGTTGCAGGCGAGGCCAGAGGCTGTTCTGGTGCCTGTGATCGAGCCGGGGAGGATCGTGGACGTGTTCCACGCTTAGTTGAGGGGAGAGGAGGAGCGGGGGAGCTTCCAGACAACGCGCGCGTGTGAAGCCGAGGAGTGGACGTTGCGGGCGGCCGGTGCCCGTGTGGAGACGGCCACTGGAGGGCGTAGGAGGAGGGGGACAACACCGGTGGAGGTTGCGGACGTCGAGGGGCGTTGGGAGGCGCGAGGGGAGAGTCGAGGCTGTCGGCTGCGCTGGATTGGGCGAAGCTACAGTGCGGTGGCGCACTGTAGCGCGCTCTGGAGCGCCCTTATCGCATGCCATGGCATGCCATTGGCCCTCTGGACGCGTCCATCGTGTTTGGGGGGTCCAGGGTGATGCAAGCACTACGGATGAGGCTTTGGATGCTCTGGAGATGCTGTGAGAGAGAAGAGGAGCTGGTAACTTGGTGAATCTAGGTTGTCCAGCAAGGTGTTTGATCATGTTTTGATCAAGAAAATGATCTCCACTTGCCATGATACTTAACAGGAATGAATGACATGTGAAAATAGGGTGCTTCACCAAATTTGGGCTCATTTGAAGAAACTAGCCAATGTAACTTTGGTGAACCCTAGAAAACAACAGAAATGGCTTCATCTTGTTTGAGTCAAGCTAATCATCTCCCCTTGATGCACCACTTGGTGTAGTTTCCTCATTTGGGGTATTGATCATGCCCACAAAGTTTGAAGCTCCAGGTAAAAAGTTGGTAATGTAAAGTTGTTCAAATTTACATTTGAACAGAAAGGGTTTTGGGGTATTCTGATCAAGTTGCTCTACTCCAAATCTTGTGCCATTTGGTCTAGATGCCTTATTAGGCATTTCTAGCATGTGCACCAAGTTTGAGAGCATTTGAACAAGTTTGGCAATGTAAAGTTGCTCAAACTTCAAATATGGACAGAATGGTTATGAAGGGTTTTGATGATGTTTTCTTGCTTCCCAAGACATGGGACTTGGCAAGATCATCATATATGCCATATGTGACATAATAGAATTTCCCTGGAATTTTTGGAGAATATTTCCTTTGTAAATATTTCAAAAGCTTGAAATATCCCGAAAGGATTTTGGAGGGATTAGCCCATTATTTTGAACATGACCAAGTGTTGAAACTCTTATATATGGACAATATATGTCCTATGAGTCTCCCTGAATTTTGGCAAATATTTTTGAAATACTTAAATAATTTTTTTCTATTAAAGACCATTTCTGGCCTTAAGAAAAAGCTTTTAAATAAAATAGGAAAATAACTTTTAAAATTATACTTTTGTGGTTTCTGGGAGTCCTATGACTACTAGGTCTCAAATATACTTTTTGAAATAACTTTCTCACCCTAAATCAAGCACTTGCAGTGCAAACCTCAATTCATGGGTTTTAGGAATACTAAATTTTAAAAATAGATTTTGGCCAAATTAATTTGGTAAGAAAATACTATACTGTTATATAACACTTGGCATGATCATTGGGCAAAAGTTTTGGGTATGGAGATGAATTCTACAAAAGGTAATAGTTGACTTTAATGAGCACATGAAAAAGCATATGAAGAAAAACTCAATTCCAATAAAAGCCAAATGATGCCAAAAAAATTGTTGGTTCAAATTTTCATGCTTCATTGATGCAAATAACATGTTACAAAATGCAGGGTGTGACAGACCTACCCCCCTTACAAGAATCTCGTCCCCGAGATTCCTAAACTAGGTCTTAAAGGAGATCGGGAAACTAGGATCTAAGATAGTCTTCACGTTCCCAGGTTGCTTCTGCTTCGGTGTGGTTGCTCCACTGGACCTTGAAGTACTTGATGGTGCGGCTTCGCGTCCGTCGTTCTGCTTCGTCCAGAATGCGAATGGGCTTCTCGCGGTAGGTCAAATCAGGTTGCAGATCAATGGCTTGGTGATCAACATCCTTGTAGAGATTAGGCTTTTCTGGAACTTGGAGACATTTCCGGAGTTGTGACACGTGGAATACGTTGTGCACATCGGATAGCTCAGGTGGTAGTTCCAACTGGTAAGCCACTTCTCCTCGTCGTGCAGTGATCTCAAAGGGTCCAATAAACCTTGGTGCGAGCTTCCCCTTGACGTGGAAACGCTTGGTTCCCTTCAGAGGAGTTACCCGCAGGTACACATGATCCCCGACATGGAAACTCATGTCCCGACGGTGAGTGTCAGCATAGCTCTTTTGCCTTGACTTGGCTTCCTTCAAACGTTCTCTGACTAGTTGGACTTGCTCTTCTGCTGCGCGGAGAATATCCGGTCCAAAGACTAGCCCTTCTCCAGTCTCTGACCAGTTGAGGGGTGTGCGACATCTGCGTCCGTACAACACCTCAAATGGTGCCATCTGAAGGCTCGACTGATAACTGTTGTTATAGGAGAACTCGGCAAAAGGGAGACAATCTTCCCATTTGGCTCCATATGCCAAGACACAGGCTCGGAGCATGTCTTCGAGAATCTGATTTACTCGTTCTGTCTGACCTCCGGTCTGTGGGGTGAAAAGCCGTGCTGAAAGATAACTTGGTTCCCAAGGCTTCTTGGAACTTCTTCCAGAACCTTGAGGTGAACTGAGTTCCTTGATCTGACACAATCTCCTTGGGAACGCCGTGAAGACTTACGATTCTGTCGATGTAGAGAGCTGCCAGCCGGTTGCCATCATAAGTGGTCTTGACAGGAATGAAATGGGCCACCTTGGTCAAATGATCGACTATGACCCAGATAGAGTCATGTCCTCTATTCGACCTTGGTAATCCAGTGATGAAGTCCATTCCGACTTTATCCCACTTCCACTCAGGAACCTTAAGTGGCTGAAGCAATCCAGCAGGTCGCTGATATTCAGCCTTGACCCTTTGGCACACATCACACTTTGCAACATAGGTTGCAATCTCTCTTTTCATCCCGTGCCACCAGAATCGTGCCTTCAAGTCTTGATACATCTTGGTTCCTCCGGGGTGGATGGAATACGGAGTGTCATGGGCTTCTTGCAGGATCAGGTTCTTCAGCTCCGTCTCGTTTGGTACGCAGATGCGGCCTTTGTACCAAACAATCCCGTGCTCGTCTTCAGAGAATCCTGGGGCCTTGCCTAGCTTCATCTTCTTCCTGATGCCTTCAATGCTTGCGTGTCCATCTTGTGCCTTCTTGACTTCGTCCATCAGGGTCGGTCTGACTTCCAAATGATCCAGAAATCCAGGGGTGACCAATTCCAAACTGAATTGTTCGAGTTCCTTAAACAAGGCTGGCTGCCTCTCTTGAATAATGGTATTCAAAGAGCAAGCCTTCCTGCTTAAGGCATCGGCCACCACGTTAGCCTTCCCGGGGTGATATTGAACACTGAGGTCATAGTCTTTGATGTGTTCCAACCATCTTCGCTGCCTCATGTTCAATTCCTTTTGGGTGAAAATGTACTTCAGACTTTTGTGGTCTGTGTATATCTCACACCGTTTCCCTAGGAGGTAATGCCGCCATGTCTTCAAGGCATGAACTACTGCCGCCAGCTCAAGATCGTGAGTAGCGTAGTTCTCCTCATGAGGTCGTAGCTGCCTGGGCCTTCTTGCATCAGAACGCTTCCTAATCCGGTTCGAGAGGCATCACAATATATCACGAACTCCTTGTGAATATCAGGTGTTGCCAGAACTGTGGCGGTGGTCAATCTCTTCTTGAGCTCTTGGAAGCTCTCTTCGCATTTTGGCGTCCACTCGAACTTCTTGTCCTTCTTGAGGAGCTGAGTCATTGGCCGTGCAATGCTAGAGAATCCTTCCACGAATTTGCGGTAATAGCCCGCAAGTCCGAGGAAGCTTCTGACTTCCTTGACGGTCGTTGGAGATTGCCATTGGGTCACAGCTTCGATCTTTGCGGGATCAACTGACAATCCTTCTTCGGTCAAGACGTGACCTAAGAATCCAACTTTATGCAGCCAGAACTCACACTTGCTGAATTTGGCATACAGTTGGTGCTCCCGAAGCTTTTCTAGGACCATCTTCAGATGTTGCTCGTGCTCTTCCTCCGACTTCGAGAAGACAAGAATGTCATCGATGAAGACAACAACGAACTTGTCCAAATATTCCATGAAGACTTTATTCATGAGATACATGAAGTAAGCTGGGGCATTGGTTAACCCAAAGGACATGACCGTGCACTCGTACAGGCCATATCTGGTTATGAATGCCGTCTTCGGAATATCTTGGGGTCTGATCTTCAGTTGGTAGTACCCAGATCTGAGGTTGATCTTGGAGAACACCTTGGCTCCGCTGAGCTGATCAAACAGATCTTCAATTTTGGGAAGTGGATATTTGTTCTTGATTGTAACTTCATTGAGGGAACGATAGTTAATGCATAAGCGGATGGTACCGTCCCACTTTGCCACAAACAGAACAGGAGATCCCCAAGGGGAGGCACTCGGGCGGATAAATCCCTTCCTCAGCTGCTCTTCCAGTTGCTTCTTCAACTCGGCTAATTCTTTCGTCCCCATTCTATAAGGCTTCTTATAGATGGGTCCTGCCCCGGGCACGAGCTCGATGATGAACTCAATGTCACGGTCAGGGGGCATTCCCGGTAGTTCATCCGGAAAGACATCAGGATACTCACATACCACCGGTACTTGCTCTAGCCCAACTTCAGACAGACAGTTGACTTGAGCGGCTTGAGCGGAAGAGGAGTTGGGAGCAAACTTGACTTCGACTCCTTGGTCATTGGTCACAGTGACTGTCCGATTGGCATAGTCTAACAAGCCTTGGTGCTTGCTGAGCCAATTCATGCCTAGGATCACATCCAAGCCTTGTGATCTCAGGACGATGAGGTCTGCTAGGAAATCTACACCGGTAATGGTAATACTGACTCCCTTACAGCCTATCTTGACTCTCATCTCTGCTCCGGGGGTTTGTACCACCATAGGGTTATTCAGGGGTGTAGGGGTCATGCCACTTTTTAATGCAAATCTTTGAGTGACAAATGAATGCGTTGCTCCAGAATCAAACAAGACAGTTGCAGGTGCTGAGTTGACAAGGAACGTACCCAGCACGACGTCCGGGTCTTCCTGGGCTTCTTCAGCAGTGACGTGATTCACACGCCCCTTCCCATGGTTAGGTGGATTGCGAGGAGCTGGGTTCCTTGGTGGCATCCCGCGGCCTTGTCCTTGGTTCTGCGCATTGGGGCGCGGGGCATCTGGCTTCTTGTTGGGGCACACCCTTGAGATGTGTCCGGACTGACCACATCCAAAGCAAGTGACTTGGTTTGGATTATTAATCTTGTTGCCACCACTGGTATTGGGGTTGAAAGCTGGCCTTGGGTTGGCATACTGCTGAGGCTGAAAGTTGGTGCGAGGTGCAGGAGCTCTTGGTTGCTGATAGGTTGGCTTGGCCGGGGCTGACTGCCACGGACGAGGCTTCTGGTTGCTGGAACTTCCCTTGCTGACCAACTTGCGCTTGCGAGTGTCTTCCAAAGCACGCCACTTGTCTTCAAGCATAAGTGCCTTGTTCACCAGGTCAGGGAAAGTTGGGCAGTCGCACACGACAAGTGAGTATTGCAGAGTCTGATTGAGGCCTTCCATGAAGCGCTCCCTTTTTGCAGCATAAGTGCTGACATCTTCACGGGCATACCTTGACAGAACACTGAACTTCTGCAAGTACTCCTTGACAGTGCCACTTCCTTGCTTGAGGGCTCGGAACTCACGCTTTTTGATAGCCATGATTCCGGAAGGAATGTGGGCTTTGCGGAATTCTGCCTTGAAGTTAACACAAGTGATGTCTTGTTCAGCATGCATGACCTTGAATCCGTCCCACAAAGCTCTAGCAGTCCCCCCGAGGCAGTGGGCTGCATAAGCCACCTTCTCGCGGTCTTCGGTGCATCCGACTAGTTCCAGCAAGTCCTCAATGGTGCGGACCCAGTCGTCTGCATACAGGGGTTCAGCAGTCTCGATGAAAGTTGGCGGTGCATGCTTCTTGAACTCTGCCAACGTGGAACGTCCATTGCCATTCCCCGCCGGCTGGCGGTTGTTGGTGACAGCTTGAGCAATCAACTGGAGGGCTGCAGTGTTGGCTTGGCGTTCCTCTCGGAAAGCTTGGAGAAGCTGAGCCATGTCCATGTTCGGAGGAGGTGGTGGTGGTGGAGCTTGGTCGTTGGTTTGGTTGTGGCCTGCCTCTGACTGAGCAGATGCTCCGGCTTCAGGCTGCTGGGTAGAGGTACCAGTACAAGTTACAACAGGCATCCTATTGGAGCGGTAAAAGGTCTCATGACTTGGAAGAGGGAAAGCAAGATAGATGGGTGCCTAGTAAGGGGGTGGGTGTGACACTAATCAAATCATGCAAGGCCAAAGGCCAAACACATTCATTAAAATCCAAACGGGTGATGCAGTCCTTTACATGTTCCCGAAGGAAGAATACGACATACATCCAAACACAACAAAAGCAAACACTAGATGGTTTCATATGAACCATACAAGGACTCGACTGCGCATAGGGGTTACACGACCTATCCTACCGTAGAGGTCATAACTGGCATATCTGAGTAGCGAATAATGCCTAAGCGGCGGAATGCTCGGTCGCGTATTCCGGCTCTACTGGGTCTTCCTCCTTGTCTTCATCTGTCTGGGCCCCCTTGTCACTTGAGGGTGTGGGGGAGTGGAGGAGTTGGATACGACGGTGCTTCGTCGGTGGTGCAGGGAAAAGCTTGCGATATTCCCTTGCCGTCATCCTGCGTCGCCGAGGTGGTTCTGCATCCTTGGAAGATACATCTTCGGAGGGCCTTCCGCCTCGGTATGCGACAGCGGACTGCCCGGAAGGTGCTTCTTGCTTCTTGATCCTATTTGTCTTCTCTTGAGCTCGACGAAGAAGTGCCTTGGTCTTGTGAAGTTCTTCTCGAAGCTTCATTGATTCCGAGGCCAAGTCTTGTGTCAAGCTGTCGGCACATAGACTGAAGTAGGTCTGGAACCGAAGCGAGAGTCCTTCCTTCAGTGGAGGGGCTAGTGCGCTGGTTTCTTCTTCACCTTCCTTCCGGTAAGGCAAGAAGCGAGTTGTCATCTTGGCTGCCATCTCCGGAAGAAGCTCGCGGAGACGGGTTAGTGCCTTGAGTGCAGCTGCCTCGACAGCAAGTGGTAGTGTTGCCATCTGGGGTCCCTCGAAGAACCAACTTGTGGGAGGATCGTTTGCTTTCACGATCACTTCCACATGGTACTCCACCTCAGTGTTGCTAACCCAATGCTCAAGGTAGGTGAGGATGGGCGCTCGGTGGAACTGACACTCCTGGAGGCTATCCTCGAGAAGCAAGGGAAACCCAGTGGTCAGGTGCTCTTCGGGTACAGCGGCCATCTACAAAGGTGGAATAGGAGGGGTTAATAAGCTGATGAAATCTCAGGTTTAGAAAAGAAGAGAGGTTCAGAAGGTTTTTGAAAAAAAGGGTCTCATCTAACTAACGCCCATGCTAACTAAGGCTTCCTACAGTCAGGATGGCTCTGATACCAGTTCTGTGGGGACCCCGACTTAGAAGTCGAGATCACCGAATGCACGTGTACAGTGATCCCAGAGATCAATGCTCACTGAACACACAGAAGCTGAACAACAAGAGTCTTACATCCATACATATCGTCTTACACAAATTAAGGCCATTATGGCCAAGTCTTACATAGATAAAGCCTCACGGGCTGAATAGCAAATAACTCAAATAGCGGAAGTCTTCGATGATAGGTAGAACCCATGCCATCTGCCTTAACCCTAGAGGCATTCTGACTGGGATAGCGTCCTAGTTCGCATGGTCGTCTCCAAAGAACTCTTCCTCAAATTCCTGTTCCTCCATGCCTGGCCAATTAAATAACCAGTGGCAAGCCAATGAGTACTTTGAATGTACTCGCAAGCAACCCATGATTTGGTTCAAGTAACAATGCAATTTGAACAATAATGAGCAATCTAGCAATGGGCTAGAATAAATATTCTACCATCAAGCGTATGCATCAACGAGTTCACGTAACCTCGAAAACAGGTTACCGATATCAACATGAATATGAATCAACTCATCGAGTCAAGTCACCACCTTGACTCATCACACACACAAACTTTCTCCGATGAAGTAAAACTCTGGACATAGTTTAAGTAGCACCACCCAACTGTCCATGACCGTGGACACGGCTATTCGAATAGTTTTACACTCTGCAGAGGTTGCACACTTTACCCACAAGATCCGGGAAGCTTTCGTGTCACCCACGATCCCGCAGTACCTCAAGTACTCGGGGGAAGCACCCGGTCATTATCTTTCCTTAGACGACACTAACATAGAGTCCACTCGTTGGTACACGGCCCTAGAGTACAACAAAAGAACACGGGACTTGCCCTAACTTCAATGTCACGCGTACCCGAAGGGACCAACGGTGTGTCCGGTGCCTTGTAAAAACAGTCATGGTCGTCTATCCAAGCACGACCCCGTCCCGGGGAAAGACCTCAAGTCTCCCCGTCACTAGCAATGCGGGCACCATGCTAGTATCGACCTAAGTAATCAATAAAGCCCCGTCCCATAAGGGGTAGTGTGGTTGCACATGATTGGTTGGGACGGTAGTCACACATAAATCTAATCCATTATTTCACCCATGCACAAGATTTTACCGGCACATCACTTCTTTCTCAAGTGATGACCTAGCTCAACATCACCCTCGGGCATTAGGGGCACCCGATGGGATTTATGCAAAGATTTCAACCATGAAGGTTCATATCACACATGCATCACTAAGCATCACTACTAACTATTTGCATGTCATCTAGCACATAGCAAGATCAAGATCAAGGCATGCATCATGTGGTGGCTCAACTAGGTCACCACCGTAACGCTATCATCATGCATCGGAAACAAACGGGTTCCGAAGAACAAGTGTATCATGGTCAAAGGGCTGCTTACCTGGATTGGCTTGGTCTTCAAAGTCTTCAAATCCTTCTCCTTCTCCTTCTTCAGCAACTTCGTCAAATACGGTATCTATACGTCGCAAAATAACAACGGAAAAATAAGACCACAAATAAAACAGAAAAATCAAAGTGCTCAGAAAAATGTCAACTTATTTTTGTTAAATACTAGCGGGAAAACTAAGATGGAGAAAATTCTTAGTTGGAGTTTTGGAGTTACAAAATGGAATCTAGGGATTTTTTAACAGGAGTTTTATTGCTCAAATTTGAATTTAAATTTGAACAGAACAGAAAAGTTTCATAGATATGTGTGAAAGTGACACCATTAAATAGGTTGGAATATTACAAGATTTTACGAGTTGGAATTATTTCATTTGGACTAATATTCATTTCTGTAAAATTAATTGAATTAATCACAGAAAGAATAAAAAGAAATGGCCATGTGCCACTAGGCCAGAGTGGCCACAGTGCACGGCCCAGGGCATCCAGCCCAGCCGCTCGGGCGCCAGCGCGCGCACGTCAGGGTTTTAAACCTGACGGGCGGGGCCCAGCGGTCAGCGGCAGCGAGGGGAGAGAGGGAGCGGTGAGGATGACAGGCGGGGCCCGCCTGTCATCTTCAACCTCTCGGCCACGGCCACGGCGAGCTCACCGGCGACGATTCCGGCCACGGCGAAGCCAACGGATGGCAGGGACGGGTTCAGCGATGAGTCACGGAGGTAGTGGTGGTGGTGCGACTCGCCGGGGAGGTCGGGTTCGTCGGCGGCGAGGTGGGACAGCGGAGGGTCGTCGGGAAGCTGCTGGCTAGCCCGTTTCCGGCAGTTGCAGAAGGGGAAAATGGAGGGGAAAGTATCAGCGAGCTGTGGCGGTTCTAAATCGGACAAAAGGAAGGGCGGAGGAGGCATGTACTGCGAGATCGCCGGCTGCCCGACGCGGCGGAGCTCCGGTCGATCCCGAGCACTAGGGCTCTTCGGGGATGAACTAGCGGTGCTGGAGGACTAAAGGGGATGAGGGGAGGCTGCTGGTGCTGAGTGGGGAGCTCGGGGGGGGCTTATATAGCCGCACCCATGGTCCACCGTAGATTCGTGCGCCGGCGAGGTTGCAGGCGAGGCCAGAGGCTGTTCTGGTGCCTGTGATCGAGCCGGGGAGGATCGTGGACGTGTACCACGCTTAGTTGAGGGGAGAGGAGGAGCGGGGGAGCTTCCAGACAACGCGCGCATGTGGAGCCGAGCAGTGGATGTTGCGGGTGGCCGGTGCGCGTGTGGAGACGGCCACTGGAGGGCGTAGGAGGAGGGGGACAACACCGGTGGAGGTTGCGGACGTCGAGGGGCGTTGGGAGGTGCGAGGGGAGAGCTCGAGGCTGTCGGCTGCGCTGGATTGGGCGAAGCTACAGTGCGGTGGCGCACTGTAGCGCGCTCTGGAGCGCCCTTATCACATGCCATGGCATGCCATTGGCCCTCTGGACGCGTCCACCGTGTCTGGGGGGTCCAGGGTGATGCAAGCACTACGGATGAGGCTTTGGATGCTTTGCACATGTTGTGAGAGAGAAGAGGAGCTGGTAACTTGGTGAATCTAGGCTGTCCAGGAAGGTGAACTAGGGTTTTCACCCCTCAATCATGGAGCTGGGGACGTGGGGGAGTTACTGGAGGTAGATAGTAACTTGATGAACCTGTGGTAGAAAGTTGAGGCCAAGGTAAATAGTAAAAGTGATCAAGAAGAGGGTTTTAGTAACTTGGCAGAAGGTGTTTGATCATGTTTTGATCAAGCAAATGATCTCCACTTGCCATGATACTTAACAGGATTGAATGACATGTGAAAATAGGGTGCTTCACCAAATTTGGGCTCATTTGAAGAAACTAGCCAATGTAACTTTGGTGAACCCTAGAAAACAACAGAAATGGCTTCATCTTGTTTGAGTCAAGCTAATCATCTCCCCTTGATGCACCACTTGGTGTAGTTTCCTCATTTGGGGTATTGATCATGCCCAAAAAGTTTGAAGCTCCAGGTAAAAAGTTGGTAATGTAAAGTTGTTCAAATTTACATTTGAACTGAAAGGGTTTTGGGGTATTCTGATCAAGTTGCTCTACTCCAAATCTTGTGCCATTTGGTCTAGATGCCTTATTAGGCATTTCTAGCATGTGCACTAAGTTTGAGAGCATTTGAACAAGTTTGGCAATGTAAAGTTGCTCAAACTTCTAATATGGACAGAATGGTTATGATGGGTTTTGATGATGTTTTCTTGCTTCCCAAGACATGGGACTTGGCAAGATCATCATATATGCCATATGTGACATAATAGAATTTCCCTGGAATTTTTGGAGAATATTTCCTTTGTAAATATTTCAAAAGCTTGAAATCCAGAAAGGGTTTTGGAGGGATTAGCCCATTATTTTGAACATGACCAAGTGTTGAAACTCCTATATATGGACAATATATGTCCTATGAGTCTCCCTGAATTTTGGCAAATATTTTTGAAATACTTAAATAATTTTTTTCTATTAAAGACCATTTCTGGCCTTAAGAAAAAGTTTTAAATAAAATAGGAAAATAACTTTTAAAATTATACTTTTGTGGTTTCTGGGAGTCCTATGACTACTAGGTCTCAAATATACTTTTTGAAATAACTTTCTCACCCTAAATCAAGCACTTGAAGTGCAAACCTCAATTCAGGGGTTTTAGGAATACTAAATTTTAAAAATACATTTTGGCCAAATTAATTTGGTAAGAAAATACTATACTGTTATATAACACTTGGCATGATCATTGGGCAGAAGTTTTGGGTATGGAGATGAATTCTACAAGAGGTAATAGTTGACTTTAATGAGCACATGAAAAAGCATATGAAGAAAAACTCAATTCCAATAAAAGCCAAATGATGCCAAAAAAATTGTTGGTTCAAATTTTCATGCTTCATTGATGCAAATAACATGTTACAAAATGCAGGGTGTGACAGATGATGAGGACATCACTAACGAGGTTACACCCATAGCTCCAACTGACACATATACAGGACCAATTACTAGAGCTCGCGCACGCCAATTAAATTACCAGGTACTTTCTTTTCTTGGTAATGAATCTAATGTTCATGAGAATATGATGCTGCCTAAATTGGACACATTTGTCTTGCTTACAAATGAAGGGCCTAGCTTGGACAAGAAGGATGAACATTGGAGCAAGATCAAGCATGGAGATGATGGCATGCGCAAGGGGAACAAGAATGGATTTACAAGTGATGATTTCAGGACTTTGAAGCCACCATAATGAGTGCGTGAAGCCTTGGACGAAATATACAAGATGCCACTTCATAAATTTCGTCCAGAGGCTATTATAGGTGCTGCGTCACCTTATTATTGGGCCAGGCCCATGTAATTTCTAAATACTTGAGTATAGGCTGTTTTTTAGAGTCCGTATGTGTGGGGAAACAAGAGTTAGGGTTGGTTTCGGACCCCTCCACCAAGGGCCCCGAAATTGCCCCCTCTTTCCCCCATATATACAGCCCTTAGGGCGTCGTTTAGACTTTGGGTTTTGTTTAGATTAAAGTTCGCCATAGCTGCAACTTCGCGTACTTCGTTTGTGTTCAATGACCAGACCAAGACGTCACAGAACCCCACTTGATCAATAAAGCTTTCCTCTTGAATTCGCAATATCCACATTGCAATCTCAGTTTCTTGCTTGTTCTTCGTTTGCCTGCAGGAAACAGACCTTCGTGGTCAGGTTGATCGTGCTCCGGCGTGGTCAATAACCTCTCGGAGTTGGTTTAGCAATTGCTAAGGCGCGACGTCCTCGCACGTTCATAGTCGGATCGTCAAAGTCGACTTCCTCCAAAACGATAGCCACCATCTCATTGAAAGACGGGACATCCTCGCCTCTATCAGGAATTGTTAGAACACTCTATGTGCTTCACTTATATCTTTTGAGTTGAATAGTTTTTGCTCTAGTGCTTCACTTACATCTTTTAGAGCACGGTGGTGGTAATATTTTGTAGAAATTGTTGAACTCTCATGCTTCACTTATATCTATTTGAGAGTCTATTAAAACAGCATGGTAATGTGTTTAGGCTAATAAAACTAGTCTTCACATGATAGACATCCAATGTCAATGTAGTAAAGAAATCACACTAAGTGCATTGAATATGATGAGATGTTGGATGCTTGATAATTGTTTTGAGATACGAGGATAGTGATATTAGAGTCTTGCTAGTGGAGTTATTATGAAATTGAGAAATACTTGTGTTAAGGTTAGTGATTCCCGTATCATGCACGTATGGTGAACCGCTATGTGACGAAGTTAGAGCATGAGGTATTTGTAGAGTGCCAACCTTTGTGTGGAGGTCAGGGGCGCGCGATGGTTAACTCCTACCAACCTCCCCCCTAGGAGCATGCGTTGATTGCTTTGTTTTGATGACTCGTAGATTTTTGCAATAAGTATATGAGTTCTTTATGACTAATGTTGAGTCCATGGATTATACGCACTCTCACTCTTCCACCATTGCTAGCCTCTCTTGTACTGCGCAACTTTCGCCGGTGCCATAAACCCACTATATAGCCTTCCTCAAAACAGCCACCAAATTATTCCTCAAAACGGCCACCATACCTACCTATCATGGCATTTCCATAGCCATTCCGAGATATATTGCCATGCAACTTTCCACCGTTTCGTTCATATGACACGCATCATATTGTCATATTGCCATGCATGATCATGTAGTTGACATCGTATTTGTGGCAAGTCCACCATGCATAACTTTTCACACATGTCACTCTTGATTCATTGCACATCCCGGTACACTGCCGGAGGCATTCATATAGAGTCATACTTTGTTGTAGTCCAAACAGAATGAAACCTTCACGAGAGATATTTTTGGAGAAAATCACGCACAGGGAACTTGAGAACCACGTCAGGGGAGCATCGAGGCGCCCATGAGGGTGGGGGCGCGCCCCCCTACCTTGTGGGCCCCTCGAGCACCCCCGGTGTCCTCCTTCCTCCTATATAAGTCTACGTACCCCTAAACCTTCGACAACAGAGAGTAAACCCTAATTCCACCGCCGTAACCTTCTGTTCCCATGGGATCCCATCTTGGAGCCTGTTCCGGAGCTCCACCGGAGGGGGATCCATCATGGAGTTCATCATCATCATCATCATCGCCCTCACCATGAGTTGTGAGTAGTTTACCACAAACCTTTGGGTCCATAGCTAGTATCTAGATGTCTTCTTCTCTCTCTCTCTAGATCTCAATACAAAGTTATCCTCGGTCTTCGAGGAGATCTATTCGATGTAATCTCTTTTTGCGGTGTGTTTGTCGAGATCCGATGAATTGTGAGTTTATGATCAAGATTATCTATGAGAAATATTTGGTTCTTCTCTGAACTTTTTATGTGTGCTCATAATATCCTTGCAAGTCTCTTCGAATTATTGGTTTGGTTTGGCCTACTAGATCTATAGTTCTTGCAATGGGAGAAGTGCTTGGCTTTGGGTTCAATCTTGCGGTGTCCTTTCCCAGTGACAGTAGGGGCAGCAAGGCACGTATTGTATTGTTGCCATCGAGGATAAAAAGATGGGGTTTATATCATATTGCTTGAGTTTATCCCTCTACATCATGTCATCTTGCTTAAGGTGTTACTCTGTTCTTATGAACTCAATACACTAGATGCATGCTGGATAGCGGTCGATGTGTGGAGTAATAGTAGTAGATGCAGAATCGTTTCGGTCTACGTGTCTCATACGTGATACCTATATACAATGATCATGCCTAGATAGTCTAATAATTATTCACTTTTCTATCAATTGCTCGATAGTAATTTGTTACACCGCCGTAGAATATCGCTATCATGAGAGAAGCCACTAGGGAACACTATGGCCCCCGGGTCTATTCTCAACATAGAAATCTACATCTACTTTACTATTATCACTTTTATTTGATGTTCTTATAAACCAAAAATACCAAAAATATAAACTATCATCTCTATCATATCTCACTCTCGTAAGTGACCGGAAAGGGATTAACAACCCCTTATCGCGTTGGCTGCGAAATTCTTATTTGTTTGTGCAGGTGCGAGGGACTCGCGCGTGGTCTCCTACTGGATTGATACCTTGGTTCTCAAAAACTGAGGGAAATACTTATGCTACTGTGTTGCATCTCCCTTTCCTCTTCGAGGGAATACAACGCAAGCTCGAGAAGTAGCAGCCGCTTCCGTGGCCCAGCAGTCCCCGAGGCCGCCCGTAGCCTCAGTACCCGCAGGAGGTTCGGGGGCCCTGGAGCCCCCTGTTGTCCTTGCTGCTGCGACGGTGCCAGGTCAGGCACCGGTACTACCTCCTCCCAAAGCATAGGCGTCGGTGGGCCACTGCGCCTCTGCCAAGTCCAAAGCTCTGGAAAAGGCCTACACTGCACTGGACCAACTTTGGGCCGATCTTCAGGGTGTCGGCAGCTGCGTGGTGATGGGGCGCCTCGTGGTGATCTCGGGTTGGCTCCAGGCCGATGCATCCATCAGGACGGCCTGGGGCCAGGCCAAGGCTGTTGCTGCAGAGGGCAGGAAGGTGTCCAGCGAGGCGACAGCAGCTCGCGACGCTGCGCTGGCCGAGGCGCGTCCGCCATGGAGCGCTCTAGCACGATGGAGGCAAAGCTGAGGACCTTGCGCGAAGAGCAGGGCACCCGCCAGCTTCAGAAACTAGACGACGAGCTCAAGAACCAGGAGACCACGCTTGCCGACCACGACGTCGAGCTGGAGCAGGAAGCCCACGAGAAGGCCGCCGAGCGGAGCCGCGTGGATAAGCTGAAGGAGGAGGTGGATAGGGCGCAGGTGTCCCACACCAATCTTGTCGCACACCAGGGAAAAGACCCTTGCCATGGGGCATGACACCTTCACCTCCCTCGAGTTGAGGTACCATATAGTGTTGCAGTCTCTTTATGGAGCATGGTACGAGCAGCCGCTGGCAAACCCAAAAGAGGGCCTCTCCAGGCTACACCCCAAACTAGTTTTGTTGCTCGAAGGTGTCAGCACCGGAGTAGACACCATGGTGGAGGGAGAGTGTCGCACGCTCTTCACCTCAGCCGAGACGCGTGTCTTCAACCACCTTCATCTCCGGGACCCCAGCATTGATCTTGGCACTCTAATCAGTCGGTGGCTCATGAGTCCTACGATGTTGCTGATGAGGCCGTGAAGAAGCAGGTGAAGGCCCTGCTAGAGAAGTCTCTCTGTGTTGACCCCGCGACCATGGCTGCTGGAGCCGATGGCGAGGGTTGCGGCGGCATTGTCGACGACGAGCCTCCTATAGATTGGGACACCAACGTCTGAAGTGATGCTTCTTCCTAGATTGATCCTGTGACATTTACCGTGCCTCGTGGAGGCGTGAGAACTTTTTCTTCAAACTTATGAGACATTATGCTTTGTAATAATTTGCTTCCTTTCATGCTCATTTTCCTTTATATTTGACCTGGCGTTTTGCATCGGCAGGCCTGGCCCCACGCATACCTCAGCTACTGTTGGTGCGTCCGGATCACCAGGACGAGCTCAAGGGATGAGAAGCTACGTGACCAGTGAGGCCCCTGTGTCGCCATGCTCTGGGGTCCGCCTTGACGTGCGAACATGCTCAATGCTCTACGAGTTAGATCGTCACGAGGGAGGTGATGCTCTGCATCGGTAGGGCCCAACCCTGCGCATACCTCTTCAGCTATTGGGGCGTACAAATCACAAGGACATGACCAAGGGGTGAGGGGCTACGAGGTCAGAGAGGCCCCTGAGTCCCGATGCGCAGGGGCCCCCCTTGACGGACGAGTTGCCCTCATGAGCTCCATACTTTTTTTCCTGTCAACCTTTGCCTGGGAGGGGCGCGCAAGCACCAGGTACAAGGACCTGGTGAGGTGGCATGCACCAGGTCAAGCTTGGGCGCAGCCCCCGTGTCTAGCCCCCACGCGCTCATCACAGGGAGAGGTTGATCGGTCGGCCGGGAAGACATTCTAAGGTTGCTGGAGTTCGGAGGCGCCCTAAGATCTTTATCCCCAGCGTGGAGCATAGGGCATCCACTCTTGCATGGGCATAGCCGCTCCTGGACCATGTTGTCCGCCACTGTGGTAAATGGGGCTTCCACTGGTTCATGGGTGGGAGCTCCCTCTAAGGGGAGACTCTGGGGTGTGTACAACCCCGTCCTGACATGTGGCTTGCACGATAGGACTGGAGGAGGTGTATACGGGCACCCATGAGCCAGCGCGGGACTCACGAGGCCGTACCTCAAGGTGAGTTGTGCCTGGATTTTGAGTTTGGAACATTTGCAAAAGTCCAGCGAGATGGTTAGGTAGCCTACGCTGAGTGAATCTTTGGAGAATATCGGATGAGAAGGCTAAACACCAACGCCCCGGGAGGTGACGTGAACGGGGCCGGCCCGCCATACAGAGCTCAGCCGCTGGGTTTATCGATGCTACAGGGACGGACTCGAGCACAAACGCCATGCCCAGACTTCTCACGCGACGATCCTAAGGAAAGACAATCGACGCGAGGCTCCCACGGTGGCGAGGCATCGGGTCACGGCCCTGACTCATCCAACCACGATTAGGTCATGCGAGAAAAAGGAACCAAGGGCCACGGGAGGTGACACCACGGGGCAGGCCCGCGAGACAGAGCTCAGCCACATTGGTTTAGCGATGCTACAGGGACGGACCCGAGCACAGACGTCGTGCCAGTCCTTAATCATGAGGCGGTTGCGGTTGGGCTTGTGAGAGGGCACGGCATTCATCGTGGCGTGGCACCGGACAGGCAGGTTATAATATGAAGTGAGTCATGGAAGGGTAGGACCAGTTCTGATATATGCGCAAAATGGTACATGTTGTAGGGACAAACCCGTGCAGGTTGAGTATAATGCAGCCCGAGGGGCGCCCTCAATTGAACACACCAAAAAGTCACATGACACTATTGCTGAAGAAGAGTTGGGGCAGCTAAAGACACACACCGCAGATGTCGCCCCTCACGAGTCGTCTGGCTGCTGGGTCTCTCGAGGCTCCTGAGGTCTAGGAAGCTTGCGAAGGATCAACGAATCCTCCATCAGAATCTCCTAGTGCCTGGCCTCGTGAGCTACCAGGATGCCCCGACAAGGCCCCCTCAATGTGTATTTGACTACTCATTACGGAACCACTTCTAAAAAGAGATAGCCACTAACAAAAAGAAAGAAAAAAGGAAGAAGTTGGACTTACCTCTGTTCGAGATACAATGAATCGAATAAATAAGTCTTATGGATGATTGTTGGCATGTGGCGCTGGTGCAAGGCAACCGCGTTCGGCAGGCCGATGGGCAAGCGAACGTAGTTGTGAGGGGGGCCTTCGCATCGGCCAATGCAGGATGGCCATAAAAGCTCCTGAGATGCGGCTCTGTTGAGCCCTGGGATGTTGATGCATACATGCAGCTTGCCACCCACGTCCGGGGCAGCAGCTGCATTGGGTTGCATGGTGCAACGCTTGCCCCGCATGGCCCACACCTTCTGAAGTTCTTCGACCGCCCGGGTGATGAACTCCTGAGAGCCTGGTGCATGGCGCCCCGCGCCCTGGTCTTAGTTCTCACGTGCCACCGCCTCGGGTGGCGCACAACCTTGACGGGGCGGTGTCGGAAGCGCACGTGCTTCTCCTTGGGGCCGCTGCACCACCTGGTAGCTTTCTTCGTCCCGCGCGGGCGCCCTGCGTGGCGGGTCACGCTGGGGTGCCTCGCACCTTGGCTCAGCGATGACATCTCGCCAGAGAGGGGGAGGAGGCGCACCGTTGGCCACGTCGCCCGTTTGAGGTGGCGGGGGTGGCAACGAACAAGATGGTGCAGGAACCTCTCCCGTCGCGCTGACAAGCTCTGCGATGCGGTCCAGCCAGTCCTCCTGGAGGTCGTCGGCCGGGTGGTAACGCACAAGCTCGCGTTCCATGAGTAACGTAGCCTGCGAGTTCGCCAGCCCGCGACGGGCATGGGAGGGCAAAGCTGCGGCCAGAGTCAGCAATGGAGTGGTGGTGCAGGCCATCGCGCCACACGGAAGGTGGGAGCGACGAGTCCTGCTACTGATGGGCCGCGGGGGCAGGGGCAGCGTTGGCTGCGGGGGATGGCGAGAGGCTGGGAATGTCGTCCCCTGGAGGTGCTGTCTGGGCGACGCGGGCGGCGAGGGCCACTCGGAGCTCATCACGAACTCGACGAGCGTTGGCCATGGGATCGGCGGAACAATGGTGAATCGACCGGCGAGGGAGAGAGGCTTCGACACGCCCCTACTTGGCGTGCCAAATGTCGGATTCAGGGCTCCGCACACCCAAGAAGGTTCGAACTCTGGGGCATGTGCGAAGAACTCAACCTCTCTCGTCTACTACGCCGTTGATCTCATGGCCTAGCTCGATGAACAAGAAGGGAAAGAGACTCAGTAGTTTACCCAGGTTCGAGCCACCTTGCGGTGTAAGACCCTACTCCTGCTTTGTGGTGGATTAGCCTCTCGGAGGGATGTGGATGAACTAGTACAAGGGGAAGAACAACATGAGGAGGTCCGTTCTTGGATGATTGTTGGCTAGTGAGGGTTATGGGTTTCGATCCTCGGATCAAATCCCCTCCTACGGTGGTGGCTAGGCTGTATTTATAGTGCCCTTGGTCCTCTTCCCTGAAAATGAAGGTGGGAATGGAATCCACAATGGCCAATTTGAAAGGCTACAAGAAGTACATCTTATCCTAACGAAAGGTGGTCTTTGCCTGCAAAGCGTCTGGTCGTGACGCCGTGGTGGGCTCGGCGATGACATCCGTCCTGCCGTCCTGGCGGGCTTGGTCGCGTTCCACCGGAATGGAAACATTTGGCTAATTCCTCGAGACTCGACGACTGCGCTTGCCTTCTTAGCACCAAAGTGGAAACCTGTTACTCTGTGCCTGCTTGGCCTTGGTTGTCATGGCTTGCGTCACTGGATCCTCACGAGGTGGGTGCTTGCATGGGAAACTCTGCTCCTCAAGAGGCTGCCTACGGAGGCCCCTTCCTTCAGAGGTCTTGGCATCGTTTGCCTCGCGAGGGTCTTGTCTTGTCGATGCTGAAGATGGGCCGTACCAGGCCATTGGTGGAGCCACGCGGTGGGCTGCAGGCAGGCAAGTCTGGGTACCTTGGTTCCCAGGACACCGGCACCTTGATACACAATTGTTCTTTTCATTGTGTTGATGACATATATGTTCATGCATGTCACTTGATTTATCTTGATCTTTGTCTCTTATCCCCATTAGTTGCCTCCTTCATATCCACTTGTAGTGAGTACAACAATACTATGCTTATTGATATTGGAGACTTGGACATCTTACTTGTGAAGCAGGCTTGTTTGATTGAGCCTAATGTCTTTGGTTATGCTAGCATCTTATGCCTACATACCATGCCCTACACCCTTGTCCTTTCTTATGATAAGAATGATGAAAACACTTGCTCGGTATCTCACCACTCGAATGATAGTTTTCGCATTTCCATTAACCTCATTTGTTTTTCCGAGTGTTTGTCGCGTTCTTTCGTTTTGTAAGATTCACAAGGTGGTGTTATAATGAGACATATTGGTTATGTGAAGGCGTACATGATGTGCAACACCAACATTTTCGAAACACTCCCTAAGGTGAACTCCTTCCTTTGAGCTATCATCAAATATGCATATTGTATGGATCATACATTCATTGTTGTCTCCTTCTTGTCTGCATGATACATATGTTGCATGAAGGTCCTACATTGGATATGGACCCTACGGACCTTTCAAGTTGAGAAGCGCCAAAGTTACCGCCGGACTACCACTCTTACCACGACATCGTGCAATGGTATGCCATGAAACTTTGCCATATTGCACCAACACCTCCATATTTTTTGATAAGCATGCTAGATGGAAACGTTCGTTCCATAACAAATTCGCAACTTATGCGTGGATTGACTTATAGTTCTCGAGCTTGCGTTAATTTTTCCCTTGAAGAGGAAAGGGTGATGCAGCAAAGTAGAGATAAGTATTTTCCTCAGTTAAGAACCAAGGTATCAATGTAGTAGAAGGCATAAGCAAGTCCCCAATAGATGCACCTGCACAAACAAACAGACACTAGCACACAACGCAAAAAAGGGGTTGTCAATCCCTTCACGGTCACTAGCAAGAGTGAGATCTAATAGAGATAGATTTAAAATATAAGTAAAAGGTAAGATAAAGTAAACACAAATATATTGCAGCAAGGTATTTTTGGGTTATTGGCTTTATAGATCTGAAAGTATATGATAAGGTGAAAACTCATAATAATGGAACAGTGGAGTTACATGGCAATATATCTCAGGTAGGTATGGTGCTTGTTTGGATGAAAGGTATAAGGTGGGTTTATTGCACTAGCGAAAGTTGCGCGATACTAGAGTGGCTAGCAAAGGTGGAAGTGTGAGAGTGTGTATAATCCATGGGCTCATCATTAGTCATAAAGTACTCGCATACTTATTGCATAAAGTTTATTAGCCCTCGAAGCAAAGTACTACAATGCATGCTCCTATGGGAGAGGTTGGTAGGAGTTGACTATCGCGCGCTCCTGATTTTCACACAAAGGAAGAAAATCAAGGATAAATTGTGCTCCAACTTCATCACATAACGGGCAGACCATACGTGCATGCTACGGGAATCACAATGCTTAACACAAGTATTATTACTCTTCCACAATTTACTACTAGGATTACTCTAATATTACCATCTTCATCTCTCAAAACAATTGCAAGGAATCAAACTTCTCATATATTCCCTTGGATGACCATCATATTAGGACTAAATCCATAACCTAAGCAAATTACCATGTTGTTTAGAAGACTCTCTAAATAATATAAGTGAAGCATGTTAGGTCATCAATTTCAACAAAATAACATCACCACCGTCCTCAAAAATATATAAGTGAAGCACTAGAGCAACTGCCTAGCTCAAAAAATATAAGTGAAGCACATAGAGTATTCTAATAAATTCACGATTAATGTGTGTCCCTCTCAAAAGATGTTGTCGGGGTACATAGACAGGGGTGTATCTCCATCCTGACTTGTGCACTAATAGTAGGATTCCAACTCTGGCAGCCAGAGGCTCCAAAAAGATATATTCGGCAAACAACGTACAAGACAGAGAAGTAGCTCTTTGAGAGATCAAAGGACAGATCAATAAGACCAAGACAAGGTCAAGTCAACATGGTTTCGTCTTGGGAAATCCTCCCTTGCCGGGCAAGAGAGCCTAACTTGGTCGAGTCCGCCCCAAAAGCAAGTCTAAGTTTTTCCTCGACAGGCTTGCCGCGGCCATTGAAGGGTGAATTCCCCCGCCAAGACACCACCGCTCCACCACAATGCAACACAAGTTAGCCATCCGTGCGGTGTCGAGTCCTCATATGATTAATTGGCTTTCTCTAAGTACATGATAGCTGCTTGGAAGATAGATTACCTCCAATTGACACCCGTCCAGAGGTGTGTTAAGCTGACAAGCAAGAGATGGTTATGCGGTACGGCAGGTTTGCCGGGTTGCATCCGTAGCATGTCACCTAGCAGTGCATTTAATGCACTTTATCCTAACTGCCAGAGTTAGGTATGTTAGCACTATTAGCCATCTAATCAACAAATAGCAATTGTTTGCCATTATGGACGCCCCTTAAACTATAAAAGGAGGCCCAAGGAGAACTAGAAAAGGATTCGGACCCTCACGTACTTGTACACGCGTAGCTGCCCTCCCCAAGGCCTCCGGTCCGGCCGCGAGCGCTGCGTTTTCTTTGGGTCCTCCCATCAATCCCCTAAAAGCAGGAGTAGGGTTTCACAAGTCACGGCGGTCCGAACCTGTGTAAAAATTGCCAGTGTCACCAACGTCGCGCTGTTCCACGGCTTCTACTCTTTGTGCAACGTAATTCCCCCCTGTCGAACCACAAAGGGGCCGATGGCCCCATAGGTGATCGTGTTTCCCCACAACATCTTTGGCGCGCCAGGTAGGGGGCGTCACTTGTGCGAACCCGAAGTCACAAACTGTGCGTCTATATTCTCCATCTTCATCGCCGGGCCAAGGCGGTTTCATGGTTACATCCCTTCCGAACTCCTTCATCCTTCTCCGTGGCAACAGAGACGACGAGGACGAGGACAGGGGACCGCCACATGACGCAGGAGGCGCACTTTACCCAAGTTACACGAGCTCCATGTCGCTTGTGACCAAATAGAAGATGCGAAGCATGCGGCGGCGCCGCCCTCTTCAGAGTCCCCCATCAAGGCACTTCTAACTCCAAGAGAGAGTGCCTGGGCAGGCGGGCAAAAGAAATGGTGTGTGAACAGCCTCCACTCTCCCTTCGCATTCCCCATTGATCGAGCAACATGGTGGTGATGTCGCCCGTGTCGCTGAGCTCGCGGGGAACTCAGTCTTGCATTTTCCACGCAAAGGGGAAAATCCCGAGTTGAACGCTGGTGTGAATCCACTAGCTGACGCACCCGGGCAAGCATCCCCTAACGGGGTCCACCAGTACCTACGCGTCCTTCGCCTCCTTTGCCGGGAGATCGTGGGGAGAAAAGAGGAGGGGGGAGAGGCCGGTCCCTCTCTTTCTCGCCGTTTACCGTTGAGTATGAAGATTTTTTTATTGTTCCCCTCGGCCCTTGTCGGGGTAAGATATGGAACTAACAAGCTACCTAGTCTTTCCCCTGCATTTTTTCGCCTGCCGTCCTTACAGGACGAAGGTGGGCGGACGAGCCGTCTCCCTAGAATGCATTAAAAAGAGAGGCAACCACTAGTGAAAAGGAGAATGTCGTGCGCGGCTGAAGACACACCCCAAAGAAAGTAAATGGAGCGTTAATGAAAGATAAGTTAACATGTTCATTGGCTTCCCTTTGGAGTATGTGCCCACTTATCCTTTGGATACCCAACAGTTTTGTATAGCTAGTCTCCCATAGAATGGCACCTTACTGTATGTTGTCTGCGCCCCCGCTTTGTTTCGAGCCTGCTCAACAAAGTGGGTGGCTGCGTCAAATATTGTAAAGGAAAAACTTGCCTGGACATGTCCTCGCCAGCTGAATGCTAAGGACCCATTCCTCACAGCAATCGCGGCAGTATGTTACCGGTGGGCAACCTAAATACACAGAGGTAACTAACCATACAAGTATCAATGGGCAAACACAAGAGGGATAACGTGGATTGGCATAATTAAACGTTAACCAAAATAAGTGCCAAAACAAAAACATCACAAGACCTAAATGCAAGATACATGCCATGTTTTGATACATGACATCATGGCAAAAAGAAGACCTTAAGACTAGGCATGCTGATCTTCGGGGACCCTTGGGATGGAGAGAACCTTCTCGGCAAGAGGATCGGCTTTCGCCTCGGCAACAGAAACGTCGGCACCCGATGGAAGCCTCCTGAAGCCATCGGAGAGGTTGAGGCCGGGGTGACAGAATGCAAGGTTGCTCAAAACTAGGAAGAGGGCATCACAGACTAGCTTTAGGGACTCGTTGGCGAAGAAGACGTCCCTGTCATCCTCATAAGTCTTTAGTCCCTCAATCAAGCGCTCGAAGAAAAGTGTAAGCTTCACACTTGGGACTTCGTGTTCGCCGATGGTGAAGGGCCAGCTCTTCATATTCATATTGGCAATCTGGGCAGTAAGGCGCTCTGCAATGTCAACCAAGCTCTTGATCCAGAGGTCACGTTGCTGGATCTGTCAGCAGGAACTTTTATAAGCCTCGGTAGCTTCGATGTCCTTCTCCAAAGTGTTGAGCCTAGCCTTCATGTCAGTAATGTTGCCGTGCGCGGTAACGAGGTCTTGTTTTTTGGCAGAAAGCTACGATCGCACCTCACTAAGGAGGATTTCTGATTTCTGTGCTTCTTCCTTGAGGGACACAATTTCCTTGTCGCTCCTGGCAAGATCTGCTCTCAACTTAACCACCTGCTGGTCTAAGTCAGTCTTGGCGACGCTTGCTGCGGCCAGCTCATTAGCGACCTTCTTTAGTTGAGCAGAATAGTCAAGAGTGAGCATGTCAAGAGCCGCTTTGTGCTTGTCCTCTAGGTCTTTGGTATGCTGCTGGAAAAGGCTTTCTAGTTCCTCATCCTTGCCGTGGAGGATCGCTTTGAGATTCCCTTCCCGGGCAGAGACATCCCTGCCCTTGGTGTCAAGAAGCGCCTCGTGCTCCGCCAGATGAACCTCCTAGACAATAACATCCTCCTTGGACATGGATATCGCTTCCTATTGGTCCTGAAGAGATTGGAACTACTTGTTATGCCACTCGCGCAACTCGTTACACTTGTCCCGCAACTCCTGATCTATGAGGCCAAAGGAATCACGATGCTCCTTGATCGTCTGCCACTTCATACTGTGCCAGCTCAGCATGTCTTTAATTCCTGTGGCCAAGGACTCAAAGAAGGACAAGTCCATGGTCGCGTCAACAGAATCATTCGCCTCCTCGGGGCTCTGGGACAGCGGCGCCAAGATGCGCCTGATGTCTTCATCAAAATTAGCACCCATTGCCACAGGTGATCCAGGAATAGCAGTCCTAGACAGAGCAAGAACCAGCGCCAGCTTGATTGAAGATGGTTATGAGGTTGCGGACGGTGTGCCAAAAAGGGTAAGAGGGACCATGGTTTGGAGGGGAACTTTCTCCTCAACTACAACCTCTCACATTGACGCACTACCGGGGGTCTGCCATGTTTCCTTTGACGCTTCTTGGATGTCCGCGGCAGTGTGTTCTAGGTCCTCTATGGCAGCAATCTTGGCGGCCTCTTCGGCAACATCTTTGCCAATGCTGGCCACTTCTTCCAACAACTCAGGCTCCTTGTGTGACGGAGCTGCAAACGGAATCAACAAGCATCAATGAGGAGACCCTTTAAGTTACTGAGCGAAAAACTTAAACGCGAAGAAGTTCTAGCCAGAGGAAACGAGAGCAAGTAGATTATCCGATGATGTTTGCCGTAGAAGGGCGTCGGTATCCCCGGCAACATCGGCTGCCGGCGTATGATCTATATCCCCTTCCTCGGTGATCATCCCCTTAGCATGAAACAATCTTATGGCGGAGGCTCTTGCCGGTGACCTCTCTGCTTGGACATCGGGTGGGCTGGACCCCTCTTGGCAGACCTTCCCTTGGTGGATCTCCTCTCTTCCCTTGGCGGGGGAAATTAGCCCCGCTTCTTTGGGCTGGGGGTCAAGCTGGGGGCTTAGCTCGGGTTCATCTTCTGCCAATTCAAGGCCCGATAGGGGCCTTGAAGATTCCACCTGTTTGATTTGTTTGGCCTGGTGGATCAGAGGTTTGTTGTCCCTGCCAAGACAACAAACCAGGTTGAATCAACAAAAATCAAGGGCATATGAATTCCGCCAAGGGGACGCGACATGTCTCCTTACTTTCGATTTATGAGCATGGGTCCCGACGCGTCCCACGGGTGGCGGGGTCGTTCTGCTCCTCTTCAGAGTTGTAAGTGGCAGAGCCTCCTGTCGATGTCAAAACTGGCAGATCTCGGGTAGGGGGTCCCAAGCTATGTACCTGAGGATCGATGGTAACAAGGGATAATAAGGACACGATGTTTACCCAGGTTCGTGCCCTCTTAAGGGATGTAAAACCCTACTTCCTTCTTGATTGAATATGATGTGTATAGGGGTTACAAGAGTTGATCTACCTCGAGATCGTATCGACTAAACCCTAGCTATCTAGCCTGAGATTATTCTGATAGCATCTACAAACTAAACCCTCTGGCTTATATACACACCGGAGGGACCTAGGGTTGTACAGAGTCATCTTGCAGAGGAAGAAAACATTACACCCGAACACAAAACTTGTCATTCTACGCACATAGGAGTCCTACCCGGACACGGGGGATAATCTTATGATTTATCTTCACGGCCCATCAGTCCGGCCCATATAGAGTAGTCCGGACAACCGAGGACCCCCTAGTCCAGGACTCCCTCAGTAGCCCCTGAACCAGTCTTTGATGATGATGTGTTCGATACGCAAACTGTCTTCGGCATTGCAAGGCAGGTTCCTTCTTCTGAATATTTTAAATTAGCTTCCTGCATAAAGGAACTATGTCTGGCTCTGCACACTACTAGAAAAAAGGTTGTTAGTGGCGCACCTATTTTGGCTATTAATGGCGCACTATAGGTGCGCCACTATTATCACGCCACTACTAATAAATAGTAATGGCGCACGCCTGGTGCACCACTGTTAATCTACATAACAGTGGCGCACCACCTGGTGTGCCATTACTATCGCAGACACTAATGGCGCAGCTAAAGTGCGCCATTACTAGGCCCAGAAGTGCACCACTGCTGTTACTCAAAGGGGCCATGTGTACCTTGTGCTCTGGGTTACTAATGGTGCACTTTTAGATAATGCGCCACTGGTGTGTTTATTTATGTGCGCCACAAAATTGCAATATGGTGCACCACTACTATGAATATTAGGAATTATTATTTGTTTGCTTTTCTGATATTTGCACAGGTTACAAAATACATTACAGCACAGAATATAAACAGCACAACATATAAACAACAGATTTATCGAATACAATAGAAGATTAGTCTCCGAATACAATTCATCATATTAGTCTCCTAATTCAAAATATCGAACAAAGTTAGAACATTACAAGTCTCGAGACCACGAGTAGCGAGTTTGTCTTCACATTACAAGTCGATATCTAAACTACCATCACATAGAAGAGGGTTGCGGTCACGATGAGCATCATCGCGATGAAACTGATCTTCATCCGGTTCCTCCTCCGCTCCCTCCTCTCTCCCTCTAGATAGCGCGCGTATCTAGCTTCCACCTCCGCCCTAGTGGTGTACCCTTTGTAACTATTACCGCTGAAACAGTGAACCTGTCTCCGACACTCCTCCCAGTCGTCATAGACTCTGGGATCCTCACCCTTATACACGACATACGATGGCATCTCTATGCACTGGACAAGAAAAACGTTAGTAGAAATTCACAGATAATATATAAGCAATATATAAGTATGCAACAAATGGATCGGAAGAGAAAAGCAACACATTAATAGCACGATTCATGGTCCTACTAATAAATAGCATCGATTACATATAAGTTGAACGACTGTCCAAACTATAGAGACATACAAATTCATTAAAGTTTAAATACAACATGAGCTAATCGATATTTCAGAACTACATAGCATCAATACTTTTGACTCGACTCAGGGATCAGAGCGTGGATGAAGCTGTTGTCTTTCGTGATGGTCATGAATGTGCGGTTGTTGTAATCCTACATTTGTAGCGTTGTTTCTATTTCACTGTTCGATGGTTGATATTTTGAGGTAGAACTGCCCCGAGGTACGAAGGACATCTTGATAGATGATTTTCGCAAACTCCGACTAGATGTGAAAGAATTCTTGTTTGATGTCCTCGTCCTGGATTGCCAACGATCGTGCGGTCCATTCTTTGAGATCATTTGGTAGCATAAGGTGATTATGGTTCCGTACGGTCGCCTGCATGTGATGGAGGGCATAGTAGGCATCCTTCTGACTGCCAGGCGACTTCTTGACATAGGGGAACGTCGTTACGTGGGTGAACACGTGCTTGTTGTACCTACAAATTGGCCTCCTGAAGGTGCCTCCAGATTTGGCGTAGCCGGGGAGAGCATCATCAAGAACTTTCTTCATATTTGTGTAGTCTTTCTTCGACTGACGGTCCGAGTCGAAATACGTGGCCATGGAATATTTCGGGCTTAAGAAGATGAGTGTGCAATGTGTGTCACTGCACAAAACACGGAATGTTAGAAAAAAAAAAGAACGGTCGAAATCTAAGAAATCATATGTTATGGGGCGATGAGGCGATGACTTACTCGGAAAAGTAAGGCACGAGGAAGTTATCCTTATCTGGGTTCGCTAGAGTGACGCCTTCGAGGTATGAACTCGCGACTTGCCGGTCCCCAGCGCTGCCCAAGATCTTGGCACGCTTGTAGAAGGGGTCGACTATCACGATATCCGAGGTCTCGTCTCAAATGATCCGCATCTCCATACTGAGCGAAAATAGCTGAATGAAGGTGTAGTGCAGCGGATAAAGGTTAAACATAGCGAAGATGTTATCAAACCGCAGGACGATCATACGCCCGGTGGTGCTATCGACAAAGCCCTTGCCCTCTGGCACCTTGGCCACGAAAACCGGGTATGCCACATCATTCTCGGAGAGACGCCGCTTCTCCATATAAAGAACACAGTCATGCAGACTCCACATAGCATCGGTTGCAGCATTGAGCAGATTAGTCAGTAGCATCGGCCTTCCCCCCACATGCACCCTCCTCGAGATATCCTTAGGTATTGGTGGCCCGTCCTGAGCACCGATCGTACTCGGTGCCGGCTGGCTCGCACCCTTGTTATTTTTTTATTTTCCGTCCCTTCTGCTTCTTCTGCTGTAACGGGATCGAGTTCTGCTCAGAGACCACCTTCTTGAGTGTGTTGGGGCTAATAATATTTCGCACCTCGGCTATTTGAGTCTCGGTGAAGGTGGCAGCTGGAGGCGTCTCCTGAGAACTGAACGCCAGACGACGCCTGTTGCAATTGGGTTTCTCCGCGGTACCAGCTAGATCGCAATCGTCTTTTGCAGGGTTGGGTTCTTGAGAAGTATGCCCCAAGAATTTGTCACCGTACCCATGTTCGTTGATGTACTATGTTGGAAAATGTATCGTCGTCGTCGTCCGGATCCTGTGCCATATGCATGTCCGGATCAGCTGACGGCGGTAGCGTTGCGGTGGTCTTGCCATGGCTTGGCGCCGACACGACTGGCGGTGTTGTCTGTAGGGTGGTGTCCCCCACCCCCAAACAAATCTGGATCTTCGGCCAAAGCATGGACCAGTTTAAGCAGGCGCTAAGGGTCATCACATCATCTTTGTCGGCCCCAAGGGGTCGATACAGAGGTAACAAGTCATCGCAGCCCCGCAGCACCCGAACCAGTTGAACCCTATACACGGTGGGTGGCATCGGATTACCGTGGAACACGCAGTTGCCCGGTTCAACGATTTTGGCCTTGGCAACATCGATCAACTTGCCGTCCACGAAGTGCAGGAGAGTGCATGGAACGTTGGTGGCGCCCTGCGAAAACATCTAGGGCGTCAGGGATGCCCAGTCAAAGGCAAGGAGATGAAGTCATCGGCCGAGGCTTAGTTACCGTGATGGTGTCGAGCTCGGCTAATGTCGAGGCACTGCCAATGGCGGGCGTGCAGGTGATGGTGGGGCCGCTTGCTGCCGAGGTGCCAGCCGGCGTATTCTTCCCACACCCGGGTGCATTAAGCTCCAATGCTGGCACCGACGCCAGACACGCCAATGATGCCTCCGTCGGAGACACCAATGACGGCGCGTTGTGCGAGTTGCTGCCCGTGAAGCTGGGAATCGGGGGCGGCCCCTGTTGGCCGCCCGCAATCCACCCCCGCGGCCCCTCAAGCAAGGAAGGCATAATGGAGGTGATCGTCGCTCCCACTTGGTCTCGCGCTTGCTCTTGGACTATCTCCGGAATCCACGCCACTTGTGCCTTGAGTTCATTAACCTCGCGCTCCTGGCTTTCTGAGCTGGTCTTTCTCTCCTTTCGCCCAACCTTATAGTATTCCGACCATTTTGTGGACAAGCCTTTGCCGGCCACACGACCAGCTGACGACAGCTTACTGAACTTATCCTTGTGTTTCATTACGTTCAACGCCCTATTTAATGTGGTGTGCCAAAGGGTAGACGGGGAGCTCTAAGACCCCGCGCTACTGCTTTTAGTTTCCTGCGGAAGGAACGTGAACCATTTAGAAATTTGGCTTCATTAATTAGAATGCAACTGTATGGAGCTAATTACGCGGGGGTGTATTCCTTACCAGAACAAGCTCAAGCGCCTTCACCTTCGGATCCGTGGTAAGCTCCTTTGTTTCCGGGTCCACCTTGTACCGGGCCCTGACATAGTTCCTGGTCTATTTTTCATGGTATTTATCGAAGAGGGGCGGTAGGTCTTGCTCAGCACGCTCCATGTCCTCCTTGTCGCATTTAGGTTCCTCCACTCTGTAACCGCCGGGACCGAGTATGTGGACTCCTAAGTTCAAGTGTCATATATTTTTCCCCCACTAACTTGATTCCGCGGATGCGTTGCTCTCGCACTTGATCTTGAACTTCAGGTAGTCAGCTTCGCTGATCGAAGAATTTGTCTCCTTGATCTTCTCATAACTATCACCACTTAGAATCCTTCTCTTCACCACGGCTCTCCAAGTAGCCAGGGTCGTGCTCATCTTTGTGCGGGCAGCACTATTCACTTTATTCCCTGAGAGGCGTGTGTTTGCGAATTCACCAGGGAACTTGTATCGTTCGTGTAGCTTCATGAAGAGGAGGTTGCGCAAATTCCCTCGGTCACGATGCCTTAGGTTCTCGGTGTTGATCGAGACGGTGTTCCGGAGAATGCACCCGAGTTGTCTCGCGTACCCACTTACTAATTATTTGGGCGCCGTTGGATGCCCACTGGAGGACACTTCAGTAAATTCCTCCTTGACGATGTCGAGCACGTTCGGGCGTCGGTCCTTCCATTGCCTCTTCGGTTGGCTGCCATATGTGCGTTCACTGCCATCATCAGTGGTGGCATCCCCGGCGGCACCATCAGTGGTGTCATCCCCGACGCAACTAGGGGTTGCGTAGTCGGGGTCGGTGTCTTTCGCGGCATCCTCATAGCGGTGAGGTTCTTCCTCCATCTCCTGAGACAGCTCCCAGAATGGCTTGCCCGAACCGCCAGCCTCATCGTTGTCGGCCATGTTCGCTCTAAATAGGAAAAAAAGGCTACTAGAGTTATTGGATGAGATCAGGGTAGTATCTATTCTTCTATCCTATATATTTTCACATTACACATTATAAACACCCCTTTACCCAAAAGATTGTTCCAAGTGCACTATTGCTATCCTACTAAGTGCACTATTGCAGGTTATATATTTTCTATCCTACTAAGTGCACTATTGCTCTTCCTGCAGGAAGAAAAAATAGTTTTCATTTCAACTTAAGGAAAAACTATAAAAGCCACTTAGAAATATTTGCTTTGTAGAGATAACATTGTCTATAAATGTTGATTAATTTTTGTTTCGGTTGAGAATCGGGCACCTTCAAGGTCAAGCAAATTGGGCATGACCTTTGCTAATTTTCTTGATCTAGGAGTGTCCCATTCTCAACCGAAACGGAAATTAATCAACATTTCAGGAGAAAGGGTTAACTATTTGTCCCTGCACAAAATATTGAACTGAAGGAGCCTCAGTTCAGTTGTGGCGCCCCATAAATTTTGTTGAGGGGATATATATAAATGTGTTGCATTCGAAACTTATTTTTTCTTGAAATGCTCAATACCGATCCAGAAGCAATTCCCTTTTTATGTAAACTAAATAACTCCTCTGGTATACATTCAAGTCTACCAGCAGCCATACTCACACGCATATGATCCTACTCTTAGACTAGTGTACTAGTAGCAGCTTGTGTCACTGTCCCATTTTGGCATCATGTAGAATATGATCCTACTTCTACACTAGTACTAGTACTGTCTAGTATCACATCATGGCATGAGGCCACGTATATAAGTTATGAGGTGAGACAATCATAGAAGGAACTTCATTAACATGAATAGTGCACAGAATGATTACCTTCAGACTAGTGGATACTTCCCTTGCTTCTTCCGGCGCTAGATATGACCAGCCCACTTTAACCTCCTCGTCGTATGAGCTGTCGAGTACAACTGCATCACAAAGTTATTGTTATTTTCAGTCATATCTTATTCCATTAGAAGTGTTCAGTAAAGAAAATTTCATAGGTTAGTGTCTAGGGTGGTCAGGTTGTTTGGTGCAGCGGCAGCGGCAGTAGGCGCATGTCAGGCAGAGGGAGCACCGCACGCTGCCGAGCTGGCTGCCGGCGAGCATGGGCATGCTGAAGTGCGGTGGTAGACTAGGTGAGACCAGAGGCATTCAGCCAGGCCACGCGCAGCTTTGACCTTGAGCCTGAGCAATGTTCTCGTCTCCCACTATATTATTTATGCCCAAATACTAATTGCTTCTTACTGTATTTGTTACATCTTGTAAATGCATGAGCAAATTCATACACAACAGCATCAAGGCATGTATAAATCAGTTGCAGATCGAAAAAAATAACTATCATTTCTTTTGTTGACTCAATTATTGGTACTACTACGTGATGCTTACATGGCATTTAAATTGTGAGATCTCTGCACTTTTTTTTATTGAGTGGCACCCCCTGCGCTGCAATCCTAGATCGGCTAGGGATGGATCAAACAATATCTAATTAGCAATCTAGATAAATCAATATTAGTACATAAACTACAGACCAAATGATTCCATGTGAGGGACAGGGCAACAATTAGCAACAGACCAGCAATCTAGGGGACGATGTAGAAGCAATACATAGGCACAATGAATACACAAGAAGAGAAGGGACAGACGAAATCGAATTGGTAGCTCACCTACAGCAGGGAAGAAGATCGGATCTCAGATTGTGGTCGAGTAGAGGGATGGCGAGGAGGAAGAATCCATGGCTGCATGGTGAGAGGATGGGGTGAATCTCTTCGTCTCGGTGGCCGGAGGATGAAGCGATGATGGAATAGATCGAGTCGCCGCCCCCTTTTCAGTGTATATATATCTCGGCGGTGGTGTTTGTCGTTGTTGTTGTTGTTGAAGGGGTGGTGTGGCGGGGTCCCGAGGAGGTGGAGGCCGTGGCCGCGGAGGAGAAGGAGGCGGAGGTGGATGCCGTGCCGGTGCCGGTGGCGGTGGTGGTGGAAGGGGATCGGCGGCGGTGGCTAGAGGCGAGGGGCGAGATGCAGGTTGGGGAGAAGGATGACCGGCTAGGTCATCTTGGATATTTTAGTGGGGGAAGGGTTAGCAATGGCGCACCTTTTAGGGGTGCGCCATAAAAATTGGTATATCAATGGCGCACCATTTAGGGGTGCGCCATAAACACCGTGATAGCAATGGCGCACCTTCTCCTGGTGCGCCATTACTAACTTTCTTTTTGGATTTTTAGTTGCATGTAATAATTTAATATTTGAGATAAAAGAAATGGAAAATGCAAATGGAGTGATAAAACCATTGTGCAAAGATTTAGAATTAGATGACATGGTTGAAATCAAGTGATACATGTAATAATTTAGTTGCATGTAATAATTGAGCTTGCCACTGACACACACACACAGCCGAGACGTCGTGATTCGATATTAGCTATCTTTTCACAATCTTCTTGCCCTTCTTTCTCGCGGTTGAATAATTTAGCCCCGGAACCCCTTGAGTTCTTCTCCTGAACGGACGTCCTTTAGGTAGGGTGGTCCTGCTTCATCTTGTGGTGTATGGTACTTCATCGTCGTTGTCATCTTCCATCTTTGGGTCGCCGTACTTGTTGAAGTCTTGCTCATTGGCGACTCCATCCATTCCGATGATGTTCCTTTTGCCTCTCCTAACAACAACATGACTGGGCTTTGACGGGTTGGTAATGAAGAAGCATTGGACCACTTGGGAAGCCAGTACCCATGGCTCATTTTTTGCGGTGACGTTTGCGCCCGCGGTCTTGGATTTGGCTTCGGGTATAACCATGGTGGTGAAATACCGGTCTTCTTTTAGGACAGTCTTGGCCCATCTGACACGGAACATCGGGACCTTCTCTCCAGTGTAGCTCAACTCCCAGATCTCCTCGATCCTTCTGTAGTATTTGTCCTTGTTGTTACCGGTGTAGGATTCCATCGTTACCCTGTTGTTCTTATAATCACTCTTCATGTCCTTTTCCTCGATGTAGAATGTGTAGCCGTTGATATCGTACGCCTCATAGGTCATCAGGTTGTGCTCGGCACCCTGTGACAAGGCGAATATGAGTTTTTCTTCCTCGGAAGAATCCTCATGTAAAGGGTGCGACAGAAGCTTCTCCTTGAACCAATGTGTGAAACATGAGTTGTGCTCTTTGATTATATCTTCGTCCGTCCTCTGTTGTCCGTGATCATTGTACGTCTTCTCAATAAAGGTTTTGTGCTCTACCACCCAAGGATCGACCATGTCTATGTGTTGTAGCGCGACTAGGTTTGCTCTTTCAAAGTCGGCGAGTCGACCCTTGAAGTCGACGTGCATTTCGCGGCGACACTCGTGGTAACCCCATCCAGCGAGCCTACCGAGGTGCTTGTTGACGGGCAGAGCAACGGGGTTCTCGATGCCTAGATAATTCGTGCAATAGGAGATCCACTCTTTGGTCAGAAAGCCCTTGGCTATGCTTCCATCTGGACGTGCCCTGTTGCGAACGTATCCTTTGATGACACCATTCATCCTTTCGAACGGCATCATGCTATGTGCAGGAACGTCGGCCCGAGTTGGATGATATCCTCCACGATATGGACCAGGAGATGCACATAACGTCGAAGAATGCGGGCGGGAAGTACATCTCAAGGTCGCATAGTATCACCACGATCTCTTCCTGTAGCCTTATGAGTTGCCTCACGCCAACCGGCTTCCAAGAGATGACGTTGAAAAAGTTGCATAGGCCAAATAGTGTTTCACGTACGTGCACGTCCATGATCCCACGAATTGCAACTGGAAGTATCTGTGTCATCAGCATGTGACAGTCGTGAGACTTCATCCCACTGAACTTCTGCTTCGCTGAGTCTAGGTATCTGCTTATCTTCCCCGCGTAACCGTAAGAAAGTTTTACTCCTATGAGGCAGGTGAAAAACTGCTCAATCTCCTTCTGACTTAGAGTGAAGCACACGGGAGGGCAGTCATATTCGATCTTCTTGGCCTTTTTGCCTTTGCGACGACTTTCCGTGTCCTTCGCCTCAACATCATCATCATTAGGGCGTTTTGCGTGAAGCTCCTCCCTGATGCCTATTGATTGCAAGTCTACCCTTGCTTTCGGCCCATCTTTGGTCCTCTCTGGCAAGTTGAGCAGGGTACCAAGCAGACTCTTGCACACGTTCTTCGTGATATGCATGACATCAAGGCTGTGAGGCACACGGAGGATCTTCCAGTACTTCAAGTCCCAAAAAACAGACCTCGTTTTCCATACCTTCAGCAGCGGCTCTGGCGCCTTTCGCTTCTTTCCCGGCAGTGGGCACTCTTTCCTATTTTTTAATAGCTCGTCTATTTCCTCATCGCTCCTCGTACGTGGGGGTCTTCGGGGTTCGGTTTCACCATCGAATAGATCCTTGCGTGTTCTCCATACATCATCGTCGCGAAGCCACCTTCGATGTCCCATGAACACGGTTTTTGAAGACCCAAGATCTCTATCTAGCTGGCGATACATTGTGTCATCCATGCACCTAACGGATGCACAAAATCCATGGACCACCTGCCCCACGACATATCTGTAACCGAGATTGTCGTGCACCGTCGTGAGCAGTGCGGCTCTCATAGGGAAATATTCTTTCACTGCGGCGTCCCATGTATTGGCTGGCGTTTTCCACAGCGTGTCTAGCTCCTCTTTCAGCAGCCCCAGATGCAGATTGATGTCGTTTCCTGGTTGTTTCGGCCCTTCAATTAGCATACTCATGTGAATGTACTTCCTCTTCATGCACATCCAGGGGGAGGTTGTACATCCACACCAACACAGGCCAGGTGCTACGTGTGCTTCTCTGGCTGCCAAACGGATTGACTCCATCGGTGCTCACGCCCAGCATGATGTTTCTTGGATCATCCCCAAATTCTGGGTGTTCGAAGTTCAACGCTTGCCACTGGCTCGCATCCTTAGGGTGACTCAGCATCTTGTCTTTTTTACTTATCTCCGGATCATTTCCGTCATCTTCTCGCTACTTCTCCTCCCTATTCGCGTGCCAATGCAGGAGTTTTGCTTGCTTAGGGTCCGCGAAATACCGCTGCAGACGAGGAGTGATCGGAAAGTACCACACCCCTTTTCGAGGAGCTTTCTTCTTCTTCTTGTATCGAGTGACGCCGCACACCGAACATATGGTAGACTCCACGTGCTCGTCCTGATAAATGATGCAATCATTCATGCACACATGGTATTTCACGTGCGGTAAATCCAGAGGATACACAATTTTCTTCGCCTCCTTGAAACTGGTCGAGCACTTGTTCCCCTTGGGAAGATGTTCGTGCCAGAATGACATGTTCTCGTCAAAGCATGCATCGGTCATCTTGTGTTTTACCTTCATCTCCAGAGCCATCAGCGTTACTTTCAGGCGGGTATCCTCGGGCCTACATCCTTCATACAATGGAGTAACCGCGTCTATCTCCAGTTGATCCAGCTTGGCTTTCTCTCGGGCGGCAGCTCTTGCGTTACCTGTTTGCTTGAGATGCAACTCTTGAATATGAGGGTCCTGCACCCAGCCCATCGATGGTCCATCGTCATCTGCTCCGGCATCTTCATCTTCATGATTATGCCCTTCGTCTTGATATTCCTCATCATCATGTCCGACATCTTCTACATGATGACTGTGTCCTACATCTACTTCGTGATCATGTCCTGGAGATTCTTCGTCTTCTTGCCCACCCTCGCCGTTATTGTATTGCTGACCTTCCTTATTTCTTGCCCGACCCCCATGGACGACTTCATAATCATCTTCATCACCTTGCCACTGATAGCCATCAATGAAACCACGCACGAGCAGGTGGTCCGGCACCTGTCTGGAATCCGGGTCCATAAGGCTCTTCAGCTTGCATCTTCGATACGGACATCTTATCTCCATCTCATTCTTTTCAAGCATCTCGGCCTTCGCGGAGCTCAAAAACCTATTCACGATGCCTTCGGTCATCGTGCGGACCATGGTCGCCTGCGGGGTAGAGCAAAACGATATTTTAGAACCAAAAAAAATGGGCATGACTTTGCCTAAAAATAGGACCAAAAAGAATGCATAGTGCCAAATTCTCGCCTAAACGGAAATTAATCAACATTCTGGCAAAATATTGGCAACTATCGCATTTCGAATACCGGTACCTGCAAACACAAACATATGCAACACCACAAACATACGTAGATCTAGGCCATAAAAAGTGTGTACGTTGGAGGGAGAAAAAAGTAGATCTTGAACATAAAGAAAGCTTTACCCTTACTTACCTATCGAAAAAGGAAATTTAACCACTTAATTTGGTTGAATCTATGGTGCAAATGAGGTGAGGAGGAGGAGGCAGCCGAGATCAAGCTTGGTAGAGGTGGAGAGAATGAAGTAGGGAAAGTGAGTGTGGTAGGTGGCTGTCAAAAATATCTAGCTGCTCTTAGGTTACCAATGGCGCACCTCCTAAGAATGCGCCATTGGTAACCAGGGTTACTAATGGCGCACCTGGTGTGTGGTGCGCCATTACTTGTTTTGAAAAAAAATTAAAAAAAAATTGTTAGTAGTGGTGCGCCATTACTAGTTAAAACTAGTAATGGTGCACTATCTCCTTGTGCGCCACTGCTAAGTCTGGGAAGGGTGTGGGGCCAAGACAAAACTAGTAATGGTGCACCACACACCAGGTGCGCCATTAGTAATATGGCCATTAATGGCGCACCTATATCTAGTGCGCCACTGCTATATAGCAGTGGCGCACCATATACATCGCGCCATTAATGTCCATATTAGCTATAGCCATTTTTCTAGTAGTGGCATGATTAATACAAACCTTAGCCACAAAGGCAAGACATCAAAATAATAATAGTGTCTTTACTAACAACTTTTTTCAGCGAAGCGTTGCACTTAACCCTTCAATATTTCGAACCGTTTTCATGCCTCTTGTTCCGCGTTTCTAGGCATAGCCTCCATTGGCACGTCTTGTCGAAACAAAGATCATTCCTGCCCATTACAGGATTCTTATCAATATGGTTTGGGTAGCTCAACTGTACCTTACGCACGATCTCGTTGGGAACAGGCTAGTTTTATCGTTTGAGTGGGAGACGTTTGGTATTTTCACCATCTATAAAAGGATAAAGAGCCCTGCTTTTCCCTCACGCCTTCCTCTAGCCTCTGCCTCTCAATCTTCTAGCTCCAGCGCCCGCAGCTTTGATCTCCTCCACCACGGCCTCGTTCTCCAGCAATGGCTGGATCCAGCTCCAAGGGCAAGTGGGAGGCCTCCACCGTCACTGAAAAGGACGTGAAGGATCTCCGCAGGGCAAGCTATCTGTCCGCAAACATAGCGCATAGGATCCCTGATAAAGATTAGGTGATTCCCACTCCAGGGCCCGATGGGCGGGTCGTGTTCATCCCCCATTTCCTTTGGGGGTTAGGATTTCCCCTCCACCCCTTCGTCCAGGGCCTTTTGTTCTTCTACAGTCTAGATTTCCATGATCTAGCCCCAAATTCCTTCTTACACATATCGGCTTTTATAGTCATGGTTGAGGCTTTCCTCCGCTTTCCCCCACACTTCGGCTTATGGCTCAAGGTCTTCAATCTGAAGCCAAAGGTGGTCGACAGACAGCACACAGATTGCGGCAGAGCTATGGTGAGCAAGCTCCCCAATGCCACCTGACCCAAAGGGGCTTTCGCGAAAACAGTCAAGGTATGGCAACAGTAGTGGTTCTACATCACCGAACCCCACGAAGCCACCTGGGCGGCCACGCCTAATGTCAGATCCGGACCACTAGTGAGACTCACCTCATGGACCGCCAAGGGCCTTGATTCGGGGTCTAAATTGGTGGTGAAGATGCTCCAAAATTGCATCTGCGATATGTTGCTTGAGAACACTAATCTCACTGACGTGATTCAAGTGATGCTCTTCTGCCGCATTCTTCCCTGCCACCTCCGAGCCTCACGCATGTGGGAGTTCAATCCGGAAGAGCCACGGACCCTGTAGCATTTGTTTGGCACAACGCACGAAGATATATGGAAGCAGCTCTTCAAGGCTCAGAAAAAAGTGGCCGAAGAAGAATGAGGACATCGGATTCGGCAGCGACTTCCCAGCCACGGCGTTAAGCATGATTTTGCCGAAGACCTATCTGGTCAATATTTCAGGTATAACAGAAATTATAGTGTTTGTGTTCCATACAGGCCTGGATGGCATAGGCGGAGTGGATGCACCGCTGCCCCAGGGCTCGGCCACACCCCAGCTGACGGAGATGCTGGTCCCGGCTCCATATCAAGCGCCGGAGAAGAAGGCCAAGAAGAAGAAGGGCAAGGAGGCCAAGGACGGCCCCTACCCCCTAGGGTCCTTCGAAAACTGTGTCCGGAGAGACCGAAGCCCTCTCCTCCCATGAGGCAGAGGAGAAAGAAGAGGGGGAGGAGGTGGAAAGTGACTCCCCCTTAAGGGGAGGAAGAAGAAGAGGGCGGACCCCAAAGACACGGAGGAGGGGGCACCCAGGAGGAGGAAGCTGAACCTCCTGGATAATTTGGATTTAGGATCCAAGTTGTCCCCCGAAGACAACCCAGGGTGAAGCCCCAGGCTGAATCGTAGGTATTTAGAAACTTACTGTCGTCTCTGGTCTACTTGCTTTCATTGTGTAAGTTACCTTGTTTGTTGATTTTTAGCCCACCCCGCATGCTCCCTGATACATCATCATCGGAGGGGAACACTCTGCCAGCCGAAATGGCAGAGAGTGAGACACCGCCGCAATCCCCCTCACCTACCGTCAAGGGGGCATCGAAGTGTCATCCCTAAGGTCATCCCCTGTGCGAGAGGGGGTGAGCGGGGACGACAAGAGAGTGCCCAAGGTTAACGCCTTGGTCGCCAAAAACCAAGGGGATGCGGTCCCCATGAAGACCGACGGCGGTGAGCCCAAGCAATCCGGGCTCCCACCGAACACCATTCCGGTGGCTAGTATGGCTCCAGGATTGGATAAGCAACCCCCTACAAAAGGGGGAGGAGCACCAGCTCCAATGGCATCCTCCATTAATCCGGAGGCGCCCAACGCTCTAGAGGAAGCACTGCAAAGTGCTTTCGTAGTGGCAGAACACCGCACCCATCAGAGAAGATTTTGTCTGCTAAGAGCGGGCTTTGAGGTATGCAACGTAATGCTCTAAAAAAACTTTGCACTTTATTTGTGTAGGATAATAAACCTGTGTATGAATAGTAGCCCCTTATGCTTTTTCCGGTTTCAAAGAAACTAGACAGAGGATCCATATAGTGTTCGGGAGTGTAACATACTATACCATTATTGAAACATGCTTCCATGTTGGCGGCGACCGTACAGGCCGCAGAAGTTTCCGAGCTCAGTCGGAAGCTTTAGGTGGCCGACGAGGAACTCGGCCGCATTAACAAGTGGTTCGATGAAACCCAAGGTATGCGGATTGTGTTAGAAAATTTTATTTTCATATCAGAGATGATATGTATATTGAGAGGTTAACTCATTAGATGATGTGAGTAAGATCACAGCTGGCGCAGCCGAGGTCGAGACCCTCAAGGACGCCCTTGCCCAAGCCAAAAAGGAGGTGGAGGCGAATAAGGAAGCCGCTGAGAAAGCGGCCGCCGAACTGTAGGCAGAACAGGCTGCCCGCCGCTAGCACGAGGCTCGGGTGGCCGAAGTCGAGCAGGAGCTAAAGGATGCCATTAGAAAATGCGAGACTTTGGAGCAAAAGAATTCGGGCCATTCACCCGAGCTTGCCAAGGCTCTCCATGATGCGAAAGAGGCACAGAGCGAGTTCCGCAGTGCTCAAGAAGAGATCCACCAGGCGAGGCAAATAGTGGCTATTAAGGCCTTTATTTTCCAGAGTATCTTTGGAGGTTAGAGGTATGCTTTGCTCACCCTAGTGTGGAGTTCTCTAGGTGTGTTTGCGGATCTCTCGCAGAGTGGCGTCGATGCCGCATAGTTCTTTCGAGCCCAGGAGGGGAACTCGACAGAGAAGTTGCTCTGGTCACAATTTCTTGCACCGGAACATCCGACGCCTCTGAACGACCAGCTAAAGCAATTGGTGGAGCTGCATAGGGTGGCAGGTTTGCCCATGAAGGACTTAATAGTCCAAATCTAGCCAACCGAGCCGACCCCTAGCAGCTACTTCGGTTTGGTGAAGCGGCTCATTGGTGCGCGGCCGCGGATTGATGTTGTGAAGCGCTCGGCCTACATAGAGGGTGCCTGGATGGCCTTCGCTCGCGTCAAGATGCAATGGGCGAAGATGAAGGCCACCGAAGTGGCAACCGCAGGCCCGCCCAAAGGCAAAGATCACTAGAAGCCGTAGAGGTACTTCGATGAAGTCCTAGAAGGAGCCCGCGTGATAGAGGGCCGGTGTTCGAAGGACGTAATATTTAGTTAAGTGTGTTCGGGCTATACAAACTATGTTATGAACCCATGATGTTATATATGTCCATGTTTGCGCCTTTCATTCGAGCGACTTTTCCTCCTGTGCGGCCATTTATTGTTATATTTCTGAAAGTTTACAAGTCATCGGCTTTAGCCCCCGTGTAGATGCTGCAGGGGTGTTCGGCATGACGCATGATGACACTTTATCCAACGTCTTTGTCAGTAAAGGAGGTGTCCGCGAGGTGAACCAGACAATCAGACTATGCGATTTTATTACTTTTACTTAGCCATAGGAGTTTGACTGTGGGGCTAGGTACTAGCCCCTTCTGCATGTGCGGCTATCCACATTACGGTGCCTCTTTCACGCAGCTGGGCGAAGACCAGCCCCTCGTGTAACACAGGGTGAATCGCTAACAATTTGTAGTATAGTACTAAGTCACCGAATTGCTGACCAGCTCTCGCCTACCATGACTGTCAGTTTTCGGCTTTCTCTACTGAGGTACTTGACCAGATGAACCAGAAATACAATCGCAGTAGTTCTCCCTTTACTACCTTAGCCGAACAATGAGGAACGTAAGGTGGTAAGCACAGGAGCCGGTCAACCCAACTATAGACCCAAGACATGATTCGGAGCCGATGCATATAATGCAATATCCGGGACGCCGAAGAGTTCCCTATAGGTGTTCGGACTTGAAATGTGCTGGGCCACATACATCCACCGGTGTTAAGGCTGGATTTAAGCACGTGTGGCAGTCTGAGGTAGGGACCGAACACATATGATAATGTAAAAAATGAATGCCAAAAGAAGTGGTGATTAACTGCTTCCTTTATACCCTGATTAATACGGCAAGCTGTGTTGTTATAGATAATGCCAAAAACATCGAGGACATTTTACATTCCGAAAGTTTGTATAAGGGAAAGGTTTACAGAGAGCCTAAATGAAATGGTTTAAGGATCCCAATGATGCCCTGCTGCATGTCTACACCATTTCTCCTTGGTGATACATCCTTGAAGGGGAGGACTCTGATGGTCATCTGGCAAAAAAGAGGAACCTAAAAAGAAGTCCCCGCACGACCATAGATCAGGTAGGTTCTTTAAGTAACCAGAGTGAAAATATTTGAGGTCCGAATAGGGTCAAGCCGTACTATGGACCTTTTCCATAGTGTGCCTCCGGCACTGCCCAAGATATTTTATGGACGTAGTTATGTACGCGAGGTACATATACTACAACCTTATGGGGCAATCAGCAGAGGCTAGACTACTACTCAAGCTCAGGTTCGACCGAGCTATCGCATTGTAATGCGGGTCGAGCACGTTTAGTAGTGTATGGGGTCGTGATGACCGATGAGTTATTCGGCTTGATGAGGCCGCCTTGAACTTCGGCTGCTAGGGCTGCGGTATTCTCCTTGGTACGGAGGGAGCGCTCCATATTCCCATTTATTGTGATGACGCCACGAGGTCCAGGCATTTTGAGCTTGAGATAAGCATAGTGTGGGACTATGTTAAAGTGGCCGAAAGCAGTTCATTCGAGCAGTGCATGATAGCCACTGTGAAAAGGAACGATATCAAAGATTAATTCTTTGCTTCAAAAATTGTCTGGAGAGCCGAATACTAACTTAAGTGTTAATGATCCGGTGCAGCGGGCCTCCACGTCGGATATCACTCCTTTAAAGGTAGTGTTACTTGGCTTGATTCTTGATGGGTCGATCCCCATCTTGCGGACAGTATCCTGATATATTAAGTTGAGGCTGCTACTGCCGTCCATAAGGACTCTAGTAAGATGGTATCTGTCGATGATAGGATTGAGTACCAGGACCGCCGAACCTCCATGACGGATACTGGTCGGGTGGTCCTTGCGATCAAAGGTGATCGGACAAGCTGACCGTGGGTTGAATTTTTGGGGCGACAAGCTCTATGGCGTAGACGTCCCTTAATGCGTGTTTGTGCTCCCTCTTGGGGATGTGGGTGACATAGATCATGTTCACCGTTTTCACCTCGGGGGAAAATTGTTTTTGTCCCCCCATGTTCGGCACGTGAGGCTCATCGTCATCCTTGCTTTGAGGTCCTTACCGGCCTGTTTGAAGACCCAACAATTTTTGTTGGTGTGGTTGGCAGGCTTGTTAGGGGTGCCATGAATCTGGCAAGGTCTCACTAGTATTTTGTCCAAGTTGGATGGACTGTCAGGATTGCGCTTGAACGGCTTTTCTCGCTGGCTAGATTTGGAGCCACTCAATCCGTCGTTTACTGTCGCATCCTCTGCTACTCCATTGTTGTTCCGAAGCTTGTTTTTGTTGAATCGTGGCTTGCCATTGCCATCCCTGGCCTCCGAAGTGCCGGGAGTCGCTAGTACTGTTGCTTCTATGAGCCAACCAGCTATATTCGCCCGCATAAAAGCGGATGATTAGTGCAGTAAGAGCTGCCATAGTCTTCGGCATCTCCTGACCGAGGTGTCGGGCGAGCCATTCGTGATGAGGACATCACTAACAAAGTTACACCCATAACCCCAACTGATACATGTACAAGGCCAATTACTAGAGCTCGCGCACGCCAATTAAATTACTAGGTACTTTCATTTCTTGGTAATGATTCTAATGTTCATGAGAATATGATGCTGCCTAAATTGGATACATTTTTCTTGCTTACAAATGAAGGGCCTAGCTTGGACAAGAAGGATGAACATTGGAGCAAGATCAAGCAAGGAGATGATGGCATGCGCAAGGGGAACAATAAGGGAGTTACAAGTGATGATTTCAGGACTTTGAAGCCACCATAATGAGTGCATGAAGCCTTGGATGAACTATACAAGATGCCACTTCATAAATTTCGTCCAGAGGCTATTGTAGGTGCTGCGTCACCTTATTATTGGGCCAGTCCCATGTAATTTTGAAATAGTAAAGTATAGGTTGTTTTTAGAGTCCATATGTGTGCGGAAAACAGAGTTAGGGTTGGTTTCGGACCCCTTCTCCAAGGGGCCATGAAATTCCCCCTCTCTTTCTCCATATATACAGCATTTAGGGCATCATTCAGACTTCGAGTTTTGTTTAGATTAAAGTTCGCCATAGCTGCAACTTCGCGTACTTTGTTTGTGTTCAACGACCAGAGAAAGGCGTCACAGAACCCCACCTTGATCAATAAATCTTTCCTCTTATATTTGCAATATCCAGATTGCAATCTCAGTTTCTTGCTTGTTCTTTGTTTGCCTGCAGGAAACAGACCTTCGTGGTCACGTTGATCGTGCTCCGGCGTGGTCAATAACCTCTCGGAGTTGGTTTAGCGATCTCTAAGGCGCGATGTCCTCGCACGTTCGTATTCGGATCATCAAAGTCGAGTTCCGCCAAAATGATAGCCACCATCTCATCGAAAGACGGGACACCTTTGCCTCTATCAAGTGGCATCAGATGTCCAAGTTGCTCGGTGAGATTTTACAGTTTTTCGTAAATTAGACCGAGTATTTTCTTCGTACCTACAGTCCACGAAAAAGCCGATAAAAATTTAGGGTTAGTTCATCATATCTGGACCAGTTTGAGCCTTCGCATAGTCTTTTTAGTATTTTGCTTTGTTGAATTTGCGGTTGCATCGTCGTGTCAAGTTGCTGGTCTTAGTGTCTAGTCTTTTAGAGTTTCGAGTTATGGTCATAAGTTGTCACGCCGCCGCTGCAACATCTTCATCGCCACTGCCACATACCACCACCGATCTGTATCCATATACCACCACCAATCTGTATCCATATAGCACCACCCTTGACATATACCACTACCGCTGCCATATTCTACCACCATATATCCACCACCAATCCGAACCCTTTTCATTTTAGATTGGTTTTCGAGATCCATCTAGTTTCGGTTTCGTGTTTCCTTGCCTGAGTAGGTCTCGGAAAAAAAGAGTCTGGAGACCCCCGGGCAGTTTCTAGGCCAAAATTTCGTAGGTGAAAATATTTTTCCTTATCCTATTTTTTAGGCTTTTCTGAGTCTTTTGAGACACATGCCATCATACTGTTTTTTTACCGCACTTTTTCGTCGTCGCTACCCTGATTCCGAAAAAAAAGTTGGTCAAATGTTTTTCATGCCTATCATCTTAGTTTGACTTGAAAAGAGTTTTGAGACACTCACCATTATAGTAATTTTCGGCCAAAAAAAAGGAGCGCAAAAAAATCCAGAGTGTGCTTTTCCCTTGATTACGTGCAGCGCCATGATTTTGTTGGTGTTCTAGGCTCGCGTTCTCTAGTACGATCTAGCCTAGGACCAGCATAGTACCGTCGTTGAGCGTTTATTCAACTTTGCAACTCTGAATTGATTATTGCTGACCCCTTTTGTTACCATATTATAAGCCATCCCATCTACACATACATCTACATCGTGCGTTTGACACCACATGGCAATCGCTTTGTCCAAGCTTTGAGAGTTTTGACTACAACGGTTGCCGGTCACCACCTGCTACTGGGTAAGAACTGGTAATAATTTGAGATTTGCTTGACTAATTTGTGACGCCCCACCACCACCATTTTCTAGTAGTCCATAGGATCATATTTGTGTGTGTGTGTGTTTGTGTGTGTATTGTTGCTATCCATGGCAGGATCACAAGTCGACGAGACTGATTGGGAGAACATGACGAACAGCGAGTTGCATGATAAATTTCAGCAAATGATGGGTCAACAGGTAGAAGATGTGATGACCAGTTTTGGCGACGCACTAGCGAGGATGGATGGCATTGAGAAGTCAATTGACACCAAGTTGGATGCCAAATTCACAACAACAACAACAACAGCAACAACAACAGCAGCAGCAACAGCAGCAGCAACAACAGCAGCAGCAACAGCAGCACCAACAGCAGCAACAGCAGCAGCAGCAGCAGCAGCAGCAACAGCAGCAGCAACAACAGCAGCAACAACAGCAGCAACAACAGCAACGGCAGCAACAGCAACAGCAGCAACAGCAACAACAACAACAACAACAACAACAACAACAACAACAACAACAACAACAACAACAACAACAACAACAACAACAACAACAACAACAACAACAACAACAACAACAACAACAACAACAACAACAACAACAACAACAACAACAACAACAACAACAACAACAACAACAACAACAACAACAACAACAACAACGTAATCTCTTGAGCCAGGCCAAACTATTGGTGCTGTTGTTGATACTTTTGTGGCTCCAGCTGCTGCTGAGGAGGAGGATGATTACGCAAGAGATTACGAGGATGAGGTTGATCAAAATCATAACTACGTGCAACTACCAGCACCACAAAAACCAGGTCATCCACAAGCAAATAATCGCAATGGTAGGGCTGCAGCACACCCTCGGGTATGAGAGCATGATCATCTCACTAAACTAAAATTGAATATTCCACCATTTGAGGGTAGATATGTTCCTGATATATATCTGACTTGTGAGTTAGAAACCGAAAAACGTTTTACATGTTTAGAATATCCCGAGGAGAGACGTGTTGTTGTTGCTCTTTGTGCTTTCACTAGTTTTGCTTGTGTGTGATGGTCTGAATATTGTAGATTATATCGGAATAATATTCTAACTACTAGGGCTGCTTCGAAAACTGCTATGCGTACTCGTTGGGTTCCACCATATTATCAACGTAAATTACTTCAAAAAATTGCAGCGTTTAAGACAAGGAAAAAAAATTGTAGAGGAATATTATCAGGAATTACAAACTGGTCTGATTAGATGTGGTATTGTTGAGGATAATGAGGCTATGCTTGCATGTTTTATGGGTGGCTTAAATAGAGAGATTCAGACAATTCTAGAGTATAATAATATCACTCGTTTATTCCATCTTTATTGCATCCAACCTGACCACATCCACATCCTTACTACATCCAATGGTTCAACAACAGCGGCAAGGTTAAGGTAACATGTACTGTCCGTGTGCATTTTAGTATCTCTACCTATGCTGATTATGTTGATTGTGATGTGGTACCCATGCAAGCATGTTCCTTATTACTTGGTAGACCATGGCAATTTGATAAAAAATTCTATACACCATGGTAGAAACAATCAGTATACTCTTGTTCATAAGAATAAACGTATTACTTTGCTTCCTATGTCTCCTGATTCCATTTTGAAAGATGATATTAATAGAGTTAATAAAACAAAACAGGAGCAAAATAAGAGTGAAAATCAGATTGTGGCAAAAGAATTTGAGCAACAAATGAAGCCTAATAACACACCATCATCTCATGTTGCATCTGAAATTAAATTAAAAAGTGGATGTTTACTTGCCACCAAATCTGATATTGATGATCTAGATTTCAACAAATCTATTTGCTATGCTTTTGTGTACAAAGAGGCATTATTTTCATTCGAGGACGTTCCTTCCTCTTTGCCTCCTGCTATCACTGACATTTTGTAGGAGTTCGCGGACGTCTTTCCAAAAAACGTGCCACCGGGATTGCCACCTATTCGAGGGACTGAACATCAGATTGACTTAATTATCGGTGCATCGCTACCCAACCGCGCACCATACCGTACCAATCCAGAGGATACGAAGGAGATTATGCGTCAAGTACAGGAGCTACTCGACAAAGGTTATATATGCGAATCCCTTAGTCCTTGTGTTGTTCCTATTATTCTAGTGCCAAAAAAGGATGGTACAGCGTGTATGTGTGTTGATTAAAGAGGCATTAATATTCTTGTGTTGTTCCTATTATTCTAGAAGCCCAGATGATATAGCGGTAAATGCCAGATTCGGTGGCTCCAGACCCGGTCAACGGAAGAAGCCATTTAAAGGCAACAAAGATGGTCCATCAAGTTTGGACAGGATATTAGATAGGCCCTGCCAAATTCATGACACCCCAGAGAAACCTGCCAACCATACCAACCGCAACTGTTGGGTTTTCAAGCAGGCCGACAAGGTAAACGCCAAACACAAAGGGAAGGAGCCTCAGAGCGAAGACGAGGATGAACCTCGCCAGCCGAATATAGGGGGGTAGAAGAAATTACCACCGGAGGTCAAAACAGTGAACATGATATATGCCACTCATATCCCAAAGAGGGAGCCGAGATGCCTACGTCGTAGAACATGTCGCCCCCAAATTCAACCCATGGTCAGCCTGCCTGATCACCTTTGATCGCAAGGACGATACGACTAGTATTCGGCATGGGGGTTCGGCTGCCCTAGTGCTCGACCCAATAATCGATGGATACCATCTAACCCGAGTCCTTATGGACGGTGGTAGCAGTCTCAATCTGATATACCAGGATACTATCCACAATATGGGGATCGACCCATCAAGAATCAAGCCAAGCAGCATGACCTTTAAAGGAGTGATATCGGGCGTTGAAGCTCGCTGCACAGGCTCTTTAACGTTGGAAGTTGTATTCGGTTCTCCCGACAACTTTCGCAGCGAAGAACTACTCTTTGGCATAGCTCCGTTCTGATGCGGCTATCACGCACTACTCGGAAGAACGACCTTCGCCCGCTTTAATGCAGTCCTGCATTATGCCTATTTAAAGCTCAAGATGCCTGGACCACGTGGCATTATCACGGTCAATGGAAATAGGGAGCGCTCTCTCCGTACGGAGTAGGACACTGCGGCCTTAGCAGCCAAAGTCGAAAATGGCATATTCAAGCCGGATAATCGATCAATAGCGGACACAACTAAACGTGTCCGGCAAACGCCTCAGTGCGGCAGCTCAGATGAACCTGAGCAGGATTGACAGCTACGACCACGTCGACTGCCCCATAAGGTAATAGCATACGTGCCTCGAGTGCATAATTATGCCTTAAAAATTCCTTGGGCGACGACCGGGGGCACCTGCATATAGTCCATAGTTCGACTAGGCCCTATTCGGACTCTAAACTTATCTTCTTTACGTTCGTTAAACGAACCAAACTTGTTATGGCCACACTAGATTGATTTTTCTTTTCCAGGATTATTTTCCTTTCTTTTTCCTACAGATGGCCATCATACTAACACCTTCAAGGACACATTAGAGAGGAGGAAACGGCACAGACGTGCAACAGGGAGCCGCACTAAGGTTTCTTTTTTAGATTAAGACCCTGTGTAAACCTTTTTTCTCTTTCCTGTTATATACCTTCTTGGCATATAAAATGTCCAAAAAAGGTTCTCAACATTGTCTGTAAGTTTGCGGCTCGCCGCACAATAGAGGGATATTAATAGAGCAGCTTTATTCGCATTATGTTTGGAGTTTTATTCACTCACCATAAAATGTTCTCTTCCCGTATCAGATTGCCATATGTGCCTTGTCAATAAGAGTTTATTACCAGGGGCTGTATTCAGCCCAGGTATATGTCGAGAAGACCGAACACCTATAGGGAGTGTTCGGCGTTTTTGATGTTTGCCTTATATGCATCAGTTCCGAGTCATGTCTTGGGTCAATAGTTGGGTTGCCCGGCTCCTATGCTTACCCCTACGTTCCCGATTGTTCGGCTAGGGTGTAAAGGGAGAACTACTGCGATTGTATTTCTGGCTAGTCCGGTCAAGTACCTCAGTAGAGAAAGCCGGAAACTGCATGTCATGATAAGCGAGAACCTGGTCTGCAATCCGTTGACTTAGTTTTATACTACGATCGATAGAGATCTACCCCGTGTTATATGAAGGGTTGGTTTTTCGCCCAGCCAACTGCAATGGGATACCTTACGAAAAGGAATATCATATCCGCACTAAGGGATAGTACCTAGCCTCACATGTCAAACTCCTACGACTAAGTGAAAGCAATAACGCCGCATAAGTCTGATTGCCTGGTTCACTCCACATACATCTCCTATACGGACCAAGACGTTGGATAAAGAGTGTATATGCATATGACCGAACACCCCAGTATTATGTACTTGGGGGCTGATGCGGAGCATCCGGCAAGCATCCCCATGGACACCCCGTCATCGACACAAGCACTCAAGGGACCAATGACTAGAGCACGTGCACGCGCTATCGAGCACGAGGTGAATTCTCTCCTCTTCGAGTTTCGTTTGGATTCGCATGAGGATTGGGTTCTACCTCACAAGGAGATGTTGTGCATTCTCAGTTACCAAGGAGGTTATCGCGTGGAAGCAAAGGAGAACCTATCCAGCCCGGATCATGTGGAAGCAAATGAAGACCTGTCCAACCCGGAACGAGCGGTACTACTGCTCCGCCAAAACGGTACTACCGCTCCTGGCCAGTCCGGAACCAGCGGTACTACCGCTCCTTAAGCGGTACTACCGCTCGAGTGGGCGGTACTACCGCCCTGCCTGCGTGCAGCCTTCGGCCCTTGGCCATGTACCCCCCTCTTTTCGTACCCCTTCGTAGCATAAACTATAAATAGACCTTCCCCACGTCTTTGGAAGGGTTAGCAAAGATATTGAGAGACCTTGAGAGCTTTGCTCCTTGTATCCCCTCCGTGAGGAGATCAAGACCTCCCAAGGGAGAAGAATCCTCGTGGATTGCAAGACCTCCCAAGGGAGAAGAATCCTCTTGGATTGCAAGACCTCACCTCCTCTAGGAGTGGGAAGAACCTTACCTTTGTGCTTGTTTCCTTGGATTGATCTTGTGATCTTGTGGATCCTTTGTATGCCACTCTAGTAGATGTGATATTGGGTTTGTTTTGAGTGATTTGTGTCTTGTGTTCTTGTGTGTTCTTCCTCTTTTCCCCCTCCAAGTGTGAAAAGATCCCCTCCTAGGGTTTCACCCTACAACATCTTGGTATCAAGAGCAAGGTTGATTCACATCTTGGAGTCCCTTTCCCCCACTGTCTAGCTTGATTTTGTTGTGTTCTTGTCCAATTTCGAAAATCCCCACAAAAATATGATAGAGGCAAAGGTGTCCCGTCTTTCGATGAGATGGTGGCTATCGTTTGGATGAAGTCGACTTTGACGCTCCAACTACGAACGTGCGTGGACGTCGCGCCTTAGCAATCGCTAAACCAACTCCGAGAGGTTATTGACCACGCCGGAGCACGATCAACCTGACCACGAAGGTCTGTTTCCTGCAGGCAAATGAAGAACAAGCAAGAAACTGAGATTGCAATCTGGATATTGCGAATTCAAGAGGAAAGCTTTATTGATCAAGTGGGGTTCTGTGACGTCTTGGTCTGGTCGTTGAACACAAACGAAGTACGCGAAGTTGCAGCTATGGCGAACTTTAATCTAAACAAAACCCAAAGTCTAAACGACGCCCTAAGGGCTGTATATATGGGGGAAAGAGGGGGGAATTTCGTGGACCTTGGTGGAGGGTTCCGAAACCAACCCTATCTCTTGTTTCCCCACACATACGGACTCTAAAAACAGCCTATACTCAAGTATTTCGAAATTACATGGGCCTGGCCCAATAATAAGGTGACGCAGCACCTATAATAGCCTCTGGACGAAATTTATGAAGTGGCATCTTGTATATTTCGTCCAAGGCTTCTCGCACTCATTATGGTGGCTTCAAAGTCCTGAAATCATCAATTGAAACTCCATTCTTGTTCCCCTTGCGCATGCCATCATCTCCATGCTTGATCTTGCTCCAGTGTTCATCCTTCTTGTCCAAGCTAGGCCCTTCATTGGTAAGCAAGACAAATGTATCCAATTTAGGCAGCATCATATTCTCATGAACATTAGATTCATTACCAAGAAACGAAAGTACCTGGTAATTTAATTGGCGTGTGCGAGCTCTAGTAATTGGTCCTGTATATGTGTCAGTTGGAGCTGTGGGTGTAACCTTGTTAGTGATGTCCTCATCATCCTCCCCTTCTTGAATTGAAGTCGTCCTCGACGGAAGCTCATCTTCCTCACCCAAGTAAGGCTTCAAATCTGCAATGTTAAATGTGGGACTTACCCCAAAATCTGCAGGCAACTCAAGTTTATATGCATTATCATTTATTTTCTCTAACACCTTGAAAGGACCATCAGCACGTGGCATTAGCTTTGACTTGCGCAAATTAGGAAACCTATCCTTACGCAAATGTAACCAAACAAGATCTCCAGGTGCAAAGACAACACGTTTTCTACCCTTATCTCCAACAAGTTTATATTTAGCATTCATGCGCTCAATATTTTCCTTAGTTAACTCATGCATTTTTAAGATCAATTCAGCACGTTGTTTAGCATCAAAATTAACCTTCTCCGAAGATGGAAGAGGCAACCAATCAATAGGTGCACGAGGTAGGAAACCATAGACAATTTCAAAAGGGCACATCTTAGTAGTAGAATGCAACGAACGATTATAAGCAAATTCAATATGAGGCAAGCATTCTTCCCACATTTTCTTATTATTCTTCAAAACAGCCCTAAGCATAGTAGACAAAGTTCTGTTGACTACTTCAGTTTGTCCATCAGTTTGGGGGTAACAAGTAGTACTAAAAAGCAGTTTAGTCCCCAACTTAGGCCATAAACATCTCCAAAAGTGGCTAAGAAATTTAGTATCACGATCTGAAACAATAGTATTTGGCACACCATGCAAGCGAATAATTTCACGAAAGAACAAATCAGCAACATTAGCAGCATCATCGCTTTTATGACATGGTATAAAGTGTGCCATCTTCGAGAACCTATCCACGACAACAAATATGCTATCCCTCCCCTTCTTTGTTCGAGGTAAACCCAAAACAAAGTCCATAGATATATCTTCCCAAGGAACACTAGGGACAGGCAAAACCATGAGGATTGAGTCGTGACTTAGCTTTTTGACATGTAGTGCAGCGACCAACAAAACGCTCAACATCCCGTCGCATCTTTGGCCAAAAGAAATGTGTAGCAAGTACGTCCTCCGTCTTCTTCACACCAAAGTGTCCCATTAATCCTCCTCCATGCGCCTCCTGCAACAACAAAAAACGAACAGAGCTAGCTGGAATGCATAGCTTGTTAGCACGGAAAACAAATCCATCATTAACGACGAACTTGTTCCATGTTCTCCCTTCTCAATTCTGCAATACATCTTTAAATTCAGCATCATGCACATATTGATCTTTGATGGTCTCCAAACCAAATATTTTAAAGTCAAGTTGTGAAAGCATAGTATAACGACGAGATAATGCATCAACAATAACATTTTCTTTTCCCTTCTTGTGTTTAATAACATAAGGGAGGGTCTCTATGAATTCAACCAATTTAGCATGTCTACGGTGCAGTTTTGCTTGACTTTTAATGTGCTTCAAAGATTCATGATCAGAATGTATAACAAATTCTTTGGGCCATAAATAATGTTGCCATGTTTCCAAAGTCCGAACAAGAGCATATAATTCCTTATGGTAAGTAGAATAATTCAGACTAGGCCCACTCAATTTTTCAGAAAAGTATGCAACAGGTTTACCATCTTGTAATAACACACCTCCTAACCCAATTCCACTAGCATCACATTCAAGCTCAAAAGTCTTATTAAAATCAGGAAGTTGGAGTAAAGGAGCATGTGTCAACTTATCTTTCAATACCGTGAATGCTTCTTCCTGTGCAGTACCCCAAACAAAAGGCACATCCTTCTTTGTAAGCTCATTGAGAGGTGCAGCAATGGTGTTGAAATCTCTCACAAAACGCCGATAGAATCCAGCGAGGCCAAGGAAACTCCTCACGTGTGTGACCGTTTTGGGCTGCGGCCAACTCTCAATAGCTTCAATCTTGGCTTTATCAACCTCAATTCCCTGTGGAGTAACAACATAGCCAAGAAAAGAGACTCGGTCGGTGCAAAAGGTGCACTTTCCAAGGTTACCAAACAAACGTGCATCACGTAGAGCAATAAAAACAGCACGTAAATGTTCCAAATGTTCCTCCAAAGATCTGCTAAAAATCAATATATCATCAAAGTATACTACCACAAATTGTCCAATGAAAGCACGTAAAACTTCATTCATTAATCTCATGAAAGTACTAGGTCCATTAGTTAACCCAAAAGGCATGACTAACCACTCATATAATCCAAACTTAGTTTTAAATGTTGTTTTCCATTCATCTCCCAATTTCATACGAATTTGATGGTATCCACTACGCAAATCGACTTTGGAGAAAATTGTAGAGCCACTCAATTCATCAAGCATATCATCTAGCCTAGGAATAGGATGACGATAACGAATAGTAATATTATTAATGCCTCTACAAGCAACACACATACGCAATGTACCATCCTTTTTCGGCACTAGAATAATAGGAACAACACAAGGACTAAGGGATTCGCGTATATAACCTTTGTCGAGTAGCTCCTGTACTTGACGCATAATCTCCTTCGTCTCTTCTGGATTGGTACGGTATGGTGCGCGGTTGGGTAGCGATGCACCGGGAATTAAGTCAATCTGATGCTCAATCCCTCAAATAGGTGGTAATCCCGGTGGCACGTCTTGTGGAAAGACGTCGGCGAACTCCTGCAAAATGTTAGTGACAGCAGGAGGCAAAGAGGAAGGCACGTCCTCGAATGAAAATAATGTCTCTTTGCACACAAAAGCATAGCAAACAGATTTGCTAAAACCTAGCTCATCAATATCAGATTTGGTGGCAAATAAACATGCACTTTTCAATTTAATTTCAGAAGCAACAATAGATGGTTTATTATTAGGCTTCATTTGTTGCTCAAATTCTTTTGCCACAATCTGATTTTCACTCTTATTTTTCTCCTGTTTTGCTTTATTAGCTCTATTAATATCATCTTTCAAAATGGAATCAGGAGTCATAGGAAACAAAGTAATATTTTTATCCTTATGAACAAGAGTATACTGATTGTTTCCACCATGGTGTACAGAATTTTTATCAAATTGCCATGGTCTACCAAGTAATAAGGAACATGCTTGCATAGGTACCACATCACAATCAACATAATCAGCATATGTAGAGATACTAAAATGCACACGAACAGTACGTGTTACCTTAACCTTGCCGCTGTTGTTGAACCATTGGATGTAGTAAGGATGTGGATGTGGTCTTGTGGTGAGAGATAGCTTCTCCACCATCTCCATGCTAGCCAAGTTGTTGCAACTCCCTCCATCTATGATCACGCGAACAGAACGTTCCTTCACAACTCCCTTTGTATGGAACAAATTATGCCTCTGATTTTGCTCAGCTTGTGTAACCTGCACACTCAAAACACGTTGAGCAACTAAACATTCATACCTGTCAGCATCTTCAGGAGCCATGTATTGCGTCTCATGATCAGAATCGTCTCCGCCGTGTTCTTCACGTGTAATAAGAGCCAAAGTCTCCTCATCATAGTCACTAGAGGATTCATATCCACCATCCTCAGTAGCAATCATCACACGCTGAGATTTGCAATCTCTCGCAAAATGTCCTCTTCCCTTACAACGACGACAAATAATATCACTGGTGTGCCCTGTTGATGCCATGGAAGAAGAAGAACTCTGTGCAGGCCCAATAGGTGTGCTCTTGGCAGATAATGGTGGTTGTGCCTGCTTCCTTGTATCACGGCTGGAGGTAACAGCTGATGGAGGTGTCGGTGCAGTAGAATGTGAGGAAGTAGAGGATGCACACGGTGTCCATGATGAAGGTCGTCCTGCAGAAAAGTTAGTCCGCGCCAATGCCTGTCGATCCTGCACTTCACGTTCAGCTTTACAAGCAAGATGGAATAAACGAGTGATATTAGTATAATCCTTATACTCTAGAATGGTCTGAATCTCTCTATTTAATCCACCCATAAAACGTGCAAGCATAGCTTCATTGTCCTCAACAATACCACATCTAATCAGGCCAGTTTGTAATTGCTGATAATATTCTTCTACAGAATTTTTTCCTTGTCTTAAGCGCTGCAGTTTTTGAAGTAATTCACGTTGATAATATGGTGGAACCCAACGAGTACGCATAGCAGTTTTCAAAGCAGTCCAAGTAGCTGGAATAGGATATAATCTACAATGTTCAGACCACCAAACACATGCAAAACTAGTGAAAGCACAAACAGCAGCAGGAACACGTCTCTCCTCGGGATAGTTTAAACATGTAAAACGTTGTTCAGTTTGTAACTCCCAAGTAAGATATATATCAGGAACATATCTACCCTCAAATGGTGGAATATTCAATTTCAGTTTAGGAAGATGGTCATGTACCTCAGGTGGTGGTGCAGCCCTACCGTTGCGATGATATGCATGAGGACGACCTGGTGGTGGTGGTGCTGGTTGTTGCATGTAGTTCTGATTTTGGTCAACCTCATCCTCGTAATGGTCCTCCACCTCTGCAGTAACAGCAAGAGCTACAGAAACATCAACAGCAGCACCAGAAGCTTGACCAGTCTCAAGGGGAACGCGCTGTGCTCGTCCCACTTGATTCGGAAGGCGCCGTTGTTGTTGTTGTTGTTGAAGAGGTGGGACAGCTGCAGCAGCCGGTGGTGGTGGAAAACGCGCAAGCAATTCAGCAAACTTGTTATCGAGCTTTCTGTCAAACGTCTTCTCCATGCCAACTATCTTCTCCATGGCCTCGTCCAATGTGTTTAGCACATCTTGCACCTGTACACTCATCATTTGCTGAAACTTATCATGAAGCTCCTTGTTCGTCAAGTTCTCCCATTCAGTCTCGTCGACTTGTGATCCTGGCATGGTTAGCAGCAATAGAAACACACAAGAATATGATCCTACAGACTACTAATAAGTGGTGGCAGTGGCGGGTGTCACAAATCCGACAAGCAAATCTCAAATTCTTACCAGTTCTTACCCAGCAGCAGTGATGCGGAGCATCCTTCGTTCATCCCCATGTACACCACTTGGACGCAAGGTGATCCCGTTCCTCGATGCTTCCCCTTTCTTTTCTCGCGAGACATGGATGCTACTATAAGCGCGGATCTTGTGCTTGACCAGGAACACCCAAGGAGACCATGGAGTACCCAAGGACCAAGGCCAAGTGCGCGCGGGAGAGAAGGAAGAAGGGCCAGCACCTACAGGCCTCGGACATCCGGCCCCCAGGCCCGGACATCCGGCGCCCCGGACATCCGGGCCCTGGCCGGAAATCCGGCGCCACTGTCCAGAAGACACCCGTGGCTCAACCCCTCCAGCCCGGACATCCGGCGTCTCGGGAAGGCCCGGACATCCGGCCCCCGCCCGGACATCCGGCCCCTGTCTGCGCACAGTGTATCGGGCCTGAGGCCCATGTATCCCTCTCCCACTTACCCCTTCGTGGACCTAGACTATATATACTCCTCCCCCTCCTCCATTTGAGGGTTAGCTTAGGTTTAGCTCATTTGAGATAGAGCTTTGCTCATCCACTAGTGTTTCATCTCCTTGTGAGTGACTGCGGCCCCTCCACGGAGAAGATCCACACGGATTCAAGACCTCTGCGGAGAAGATCCTACGGGATACCAAGACCTCCTCACGGAGAAGACTATCGCTACTTGTATCGTCCCTTGTTGATCATGGATCTTGTATCTCTTTGTGTTTCGAGGATCTAGCATATGTGTGACTTGTTCTTGTTGGTTTGAGTGATTCTCTCGTGTTTCCCCTCGTGTTCCCTCTCGTGTTCTTCGTGTTCTACATGGGATCCACTCCATTTCGTGAAAGATCGGCCACATAGGGTTCCGCCCTACATCATTATGGTATCAAGAGCCATGGTTTCTCACTAAATTGGAGCCCCCCACCTAGTTTAGTGATCATATGGTATCATGAGCCACGGTTTCTCACGAATTTGGAGCCTCCCCACCGTTTTCTAGCCTTGTTTTGTTGTGTTCTTCCCTAAATTCGAAAATTCTCCACCAAAAATAGCCCCAAATTTTTTTTGTGATCTGTTGGTTTGATGAGATTTTGTTGATTTTGATCCGTGGATTTGCTTGGTTTTAAGTGGATCTAGCATTTCCCCAAGTTTCCCATCTTTCCTCCATAAAATCCGTCAAATTTTGCCCCCAAAATCATCCAATTCCGCCCCCAAACGAGTTTGGAAGTCCCAATCCCGATCTGGAATCTTCGGGCCAGACATACGGGCCACTGGCCGGACATCCGGGCCATCGGGCCGGACATCCGGCTCCTGGAGGGCAAAATCCCGCGTGGTTCTGGACATCAGGTCCCGGAAATCCGGACCCGGCCCCGGATGTCCGACCCCTAGGAATTCAGCCACCCGTGTTTCACCGTTTTGTCCATAACTAATTCATCCTAACTCCGATTTCGACGTTCTTGAGCTCGTTTTGAAGCTCTTGACATCCCCCATAACACAAAAATACTACCATCATCATTTGACTCCATCATATTTTTGGAATTTTGGCATCTTTGCCTAGGGCTTCCACCACATCATCCGCTACACCACCACCGACTTCCGCAACCTAACCAATTTTGTTCTCATACCATTTGTGGTTGCTTGAGTAGTGATTTGAGTCTCCTAAGGTGTTTAGGCTACTTAGGGACAATTGCTTCTTCATCAACCACCACCACCACTTCCGCATAGCCTTGCCCACCATACATAGCCAACCCAACTTAACCAAATTTTTGTTCGAGCTTGCTTGAGTTGTGGCTTGTGTCTCCTAAGGTGTTTCGGCTACTTAGGGACCGTGACTTCAACTCCGACATCGTGTATAGCCCATCATTCCACTTTCGCAACCACCACGGCATTGCCGCTACCACCATTTGATAATTGTGCTTGAGATTTTGAGTTGTGGTTTTTCCGTTTCCTAAGGTGTTTCGGCTAATTAGGAATGAGTCTACATCAAGAGCACCACCTCTCATCATCGACACGGACGGTAACTTCGACGACATCATTGTATATTCCCCTTGCAATTGCATTGTGAACCCCTAGCCCATTTTGCGTCACTTGCCTATCGAGACTAGCCTTTGAGTATTGCCGGCAACGTTACTTGTGCACATTAGTGATCATCGATCCGCCCTTCCATTGCATACATACCTCATCATTTTGGTATCATCATATCATCTCTTGTGTCACAAAATTGTTCCCGCATATACACAATTGCTATCTTGGTTTGTGCATCGTGGCCATATACAGAAAAAAGAGAATAAAGCTTTTAAGCAAAAAGAGAAAGACAAAGAAGCTTGTAAGCAAGAGACATAGCATCGCATCATATGATATCATACTTGATCATCTTGGATCATCTTGTGCTAAAAGCACCGGAACATCCTACACATAGCATACTTGGGATAGAAAGTTCATACATTTGCATCTTATAGGTTGTGCACAAGTGTCGTATCCGCCTATAGAGCAATCGTGCTAGCGTCTCTCTTGAGTTGTGCAACACGAGCGTTTTCCGTGGATTCCACATTTTGTGCTCATTCCTTGGTTGCACGACCCCATCTATCTATCCGTGTGTGTGTTTCCGTGTGCCACCCATATTGCTATTGGTCTACTTGTTTCACTTGCGAATTTGTGAATCTTTTTCAACTTTATTGACTCTTGCTAACATTTTGCATCAAATTTTTGTGCCACTATCCTCACCGAGCTCCACCATAAGCTTTACTTGTGTAGGTGTGGTACCAATTGTGCTATTTCCTTGTTCCACATTTGAGTGATCATTGATCCATCTTCAACATCGGTCAAGGTACATTTGGTATAGTTCTTCTCTTTCTCCCACTCATACTTGCTAGCGTCTTGTGATGGATAGGCAAGGCATTTCATCTCCGGTCTTCGACATCGACGGCGCGAACAAGGACATCCACGCAAAAACCATCGGACTACAACGAGAAATGCAAGAGTGCTTGGGCAACATCGCCATCGAACAACGACACTTCGAGACAAGGACAATGGCTTCCTTCGACGACATGTGCGACTCCTTCAACAAACAAATGGCGGAGCTCCGACACTTGGTGGTCGATTACAAGTCTTCTTCCCCTTCGTCATCCTCTCAGGGGCGACGTTCAAGTCACAAGTCTTCGGAGCGCAAACATGATGCAAGTGCAAGTCTTCCACGTCCACACCGCCATGGCGACCATCGACATCGTCATGAAGGGCAAGTCACCTCCAAGCATCATGTGCACGACAACGACGAACGACATCTACCAAGAGCTCAAGCACGACAACGACATCATCATCATGAAGATGCTCGACAAGCGCATATCTACAAGTCCGAAGAAGCTCTACATCATGCCAAGGCCAAGCTTCAAGAGCTTAAGAGAAGACCGCGAGACAAGCACACCCAAGACGGAGCTACGGCTACAACCACCAGTTCGGCATCTTCGCCAAGTGCTATCAAGGCATCTTCGCCTTCGGACGTACGGCATCTTCGCCTACTTCCCATGAGTTCGCCTACATCGACGTCTTCATCATCAAGGCGATCATCTACGATCGACGGCGACAAGACGGTCGAGCATGGGCCATCCCCTTCGACCAAGGCGACGAGCATGAACCTCTTTGACACCATGAAGACGGCGCCCATATTGGACTACTACTCCGGGTCAAGCTACGCGAGCAAGCATGAGACCTTGTCTTTGACCTCGGAGGAGCGTCATGGTTTGCCACACCCTACGGCATTCATCTTTGGAGGCATTACGGATGAGGAAGTTGAGCATGGAGACTATTGCACCTACACCTCTTCAACATCCACTTATGACGAGATGCCCCAATTCCCATGTGAGGAGAGCCACCACCACATGAGCGATATGAGTGACTCCACCATATGTGATCTTGAGAGCATTTCCCTTGAGAGGATGAGTGTGCGCACCACTAGCCCCACACATGAGAGCATGCCACTTCTCCTATGTGAGGTTGAGAGCCATTTGAGTGACTCCACCAACCATACGAGTGAGAGCATCCACGAGGGAGTGAGTGAGCCACACCACTTAGTGTGTGAGGTAGTTGATAAGGCATGTGAGGCCACTATGATTTCTAACGACTTAACCACTACTCCAAGTGTGCTTTCTTTGGTGCTAGGTCTCCTACATGACGACATGCCTACCCTCGACGAGTCCATCCCTCCAATGAACAACCCGATGGCCATGGTGGAAGAAGATGCACCACCCACATGGTTCCATCATGATGAAGATGACAACGATTGGATCTTGAACACCTCACCTACAACGCATGAGCGACACTCCAAAGGTAAAATAGGTGAAGGTGATGCGCTTGTCCCACTAGTGGACTATCTTGACAATGATTGGTTGCATGATGTTGACACACCTATTGCCATGCTTCATGCTAGTGCGACTTCATCATGTCTTGACTTACCTATTTATGATGAATATGATGATGAGCATGTTGAGTTGCCTAGTTGTGATGCTATGCTCCATAGGATATCATGTGAAAATTCTTTTGGTCACATCATGTTTGACAACCCTTTAAACTTGTCATATGCTATGAGTGAGATCTCCCATATTGCATCATTTCAATCTCAACATAGTAACTATGCATGCCAAATTAAAGTAAATCCCATTTGCACTTGTGGCATAGATGACAAGATGATGGTCATTGGCTTGTGTTTCTCTTGTGATGATATTGCCATGCTCCCTTTACATAATTTGCGCAATTCATCAACTATGCCATGCCATGAACACATTGTTCCAAATATGCATTGTTTTGGATGCTATCAATATTCTCCATGTGATGTTTCCATGAATGATAATGAGGAGACCCCCATAGTTTCCTCATGCATACTAGGAGATCTTGATGCATGCCATACCTTGCATGATTACCATGATTGTGTGCACCATATGCATTACATGGATAACAATGCTCTACCTACTTGTCATGATGCATTACACAATTCGAGTCTCCATTATGCTATACATAACAACAAACCTCTCATGATGGATGACATGTTTCTATATCACGCATCTCATTTATTTGAGCATTGGCTATTTTGTGCTAACCAACACATGCACGTGCGCATCATGATGGATGATGTGTACATATACCACACACACACAATTTTTCCTTTGTCTTTGTTTTGTGTAGGTACTCATGAACATTTGTCAACCTCACAATCCCATGAGTTGACAGAACGAGCTCTTGAGAGCAACGACGATTTGGGATCCCGTGGATTGTCCTTACCACCATTCTCTTCGCGCAACCACTACGCGCATCTCTTTTACTTGGCTCTCACACAGCTATGGGCTATTTGCCACTTGTCACATTATGCCCATACTATCCTGTTCACTTTGCATGTTATGCCTCTTGCTATGACCTTGCCAAGCAATTGTGACCCTTGCTTGCATTTACTCATGATTCACCATTATGATACTCCTATATGTATTTGCATGCTTGTTGGAGATCCTAGTAGCTATTGCAATGATATCTTTGTGCCCCATGCTATTGATGCTTGTTGTGTTGGGAGAGTCATGATGCCCTATTGCTATTTACATATGGCCTCTCGCCAATTCATTGATGATATTTTGCTCATATCTTGCTTTCATGTTTGTGATATGCCATGTGCATCACGTATGCTCACTATTTGCACACATGACATGCTTGCCATGATTACCTCTAGTACGTTGCATCTTCGCACTACTAGCTTGTTTGACTTGATCACTATGATTGCTTGCTATGTTGCATCACCCATGTTCCTCTCTTACTTGCTTTCTTGGGTTGATGACATATATGTTCATGACACTCACATGATATATCTTGATCATTGTCATTTGTCTCCACTAGTTGCATCTCCCATCACTTGTATTGAGTGCAACAATGCTATGTTTGTTGATCTTGGAGACTTGTACACCATACTTATGATGCATGATTGTTTGTTTGTGCCTCATGTCTTTGGTTGTTATCGCATCATATGCTTACTTGCCATGCCACATTCCCTTGTACTTTTATATGATAAGAATGATGCAAGCACTTGTTGGGTATTTTCCCGCACGAATGCTAGGTTTTGCATTATGGCTAACCTCATTTGTTTTTCCGAGTGTTTGTCATGTTCTTTCATTTTGAAGGATTCACAAGGCGGTACCATCACGAGGCATCTTGGGCATGTGAAGGCATACACGTTGCGCGATACCAACACCTTCGAGAACATACATAAGGCGAATTCCTTCTTTGTGAGCCATCCTCACATATGCATATTGGATGGGCCATACTTTCATTGTTGTTTCCTTCTTGTTGTCTACATGATACATCTACGGGATGGAGGACCGACATTGAAGATGGACCATATGCATGCACCACCGGTCTACCACTCTTGCAACGACATCGAGCATTGGTATATCAAAACCCCTTTGACACATTGCACCAAAACCTTCATATTTGTTGATTGTGTGCTCACATGCCATGCTCCATGGACATATCATTCCCATAACAAATTTGCATCTTATGCATGGATTGACTCACATTATGATTGCCTTGTTGCATCTTGTATTCCCATGTCATCCATGATATATGAGCTTGTGCATTTCCTTAGCAAATTTGTTGTGATCTTTATTGATGGCATATTCATACATCATGATCATATTGTCCCCCATCAATTGCATGATAACATACACATATTGAGCATCCATTGCCATGTTCATGCTCTTGATAAACCATCACACTATGACATCATTTTGCACAATGGTAGAAATTGTAGCTTTGTGCGCCATGCCAATTACCCTACCTTTGTGTGCACAACAAATGATTCTGCTCACATGAATGCTTTCCATCTCATACTATATCATTTTGCTAAGCTTCATGTACCTTGTCACACGGACTCATTCTTACATGATGGACACTTTGTGTGCGCTAACCATTGTATTTCCAAGTGTACTTTGTGTTTGCTCATTTTGCATGTACCCCATACCGAAGACACCTTGGAGTACTTGGATTGCGACATGCCTTCCACTTCGTCCAACTACAAGTCCGTTCACGACTACCGTTTCCATGGTGATGAGGTTTTTGATCCGAGGTCGGATCTTTCCCAAGGGAGGGGAGATGATGCGGAGCATCCTTCGTTCATCCCCATGTACACCACTTGGACGCAAGGTGATCCCGTTCCTCGATGCTTCCCCTTTCTTTTCTCGCGAGACATGGATGCTACTATAAGCGCGGATCTTGTGCTTGACCAGGAACACCCAAGGAGACCATGGAGAACCCAAGGACTAAGGCCAAGTGCGAGCGGGAGAGAAGGAAGAAGGGCCAGCACCTACAGGCCCCGGACATCCGGCCCCCAGGCCCGGACATCCGGCGCCCCGGACATCCGGGCCCTGGCCGGAAATCCGGCGCCACTGTCCAGAAGACACCCGTGGCTCAACCCCTCCAGCCCGGACATCCGGCCCCTCAGCCCGGACATCCGGCATCTCGGGAAGGCCCGGACATCCGGCCCCCGCCCGGACATCCGGCCCCTGTCTGCGCACAGTGTATCGGGCCTGAGGCCCATGTATCCCTCTCCCACTTACCCCTTCGTGGACCTAGACTATATATACTCCCCCCCTCCTCCATTTGAGGGTTAGCTTAGGTTTAGCTCATTTGAGATAGAGCTTTGCTCATCCACTAGTGGTTCATCTCCTTGTGAGTGACTGCGGCCCCTCCACGGAGAAGATCCACACGGATTCAAGACCTCTGCGGAGAAGATCCTACTGGATACCAAGACCTCCTCATGGAGAAGACTATCGCTACTTGTATCGTCCCTTGTTGATCATTGATCTTGTATCTCTTTGTGTTTCGAGGATCTAGCATATGTGTGACTTGTTCTTGTTGGTTTGAGTGATTCTCTCGTGTTTCCCCTCGTGTTCCCTCTCGTGTTCTTCGTGTTCTTCATGGGATCCACTCCATTTCGTGAAAGATCGGCCACATAGGGTTCCGCCCTACATCAAGCAGGTGGTGATCGGCAACCGTGGTAGTCAAAACTCTCAAAGCTTGGATAAAGCGATTACCAGGGAGAGTCAAACGCACGACGTAGATGTATGTGGAGCTGGGAAGGCTTATAGATGGTAGCAAAAGTGGTCAGCAATAATCAATTCAGAGATGCAAAGTTGAATAAACGCTCAACGACGATACTGTGCTGGTCCTAGGCTAGACCGTACTAGAGACGCGAGCCTAGAACACTAACAAAATCACGGCGCTGCACGTAATAAAGGGGAAAGCACGCTCTGTATTTTTTTCGCCTCTTTTTTTTTGCGCTTTTTTTCGTTGCTTTTTTTTTGGCCGAAAATCACTATAATGGCGAGTGTCTCAAAACACTTCCCAAGTCAAACTAAGATGATAGGCACAAAAAATTTTTGACGAATTTTTTTTTCGGAATCAGGGCAGCGACGACGAAAAAGTGCGGTAAAAAAACAGTATGATGGCACGTGTCTCAAAAGACTCAGAAAAGCCCAAAAATAAGATAGGGAAAAAATATTTTCACCTGTCGAAAGTTTGGCCTAAAAACTGCCCGGGGGTCTCACCTACGCAGGCAAGGAAACACAAATCCGAAACCTAGATGGATTTCGAGAACAAACCTAATATGAAAAGAACTCGGATTGGTGGTGGATATATGGTGGTAGGATATGGCAGCGGTGGTAGGTTATGGCAGCGGTGGTGGTATATGGATACGGATTGGTGGTGGTATATGGATAAGGATCGGTGGTGGTATGTGGCAGTAGTGATGAAGATGTTGCGGCGGCGGCGTGACAACTTATGACCAGAACTCGAAACTCTAAAAGACTAGACGCTAAGACCAGCAACTTGACACGACGATGCAACCGCAAATTTAACTAAGCAAACACGGAAAAGATTATGCAATGGCTCAGACTGGTTCGGATATGATGAACTAACCCTAAATTTTTTTTGGCTTTTTCGTGGACTGTAGGTATGAAGAACAGACTCGATCTAATCTACGAAAAACTGTAAAATCTCACCGAGCAACCTGGAAATCTGATACCACTTGATAGAGGCAAAGGTGTCCCGTCTTTCGATGAGATGGTGGCTATCGTTTGGATGAAGTCGACTTTGACGATCTGACTACGAACGTGCGTGGACGTCGCGCCTTAGCAATCGCTAAACCAACTCCGAGAGGTTATTGACCACGCCGGAGCACGATCAACCTGACCACGAAGGTCTGTTTCCTGCAGGCAAACGAAGAACAAGCAAGAAACTGAGATTGCAATCTGGATATTGCGAATTCAAGAGGAAAGCTTTATTGATCAAGTGGGGTTCTGTGACGTCTTGGTCTGGTCGTTGAACACAAACGAAGTACGCGAAGTTGCAGCTATGGCGAACTTTAATCTAAACAAAACCCAAAGTCTAAACGACGCCCTAAGGGCTGTATATATGGGGGAAAGAGGGGGGAATTTCGTGGCCCTTGGTGGAGGGGTCCGAAACCAACCCTAACTCTTGTTTCCCCACACATACGGACTCTAAAAACAGCCTATACTCAAGTATTTCAAAATTACATGGGCCTGGCCCAATAATAAGGTGACGCAGCACCTATAATAGCCTCTGGACGAAATTTATGAAGTGGCATCTTGTATATTTCGTCCAAGGCTTCTCGCACTCATTATGGTGGCTTCAAAGTCCTTAAATCATCAATTGAAACTCCATTCTTGTTCCCCTTGCGCATGCCATCATCTCCATGCTTGATCTTGCTCCAATGTTCATCATTCTTGTCCAAGCTAGGCCCTTCATTGGTAAGCAAGACAAATGTATCCAATTTAGGCAGCATCATATTCTCATGAACATTAGATTCATTACCAAGAAACGAAAGTACCTGGTAATTTAATTGGCGTGCGCGAGCTCTAGTAATTGGCCCTGTATATGTGTCAGTCGGAGCTGTGGGTGTAACCTTGTTAGTGATGTCCTCATCAAAATAGCCCCAAAATTTTTCTTGCAATTTGTTGGTTCTTGTGAGATTTGGTTGTTTTGGTCCATGGATTTGGTTGTTGGATCTAGCCCCTCCGCCACTTTCCCCACCCATCCACCACGAAATTCATCCAATTTTACCCCCGAAACCATCCATTTCCGCCCAAAATTCGCCCAGATCTCGAGCTGCAATTTTTTCCCGACACGAGCGGTACTACCGCCCATACAAGCGGTACTACCGCCCAACACACGGTACTAAAAAATTTCTTTCGCCTTGCCAAGCAGTACTACCGCTTCGTCAAGCGGTACAAAAATTTTACTTCCGTCTCCCAAAGCGGTACTACTGCCCTACAAAGCGGTACTACCGCAACACAATTTCTCGCCGCCCCACATTCACTAAACTTCCGCATTTTACCGGTTTCGAGTTGCGATTTGGCGTTTCCTAAGGTGTTTCGGCTACTTAGGAGCATTTGACATCGACATCATCGCCTCGGAATCATCTTCGCCGCTAACCGTAAGCAAGGACGGTAACCTCGACGACACTTAACTTTTGCTTTTGCATTGATAGCCCGAGCCATTTGCGTTGCTTACCTATCGAGACTAGCGAGTTGAGAATTGCCGGGCCACGCTCTTGTGCACCGTAGTGATCATGTTATCATCTTAGTGCCATAAGTCTCTCCCGTGCATATCTTACATACTTGTCTCATATTATCATTGGCTCGAGCATCATACTCTCAAAAAAAAGCTTCTAAGCAAAGAGAGGAGCAACAATGAGCATATAAGCAATAGCTTTGAGCCACTTTACATACTCATATCATCTTGGTCACCACATACATAGCATAGTTGGGATCGAGGACGGCACTTTTCTCTCATAGGTTGGTGCACAAAGCGTATCTCGCCCATTTGAGCAATCGAGCTAGCGTCTCTCTAGTATTCGCACAACAAGAGCATTTTGCGTGTTCACTCACATTTTGCGCTCACCCTTGGTTGTGCGGATCCCATCTATCTTCCGTGCGTGTGTTCCTAGTGATACTCTTGGCTTTGATCTATTTGCTTTACGTGCATCTTTGTGAATCTTCTCAACCTTATCGATATCTTGACTAACATTTTCTTTGAAATTTTCCACCATCCTAACCAAGCTACTCCATAGGCCTCTTTACTTGTAGGTGTGAGGAACAAACCCGGTTCCAATTCTACTATTGTGGCATTTCATTGAGTGAAACTTGTTACATTTTCAATCTTCGGAAGAGGTAACCTTGGTATTGTTCTCTCATTTACCTACTCACCTACTACTTACATGATGGATAGGCCAAGTTCTTCGACCGACCCAATCGACGAGCCTCTAGTGGAAGCACCGAACTACGTCACCAAGACTCACCTTTTCGGCGTCCAACGAGCTCTTCACCAAGAAAGCGAAGCTTTGGGCGACCGCATCGAGCAACTCGCTTCCGACTTCCACACGCAAATGCAAGAGTTCCGCCACATCTTGGTGAACCGCACGTCTCCGCCTCATTCATCAAGACGGCGCCATTCAAGTCGACGCTCAAGTGACAACCCTTCGGCTTACTCTTCCATGGATGCAAGTCCTCCACGTCCTCGGCAAGCTCAACAATTCGTCAATCAAGATCGACAATCTCCGGACAATCCATTCCATGGCAATGGGTTACGAGATCGAGTCCGAGCACGTGAGCAAGGGCACCACCAAGAGCAACAACGCCCACATCAAGTACACGAAGATGACGATGCAATTCGGCAAGCACAAGAACGGTGTGACAATCAAGCACGAACCGCGCAACAAGCTCTTCGTGACTCTACGCGCATCTTCGCCGGCCGCAACCGCCAAGTACGTCAACAAGAAGAACTTCATCAAGAGCGACACGAGGAAGCCGCTCATCGCAAAGCGGAACAAGAACGCCGAAATGGAAACGACGTGCCACGACACCACCAACGGCAGGACCATCGTGAAGAGCACGCTTCCGTGGAGCGACCACATCGTCATGAGTGACACCACCATCATCACCATGACGAAGAGCAACGCTTCAGCAAGCTAAAGTTCACTATGCCCAAGTTCTCCGGAAGCACCGATCCTGAAGAATACCTCTCATGGGCATTGAAGGTCGACAAGATATTCCGCCTCCACAACTTCGAAGAAGAGAAAAAGATTGCCATGGCCTCTCTCGAGTTTCAAGAGTATGTCCTCATTTGGTGGGAACAAACGATCAAGCGACGACATACAAGAGGCGAACCACCCATTACAACTTGGTCAGAAATGAAGAATGTCATGCGAGCTCGCTTCGTGCCTACACACTACACCTGCGATCTCTTCAAGAAGCTGCAACTTCTCAAACAAGGCACGAAGACGGTGGAGGAATACTACCAAGAAATGGAGATTGCCATGATACGAGCCAATGTGAAGGAAGATGACGAGCAAACAATGGCCCGCTTCTTGAACGGCCTCAATCACCCAATCAAGCGGATTGCCGACTTCCAGCCATACTCCAACCTTCTCGAGCTAGTTCATCAAGCGTCCAAGGCCGAGCGACAAGTCCAGGATGACTTCAAGTATGCCAAATACTCGTCCAACACCTACGGCTCCTACTCTCAAGCACCCGCGACTTCGGCACCTCCTACCTCAACTAGAGCATCACCAAGTACCGGCGACAAGTCAAGTTCCCAGCAAACTACACCTTCCTCAACTCGTTCTCAGGCAAGCAACTACAAACCCAAGACTCCCTCACCTTCGGCACCACCTTACGACACCGAGAAGACTAGTTCCTTCAAGTGCTTCACATGTGGTGGCCGAGGTCACAAGTCCTTCGAGTGCACCAACAAGAGAACCATGATCTTCAACGACGACGGCACATATGATTCGATGAGCGAAGACAAAGTGGAAGCTATTGAGCATGTGGCCATGCACCGGCGCATCAACGAAGACGAAGATGATCAAGTGTTTTGTGACAATGATTCAAGTCCCTCTCTCGTGGTATCCAAGGTCTTGACACTCCAACAACATCAAGACGAAGACCAACGATGCCATATTTTCCACACAAAGGCCAGCATCAACGGACGCTCCGTCAAGGTCATCATCGATGGAGGAAGCTGTCACAACTTGGCAAGTGATGAGCTACGTGCCAAGCTCCAATTGGTCAAAAAGAAGCACCCTCGTCCATACAAGGTACAATGGTTGAGCGACTCCGGAACCATTCAAGTGGAGCATACGGTACAAGTTTCTTTCAAGATCGGCGCCTACGAGGACACCTTGGAGTGTGATGTAGTTCCCATGATGGTGTGCCACCTCCTCTTGGGACGACCTTGGCAATTTGACCGTGGAGCCATCCACAACGGAAGAACCAACTACTACAGCTTCAAGATGAAAGGCAAGGAATATGTGCTTCGACCAATGTCACCAAGCCAAGTGATCGCCGATAAGCAAGCATCCACCCATCGTGAAGATCCTAGTGAGAGAGTGATCCACCAAAAAGAAAGTGAGAGCCACAAGCCAAAATTGAGCGCCCCTTCGCAAAGAGAGAAAAACTTAGTCCTCCTAGCCACCAAACGTGAGATGAGAGAAGTGTGTGAGAACCCCTCGAGCGTCTTCCACCTTGTGCTTCTATGCAAAGGGGAAGCCAAACCTACTAACACTTCACCACCTCCACCTTTTGTGTTGTCTCAATTGTTGCAGGAATTCTCGGACGTCTTTCCTGATGAGCTACCACCGGGTCTACCTCCACTTCGCGGCATCGAACACCGCATCGACCTCGTACCCGGCGCACCACTTCCGAACAAGGCTCCCTACTGCGTCAACCCGGAGGAAACAAAGGAGATACAACATCAAGTACAACAACTCATCGACAAAGGTCATGTACGTGAAAGCCTAAGCCCTTCTGCAGTTCCCGTTATTCTCGTGCCTAAGAAAGATGGAAGTTTTCGCATGTGTTCCGATTGTCGTCCGATAAATGCTATCACCGTTAGATACCGTCACCCTATTCCACGCCTAGATGACATGCTTGATGAATTATGTGGTGCCACCATCTTTTCCAAAATTGACCTTAAAAGTGGCTATTACCAAATTCGCATTCAAGAGGGTGATGAGTGGAAAACAGCTTTCAAAACAAAGTTTGGGTTATATGAGTGGTTGGTCATGCTGATGGGCTTATCGGAAGCGCCCGGCACATTCGTGCGTCTTATGCATTTCGTTCTCCGACCTTATATAGGCGTCTTTGTAGTGGTTTACTTTGATGACATTCTAGTCTTTAGCAAGTCGCTTGAGGAACATGTTAACCACGTCCGTATGGTTTTGCAAGCCCTTCGAAAACAACAATTATATGCTAATATGGAGAAATGCACTTTTGGTGTTGATAAAGTTGTTTTCCTAGGATTTGTCGTGTCTTCACAAGGTGTTCACGTTGATGAAACTAAAACTGAAGCAATTAAAACTTGGCCTCAACCAACGAACCTTCAACAAGTGCGTAGCTTTCTTGGTTTAGCCGGTTTCTATCGACGCTTTGTGAAGGACTTTAGCACCATTGCTATGCCTCTACACGCCTTGAGCAAGAAGAACGCACCCTTTGTTTGGGGTCCTTCGCAAGACACCGCGTTCATTAAGGTCAAACACTTGCTCACACACGCACCACTTCTTGCCCTACCGAACTTTGATAAGCCTTTTGAAATTCATTGTGACGCTAGTGGTACCAGCATAGGTGGCGTGCTCATGCAAGAAAAACGCCCCATTGCGTATTTTAGTGAAAAACTATCCGGCGCACAACATAACTACCCCATCTATGATAAAGAGCTCTATGCTTTGGTGAGAGTTTTACGTGTTTGGGAACACTATCTTCGACCCCATGAATTTATTCTTCACACGGACCATGAGACGCTCAAGTATCTCAAGGGTCAAACGAAGTTAAACAAGCGTCATGCTAAGTGGAGTGAATTCATTGAGTCCTTTCCCTATGTCATCAAATACATCAAAGGCAAAGAAAATGTTGTGGCGGATGCTCTTTCCCGCAAATGCATGCTTGTTACCCAACTTGAGTTGAATGTTATTGGCTTTGAGCACATAAAAGATTTATATGAGCATGATGTTTTCTTTGCAAATCCTCATGCCAAATGTGTAGCACATACTTCTTGGGAGCAATACTACATCAAGGATGGATATCTCATGAAAGCTAACAAACTTTGCATTCCCGAGTCTTCGCTTCGTTTGCTCCTTTTGCAGGAATCGCACGAAGGAGGACTCATGGGACACTTTGGATGCGACAAGACATTCGCTACGCTCTCCAAGAATTACTTTTGGCCCAAGATGTTCCGTGAAGTCTCCCGCTTCACCAACCGGTGCTCTACATGCCGCAAAGCTAAGTCAAAAGCTCAATCCCATGGCCTTTACATGCCACTTCCTATTCCTTTCCATCCATGGGAAGACATTAGCATGGATTTCATTCTTGGATTACCTAGAACTCGCAATGGAAAGGATTCTGTATTCGTTGTTGTTGATAGATTTTCTAAGATGGCACATTTCATTCCTTGTCACAAGATAGACGATGCTTCACATATTGCGACTCTCTTTTGTAGGGAGATCTTGCGCCTACACGGTGTCCCCAAAACGATTGTCTCGGACCGTGACGTCAAGTTCCTAAGCTACTTTTGGAAAACACTATGCTCCAAGCTCGGCATCAAGCTACTCTTCTCCACGGCATACCACCCTCAAACCGATGGCCAAACCGAAGTCACCAACCGGACGCTTGCCACTCTCCTACGTGTGTTGATCAAGAAGAACATTAAGGAGTGGGAGGAGTGCCTACCCATCGCCGAGTACGCCTACAATCGCGCGAGACACTCTACAACCGGCAAGTCCCCCTTCGAGGTTGTCTACGGCTTCAATCCATTGTCACCGTTGGACATCCTCCCTCTCCCACTTCAAGAACGAGCCGACATGGACGCAAGTGCAAGAGCAGCCCACCTCAAGAAGATGCATGAAGAAACACGTTCCACGACCGAGCGTCAAGTTCAACGCCGCGCCATCAAGCTCAACACCAACAAGACACCAATGGTCTTCCATCCGGGTGATCTCATTTGGCTACACCTTCGCAAAGACCGCTTCCCCAAGGAACGCAAGTCCAAGCTTCTTCCAAGAGCCGACGGACCATTCAAGGTGCTCGCACGCTACAACGACAACGCTTACAAGATCAACATACCCCGTGACAAGTACAACGTCAGCGACATCTTCAACGTCAAAGACTTGGCCAAGTACCATGGTGATGAAGACCACGATCCGTGGACGGATCTTCCCCAAGGGGGGGGGGGAGATGATGCGGAGCATCCGGCAAGCATCCCCATGGACACCCCATCATCGGCACAAGCACTCAAGGGACCAATGACTAGAGCACGTGCACGCGCTATCGAGCACGAGGTGAATTCTCTCCTCTTCGTGTTTCGTTTGGATTCGCATGAGGATTGGGTTCTACCTCACAAGGAGATGCTGTGCATTCTCAGTTACCAAGGAGGTGATCGCGTGGAAGCAAAGGAGAACCTATCCAGCCCGAATCACGTGGAAGCAAATGAAGACCTGTCCAACCCGGAACGAGCGGTACTACCGCTCCGCCAAAACGGTACTACCGCTCCTGGCCAGTCCGGAACCAGCGGTACTACCGCTCCTTAAGCGGTACTACCGCCTGCAAGCGGTACTACCGCTCGAGTGGGCGGTACTACTGCTCGAGTGGGCGGTACTACCGCCCTGCCTGCGTGCAGCCTTCGGCCCTTGGCCATGTACCCCTCTCTTTTCGTAACCCTTCGTAGCATAAACTATAAATAGACCTTCCCCACGTCTTTTGAAGGGTTAGCAAAGATATTGAGAGACCTTGAGAGCTTTGCTCCTTCTATCGCCTCCGTGAGGAGATCAAGACCTCCCAAGGGAGAAGAATCCTCGTGGATTGCAAGACCTCCCAAGGGAGAAGAATCATCTTGGATTGCAAGACCTCACCTCCTCTAGGAGTGGGAAGAACCTTACCTTTGTGCTTGTTTCCTTTTATTGATCTTGTGATCTTGTGGATCCTTTGTATGCCACTCTAGTAGATGTGATATTGGGTTTGTTTTGAGTGATTTGTGTCTTGTGTTCTTGTGTGTTCTTCCTCTTTTCCCCCTCCAAGTGTGAAAAGATCCCCTCCTAGGGTTTCACCCTACAACAGGGGCTGAAGCGGACGACTGGAAACTTTCAGATTTAGATAAACAATCTCACAGGAGGTAAAAGACGCTGGTATTATACATAGCGCAAAATTTATATACATCAGATTCATAAGCCTAGTCTTTACATCTGGATACAATCACTCGAAGACAATATCCATCGAACACTGGCCTTCTACAAGGCGGGCACCCTCGATGACGTCCTCGAAGTACTTCTCCGGCTTGCGGTGCTCCTTGCCTGCGGGCGGGCCAACAGTAGCTATATGCACTGCGTTCATCCTCGCCGAGTGCACTTTGACGCGAGCGAAGGCCATCCGACCACCTTCTATGCAGGCCGAACGCATTAGTGCGTCGACCCGCGGACTCGGCTCGACGAGCCGCTTCACCATTCCGAAGTAGCTACTTGGGATTGGCTCAGCGGGCCATAGCCTGACTATTAAGTCCTTCATGGCCGAACCCGCCATGTTGTGGAGTTCGACTAGCTGCTTCATCTGGTCACTGAGGGGCATGGGATGTTGTGGCACGTGGAACTGCAACAAGAACAACTTTTCCGTATTGTTCCCCTCCTGGGGTCAGAAATATTGCGCGACATCTGCGCTGCTCCTCGGAAGATCAGCAAACACGCCTGGAGAACTCCATAATCGTGTCAGCCCAATATACTTCTGCCCTCCGAAGATGCTCTGTAAGAGAAATATCTTACCAGATGTTGTCTATCGTGCCTGCTCGATTTCCTCACGAGCATTGCGCGACTCGCCTCGCGCATCCTGGGCAGATTTCACTGCCGCAGATTGCTCGGTTGCTTACTCTGAAGTATTCTTCTCCAATGCCTCACATTTGAGAATGGCATTGTTGAGATCGACTTCGACTTCGGACACCCGAGCCCGGTGCTTCTCGCACTCAGACTTTTTGGCCTCTAAGTCGGCAGTCGCTTTGTCAGTGGCCACCTTGTTTGCCTCGGCCTCCTTCTTCACCTTGGCAACCTCGCCCTTGAGGGCCTCGAGCTCAGTGGCGCTAACTGTGTAATACATAATACAATATTACAGTTTATAAAAATACTCATTCAATCAGGTCTTATTGACATTTCAAAAATCAGCTTACCTTGTGTTTCATCTAAACGCTGGTTGATGCGGTCGATGTCTGCATTCGCCACCTCGAGCTTCCAGTTTAGTTCGGCAACCTCTGTAAGTATGCTACACTATGGATACTTCGTCCGATTCTTTTCAGAATCAGACAAAGCATCAGGGGCTACTAATTATGTATGTGCATTAAAAATACTAAATTCTATAAGAAGCATTACATTGCTTACCTCAAAGCCTGTTAGCAGGATGTTGAAGGCTTCATTCAGTCCGCCCTTGACGGATAGAATCTTCCTATGGATCGACTCCGAGCGCCGTTGTATCCTCCTCCGCTTGAGGAGTTAGGTCTTCGGACCCTGGAGCCGCACTGGGCTCCGGGATAGTATTCTTGGGACCCCGGATTGATTGGGCCCCACGTCTTCGGTCTCCATGGGGGCCGTCTTCCCATGGTCAGCGACCGCCAAGGTATTAACCCCGGCTGCCTTGTCTCCTGCCCCGCCCTCATCTCCTAGGGCAGAGGATACCCGCTGGGACAACACTTCGGTGTCCCCGCCGATTACGGGTGATGGAGCCCGGACTGATGGGTCACTCTCCGTCTCTCTAGGCGCCAGAGAGTTCCCCTTCGATAAGGAAGCATCGGGGAGTCCTCCGGGAGGGCTGTAGGTTAGCAGGATAAAAATATTAAGTAAAGTATCAAAAATACTGAATAAACAAAGGTGTTGCACTTGAATCTAGATTCACTTACTATTCGAACAGGGGTTTCTCCCTGGGCTTCACCACAAAGCTATGTTCGGACGAATCCGAACTAGCTCCAAGGTTCAGTTTCCTCCGGGGTGCGGTCGTACCCACGTCAGCAACGCCCCCCCCCCCCTCTTCCTCCGCCTGCCTTGCGCAGGGTGCACTTCTTCTTCCTCCTCTTCCTCCTCATCATCTTCCTCCACCTCGTCAGAGGAGAGGATATGGAGGTCTTCGGGCTTCTTGCTAGAGGGACGGGGGCTATCCCTAGTCCCATTTCCCTTCGCCTTCTTGGATTCTTGGTCGGCGCCTTGTACGGTGCCGGGACCAGCATCGCTGTCAGTAGAGGCAATGATGGGTCCTCGTGCAGGGGCGCCGAACACTTGATCCGAGTCGCCTTCTTCGTCTAGCCATGTATATCGCGTAAAAATTCCAATCCCTATTATCATTAAGAAAGGGAAAGGGTAAGTGTTCGGCAAGGATTTCAATTACCTCTAGGGTGGAGGCCACAATACTGTAGCCCGCATCCTCAGTCTCTTCGGGCCATTCCTTCTGGTTCTTGAAGAGATACTTCCAGATCTCCTTGTGCGTAAAGCCGAAGAGATGCTTCAGCGGCTTGTCTCATGCCGGATAAAACTCCCATAGGGAGGAGTCCCGGCTTTGGCAAGGGAGAACAAGTCGGGTCAGCATCACCTGGACCACGAAGGAGAGCATGTGGCCCTTGGAGATCATGCCAGACACACGGCTCACGAGAGTCGTCACATCTGTATGCGACCCCCAATCTAGACCCTTTTTGGTCCAGGAGGTCAGCCTCTCTGGGGGTTCGGATCTGAAAGCAGGCTCCGCCGCCCATTTGGCGTCGCGGGGTTCGGTGATGTAGAACCACTCCTGCTGCTAGCCTTTATTCGTTTCCACGAATGAGCCCTTGGGCCAAGTGGCATTCGGGAGCTTGCTAATCATGGCGCCCCCGCACTCTGCGTGTTCCCCGCCCACTAACTTTGGCTTCACGTTGAAGGTCTTAAGCCAAGGCCAAAGTGTGGGGGGATGCGGAGAAAGGCTTCACATACCACTATAATAGCGGATATGTGGAGGATTGAGTTTGGGGCTAGATCATGGAAATCTAGCCCGTAGAAGAAGAAAAGACCCCGAAAACGGGTGGAGTGGAAACCCTCGCCCCCTACCAAAGTGAGAGGTAAAAACTACCCTCTCACCCGCCTTTGGGACGGGAATCACCTGTCCCTTAGGGGGGACTCGGTGTGCGATGTCGCCGACGAGGTACCCCGCGCTCCGTAGATCCTTCACGGTCTTTTCGGTGACCGTGGAAGCCTTCCACTTGCCCCTGGCACCGGATCCAGCCATTGCCGGGGAAAGGAGTAGTGGTTGAGGAACGAGGAGCGGTGGGCGCGGGAGATGAGGATACGGGGGCAAGGGAGATTGGAGAGCTCGAGCTTGAGGAAGGCGTGGGGCCGATGAAAGGGTTAGTGTCCTTTTATAACTCTACGAATATAGAACGTCCCCCTACTTTATCCATAAACCTCGCTAGTTCCCAAAGCGGTCATGCGTAATGCACATCATGGGTGCTCATGTCATGTTGATAAGGATCCCACAATAAGCGGGCACGATCACTATTCTGATGGGACGTGTCAATGAGGATATACCTCGAAACACAAAACCAGGACCAAATAAAATGGTTTGATGTATTGGTGAGAATTGGACGTGACGCTTCACCCAAAAATTGTCAGTAAAGACACACTATTCATGTTCCTTTAAAAACATTACCTTCGAGGCTAAGGGTTGTATTAATCTTGCAGAGCCGAACACAATACACCTTTCTGCAGAAGATATATTCGGGAGAAGGAACCTGCCTTGCAATGCCGAAGACAATACGGAAGCCGAACTCATTGTCATTGAAGACAGGTTCAAGGGCTACTGAAGGAGTCCTGGATCGGGGGGTCCTCATGTGGCCGGACAAACTCCTAGTGGGCCAGACTGGTGGGTCGTGAAGATTATTACAGAAGATCATCTCTCGTATCCGGATAGGACTCCTGTAGTCATGTAATGGCAAGTTTTAGGTTCGGGTTTAGATTTTCCTTCCTCAGCAAGATAACATGTACAAACCCTAGGTCCCTCCAATGTGTATATAAACCGGAGGGTTTCAATCCATAGAGGCTAGAACAGAATCATAATATCTCCACATGCTAGACTTAGGGTTTAGCCATTATGATCTCGAGGTAGATGAACTCGTGTATTCATATTCATCCATATTAATATAGCAGGAAGTAGGGTATTACCTCGATCGAGAGGGCCCAAACCTGGGTAAACATCGTGTCCCTAGCCTCATGTTACCATCGATCCTCAAACGTATAGTTCGGGACCCCCTACCCGAGATCCGCCGGTTTTGACACCGACACCCACCACCCACCTAGTGGCCACAGTTGAAGACTTAACCTACATGTTGGACACCTTGGAAAACGCCGAATACATGGACAAAGACAGCGGAACCACGGCTAACGTCAATGTCTCCCCCTGTCATTGCCCGCTAGACGGCCATGTCCACTTACCACATCTACATGGTGTACAATCCTAAAGACGATGAAGACACACCCATCAAAGATAATGACAAGCCCAGCGATGAGCCAACAAAACGTCATAGACAGCACCACCACTCCAAGGCATGTTGAAGCCATGCGAGCAACATGGACACCAGAGAGAATGGCACCCCGGACAATGCGGACAACCTTGACGACCCTCCGCCGTTGAGCATTAACCCGACGGTCAAGAGGAGCATGAGGATCCGCTCAATATTAAGGACCTCAAAGACTCCAAAGACAAAAACTACCTCCCTCTATCCGAAGAGGAGGTCAGCTTAGGTGACGAAGAATTCATCGTCCCTGAAGACCTGTTGGATCAAGAGCGGTTCAAACAGCATCTTATTGCCACTGCACGTAGCCTAAAGAAACAAAAGCAAAAATTAAAGGCCGAGCAAGACACCCTCAATGACAGATGGACCAAAGCCCTAGATGTCGAAGAGGCATACAGCCACGAGCAGCAGACCAAAAGCTACCTGAAGCAGAGATTGCTGCCGAAATTCGATGCCGAGGCCATACTACCAGCACCTCCAAAGTACACGCAAATAGACTAGCCAGACCCCCCCCCCCTCGAGGACAAGACATGACAACTCATAAAGCCGAACAACCTCCCACTCCACCTCGTTGTCAAGGCAAGGAGCCAGTATGGCCAGTCTATGACTATGACCTAAGACGTGACCTAGATGCTCGAGCAGGTCAATCGAGGTCCATTTACGGACCCAAAGAACATCTTCCCGCTAGACAAGATGGATACCAAGCTTGGCTAGACCAAAGTGACAGAGCTCAGGAACAGTAATGTGCCCAGATGGCAGATGACCTCCAGTGCGGTGTAGCCCAAGTTAGGGGCACTGCTCACCCTCTTTGTTTTATGGATAGGGTAATGCAACACCAATTCCCCGATGGATTCAATCCTGTAAACATCGAGCCATACTATGTGATAACAGATCCGACCGTATGGATTGAATACTTTTTGCTCCACATTCATATGGCACAAGGAGACGACCACCATGCCATCAAGTACCTACCGTGAAAAGTCAAGGGTCCATCCAGACACTAGTTAAATAGCCTTCTCGAAGACTCCATAGGGTGTGGGGAAGAGCTCGAGGACATCTTTCGAGCTATCTTGTAGGGCACTTACATTCGACCTCGGGACGCCGATGACCTGAGCCACGTGATCCAATAGCCCGGAGAGTCAGCCCGGCAATTTCGGAATTAGTTTTTGACCAAGAAAAAACAGATTGTCGATTGTCCGGATGTCGAGGCTATAACCACCTTTGAGCATAGTATCCGGGATGAGTGGTTAGCACACCAGCTCGACCAAGACCAACCGAGGACAATAATCACACGAACCATAATTGTTGGGTAATAAAACAAGCCAAGAAGCTCACAATCGAGGACTCTGGTAAAAGCCCTCGGAGCGAGGATGATGAGGAACCTCGCAGGTCGAACAGTGGAGGCCAAAAACCTTTCCCTCCCAAAGTCAAAATGGTGGATATGATCGAAGCGAATCATATACCAAGAAAGGAGAGGAAACGCGCTCTACGAGATGTCTACGCTGTCGAGCCCCTAGCACCAAAATTTAAGCCATGGTCGGCTTGTCCTCGCTCTTCACGCTGGGGGAGCCAGACGCCATGCCCTAGTCAGAGTCCTTGTCCTCGCTCTTCACGCTAGGGGAGCCACCGCTGCTCCTAGTTCTGTCGGATGGGGACGCGTCGCCGTCGTCATCATCAGCGGAGTCACTGTTGTCGCTCTCCATGCATCACTTCAGGTTGCAGCCGGCGACCCCAAAGGTCTTCATGAAGAGGGTGGTTGCCCCGTCGTACTTGAAGAGGAGGAGGTGCCCCTCCTTCAGGCCGCGGCGAGGGCGAACGACTTCTATCCTCGCTTCAGGAACATGAAGATGGAGGGGCTAAAGTCCGTCGCCACCCTGGAGGGCCCGTTGCAGCAGCCGTCCTGCTGCAGCCACAGGCCCAGAGGCGCACGCTCCGCCATCTCCTCTACAAAGGTATTGGGGAGATGGAGCCAGGTGCAAGGGCCACAGTGCATGCTCATGATGAACTCGCGAGACACGTCGGCAGAGTGGCTCCATGACTGGGCGAAGCCGGCATAGGATGAACTTGCGAGACGCGTCGACCGAGCGGTTGCGTTGCTCCGCCCGCCCCGGCCGTGGCTACCTTAGCCTCCAGGCCTACGCCCGCGGGAGTAGTGCCCTCCGCAACTCCCGAAGCCGACATATGATGATAGTGGAGGTCGTCTGTGCCCCCGGGGAGGCGCCCCGTGTGCGGCGGGGGTCAACCGAGGGCGCCCCCCCGCTGGTTTCGGGGGATCCACCTCTTCTAGTGCCGCCTTCCCCTTCTCATCGGTAGAGAACTTCCTCAAGGGCACCATGGCTGCAACGTCAAGAGTTGAGGGAGAGAAGGAAGGAGAAGATGAGCTGAAGGGTCTTCCTCTTTGCCTTTTATAACTTTTGAGAGGGGTTGACATGTGCCTCTTTGCCTTCAGAACAATGATGGCCCCGCATAGCGCCTGTCAGGCTTTATGTCAGCCCGGGCGGTTGGCGAGGCACGTTGGAAAAGTGGGGGTGTCTAGCACCCCGTCATGCGCCAAGCGTCGAGCCAAGCCCGCAGGCGAATGGGGCCCATGTTTCTTTGCCCCTTCTCTTCGAACGGATCGTGAATGCCGCGGGCCCGTCTGCCTACGGCCCAGGACACGACGCCTCAAAAAGGCTTAGGATGGCCCACTACCAGGACTCCATGAGCAAGGCCCTCGCCTTGTGAGGTGCATGTCATCAAGTGTCTCCAAGAGCCTCGCGAGGCGGCCTCCCAAGGCGCTTGCGGAGGCATGCAGAGCAAGGATCCAGCATCGGAGCTGCGCGGCCCTACATCTTCACGTGGGTGACGCGCTTGGCGACGAGCGGATTCAGAAGGGCGCCAGCAGGCACGGATGAAGTGGCTTTCATCTTTCGTTCTAGGGGAACGAGGGCAGCGCGCTCTTTCCCAAAACAATCCCCAAGGGTTGCCTCTTTGGTGCAAGAAGACGAAGACGACAGGCTCGTCAAGACAGAGGTCATCACCGAGCCCACCGACACATCATGGCAGAGAGCTTTGGCAAGCGAAGACCACCTTTGGACAGGACAAACTATACTCCTGTCCCACTTTGAATTTCGCTGTTGTGGCAACCCTTCCCGCCATGTATTTTCGGGGTAAGAGGACAAAGGCCAACATAAGTAGAGATAGATAGCCACCGTAGAGAAATGGCCGGAAAGGAGAGGGACCTGAGACCAGACTCCCGGGATGCTTGGTGCCCTCCTTTGTACTCGCATACTCAACCTCCCTCACGAGCCAATCCATCCATAAGGCAGGAGTAGGGTTTTACACTGCAAGGTGGCCTGCACCTGGGTAAACTCTCGTGTATGTAGTTCATCTTTCTCTTTACACGAGCACGCAGATCATCGTCGTGAGGTAGAGTGGAGCTAGACAGGGCTAGGCGACATTCCCCACGCACACCCCAGTGTTCGAACCTTTCTTGGGTCCTCGGAGCCCCGATTCCGACAACTGGGCCCCGCAGGTTGTCTCCTTCTTCACATTGGACTCCTCCTGCACACGCACGAGTTCTCCCTGACCGATCCGAATCCTGATTCGATCAAGTCTTTGCCCTAGGCCATAGCATCCACTCTATAAATATTCCACAACTTCTTCTCTGCCGATTGTTGGCAAAATTTTGTCTTCTCGTGCCCGTTTCGCCCGGATCCGATCTCGCCGGAGTCCACTGCTGCAGGAGCACCCCGCCTCTCCTCTTGCCCTATTACCCTTGCCTTTGTATCCTATATCTCCCTAACTTCTAGTTCATACAGGACATATCTAAACGACCGTACTGACCCGACCCAAAGCTCAACTCCGACATTGTCGCTCCAGCCGGTAGCCACCGTCACGGGAGCAAGCCCCGATCACCCCGAGGAGGTTTTCTAGTTCGCAACTACCTGAAGCACCTCGTTCCATCATCCACGAGCTTAGGACGTTTTCGTAGAGACCCCATGCACCAAGTCCGAGCCACTGCAAGCCATTCTTCTCCAACTCTGGCGGCTCCTAGCTCTCTTTTCTGGTGAGTTTCCTCGCGTCCGTTCGATCTAGGATGGACCGCGCATATTAGTTCCTGGATGTTTTTTTATCAAACATGTACACACTAATTAGCGGCCGTATATTGCATGGCGTAACAACAAACACCCTATGGCCATTCACGTCACGCCACGTGGCACACGCACAACAAACACAGTAACAGTTCCAGAAAATGACAGATTTTAACCCAATTTTGTTTAGCTATATCTTAAGATCTGTAACTCCAAATTCATTGATTCTTTTTCTTGTGTACTCGTAGTAACAAAGAGAATACTGTAGAACCAAAATTTCACATATTTGAAATGATTATATTTGAATTTGATAAAATTTGAATTTAACCTTCCAGAGGCCATATCTTTCAAACCATTGATCCAAATTAGTTGATTCTTTTTGCATTGTGATCCTATTAGCATGTAGATAATATATACCTACTGATATATTTGTTTTCTGGTTGTCTTATTTTAATTCTTTGATGTTGACTTTATTTTAGTGTTATGTGAGTACGGTTTATTTATTGATGCCTTCGTTAAACGTATAGATTGTCCGGAGTGTGAACAGGATCAAAGTTCAACGTTAGATTACTTCACCACTTTTCAAGACAAGTTTTAACTTTTGATTTTGCTCATCATATATTTTGTTATGCATTTGTGGTTTTTATGCTATGCTATGTTATTGGTTTCGTCCGTATGTTCTGTGTTGTCATATTTAGGTATTGATTGAACTATGTGATTGTGCGCTTCACATTGTGATGGTAGGCGTAGTATGGTCTTCAGTGATTCATGAAAGTGGTGAGTGTTTATAGCTATAGCTCAGGGCTTTTTATCAGGTGAATGTGTCATGGCAGCACTCTCTATTGTCCCTAGAGAATACGCTATTGGCAGAGCGCACTTGATCTAGTTTCGGGATTTAAATCAGGTGAATGCATCCTTGGTAGAGCGCTCTATGGTCTCAAGAGAATGCACCACTGACATAACACACTTGAGATAGTTCGGATTTTCTTTTCATGTCATCACAGGATCCTTGGGATTCTCATGGGCGGAAAAATTAGAGGCGGTAGTAACTGTTATCTGTTAGTGGAGGTAGGTGAATACATTCTTCTGCGCACCAACTTGAGTGTTCTGTTTGACATGCCTTGCTTGTGGATGTTTGTTTGCTATATCATTATGTGTGATTTGCCTATACATTCAATGTATTGACCCTTTCGGTTGCAACTTATCATGTTGCAAGATTTTCGGATGATCAATGAAACACAGTAGGGTCACGAGTATTCACTCAACATTTCGCCAATGGCCGTTGGCATAGTGCTCTATTGTCCCTAGAGAATGCGCCATTGATAGAGCACACTTGAAGCGAGGTATAGTTTTTGGAACTTAAATCAGGTGAATGCATCCTTGGCAGAGCGCTCTATAATTCCTAGAGAACGCGCCACTGACATAGCGCACTTGAGAAACTTCTGAAGTTCTTGTCACATTTATTTAGAATCTTTGGGGTTATCTTGGGTGAATAAAGTAGAGGCGGTTGTAAGTTCAGTTAGTGGAGGTAGGTGAAGGCATTCTTCTCGAAACTAACTTGAGTGTTTTGTTTGTCATACTTTACTTCTAGACATAGGTTTGCTATATCATATTGTGTGATTTGTCAATACATTCAATGTACTCACCCTTGTGGCTGCAACTTATCATGTTGCAGGATTTTCAGATGATCGGTGAGATATAGTAGGGTCACGAGTATTCACTCATCATTTTTGACCGTTGGCATGGACGAGACTCGACGTTTGCTTATGCTAAATTTTCCGCTGTTGTTATTGAATAAAGCTAGCTATGTGCTACTCCGTTTGTAATACATTATCATTTCTGGGTCATACGTTATAGTAAATGATGCACTTGTTACTTTGATATTCATATGTACCATGTGTGCTAGCGAGTCGATCCCGGGACTAGCACAAACACATCAAATCTTATCAGGATCAGGTCGTTACGGATGGTATCAGAGCTTTGTGTTGACTGTAGGTTGTGAAACTTGAAAATGGAAAAGCCATAGGAGTGAAAACTTATTTTACAACCTTACTGTGGTTGATACTCGATACATGTGATAGCCTGGCTTATTAGGGATGGTAGCTCATATCAATAAGGAATTAATAGTTTTTCGGGAGCCCATTCGGAAAGAACTCGAAAGTTAAGTGTGCTCGGCTTGAAGTAATTTCAGGATGGGTGACGAACCTGGAAGTTGCTCCCGGGTGCGCAAGAGTGGGGATAAAGTGTGCAGAAAAGACTAGTATTGATCCATGGGGCCAGTCTAGATCTCGCCAGGAGTAACGACCACCAGCGGGTGTGTCCGAGGCGTTACAAGTTGGTATCAAAGCCGACCCTCGTGGTTACACGGATGTTTGCGGACAGGTGCGTGGCCATGTTGTTCATGATGTTTCTGACCCGTCGTGGCACATGGAATGGCACATATACCGGACTGGATGCACAAACATATGTTCCAAGAGGGAACGTACCTGTGGCCCGACGAGGGCGTTGGTTCCTCTGAGTGGGGGTGTATGTGATAGCCTGTCTTATTAGGGATGGTAGCTCATATCAATAAGGAATTCCTTCTTTTCCGGGAGCCCATTCGGAGTGAACTCCAAAGTTAAGCGTGCTCAGCTTGGAGTAATTTCAGGATGGGTGACCGACTGGGAAGTTGCTCCCGGTTGCGCACGAGTGAGGACAAAGTGCGCAGAAAAGACTAGTATTGATCTGTGGGGCCAGTTTAGATCCCGCGAGGAGTAATGACCACCGGCGGGTGTGTCCCGGGGCGTTACAATACACTTGTACTCATACATTTTGCTTTCAAGTGTGGATGACCCATGTAAATATAATAGTCTCATTCGAGGAGTTTTAGTTGGCAGACCAACTCTACTAAGTTGAGTCAGATAAACGATTTGCGGTAGTGTAATGAGATCATATCTATTGTGGATACGACCTTACCTGTAGGTTTTGCTTGTTTGGTGTGAGTTATTTTATTTAGGGTTTGTTGCTAGCATATGGGTAGTGTTTTCCCCTTATGTCTTTATTATGTCTATATCGTAATACATGTTGCAACCCAATGACCACATGCGTTGTGATCTGACAAGGAGCAAGCATAATCTTGCTGAAGGAAGAAACCTAAGGAAGCTATAATTCATTAGTAGATGTTTTACAGTAGTTGACGCAAACCTGACAGTTGACAGGAACGATAGATGTTTTGTTTGGCATGCAAAACCATTGGATTTATCAGAACCCAGCTCGTGAACAAGAGAATTTTTTGCAATGCTTGTGAGAATGCCCGCGTGTTAGAATGCGAGAATCACAAAACCATATACAAGGTAATGATTTGGGTGCGGAATGGGTCGATCACCATGCCAACTTCGCTTTTGTTATATGGGATGGTGATCTAGAGTGACATACCTAGAGTAGAGTGACGAGGAAGTTAAGACTTCAACCTTAGAATGGTACGGCGTTTGACCCTTGAAACAGGTAACCGTTGACAACAATAGGATTTACAGTGAGAATGAAACAAAAGCCATTTCTAGTGGAAACACGAAGGATTGTGCTTGATGACTACCATGGGAGCAACGACAGATGTTTAGAAATTGCACAATATCTATCAACCATGGAGACTTAGTATCTGTAAGACCACTCCTTTGGATGAAGGATTCAAGATCTCAATGAAGTGTTCGCCTTATATTTGAAGGATGGCATCAACGGAGTCAGATTCTTGAGGACCTAGTGACTTTTATTCTAATGATGGTAGCACCCCACACCCTCGGGTGTTCAATGAAAATTCAAGAAGAATCCCGAACCTAACCTTTTCTTTCTAGCCAACTCGAATCTCAAGGATGAGAGTCATTTTAAGGGTGGTAGATTTATGATATCCCAAATTTTGAAATTTGGAATGTTAAAAGAATTGCATTAAACTTGGTTTTGTTGCTTTCTCTTTGCTCAATTTTAGTAGGATTCAAAATTTTCGAAGTTTAATAGAATATGCAAATGAGAGCAAATAAAAGGACTTCTCCAATTCTCCATTTTTAGATTTTAAATTGCATGGTTATAATATTCAGAGGAACCGTGAGAGAAGATAATATGACTTCTTCAAAACAGTATGTTGAATATGCGTTGAATATTATTTGGTTATTAATTTGAAGTTGCTAAATATTTTATAGGACATTTATAAAGCCCTAAATAATATTTTGTAATTGTTTTTTGTGTATTTTGTTTTATATTGGGAAGGAAAATGTTCATATCTTTTACTATCATAGTAATAATATTTTTGTATCTTTTCTATTATTTTTAAGAAGTGCTATGATATTTCATTTTACCCAAGATATTTTTAGTGTCGATCTTGCAGCCGGTTTTCACTTTTTATCATTGGCACAATAGGCGAAAACAGCGCATCCCATTTGTCGTCCTTCGCCCGCGCACTCTAAGTAGCGCAGCAGCTAGCAGGCTAGGCCATGAGTAGCACCGCATTCCACAATCCCCTTCCCTTTCATTTTAATTTTTTCTTCACAACCCTCCGTCCCGCTGACACTGGGCCCCCACCATGTCGCCTCATTCCTCGGATTGGTGTCCTCCTGCACACACGCGAGTTCTCCCTGCCCGATCCAAATCATCGTCGATTCGTCCAAGTCTTTGCCCCTAGGCCACGTCATCCGCTCTATAAATAATTCACAGCTTCTTCTCTGCCGATTTTTGGCAAAATTTTGTCTTCTCGTTCCCGTTTCGCCTGGATCTGATCTCGTCGAAGTTTGCCGCTCCAGGAGAACCCCGCCGGTCGATTTCATATCCTTTGAAGGATCCCAGTCTCTCCTCTTGCCACATTATCCTTGCCTTGGTTTTCTATATCTCCCTGACTTCTAGTTCACGCAGGGACACATCTAAATGACCATGCTGACGTCGACCCAAAGCCCAACTATGACGCTGTCGCTCCAGCCGGTCGCCACCGTCATGGGAGGAAGCCCGGATCATCCCCGAGGAGGTTCTCTATTTTACCACCGCCTGGAGCCCCTCATTCTGTCGTCCACGAGCTTAGGAGGTTTCCCCAGAGACCCCATGCTCCAAGTCCGAGCCGCCGCAAGATATTCTTCTCCAACTCCGGGGGTCCCACCTCTGTTTTCTGGTGAGTTTCCCCACATCCGTTCGATCTAGGATGGATCATGCAAATTAGATCCAGGTTGTTTTTTTCTCAAACATGTATACAATAATTTGGGGCCGACCATTTCATAGCCTAGCAACAAACATCCTATGGCCATTCACATCATGCCATGTGGCACACGCGCAGCAAACATAGTAACAGTTTCAAAAAATGACAGATTTTTAACTCAGTTTTTGTTTAGCTATATCTAGAGATCTGCAACTCCAAATTCATCGATTATTTTCCCCGTGTATTCGTAGTGACCAGGAGAATACTGTAGAACCAAAATTTCACATTTTTAACTGTTTAAATTTGAATTTGAGCAAATTTGAATTTACCCTTCTGAAGGCCATATGTTTCAAACCTTAATCCAAATTAGTTGCTTCTTTTTGCATTGTGACCCTATGAGCATGTAGATAATGTATACCTACTGATATGTTTCTGTTTTTGTTGTTCTATTTGAATTCTTTGCTGTTTGCATTATTTTAGTGTTATGTGAGTACAGTCTATTTATCGATGCATTCGTTAATCGTATAGACTATCCAGAGTGTGAAGAGGATCAAAGTTAAATGTTATGGTACTTTAGCACTTTTCAAGGCGAGCTTGCACTTCTAATTTTTCTCATCATATATTTTGTTATGCATGTGCGGATTGTATGCTATGCTATGTGCTTGGTTTGATCTGTATGTTCGGTGTTGTCATACCTGAGTATTGATTGAACTATGCGATTATGCGCTTCACATTGTCATGGTAGGCGTGGTTAGGTCTCGAGAGATACATGAAAGTTGTGAGTGTTTATAGATGTAGGCTCGGGACTTTTTATCAGGTGAATGCGTCTTGGCAGAGCGCTCTATTGTTCCAAGAGAATGCACCATTGACAGAGCGCACTTGAGCTAGCTTCATGATTTAAACCAGCTGAATGCATCCTTGGTATAGCGCTCTATGGTCAGTAGAGAATGCACCACTAACAGAGTGCACTTGAGAAACTTCTGAAGTTCTTTTCATGTAAACTGAGGATCCTTAGGATTCTCATGGGCGGATAAAATAGAGGCGGTAGTAAACTGCTATATGTTAGTGGAGGTAGGTGAAAGAGATTCTTATGCAAACCAACTTGAGTTTTCTATTTGACATACCTTGCTTGTGGATGTAGGTTTGCTATATCATTATGTATGATTTGCCAATACATTCAATGTCTTAACCCTTATGGCAGCAACTTATCATGTTTCCGGATTTTCAGATGATCAATCGGACCCAGTGGGGTCGCAAGTCTTCACTCAACATTTCGCAAGTGGGCATTGATGGGACTCATCATTTGTTTATGCTACATTTTCGCTCTTGCTACTGAATAAAGCTAGCTATGTGCTACTTACTTTGTAATACTTTATAAATTCTGGATCATACATTGTACTAAATGATGCACGTGTTACTTTGATATTCCTATGTACTGTGTGTGCTAGCGAGTCTATCTAGGGACTAGCATAGTATGCATAGAGACATCGACTCTTGTCAGGTTCGGGTCATTATAGATGGTATCAGAGCAATGTGTTGACTATAGGTCGTGACCCTAAAATGAAAAAGGAAAAGCCATAGGACTGGAAACTTATTTTACAACCTTACTTGATAGTTTATACTCTTGTGCTCATATCTTTCCCATTCAAGTATAGATGACCCTTATAAATTTAATAGTCTCATTCGAGGAGTATTAGTTGGCAGACCACCAATACTAAATTGAGTCAGATAAATGATTTATGGTGGTATGATGTGATCATATCCCTTATGGATATGACATTACCTGTAGGTTTTGCTTGTCTGCTGTGACTTGTCTGATTTGTTTAATTTAATAGTCTAATACATGCTGCCACCCAATGACCACACACGTCAGGATCCGACAGGGACCAAGCACAATCTTGTTGAGAGAAGAACCCTAGAGGAAGCTATAATTCATTAGTAGATTTTGTATGTTGATGCAAACCTAAGAGTTGACAGGAACGATAGATGTTTTTTTGGCATGCAAAACCATTGGATTTATTCGAACGCAGCTCGTGAACATGACAAATTTTAGCAATGCTTGTGAGCATGCCCGAGTGTTATAATGCGAGATTGACTAAACCGTATAGAAGGTAATGATTTGGGTGTGCAGAATGGATTGATCACCATGCCGACTTACTCTTTGATGTGGAGCATCCCTCAAGCATCCCCATGGACATGCCACTTGGACCAATGACAAGAGCTCGTGCAAGTGCTATCGAAGATAAGGTGAACTCGCTCCTCTCCAAAATATCACTTTCACCATATGAGACATGGTTACTACCTAAGACGGAAACTCTATGCATGATCAAGTACTTGGACGAAGACAACGGTGCAGCCACCTCCATTGGACAAGGTGGCGAAGTTGACAAGTTCATCGACCACGGGAAGAAGCTGCTTGAAGAGCTACAGCCACCAGACGTCTGGCCGAGAGCGGACGTCCAACGCCTGAAGAGTTCCCATTGCCCGCAAAGTCCAGGCTAGATCGAGCTACAGGCTCCGGACGACCGACCCACACCGGATGTCCGACGCACCCCAGGCTCCGGACAACCGCCCTCCACCGGACGACCGGCGACCGGACGTCTGTCCATCTCCGGATGGCCGCAATCCCATGACAGAACTAAATAGCGGAAATTCGAGCACTTCTGGATGTCCGGTCCCTCACGAGCCACTGGACGTCCGGTGCCCAGCGGACGTCCGCTACCTGTGTGTGTCATTTACTTCAGGCCGAGGCCAATGTACCCCTTCATCCTCTTAGACTATATATACTCTTCCACCTACCTCTTTTAGGGTTAGCATTGTGATAGCTCATCTAAACCTAGAGCATTGTTCATCCTTAGTGATTCATCTCCTCGACAGACCGCAGCCTCCACGGAGAAGATCCACATAGATTCAAGGCCTCCTCACGGAGAAGCCTATCGTTACTTGTATCATTCTTAGTTGATCGTGGATCGTGTATCACTCTTCGTGTTTCCGGATCTTGCATATGTGTGACCTAAACTTGTTGATTTGAGTGTTCTCTTCTTGTTTCTCTCGTGTTATCCCTCGTGTCATTCGTGTTCTTCCTCAGGATCCCTCCTTTTCGTGAAAGATCGGCCTCCTATCGGGTTGTCCCCGCATCATATGGTATCATGAGCCTAGGGTGATCACGAATTTGAGCCCCTACCTGTCGGGGAAACGACACCTATCGGATCACTGGAATCCCTTCTACGGTTGACGGGTGCGGGGTTGTGCAAAGAGCGGGTCTAAGAGTAAGTACAAGGATCGTCTACCCAGGTTCGGGCCGCGAGAATGCGTAATACCCTAGTCCTGCTTTGGTGTGTATTTGAGTGTTCTTGAGCTTCTTGAACTAGCTGTGGTGCATGTCTAGTCCAAAAGATATGAATCGTTCTCCAGTATGCCTCGGCCTCCTTTTAAAGTCAAAAGGGGCTGCCACAGTGGCACACAGGAGGTGGTAAGGTTTAAAGTGTACAAGCTTATCTCATGCCATTACGTGACAAGACGCATTAAATGCGCTACTTAGGTGTCCATTTGCTTTATCGGGGACGGGAACGAGGCTCGTCCCGTTCGTTGCCGCTCCGTCTGGATGCGACGCGTGTCCAGGCAAACGGGGCAGGAAGCTGAGATGGCGTGGTGGTAGGGTATTCATGAAGATCTACATGCCACCACGTAGGTGCTTGACTAGCTCGATCAGGAACCACGTAGTGCCACGTGGGTACTTGCCTGAGCTAGTGGGTCGGCCGCCGAGCTGAGGAGACGATGGGGCGGCTAGGGCTTGCCGCGGTCTTGCGTCTGTTCCCGGCATGGGTCTTGCCGGGGCTTGTGTAAGCGTCCTCGGCAAGAGGCTTGCTGGGGCTTTTGGGGTGTCTTCGGCAAGGAGCCTTGTCGGGGCCTGATACGTCTCCAACGTATCTATAATTTTTTATTGTTCCATGCTATTGTTTATGAAGTCTTGGATGTTTAATGGGCTTTATCATTCACTTTTATATCATTTTTAGGACTAACCTACTAACCCAAAGGCCCAGTCCAGATTGCTATTTTTTTGCCTATTTCAGGGTTTTGTAGAAAAAGAATATCAAACGGAGTCCAAACAAAATGAAGCATTCGCGAGAGATGTTTTTGGAGAAAATCACGCAAAGGAAGCTTGAGAACCACGTCAGAGGATCGAGGAGCCGCCCTCGAGGGTGGGGGCGCGCCCCCCTTCCTAGGGCACGCCCCCTGCCTCGAGGCCTCCTCAAGTGTCCCCTGCTGCCCTCCTTCTTCCTATATAAGTCCACGTACCCCAGAAACTCCGAGAACAGAGAGAAACCCCTAATTCCACCGCCGTACCTTCTGTTCCCGTGGAGATCCCATCTTGGAGCCTGTTCCGGAGCTCCATCGGAGGGGGATCCATCACGGAGGCCTTCATCATCATCATCATCATCATCATCATCACCCTCACCATGAGTTGTGAGTAGTTTACCATAGACCTTCGGGTCCATAGCTAGTATCCAGATGGCTTCTTCTCTCTCTCCGGATCTCAATACAAAGTTCTCCTCGGTCTTCGAGGAGATCTATTCAATGTAATCTCTTTTTGCGGTGTGTTTGTTGAGATCCAATGAATTGTGAGTTTATGATCAAGGTTATCTATCAAAGATATTTGGTTCTTCTCTGAACTTTTTATGTGTGCTCATAATATCCTTGCAAGTCTCTTCGAATTATTGGTTTGGTTTGGCCTACTAGATCTATAGTTCTTGCAATGGGAGAAGTGCTTGGCTTTGGGTTCAATCTTGCGGTGTCCTATGCATGCTGGATAGCGGTCGATGTGTGGAGTAATAGTAGTAGATGCAGGCAGGAGTCGGTCTACTTGTCTCGGACGTGATGCCTATATACAATGATCATGCCTAGATAGTCTCATAATTATTCGCTTTTCTATCAATTCCTCGATCGTAATTTGTTTACCCGCCGTAGAATATCGCTATCATGAGAGAAGCCACTAGAGAAAACTATGGCCCGCGGGTCTATTCTCAACATATCAATCTACATCTACTTTACTTTTACCACTTTTATTTGCTGTTTTATTAAACTAAAAATACCAAAAATATAAACTATCATCTCTATCATATCTCACTTTCATAAGTGACTGTAAAGGGATTGACAACCCCTTATCGCGTTGGCTGTGAAGTTCTTATTTGTTTGTGCAGGTGCGAGGGACTCGCGTGTGGTCTCCTACTGGATTGATACCTTGGTTCTCAAAAACTGAGGGAAATACTTACGCTACTATGCTACTTCTCCCTTTCCTCTTCGAGGGAATACAATGCAAGCTCAAGAGGTAGCAAGAACAATTTCTGGTGCTGTTGCCGGGGAGGCTTACGCAAAAGTCATATACCAAGTACCTATCACAAACCCTTATCCTTCGCATTACATTTTTTGCCTCTCGTTTTCCTCTCCCCCACTTCACCCTTGCCATTTTATTTGCCCTTCTTCTGCCGTGTGTTATCGTTCGCTTGCCTCTCGTTTGCTTATGTTGCTATGTGCCCTCAATTAGCTTGCATCTTCGCTTGCTAAAGTATGGATCCTCATCCACTTGCTAATCTCTTTAAGAGATCCAATTATGTTGAACATATTGCTAGTGAGCTGCGTGCACTAGATTATCTTTATGGGGTTTTGCTTGAAATTTATGAATGTGGAAATTGTGAGGAATTGTTAAAAGAAAAAGTGATTCATGATAGCTTGTTAAGTAAAAAAGCATGATTGTAATGATGTTACTATAAATTCTATTGATGTAAATTGTGCTAATGATATGCAAAACCCTAAGTTGGGGGATGCTTATTTTGTTATGTCCACTACTTGTTGCTATGATCATGATTGGGGTGATTCTTCTTATGATCTTGAAAATTTATTTAAGCCCCATGATGAATATGAGATTGATAATAATGTTTGCATTAATACTGAAAGTGGGTTTGGAAGAGTGTCAACTTTTGATCCCACTACTTTGGATATTGATCAATCTTATGAAATTTTTGATAAAAGTGGCCTTGGAGAAGTAATGTCTTTGTTCTATGTTAATCCCACTATCTTGAATGAGGATCAACTTTGCATACATATGGATCATGTAGAAAGTAATTTATGTGATAGCTATATTGTTGAATTTTATTATGATCCTACATGCAATTATTATGAGAGAGGAAAATATGGTTGTAGAAATCTTCATGTTACTAAATTACCTCTTGTTATGTTGAGATTGTTATTGTTTCTTTGTTCTTCCTTGCATAGGCTAGATCTTGTTTGTCTTGCTAGTTTGTTTGCCTATAAAATGCCTATGCATATGAAGTATGTTAGACTTAGATGTGATTTTCACATGCCATATGATGCTCTTTTGTGCTTCAATTCTTATCTTTCATGTGAGCATCATTGAATTCTCAAGCCTATCTTAATGGCTATAAAGAAAGAGCTTGTTGGGAGGCAACCCAATTTTATGTTTTTTGTTTTTGTTGGTGTTAGGTAATAAATATTGCATCTAGCCTCTGATTAGATGTGGTTTCATGTTTTTTTAGTGTTTGTGCCAAGTAGAACCTTTGGGAAGACTTGTGTGAAGTTTATATGATCTTGCTGTGAAAAACAGAATCGTTAGCGCTTGCTAAAGTAGTCGTGGGATTTTACTGGAGCGTGATTTTTAGTTGATTCTTTTTGCATATGATTGGTAGACAAATTGCGCAAATTTACCAATTTAGTTTGAAATTTTTGGAGTTCCAGAAGTAGGCGAATCCTGCAGATTACTACAGAATATTCTGTCTTTGACAGATTCTGTTTTTCGTGTGTTGTTTGCTTATTCCGATGCATCTATGAGTAGTATTGGAGGATATGAACCATAGAGAAGTTGGAGTACAGTAGGTTTAACACCAATATAAACAAAGAATGAATTCATTGCTGTACATTTGAGTGGTTGTTTGCTTTCTTATACTAACGGAGCTCACGAGAATTTTTGTCTAAGTTTTGTGTTGTGAAGTTTTCAAGTTTTGAGTATTGCTTTGATGGACTATGGAACAAGGAGTAGCAAAGGCCTAAGCTTGGGTATGCCCATGTAACCCCAAGTAAATTCAAGATAATCAAGAGCCTAAGCTTGGGGATGCCCCGGGAAGGCATCCCCTCTTTCGTCTTCATCCATCGGTAACTATACTTGGAGCTATATTTTTATTCGCAACATGTTATGTGTTTTGCTTTGAGCATCTTGTATAATTTGAGTCTTTGCTTGTTAGTTTGCCACAATCATCCATGCTGGACACACCTATTTGAGAGAGTTAAATATGGCCTAGAAATTGTTAGAACACTCTATGTGCTTCATTTATATCTTTTGAGTTAAATACTTTTTGCTCTAGTGCTTCACTTATATCTTTTAGAGCACGGTGGTGGTAATATTTTGTAGAAATTGTTGAACTCTCATGCTTCACTTATATCTATTTGAGAGTCTATTAAAACGGCATGGTAATGTGTTTAGGCTAAAGAAACTAGTCTTCACATGATAAACGTCCAATGTCAATGTAGTAAAATTTCCACACTAAGTGCATTGAATAGAATGAGATGTTGGATGCTTGATAATTGTTTTGAGACATGAGGATAGTGATATTAGAGTCATGCTAGTGGAGTTATTATGAAATTGGGAAATACTTGTGTTAAGGTTAGTGATTCCCGCATCATGCATGTATGGTGAACCGCTATGTGACGAAGTTAGAGCATGAGGTATTTGTAGAGTGCCAACCTTTGTGTGGAGGTCGGGGGCGCGCGATGGTTAACTCCTACCAACCTCCCCCCTAGGAGCATGCGTTGATTGCTTTGTTTTGATGACTCGTAGATTTTTGCAATAAGTATATGAGTTCTTATGACTAATGTTGAGTCCATGGATTATACGCACTCTCACCCTTCCACCATTGCTAGCCTCTCTTCTACCGCGCAACTTTCGCCGGTGCCAAAACCCACTATATATCCTTCCTCAAAACAGCCACCATATTGTTCCTCAGAACAGCCACCATACCTATCTATCATGGCATTTCCATATCCATTCCGAGATATATTGCCATGCAACTTTCCACTGCTCCATTTATATGACACACATCATATTGTCATATTGCCATGCATGATCATGTAGTTGATGTCATAGTTGTGGCAAATCCACCATGCATAATTTTTCATATATGTCACTCTTGATTCATTGCATATCCCGGTACACCGCAGGAGGCATTCATGTAGAGTCATACTTGTTGTAATATCGAGTTGTAATAAAAAGTGTGATGATCATCATTATTAGAGCATTGTCACATGTGAGGAAAGGCCCATAAAAAAGGAGATGGCCCAAAAAAATAGAGAGGGGCTAATAAAAAAAGAGAAGAGAAAGCCCCTCCAAAAAATGAGAGAAAAGAGAGAAGGGACAATTGCTACTATCTTTTTTCTACACTTGTGCTTCAAAGTAGCACCATGTTCTTCATTGTAGAGAGTCTCATGTTTAGTCACTTTCATATACTAGTGGGAATTTTCATTATAGAACTTGGCTTGTATATTCCAACGATGGGCTTCCTCAAATGCCCTAGGTCTTCGTGAGCAAGCAAGTTGGATGCACACCCACTAGTTTCTTTTGTTGAGCTTTCATTCATATTTAGCTCCAGTGCATCCGTTGCATGGCAATCCCTACTCATTCACATTGATATCTATTGATGGGCATCTCCATAGCCCGTTGATACGCCTAGTCGATGTGAGACTATCTCCCTCCTTTTTGTCTTCTCCACAACCACCTCTATTCCACCCATAGTGCTATATCCATGGCTCATGCTCATGTATTGCGTGAAAGTTGAAAGTTCTGAAAAGATAGAGTATGAAAACAAATGCTTGGCTGAAATCGGGGTTATGCATGATAAGAATATTTTGTGTGATGAAGAGGGAGCATAGCCAGACTATATGATTTTGTAGGGATAACTTTCTTTAGCCATAGTATTTTGAGAAGACATGATTGCTTTGTTTGTATGCTTGAAGTATTGTTATTTCTTATGTCAATATAGACTTTTATCTTGAATCTTTCAGATCTGGACATTCATGCCACAATTAAGAGAATTACATTGAAAAACTATATTGGTTAGCATTCCACATCAAAATTTCTTTCTTTATCATTTACCTACTCGAGGACGAGCAGGAATTAAGCTTGGGGATGATTGATACGTCTCCAACGTATCTATAATTTTTTATTGTTCCATGCTATTATTTATGAAGTCTTGGATGTTTAATGGGCTTTATGATTCACTTTTATATCATTTTTGGGACTAACCTACTAACCCAAAGGCCTAGTCCAGATTGCTGTTTTTTTCCGCCTATTTTAGGGTTTTGCAGAAAAAGAATATCAAACGGAGTCCAAACAAAATGAAACCTTCGCGAGAGATATTTTTGGAGAAAATCACGCATGGGAAGCTTGAGAACGACGTCAGACGATCGAGGAGCCGCCCTCGAGGGTGGGGGCGCACCCCCCCCCCCTTCCCAGGGCGCGCCCCCCGCCTCGAGGCCTCCTCAAGTGGCCCCTGGTGCCCTCCTTCTTCCTATATAAGTCCACGTACCCCAGAAATACCAAGAACAAAGAGAAAACCCTAATTCCACCGCCGTACCTTCTGTTCCCGTGGAGATCCCATCTTGGAGCCTGTTCCGGAGCTCCACCGGACGGGGATCCATCACGGAGGCCTTCATCATCATCATCATCGCCCTCACCATGAGTTGTGAGTAGTTTACCACAGACCTTTGGGTCCATAGCTAGTATCTAGATGGCTTATTCTCTCTCTTCGGATCTCAATACAAAGTTCTCCTCGGTCTTCGAGGAGATCTATTTGATGTAATCTCTTTTTGTGGTGTGTTTGTCGAGATCCGATTAATTGTGAGTTTATGATCAAGGTTATCTATGAAAGATATTTGGTTCTTATCTGAAGTTTTTATGTGTGCTCATAATATCCTTGAAAGTCTCTTCGAATTATTGGTTTGGTTTGGCCTATTAGATCTATAGTTCTTATAATGGGAGAAATGCTTGGCTTTGGGTTCAATCTTGCGGTGTCCTTTCCCAGTGACAGTAGGGGCAGGAAGGCACGTATTGTATTGTTGCCATCGAGGATAAAAATATGGGCTTTATATCATATTGCTTGAGTTTATCCCTCTACATCATGTCATCTTGCTTAAGGCGTTACTCTGTTCGTATGAGCTCAATACACTAGATGCATGCTGGATAGCGGTCGATGTGTGGAGTAATAGTAGTAGATGCAGGTAGGAGTCGGTCTACTTTTCTCAGACGTGATGCCTATATACAATGATCATGCCTAGATAGTCTCATAATTATTCGCTTTTCTATCAATTGCTCGACAGTAATTTGTTTACCCGCCGTAGAATATCGCTATCATGAGAGAAGCCACTAGAGAAAACTATGCCCCCCTAGTCTATTCTCAACATATCAATCTACATCTACTTTACTTTTACCGCTTTTATTTGTTGTTTTATTAAACTAAAAATACCAAAAATATAAACTATCATCTCTATCAGATCTCACTTTCGTAAGTGACCGTAAAGGGATTGACAACCCCTTATCGCGTTGGCTGTGAAGTTCTTATTTGTTTGTGTAGGTGCGAGGGACTCGTGCGTGGTCTCCTACTGGATTGATAACTTGGTTCTCAAAAACTTAGGGAAATACTTATGCTACTGTGTTGCATCTCCCTTTCCTCTTCGAGGGAATACAACGCAAGCTCAAGAGGTAGCAGGGCCTCGTAGGCATCCTCGGGAAGGAGCCTTGCGGTCGTCTTGTCTTCTGTTTCTCATCTTGATGAGGACATCACTAACAAGGTTACACCCATAGCTCCAACTGACACATATACAGGACCAATTACTAGAGCTCGCGCACGCCAATTAAATTACCAGGTACTTTCGTTTCTTGGTAATGAATCTAATGTTCATGAGAATATGATGCTGCCTAAATTGGATACATTTGTCTTGCTTACAAATGAAGGGCCTAGCTTGGACAAGAAGGATGAACATTGGAGCAAGATCAAGCATGGAGATGATGGCATGCGCAAGGGGAACAAGAATGGAGTTTCAATTGATGATTTCAGGACTTTGAAGCCACCATAATGAGTGCGAGAAGCCTTGGACGAAATATACAAGATGCCACTTCATAAATTTCATCCAGAGGCTATTATAGGTGTTGCGTCACCTTATTATTGGGCCACGCCCATGTAATTTCGAAATACTTGAGTATAGGCTGTTTTTAGAGTTCGTATGTGTGGGGAAACAAGAGTTAATGTTGGTTTCGGACCCCCTCCCCCAAGGGCCACGAAATTCCCCCCTCTTTCCCCCATATATACAGCCCTTAGGGCGTCGTTTAGACTTTGGGGTTTTGTTTAGATTAAAAGTTCGCCATAGATGCAACTTCGCGTACTTCGTTTGTGTTCAACGACCAGACAAAGGCGTCACAGAACCCCACCTTGATCAATAAAGCTTTCCTCTTATATTCGCAATATCCATATTGCAATCTTAGTTTCTTGCTTGTTCTTCGTTTGCCTGTAGGAAACAGACCTTCGTGGTCAGGTTGATCGTGCTCCGGTGTGGTCGATAACCTCTCGGAGTTGGTTTAGCGATTGCTAAGGCGCGACGTCCACGCACGTTCGTAGTCGGATCGTCAAAGTCGACTTCATCCAAACGATAGCCACCATCTCATCGAAAGACGGGACACCTTTGCCTCTATCAAGTGGTATCAGATTTCCAGGTTGCTCGGTGAGATTTTACAGTTTTTCATAGATTAGATTGAGTCTGTTCTTCATACCTACAGTCCACGAAAAAGCCAAAAAAAATTTAGGGTTAGTTCATCATATCCAAGCTTTGAGAGTTTTGACTACATCGGTTGCCGATCACCGCCTGCTGCTGGGTAAGAACTGGTAAGAATTTGAGATTTGCTTGACGGATTTCTGACACCCGCCACCACCACCACTTGTTAGTAGTCTGTAGGATCATATTCTTGTGTGTTTTTATTGCTGCTAACCATGCCAGGATCACAAGTCGACGAGACTGACTGGGAGAACTTTACGAACAAGGAGCTTCATGATAAGTTTCAGCAAATGATGAGTGTACAGGTGCAAGATGTGCTAAACACATTGGACGAGGCCATGGAGAAGATAGATGGCATGGAGAAGACGTTTGAAACAAAGCTGGATAACAAGTTTGCTGAATTGCTTTCGCGTCTTCCACCACCACCGGCTACTGCAGCTGTCCCACCTCTACAACAACAACAACAACAACATCGCCTTCCAAATCAAGTGGGACGAGCACAGCGCGTTCCCCTTGAGCCTGGTCAAGCTTCTGGTGCTGCTGTTGATGTTTATGTAGCTCTTGTTGCTACTGCAGAGGTGGAGGACCATAACGAGGATGAGGTTGACCAAAATCAGAACCACGTGCAACAACCAGCACCACCACCACCAGGTCGTCCTCATGCATATCATCGCAACGGTAGGGCTGCACCACCACCTGAGGTACATGACCATCTTCCTAAATTGAAATTGAATATTCCACCATCTGAGGGTAGATATGTTCCTGATATATATCTTACTTGGGAGTTAGAAACTGAACAACGTTTTACATGTTTACATTATCCCGAGGAGAGACGTGTTCCTGCTGCTGTTTGTGCTTTCACTAGTTTTGCATGTGTTTGGTGGTCTGAACATTGTAGATTATATCCTATTCCAGCTACTTGGGCTGCTTTGAAAACTGCTATGCGTACTCATTGGGTTCCACCATATTATCAACGTGAATTACTTCAAAAACTGCAGCGCTTAAGACAAGGAAAAAATTCTGTAGAAGAATATTATCAGCAATTACAAACTGGCCTGCTTAGATGTGGTATTGTTGAGGAGAATGAAGCTATGCTTGCACATTTTATGGGTGGATTAAATAGAGAGATTCAGACCATTCTAGAGTATAAGGATTATACTAATATCACTCGTTTATTCCATCTTGCTTGTAAAGCTGAACGTGAAGTGCAGGATCGACAGGCATTGGCGCGGACTAACTTTTCTGCAGGTCGACCTTTATCATGGACACCGCGTGCATCCTCTACTTCCACACATTATACTGCACCGACACCTCCATCAGCTGTTACCTCCAGCCATGATACAAGGAAGCAGGCACAACCACCATTATCTGCCAAGAGCACACCTATTGGGCCTGCATAGAGTTCTTCTTCTTCCATGGCATCAACAGGGCACACCAGTGATATTATTTGTCGTCGTTGTAAGGGAAGAGGACATTTTGCGAGAGAATGCAAATCTCAGCGTGTGATGATTGCTACTGAGGATCGTGGATATGAATCCGCTAGTGACTATGATGAGGAGACTTTGGCTCTTATTACACGTGAAGAACACGGTGGAGACGATTCTGATCATGAGACGCAATACATGGCTCCTGAAGATGCTGACAGGTATGAATGTTTAGTTGCTCAACGTGTTTTGAGTGTGCAGGTTACACAAGCTGAGCAAAATCAAAGGCATAATTTGTTCCATACAAAGGGAGTTGTGAAGGAACGTTCTGTTTGCGTGATCATAGATGGAGGGAGTTGCAACAACTTGGCTAGCATGGAGATGGTGGAGAAGCTATCTCTCACCACAATACAACATCCACATCCTTACTACATCCAATGGTTCAACAACAGCGGCAAGGTTAAGATAACACGTACTGTTCATGTGCATTTTAGTATCTCTACATATGCTGATTATGTTGATCGTGATGTGGTACCTATGCAAGCATGTTCCTTATTACTTGGTAGACCATGGCAATTTGATAAAAATTATGTACACCAAGGTAGAAACAATCAGTATACTCTTGTTCATAAGGATAAAAATATTACTTTGCTTCCTATGACTCCTGATTTCATTTTGAAAGATGATATTAATAGAGCTAATAAAGCAAAACAGGAGAAAAATAAGAGTGAAAATCAGATTGTGGCAAAAGAATTTGAGCAACAAATGAAGCCTAATAATAAACCATCTACTGTTGCTTCTGAAATTAAATTGAAAACTGCATGTTTATTTGCCACCAAATCTGATATTGATGTGTTAGATTTTAGCAAATCTGTTTGCTATGCTTTTGTGTGCAAAGAGGCATTATTTTCATTCGAAGACGTGCCTTCCTCTTTGCCTCCTGCTGTCCCTAACATTTTGCAGAAGTTCGCCGACGTCTTTCCACAAGACGTGCCACCGGGATTACCACCTATTCGAGGGATTGAGCATCAGATTGACTTAATTCCCGGTGCATCACTACCCAACCGCGCACCATACCGTACCAATCCAGAAGAGACGAAGGAGATTATGCGTCAAGTACAGGAGCTACTCGACAAAGGTTATATACGCGAATCCCTTAGTCCTTGTGCTGTTCCTATTATTCTAGTGCCGAAAAATGTGTTGTTCCTATTATTCTAGTGCCGAAAAAGGATGGTACATTGTGTATGTGTGTTGATTGTAGAGGCATTAATAATATTACTATTCGTTACCGTCATCCTATTCCTAGGCTAGATGATATGCTTGATGAATTGAGTGGTTCTACAATTTTCTCCAAAGTTGATTTGCGTAGTGGATACCATCAAATTCATATGAAACTGGGAGATGAATGGAAAACGGCATTTAAAACTAAGTTTGGATTATATGAGTGGTTAGTCATGCCTTTTGGGTTAACTAATGCACCTAGTACTTTCATGAGATTAATGAATGAAGTTCTACGTGCTTTCATTGGACGATTTGTGGTAGTATACTTTGATGATATATTGATTTTTAGCAGATCTTTGGAGGAACATTTGGAACATTTACGTGCTGTTTTTATTGCTCTACGTGATGCACGTTTGTTTGGTAACCTTGGAAAGTGCACCTTTTGCACCGCCCGAGTCTCTTTTCTTGGCTATGTTGTTACTCCACAGGGAATTGAGGTTGATAAAGCCAAGATTGAAGCTATTGAGAGTTGGCCGCAGCCCAAAACGGTCACACACGTGAGGAGTTTCCTTGGCCTCGTTGGATTCTATCGGTGTTTTGTGAGAGATTTCAGCACCATTGCTGCACCTCTCAATGAGCTTACAAAGAAGGATGTGCCTTTTGTTTGGGGTACTGCACAGGAAGAAGCATTCACGGTATTGAAAGATAAGTTGACAAATGCTCCTTTACTCCAACTTCCTGATTTTAATAAGACTTTTGAGCTTGAATGTGATGCTAGTGGAATTGGGTTAGGAGGTGTGTTATTACAAGATGGTAAACCTGTTGCATACTTTTCTGAAAAATTGAGTGGGCCTAGTCTGAATTATTCTACTTATGATAAGGAATTATATGTTCTTGTTCGGACTTTGGAAACATGGCAACATTATTTATGGCCCAAAGAATTTGTTATACATTCTGATCATGAATCTTTGAAGCACATTAAAAGTCAAGCAAAACTGCACCGTAGACATGCTAAATGGGTTGAATTCATAGAGACTTTCCCTTATGTTATTAAACACAAGAAGGGAAAAGAAAATGTTATTGCTGATGCATTGTCTCGTCGTTATACTATGCTTTCACAACTTGACTTTAAAATATTTGGTTTGGAGACCATCAAAGATCAATATGTGCATGATGCTGAATTTAAAGATGTATTGCAGAATTGTAAAGAAGGGAGAACATGGAACAAGTTCGTCGTTAATGATGGATTTGTGTTTCGTGATAACAAGCTATGCATTCCAGCTAGCTCTGTTCGTCTTTTTTTGTTGCAGGAGGCGCATGGAGGAGGATTAATGGGACACTTTGGCGTGAAGTAGACGGAGGACGTACTTGCTACACATTTCTTTTGGCCAAAGATGCGACGGGATGTTGAGCGTTTTGTTGGTCGCTGCACTACATGTCAAAAAGCTAAGTCACGACTCAATCCTCATGGTTTATATATGCCTTTGCCTGTCCCTAGTGTTCCTTGGGAAGATATATCTATGGACTTTGTTTTGGGTTTACCTCGAACAAAGAAGGGGAGGGATAGCATATTTGTTGTCGTGGATAGGTTCTCGAAGATGGCACACTTTATACCATGTCATAAAAGCGATGATGCTGCTAATGTTGCTGATTTGTTCTTTCGTGAAATTATTCGCTTGCATGGTGTGCCAAATACTATTGTTTCAGATCGTGATACTAAATTTCTTAGCCACTTTTGGAGATGTTTATGGGCTAAGTTGGGGACTAAACTGCTTTTTAGTACTACTTGTCACCCCCAAACTGATGGACAAACTGAAGTAGTCAACGGAACTTTGTCTACTATGCTTAGAGCTGTTTTGAAGAATAATAAGAAAATGTGGGAAGAATGCTTGCCTCATATTGAATTTGCTTATAATCGTTCGTTGCATTCTACTACTAAGATGTGCCCTTTTGAAATTGTCTATGGTTTCCTACCTCGTGCACCAATTGATTTGTTGCCCCTTCCATCTTCGGAGAAGGTTAATTTTGATGCTAAACAACGTGCTGAATTGATCTTAAAAATGCATGAGTTAACTAAGGAAAATATTGAGCGCATGAATGCTAAATATAAACTTGTTGGAGATAAGGGTAGAAAACGTGTTGTATTTGCACCTGGAGATCTTGTTTGGTTACATTTGCGTAAGGATAGGTTTCCTAATTTGCGCAAGTCAAAGCTAATGCCACGTGCTGATGGTCCTTTCAAGGTGTTAGAGAAAATAAATGGTAATGCATATAAACTTGAGCTGCCTACAGATTTTGGGGTTAGTCCCACATTTAACATTGCAGATTTGAAGCCTTACTTGGGTGAGGAAGATGAGCTTCCGTCGAGGACGACTTCAATTCAAGAAGGGGAGGATGATGAGGACATCACTAACAAGGTTACACCTACAGCTCCAACTGACACATATACAGGACCAATTACTAGAGCTCGCGCACGCCAATTAAATTACCAGGTACTTTCGTTTCTTGGTAATGAATCTAATGTTCATGAGAATATGATGCTGCCTAAATTGGATACATTTGTCTTGCTTACAAATGAAGGGCCTAGCTTGGACAAGAAGGATGAACATTGGAGCAAGATCAAGCATGGAGATGATGGCATGCGCAAGGGGAACAAGAATGGAGTTTCAATTGATGATTTCAGGACTCTGAAGCCACCATAATGAGTGCGAGAAGCCTTGGACGAAATATACAAGATGCCACTTCATAAATTTCGTCCAGAGGCTATTATAGGTGCTGCGTCACCTTATTATTGGGCCAGGCCCATGTAATTTCGAAATACTTGAGTATAGGCTGTTTTTAGAGTCCGTATGTGTGGGGAAATAAGAGTTAGGGTTGGTTTCGGACCCCCTCCACCAAGGGCCACGAAATTCCCCCCTCTTTCCCCCATATATACAGCCCTTAGGGCATCGTTTAGACTTTGGGGTTTTGTTTAGATTAAAAGTTCGCCATAGATGCAACTTCGCGTACTTTGTTTGTGTTCAGCGACCAGACAAAGGCGTCACAGAACCCCACCTTGATCAATAAAGCTTTCCTCTTATATTCGCAATATCCAATTGCAATCTTAGTTTCTTGCTTGTTCTTCGTTTGCCTACAGGAAACAGACCTTCGTGGTCAGGTTGATCGTGATCCGGTGTGGTCGATAACCTCTCGGAGTTGGTTTAGCGATTGTTAAGGCGCGACGTCCACGCACGTTCGTAGTCGGATCGTCAAAGTCGACTTCATCCAAACGATAGCCACCATCTAATCGAAGGACGGGACACCTTTGCCTCTATCACATCTTAGGATTCGTAGACCCTTGTCTTTTACAAAGATCTGCATGCCATCACGCATGCGCTTCCTGAGCCTTGGTCCCAGTGTTCTTCATGGTATCGGAGTTCCCTAGCTCAGGGGTGGCTGCAATGGGGGAGTTGGGTGAGTTGCCCCGGCAAGGGTTCTTGCCGGGTGCAGGCCGCCCCGGCAAGGGTTTTGTTTGGGGAAGCCTATCTTGTTGCTTGACCTTCTTGTGCCACTGTCTTGGCGCTGCTCTGGTAGTCTTGGTGCTTCGGTTTCCCTCCTCTGCCCTGTTAGGTGTGGCCGTAGGTGTGGCTGTGACTTTCTGTGCACAAGTAAAGGTGTACAAAGGAGAGGCCCTACTTCTGTACACTGACAGGAGCCCCGGGGCCTGGGCCATACATAAGCGCGACACATTGTTGGGCTGGGCCTAGAACGGTGCATGGGCAGTTGGGGCTGGATTCTTTTTACCGCAGTAACTCCTTCGGTGGTTGCGCTTCCCCACGATCTGCGCATGACATGGGGGTCATGCATGGGGAGGTTGCCGCACGCTCGTGTCACGTGACAGTAAATGGTAAAGGGGGCGGCCCGCGCCTTCCCTATGAAAAGGGGAAAAATGGCAGGCGCGCCGCTCATTTACCTTCTACGCTTCTCCAATCTCGGGTTCGCCGTTCCTCCGCTTCTTCTTCAAGCGAAAAGTTGAAGCTCTTGCCTCCGCCCGCCACCGCCGCACTCTCCTTGCTTTTGATTCCTCACGTCTTCCTTACCCGTCATGGCACCCAAGTCCGGCAAAGGCAAGGGAGCGTCCGAGGACGTGGGGGAGAAGGAGTTACCGGAGAGCGACTTGGCGGGGCTCCGGACGCAGCTCGCCTACTTCCCCCCGATGGTCGGTACGGTCGAACTTAGGGACTACTTCAAGCTTCTGTGGGGGAGTCAGACGATGGGGCATCCGGCCACGCACTTCGTCCAGCCAAATTTGCTCAGGCCGGCCCGAATCAGTACCCCTTCTTCGTCGAGTACTTCTCCTGTGGCCTCTGTCCCCCTTTCTCCGATTTTTTCAATGATGTTATGCACACCTACGGCTTCCATCTTCTTGATTTTACGCCGAATGTTGTGGCGTGCATGGCTTTCTTCGCCCACCCCTGCGAGGGTTTCGCCGGGATGGTTCCCAGCATGGCGCTCTTCCGCCATTACTTCTATCCCCACATCCAGGCGGGGGACGCCATCTCCGGCTGCGTCACCTGGATTTCACGGACACAGGAGAAGAGTACGTATCCGGAGGGTGCGCATAAGGAGAGGTGGGAGGAGTGGAGGAGTCGGTGGCTATGGATCGAGGAGGATGACCCACCGGACTTCTGCCGAGTTCGTCAGAGCCCGCCGATCGGCCGCAAGGACTGGGGGAATGTCGACGTCAATGACAAGAAGCTCTCGATCGCCACCACCAAGATCCACCGTCTCGCCCAGGCCGGGCTCACCCTTGAGATGATCGGGGCCGATTTCATCCGCCACCGAATCGCACCACTGCACAACAAGGGGAGGCCGGCTTGGCTTTTCAGGAATGCGGCCGACGTCATGAGGCTCCGCCCTGGTCTAAAGCACAACTTCACGATGATGGGGCATGCCCATCTTTGCCAGAGGCTTTTCAAGCTTGACGTGGACCGCGATGGTAGGACCGAGAGGACCGGCAAGGCCGCGAAGGCCGGCAAGGCCGTCAAGGGGCCTCTGTTTGGGTTGTCGGCTGGAGTGGTCCCACTGAGGAACAACTCTCGCTAGTCCGACATTATTGCCATGATGCCGGACTTCAACGTGCATGGCCTTAACCCGGCCTGGGCCGAGCTGCCAGCGGTTCAGATGCATGAGTTTTTTTGACACCTTGTCGGAGGGCTATGTTCGCGAAGAGCCGGTGCTCATCCGCGACACCACCAAGGCGGAGCTGGATTATATTGCCGCCAGGGCGGCGGAGGCGGCGCTTGCCGTGGAGGCCGGCAGCACCGGCCAAGTGGAGGATGAGGCCAACGCAGCCGCGGAGGACGAGGAGCTCGCCGAATGGGCGAAGTCCGCTGGGGAGGCCAGCGGCGCTGGCACCGACACCGACTTTCCTCTTATCGAAGATGTGGTCGAGGAGTCTTCCGAAGAGGAGGGTGAGGCTGTCGACCCTCCGGCCACGGGGAGGTGGCGCGTCCTACGGCGGGCTGACTCTGGTGAGCCGGTCCGGCCCAGCAGTATCGGGCAGCGGCAGCAGCCCCAGGAGCAACTCATGCGTGAGACAAGGGCGATGAAGGCCGCGGAAGTGCAGAAGGCGGGGAAGACCGCGGTGGCAAAGAGGACGGTGACTGCTTCCTCTTTGTCCAAGCGTGGCCGGACCCCATCTTCTTCTCCCCTTGCAGATGTTGCCATGGATGTTGACTTCGATCTTGGGTCTCTCAGCTCAAGGAGGAAGAGGAAGCCAGTGGAGGAGGAGGAGGCGGAGAACGAGTATGCATTTTGCTCCCCACATTACCTCCTGACTCCACCTCTGTATTATCTTTCTTTGATTCGATGTTGTCTTCGCAGGGACATGGAGACGCTGGCCCGGAGGGCCGCAAAGAGGGCCAGGGCCTTGACGGGCAACAAGCCCCCGACGGGTACTTCGGGTACGTCGTTGTTGCTGGAGAGCAGCCTGGACAACAGCCCCCGGCGTAGCCCCCACACTAGCCCCCATCGTGAGTTCATTACTCACTCCTCCACAGATGAACACTTGGGTGTGAATCCTCGATGCTGACCTTGCCGGGTTTGCAGGAGTGCAACGGCAGCAGGAGGGGCCACAGGAGGCCACCCCTAACATGCCGCCCCCCTCAACTATGTCGTCCCAAGGGACGTCCCCGTCAAGGGCATCGACCACCGAGCCCATGCCTATGGAGGAGGAGGAGACGAACATGGGCGCCGGTGACTCTCCCCCGGCAATGATCGTTGGCGGGGAAGGCGCCACTTCTTCCCAGCCTGGTACGGATAAGTTGTTTGTTTTTTGTCCTTGCTCTGTCTTCTTCAAGTTGAGCCTCAACTCTGGCTCCGGCTCACCTTTTCTCCTGGTCTTTAGATCCTGCCTTGACGGACCAGGTGGATGTCGAGTCCATCATTGAGGAGGTCGTCAAGGACACTTAGGCCGAGGCCAACAGGACCGCTGCCGAGGAGGCCGCCAAGACCGCTGCTAAGGAGGCCGGCAAGGGGCCTGCCGGAGCGACCGGTGAGTCCACTGCCGAGGAGGCCGGCAAGGCTGCTACCGAGGAGGCTGGCAAGGCTGCTGCCGAGGGGGTGGTGGCTGATGACCAACCTTCCTCCTCTGCTGCCTCTGGCCCGGGTCGATACTTGAAGGTGAGCAACGACCTGTTCTTCCACCTCCCATGGATGGCAAGCACCAGGGATCCAACCGAGGCGGAGGTGTTCGACGACGAGGTGTTGTCTCAATTGTTGCAGGAATTCTCGGACGACTTTCCCGATGAGCTACCATCGGGTCTACCTCCACTTCATGGCATCGAATACCGCATCGACCTCATACCCGGCGCACCACTTCCGAACAAGGCTCCTTACCGCGTCAACCCCGAGGAAACCAAGGAGATATAACGTCAAGTAGAACAACTCATCGAGAAAGGTCATAAATGTGAAAGCTTAAGCCCTTGTGCCATTCCAGTTATTCTCGTACCTAAGAAAGATGGAAGTTTTCGCATGTGCTCAGATTATCGTCAGGACGATGCTATCACCGTTAGATACCGTCACCCTATTCCACGCTTAAACGCCATGCTTGATGAATTATGTGGTGCTACCATCTTTTAAAAAATCGATCTTAAAAGTGGCAATTACCAAATTCGCATTCAAGAGGGTGATGAGTGGAAAACAGCTTTCAAAACCAAGTTTGGGTTATACGAGTGGTTGGTCATGCCAATGGGCTTATCGGAAGCGCCTGGCTCATTCATGCGTCTCATGCATTTCGTTCTCCGACCTTATATAGGCGTCTTTGTAGTGGTTTACTTTGATGACATCCTCATCTTTAGCAAGTCGCTTGAGGATAACGTCACACACATCTGTATGGTTTTACAAACCCTTCAGAAAGAACGCCTCTATGCTAACATGGATAAATGCACTTTTGGCGTGGATAAGGTTGTTTTCCTAGGATTTGTCATTTCTTCACATGGTATTCCTGTTGATGAAACTAAAATTGAAGCAACTAAAACTTGGTCCCAACCAACGAATCTCCAACAAATGCACTTTGTGAAGGACTTTAGCACCATTGCTATGCCTCTACACGCTCTGAGCAAGAAGAACGCACCCTTTGTTTGGGGTCCTTCGCAAGACACCGCGTCTCATGAGCTTAAAACTTTTCTTACTATGCTCCTCTACTTGCATTACCAAACTTTGACAAACCTTTCGAGGTCCATTGTTACGCTAGCGGTACCGACATAGGAGGCGTGTTAATGCAAGAAAAGCGCCCGATGCGTATTTTAGCGAAAAACTTTCCAGAGCGCAACTTAACTACCCCATCTATGATAAAGAACTCTATGCCTTAGTGAGAGTTTTGCGTGTTTGGGAACACTATCTTCGACCTCATGAATTCATTCTTCACACGGACCATGAGACACTCAAGTATCTCAAGGGGCAAACTAAGTTGAACAAGCATCATGCTAAGTGGAGTGAGTTCATAGAGTCTTTTCCCTATGTCATCAAGTACATGAAAGGCAAAGAGAATGTTGTGGCAGATGCGCTTTCTCGCAAATTCATGATTGTTACCAAACTTGAGTTAAATGTTATTGGCTTTGAGCACATAAAATACTTGTATGATCATGATCCTTTCTTCGCAAATCCTTATGCAAAATGTGTGACGCACACTTCTTGGGAACGATACTATATCAAGGATGGGTATCTTATGAGAGCTAACAAACTTTGCATTCCCGAGTCGTCTCTACGTTTGCTCCTTTTGCAGGAATCTCATGGAGGAGGACTTATGGGACATTTCGGATGTGACAAGACATTCGCAACGCTCTCCAAGAATTACTTTTGGCCCAACATGTTCTGTGACGTCTCACGCTTCACCAACCGGTGTTTTACATGTCACAAAGCTAAGTCCAAAGCTCAATCCCATGGTCTTTACATGCCACTACCTATTCCATACCGACCTTGGGAGGACATTAGCATGGACTTTGTACTTGGTTTGCCTAGAACTCAAAATGGAAAGGATTTCGTGTTTGTTGTTGTGGATAGATTTTCCAAGATGGCTCATTTCATTCCCTGCAACAAGATAGATGATGCTTTACATGTTGCGAATCTCTTTTGTAGGGAAATCTTGCGCCTACATGGAGTGCCCAAGACGATCATCTCGGATCGCGACGTCAAGTTCCTAAGCTACTTTTGGAAGAATCTATGCGCCAAACTCGGCATGAAGCTACTATTCTCTTCAGCATACCATCCACAAACGGACGGCCAAATGGAAGTGACGAACCGGACGCTATCGATGCTTCTTCACATGTTGATCAAGAAGAACATCAAGGAATGGGAGCAATGCTTGCCCATCACCGAGTACGCCTACAACCATGCAAGACATTCAACAACCGGCAAGTCCCCTTTCGAGGCCTCCTACAGCTTCAACCCTTTGTCCCCATTGGACATTCTCCCTCTACCTCTACAAGTGCACACCAACATGGAAACAAGTGCTCGAGCAAGCTATCTCAAGAAGATGCATGAAGATACAAGGGCAACAATCGAGCGCCAAGTACATTGCCTCGCCACCAAGCTCAACGTCAACAAGACACCAATGGTGTTCCAACCGAGATATCTCGTATGGCTTCATCTTTGCAAGGACCGCTTCCCCAACGGGCGCAAATCCAAGCTCCTACCACGAGCCGGTGGACCCTTCAAGGTGCTAGCATGCTACAACAACAATGCTTACAAGATCGACATCCCACATAACAAGTACAATGTGAGCGATACCTTCAACGTCAATGATCTCTCTCCTTTACCATGGTGATGAAGATTTTGATCCGAGGTCGGATCTCTCCCAAGGGGGGGAGATAATGCAGAACATCCCTCAAGCATCCCCATGGACATGCCACCTGGATCAGTGACAAGAGCTAGTGTAAGGGCTATCGGACATAACGTGAACTCGCTCCTCTCCGAAATATCACTTTCACCACATGAGACATGGTTACTACCTAAGACGGAAACTCTATGCATGATCAGATACTTGGATGAAGACCACGGTCCAGCCACCTCCATTGGACAAGGTGGCGAAGCCGGCAAGTTCATCGACCAAGCGAAGAAGCTGCTTGAAGAGCTATAGCCACCGGACGTCCGGCCGGGAGCGGACGTCCGACGCCTGAAGATTTCTCACTGCCCGCAAAGTCCAGGCCAGATCAAGCTACAGGCTACAGATGACCGACCCACACCGGATGCCCGATCACCTCACACTTCGGACGACCGCCCTCCATCGGTCGACCGGCGACCGGACGTATGGCTATCTGCGAACGGCCGTAATCCCACGACAGAACTAAATAGCGGAAATTCGAGGACTTCCGGACATCCGGTCCCTCACGAGCCACCGGACATCCGGTACCCAGTGGACGTCCGTTACCTGTGGGAGTCGTTTACTTCAGGGTCGAGGCCCATGTACCCCTTCGTCCCCTTAGACTATATATACTCTTCCACCTACCTCTTTTAGGGTTAGCATTGTGATAGCTCATCTAAACCTAGAGCATTGCTCATCCTTAGTGGTTCATCTCCTTGAGAGACCGCGCCCTCCACGATGAAGATCCACACGGATTCAAGACCTCCTCGCGGAGAAGACATAAAGACCTCCTCACGGAGAAGACGATCGTTACTTGTATCGTCCTTAGTAGGTCGTGGATTGTGTCTCACTTTTTGTGTTGTCGGATCTAGCATATGTGTGACCTAAACTTGTTGATTTGAGTGTTCTCTTCTTGTTTCTCTCGTGGTATCCCTTGGGTTCTTTGTGTTCTTCCTCGGGATCCCTTCTTTTCGTGAAAGATCGGCCTCCTATCGGGTTGTCCCCGCATCACTCTTCTTACTCACTTTTGTTATATGGGATGGCAATCTAGAGTGACTTACCTATAGTAGAGTGACGACGAAGTTAAGCCTTCAACCTCAGGATGGTACGACATTTGACCCTTGTAACAGGCAATCATTGCCAACACTAGGAATTACGGTGAGAATGAACCAAAACCCGTTTCTATTAGAAACCCGACGGATTGTGCTTGATGACCATGATGAGAGCAACGATAGATGTTTAGTAACGACACAAGATCTATCAACCATGGAGATTCAGTATCTGTAAGACCACTCCTTTGGATGAAGGATTCAAGATCTCAATGGAATGTAGGCCTTATATTTGAAAGATGGCAACAGTGGAGTGAGATTCTTGTGGACGGAGTGACTTTGATTCTAAGGGTGGTAGCACCCCACACTCCCGGATGATCAATGGAAATTCCAGATGAATCAAGAACCTAACCTTTTCTTCTAGCCAACTTGAATCTCGAGGACGAGATTTATTTTAAGGGTGGTAGATTGGTAACATCCAAATTTTGAATGTGAAAAGAATTGCATTAAACTTGGTTGTGTTGCTTTCTCTTTGCTCAATTTTAGTAGGATTTGAAATTTTGAGAGTTTAATTGAATATGAAAATGAGAGGCAATAAAAGCATTTCCCAATTCTCCATTTTTAGATTCTAAGTTGGGTGTTTAAAATATTCAAAGCAACAGTGAGAGAAGATAATATGACTTCTTCAAAACAATACATTGAATATGCATTGAATATTATTTGGATATTTATTTGAAGTTAAAAAATACTTTGTGGGACATTTATAAAGCCCAAAATAATATTTTGTAAAAAAAATCGTGTATTTTGTTTTATATTGGGCCAGAAAAATGTTCATGGTTTTTCTATAATAGTAATAATGTTTTTTGTATATTTTTTGGTATTTTGAAAAGTGGTGTGATATTTCATTTTAGCCAAAAAAAACTTGTGTATCTTGCTACCAGTTTTCACCTTTTATCATGGGCAAAGTACGTCAAAACTACGTAGCCCATTTGATGTCATTCGCTCGCACATGCTAAGCAGCGCAACAGCTAGCAGGCCACGCATGTAGCAGTACCGCAGCCCACAACCCCCTTCCCTTCTGTTTTTTTTTTCTTTGCTTCCCTCAGTCCCGCTGAAACTAGGCCCGCCATGTCGTCTCCGTCCTCGGATTGGACTCCTCCTGCACACGCACAAGTTCTCCCTGCCTGATCCAAATCCTCGCTGATTCAGCAAAGTCTTAGCCCCTAGGCCACGACATCCCCTCTATAAATATTCCACAACTTCTTCTCTGTCGATTTTGGGCAAAATATTGTCTTCCCGTGCCCATTTCCCGCGGATCTGATCTTGCCGGAGTCAACTCGTGCAGGAGGACTCTGTTGTAGGGTGGAACCCTAGGTGGAGATCTTTCACGAATTGGAGGGGAATCCCTCAAGAACAAGAAGAACACAAGGGGGGAACTCTCAAGAACAAGCCCAAATCACACATCCACTAGACTCACAAACACATGAGATCCACAAGGTACAAGAACAATCAAAGGGAAATAAGATACATGGTAGAGTTCATCCCAATCCTATGAGGAGAGAGGTCTTGATAATCCACAAGGATTCTTCCCTAGAAGGGGTCTTGCATCCACTAGGGATCTTCTCCAAGATGGAGGTCTTGACCTCCAATGGAGTAGTCTCTCTCTCAAGAGGAAAAGGTAGGAGCAAAGCTCACATACAAATGAGCTATCATATTTTCTACCCTTAGAAAGAAGGTGGGGCGGTCTATTTATAGTCTAAGCCACGAAGGGGTAAGTGGAGAGGGATACAAGGCCAAAGGCCCGCGGCTGCGCACAGGCAGGGCGGTAGTACCGGACCTCGGGCGGTAGTACCTCTTGGGAGCGGTAGTACCGCCTGTAGGCGGTAGTGCCGCTTGGGAGCAGTAGTACCGCTTATAGGCGGTAGTACCGCCAGTTCCGGACTGGACATGCCCTTCTTCTTCCGTCTTCGCTTCCACACTTCCCTCGCGGATGGTGTAGGCATTCCTTGGCACTTGCGCTCCTCCTCGTCGTCCGTGAAGCTCCGACAATACCTATGCATGCACACGACTGGGGTGTCAAGTAGTATAGCATCCTAGAAAGGGTCAAGTGAACACGTGTAAAGGAGAAGATTCACCTTTATGTATGAGAAGTAGAGGTTGCACGTGTCACTTTCTGAACGGACTCGTGACATGGTGATGTCCATAGGATGCTCCGCATCATCCCCTCCCCTTGGGAAAGATCCGACCTCGGATCGAGAACCAAATCACCATGGGAAAGAGATGGTGTCGCCGTGTAGAAGTGGACGATCACCAAGTACTCATCATCTTGAAGCTCAAAGTTGTCACTCTCCAATGTCGCACCGTCTAGTGATTCCTTCATAAGGAGCAAGAACAACAAGCACTTGGAAAAACAAATGTGGTTAGCATTAGTGCAAAACCAAGCATTTAAGAGGTGATTCACCCAACAAGTGTTGTCATCAAGCATAGCATAGGGTGTGACAAAGGGTTGTGGCATGGCATTTAAGCACATCAATTGAGCACAATCAAGGTCATCATGGAAACAAGCATGTAAATGTGAGGTAGAGATGCACATATGTGTGACAAGAGAATAAGCATCTACCTCAAAGTCATAGCAAGTATGCATAAAATGCTCAATGAAGGATCTATGGTAGGCATACGAATCATTCACAACACCAAAGAAAATGAAGTGTCTAAACACAAGGGTCAAGTGCAAGACAATCCGAGCATAATGTGCATAGGGTGTAGTGAAAATCGAGTGGCACTCAACACAATAGAAGTAGCAATTGTTCAACATGTGCGAGGCAATCAAGTCAATCATGTGAAAAGCATTGGGACATGGCATATGTGAAGAGATGATATTATTGCAACCAAGCATATGATAGGGACAAGTAATCCACAAGTCGAATGCAACACACAAGGCATATATAACATGAAGCATGGCAATGTGGCAATGGAAAGTCGAAGAAAGATCTTTAGCATGTTCGCAAAGAGTCATGGTGCAAGTAACACGACTGGTATGATCCACAATGTTCATGTGCATGGATTGTGGTTTCTCGAAAGAGAAGGATATCACCTCGAAAGTGTGTCCTTGTGCATCCTTCACAATGCCGAAGCACCAGCAAGTGCGATGTAGAAGCATCGTGGTAGAAAGTGGTGCGCTCTCAAGAGCTCGAATGGTCAACTCACGTGAAGTGGAAGTCGACAAGAAGTCCAAGTATCCTACACATGCACACAACAAAACAAATAATGTATGCACATGGTAGATAAACACATCATCCATCATGATGGTTCTCTTCTCTTGCACATAACCATTAGGAGCAAAAGTGCATGAATAATATGATGCAACAATGGCTATATTCATGGCACTAGGCATATGGTGCAAAGAGGTAAGACAAGCATACTTCACAAGAATTATGTCAAAATCTCCAAATAAATGCGAGAATGCTATGGGGGCAATCTCATTGGCAAGACTAAAATCATGGTTGCGCTCAATGCATGGACAATCATATAGCATGAGAGAGGCAACATGTGGAGACATATGACAACAAGCAATCAATCATGTGCAAAGCATGGCAATGGTGGCTATCAACCGCATGAAATGAGCATGTATGTATCATGGGTGATGCACTACATGAAGCAAGCATGGTGATCAAGTTGTGCAAACTAGTGGAGCGAAGATGCAACACACTAGGAGAAGGCATGACAATCATGTCATGTGAGCAAATAGTGGGTATAGGTAATACACATGGCATAGCACAAGCATGAAAGCAAGATATGAGCAAAATAGCATCAATGTGTTGATGAGAGGCCATATGGAAATAGCAATGGGATATCATGACTCTCCCAACACAAGAATCAACAATAGCATGGGGCACAAAGAAATCATGGCAATAGCTACTAGTGTCTCCACCAAGCATGGAAATACACATAGTAGTATCATAATGGTGAATCATGGGTAACTGCAAGCAAGGGTCACAATTGAATGGCAAAATCATAGCAAGAGGCATAACATGCAAAGTGAACACGATAGTATGGGCATAATGTGACAAGTGGCAAATAGCCCATAGCCGTGTGAGAGCCAAGTAAAAGAGATGCGCGTAGTGGTTGCGCGAAGAGAACGGTGGTAGGGACAATCCACGGGATCCCAAATCGTCGTTGCTCTCTAGAGCTCGTTTCGTCAACTCATGGGATTGTGAGGTTGACGAGTTTGCAAAAGTACCTACATAAAACAAAGACAAAGGAAAAATCGTGTGTGCGTGGTATATGTACACATCATCCATCATGATGTGCACGTGCATGTGTTCGTTAGCACAAAATAGCCAATGCTCAAATAAATGAGATGTGTGATATAGAAACATGTCATCCATCATGGGAGGTTTGTTGTTATGTATGGCATAATGGAGACTCATATTGTGTAATACATCATGAGAAGTATGGAGGGCATTGTTATTCATGGAATGCATATGGTGCACACAATCATGGTAATCATGCAAGGTATGGCATGCATCAAGATCTCCTAGTATGTATGAAGAAACTATGGGGGTCTCCTCATGAGAATTAGTGGAAAAATCACATGGAGAATATTGACAACATCCAAAACAAAGCATATTTGGAACAATGTGATCATGGCATGGCATAGTAGATGAATTGCGCAAATCATGTAAAGGAAGCATGGCAATATCATCGCATGAAAAACAAAAGTCAATGACCATCATCTTGTCATCTATGCCACAAGTGCAAATAGGATTTACTTTAATGGGGCATGCATATTTACTATGTTGATATTGAAAGGATGCAATATGGGAGATCTCACTCATAACATATGACAAGTTTAGAGGGTTCTCGAACATGATGTAACCAAAAGAATTTTCACATGATACCCTATGGAGCATAGCATCACAACTAGGCAACTCAACATGCTCATCATCATATTCATCATAGATAGGTGGCATGTCTAAGCATGGATAATACCTAGTATGTGGTGAATCCATAAGGTGATCATCATCATGGGAGCAATCAATGTCAAGAGAGTCCACTAGTGGGACAAGAGAAGCACCATCACCTATGTTACCTTGTCCATTCCACTCAAGTGTAGGTGAGGAGGCAAAGACCAAATGGTGGTCATCATCATCAACTTGATGGAACCATGTGGGGATGCATCATATTCCACCATGGCCATCGTCTTGTCCATAGGAAGGACGAAGTCGTCGCGGATCGGCGCATCATCATATATGGGACCTAGCACCAAATGAGAAGACACAATAGAGGTGGAGGTTAAGTTGTTAGAAATCGAAATGGCCTCACATGCCCTATCAACTATCGCACTCTCTATGTGTTGGTGGCTCACTCACTCCCTCATGGTAGGTGCACTCATAGTCACATCTGGTGGAGTCACTCATCTCACTCAAGTGGTGGTGGTGGTGGCTCTCCTCACATGTGAAATGGGGCATCTTATCATATATGGGGCTAGTGGTGAAGTCACTCTCACTCTCAATATGGTGGCACAAGTCTCTCAACTCATCACCATACGCCACCGTGGTCGAAGGGAAAATCCCATCCTCAACCATGTCGTAGTCGTCGTCGTGGATGAAGGCCGATGTAGGCGTACTCGTCGGAGGTAGGCGAAGATGTCGTACGTCCAAAGGCGAAGATGCCTTGATAGCACTTGGTGAAGATGTCGAAGTGGTTGTTGTAGCCGTAGCGCCATCTTGGTGGTGCTTGTGTTGCGGTCTTCTTATGTGCTCTTGAAGTTTGGCCTTGGAGTGAAGTAGAGCTTGATCGGGCTTGTAGTTTTGTGCGTGTCGAGCATCTTCATGATGATGGTGTCGTTGTCATGCATGAGTTCGTAGAAGATGTCGTTCGTTCTCGTCATGCACATGATGTTTGTGACTTGAACGTCGCCGCTGAGAAGATGATGAAGCGGAAGAAGACTTGATGTCGGCCACCATGTGTCGGAAGTCGATGGCGATGTTGTCGGTGCGCTCTTGCATTGCTCGTTGTAGTCCGATGGTTTGCGCATGGATGTAGTTATTCGGCCGTCGATGTCGAAGACCGGCGATGATGTGCTTTGCCTATCCATCACAAGACTCGAGTAGAGGGTGAGTAGGAAAGGAGATAAACAATACCAAGATACAGTTTCCCAAAGTTGAGGATGTATCCCGTTTCACTCAAAGTGAAATGAAAGAATAGTGGAATTGGTACCGGACTTATTCACTCACACCTACAAAGTAAAGCTTATGGTGGAGCTTGGTGAGGATAGTGGCACAAAAAATTGATGCAAAATGTTAGCAAGAGTCAATAATGTTGGAAAAGATTCACAAATTCGCAAGTGAAACAAGTAGACCAATAGAAAAATGTGGCACACGGAAACACACACACAGATAGATAAATGGGGTTGTGCAACCAAGGAATGAGCACAAAATGTGGAATCCACAAAAAACGCTCGTGTTGCACAACTCAAGAGAGACACTAGCACGATTGTTCAATAGGCGGATACGACACTTGTGCACAACCTATAAGATGCAAAATGTATGAACTTGTTATCCCAAGTATGCTATGTGTATGATGTTTCGGTGTTTCGCACACGATGATCCTAGAAGATCAATATGGTAGTATGATATGCAATGTGGTGATGCTATGTCTATTACTTACAAGATCTTTGCTCTCTTTTTGCTTAAAAGATTATTCTTTTTTTTATATGGCCACTATGCGAAATGCACAAACCAAGATAGCAATTGTGTATATGCGGGAACAATCTTGTGGCACACGAGGGATGGTACTATGATAGCAAGATGATACCAATATGATATGGTATATATGCAATGGATGGTGTATATCGATGACCACTAATGTGCACAAGTAACATTGTCGGAAATACTCAAATGGCTATTCTCGATGGGCAAGTGACACAAAATGGGCTAGGGTTAACAATGCAATTGCAAGGGGTATATACAATGGTGTCATCGAGGTTACCGTCCGATGATGATGATGAGAGGCAATGTTGTCAATGGCGACCCGTTCCTAATTAGCCGAAACACCTTAGGAAATGGAAAAACCACAACTCAAAATCTCAAAGGCCAAAGTCAAATGGTGGTAGCAGAAAGCGATGGTGGTGGTGTTGAAGATGGCAAATGCGGAAGTGGTGGTGGTGTTTGAAGAAGAAGCACTCGTCCCTAAGTAGCCGAAACACCTTAGGAGACTCAAGTCACCACACAAACAACTGTAAATGCTATATGGGTCGAAATGGGGTTAGGTTGCGGAAAGCTATGGTGGTAAGGTGGATGATATGGTGGAGGGCCTAGGCAAACATGCCAAATTTGACAAAATTTGATGGATTCAAATGGTGGTAAAACCAAGATGAGCAGCTTGGGCACGTCGCTAGCTTTTCAACGAGCCAAAGAACACTCAAATCGGAGTTCGGGAGTGAAAGTTATGGTCAAAACGGTGAAACTCGGAAGGCTGAAATTGGGTGGGGCGGTAGTACCGCGTGTGGTTATAGGCGGTAGTACCGCTTGGAGGGGTGGTAGTACCGTTGGTGTCGGGAAAAATTCGCAGATCGGGATCGGGGCGAATTATGGGCGGAAATGGATGATTTTGGGGGCAAAATTGGATGGATTTCGTGGATGGAAAGTGGTGAAACTTGGGGAGATGCTAGATCCACTCGAAACTAAGCAAATCCATGGATCAAATCTAACAAAACCTCATCAAACCAACAAATCACAAACAATTGGGGCTATTTTGGTGGGAATTTTTGAAATTGGGCAAGAACACAACAAAATTAGGCTGTGATACCATGATGTTGTAGGGTGGAACCCTAGGTGGAGATCTTTCACGAATTGGAGGGGAATCCCTCAAGAACAAGAAGGGGGGCTCCAATTTCGTGAGAAACCATAGCTCTAATACCATGATGTTGTAGGGTGGAACCCTAGGTGGAGATCTTTCACGAATTGGAGGGGAATCCCTCAAGAACAAGAAGAACACAAGGGGGAAACTCTCAAGAACAAGCCCAAATCACACATCCACTAGACTCACAAACACATGAGATCCACAAGGTACACGAACAATCAAAGGGAAATAAGATACATGGTAGAGTTCATCCCAATCCTATGAGGAGAGAGGTCTTGATAATCCACAAGGATTCTTCCCTAGAAGGGGTCTTGCATCCACTAGGGATCTTCTCCAAGATGGAGGTCTTGACCTCCAATGGAGTAGTCTCTCTCTCTCAAGAGGAGAAGGTAGGAGCAAAGCTCACATACAAATGAGCTATCATATTTGCTACCCTTAGTGTTGTAGGGTGAAACCCTAGGGGGGTCTTTTCACACTTGGAGGGGAAAGAGAGGAAGAACACACAAGAACACAAGACACAATTCACTCAAAACAAACCCAATATCACATCCACTAGAGTGGCACACAAAGGATCCACAAGATTACACGATCAATCCAAGGAAATAAGCACGATGGTAAGATTCTTCCCACTCCTAGTGGAGGTGAGGTCTTGCAATCCAAGAGGATTCTTCTCCCTTGGGAGGTCTTGCAATCCACGAGGATTCTTCTCCCTTGGGAGGTATTGATCTCCTCACGGAGGGGATACAAGGAGCAAAGCTCTCAAGGTCTCTCAATATCTTTGCTGCCCCTTCAAAGGAAGTGGGGAAGGTCTATTTATAGTTTATGCTACGAAGGGGTACGAGAAGGGAGGGATACATGGCCAAGGGCCGAAGGCTGCGCGCAGGCAGGGCGGTAGTACTGCCCGCTCAGGCGGTAGTACCGCTTGCACGGCGGTAGTACCGCTTAAGGGGCGGTAGTACCGCTGGTGCCGGACTGTCCAGGTGCGGTAGTACCGTTTCGGCGGAGCGGTAGTACCGCAAGTTCCCGGTTGGGCCGGTCTTCATTTGCTTCCACGCGATCCGGGCCGAATGGGTTCTCCTTTGCGTCCACGGGATCACCTCCTTGGTAACTGAGGATGCACAACATCTCCTTGTGAGGTAGAACCCAATCCTCATGCGAATCCAAATGAAACTCGAAGAGGAGAGAATTCACCTCGTGCTCGATAGCGCGTGTGCGTGCTCTAGTCATTGGTCCCTTGAGCGCTCGTGCCGATGACGGGGTGTCCATGGGGATGCTTGACGGATGCTCTGCATCATCTCCCCCCCCCCCCTTGGGGAAGATCCGTCCACGGATCGTGGTCTTCATCACCATGGTACTTGGCCAAGTCTTGGACGTTGAAGATGTCGTTGACGTTGTACTTGTCACGGGGGATGTCGATCTTGTAAGCGTTGTCGTTGTAGCGTGCTAGCACCTTGAATGGTCCGTCGGCTCGTGGAAGAAGCTTGGACTTGCGTTCCTTGGGGAAGCGGTCTTTGCGAAGGTGTAGCCAAACGAGATCACCCGGATGGAACACCATGTGTGTTTTGTTGGTGTTGAGCTTGATGGCGCGGCGTTGAACTTGACGCTCGGTCGTGGAACGTGTTTCTTCATGCATCTTCTTGAGGTGGGCTGCTCTTGCACTTGCGTCCATGTCGGCTCGTTCTTGAAGCGGAAGAGGAAGGATGTCCAATTGTCACACCCTGCATTTTGTAACATGTTATTTGTATCTTGAAGCATGAAAATTTGGCTTTTATTTGGAATTGAGTTTTCTTCATGTGCTTTTTCTTGTGCTCATTAAAGTCAACTATGACCTCTTGTAGAATTCATCTCCATACCCAAAACTTCTGCCCAATTATCATGACAAGTGTTATATAACAGTATAGTATTTTCTTACAAAATTATTTTGGCCAAAAAGTATTTTATAAATTTAGTTTTCCAAAAACCCCTGAATTGAGATTTGCACTGCAAGTACTTGATTTAGGGTGAGAAAATTATTTCAAAAGGTTTATTTGAGACCTAGTAGTCATAGGACTCCCAGAAACCACAAAGGTATAATTTTAAAAGTTATTTTCCAATTTTATTTAAAAGCTTTTTCTTAAGGCCAGAAATGGTCTTTAATAGGGAAAAATTATTTAACTATTTCAAAAATATTTGCCAAAAATCAGAGAGACTCAGAGGACATATATTGTCCATATATAAGAGTTTCAACACTTGGTCATGTTCAAAATAATGGGCTAAACCCTCTAAAACCCTTTCTGGATATTTCAAGCTTTTGAAATATTTACAAAGGAAATTTTCTCCAAAAATTCCAGGGAAATTCTATCATGTCATATATGACATATTTGATGATCTTGATAAGTCCCATGCCTTGGGAAGCAAGAAAACATCCTCAAACCCCTTCATAACCATTCTGTCCATATTTGAAGTTTGAGCGACTTTACATTGCCAAACTTGTCCACATGCTCTCAAACTTGGTGCACATGCTAGAATGACCTAATAAGGCATCTAGACCAAATGGCACAAGAATTTGAATAGAGCAACTTGATCAGATCACCTCAAAACCCTTTCTGTTCAAATGCAAATTTGAACAACTTTACATTACCAACTTTTTATCTGGAGCTTCAAACTTTGTGGGCATGATCAATACCCCAAATAATGATGCTACACCAAGTGGTGCATCAAGGGGAGATGATTAGCTTGACTCAATCAAGATGAAACTGTTTCTGTTGATTTCTAGGGTTCACCAAAGTTACATTGGCTAGTTTCTTCAAATGAGCCCAAGTTTGGTGAAGCACCCTATTTTCTCATGTCTTTCAACCCTGTTAAGTGCCATGTCAAGTGGAGTTCATTTACTTGACCAAACACTGATCAAACACCTTCTGCAGATTTACTAAAACCTCCAACTTGATCACTTTTACTCTTCTCCATGGCCTATACTTTTTACCACCCGATCATTGAGTTACCAGCTACCTCCAATAACTTCCCCAGCACCCCAGCTCCATGATTGAGGGGTAAGAACCCTGTTTTACCTTGCTGGACAACAAGTTTTCACCAAGTCCCCAGTCTCCTCACTCTCTCTCAGCATCTCCAGGGCATCCAAGGCCTTAGGCCCTTTCTTTACTCTTTCCTCAACGTGCTAGACACTGTTGGACACGCTGGTTTGGACCAAAACGGCGAGAGCGCGATGATGCCAGCAATACGCACGCTCTGGAGCGCGCAACAGTGCACCTCCGCACGGTGGCTCCGGCCAATCGCTGACCCCGACAGCCTCGGGCCTCCCCTTCGCGCCAGTCGAGGCCCCTCGACGCCCGAAACCTCCCCGGCGCTGTCCCCCCTCCTCTTGTGCCCTCAAGTGGCCGACGTCGCACGCGCGCTGGCCGCCCGCGACGGCCACTCTGCTGCTTCACACGCGCACGCACTCCAGACGCTCCCCCACTCCTCTTTTCCCCTCAGCTGGACGTGGAGCAAGTCCACGGTCCTCCCCGGCGTGATCCCAGGCTCCAGAACCCCTCCTAGCCTCGCCTGCAACCTCGCCGGCGCACGGGTCCACGGTGGACCGTGGGCGCGGCTATATAAGCCCCTCCCGAGCCTCTCAAGCAGCATCAGCAGCTCCACTACACTCCACTGAGCCTCCCAGCACCACCCACTCCTCCCCAGGACGTCCCAGTGCTCGGGATCGACCGGAGCTCCGCCGCGTCGGGCCGCCGGCGATCTCGTGGTACGGGCCTTCCCTGCCCCTCCTTCCACCTGATTCGGAACCCCCTCGCCTCACTGATCCTTTCCCCCTTGTTTACCCCTCCGTTTGCAGTCGGAAACAACCTGAGCCACCACCTCCCGACGAGCTTCCGCCGTCCCACCTCATCGCCGGCGAACCGGACCTCCTCGGCGTGCCGCACCACCACCACTGCAACCGCCACTCAACGCTGAGTCCATCCCTGGCCTCTGTTGCCGTCGCCGTGGCCGGAAAACTCGCCGGTGAGCTCGCCGTCGCCGTGGCCGCAAGGTTGGAGATGACAGGCGGGCCCCGCCTGTCATCCCCACACCTCTCTCCCCCTCCTCTCTGCCGCTGACCCACGGGCCCCGCCCGTCAGGTTCAAAAACCTGACGTACGCGCGCAGGCTCCCGTGCGGCTGGGCCGGTCCGTCTGGGCCGTGCACTGTGGCCTTCTCTGGCCCAGTGCACAAGACGCTTTTTCCTTTTTCTTTTCTGTAAATGTTTTAAACATTTCTACAGAAAAGAATAATAATCCAAATTAAATAATTCCAACTCCTAAAAACTTGTAATATTCCAACCTATTTAATGGTACCACTTTCATTCAAATCCATGAAACTTTTCTGTACTGTTCAAATTTAAATTCAAATTTGAGCAGTAATACTCTTGTTCAAAAATCAGTAGATTCCATTCTGTTACTCCAAAACTCCAACTAAGATTTTTTTTCCCATCTTAGAAATCCCTCTAGTATTTTACAAAAATGAGTTGACATTTTTCTGAGCACTTTGATTTTTCTGTATTGTTTGTATTCTTATTTTCCCGTGGTTATTATGCGACGTATAGATCCCGTATTTGACGAAGTTGCTGTGGAAGAAGAAGGAGAAGGATTTGAAGACTTTGAAGACCAAGCCAATCCAGGCAAGCAGCCCTTTGACCATGATACACTTGTTCTCGGAACCCGTTTGTTTCCGATGCATGATGATAGGGTTACGATGGTGACCTAGATGAACCACCACATGATGCATGCTTTATTGATGATCTCACTATGTGCTAGATGACATGCAAATAGTTGGTCATGATGCTTATATGATGCATGTGTGATTTTAACCTTCGTAGTTAAAATCATTTGCATGAACCCATCGGGTGCCCCTAATGCCCGAGGGTGATGATGTGTTAGGTCATCACTTGAGAAAGAAGTAATGTGCCGGTAATATCATGTGCATGGTGGAATGATGGATTAGATTTATGTGTGACTACCGTCCCAACCAAACATGTGCAACCACACTACCCCTTATGGGACGGGGCTTTATTGATTACTTAGGTCGATACTAGCATGGTGCCCGCATTACTAGTGACGGGAAGACTTGAGGTCTTTCCCGGGACGGGGTCGTGCTTGGATAGACGGCCATGACTGTTTTTACAGGGCACCGGACACACCGTTGGTCCCTTCGGGTACGCGTGACATTGAAAGTTAGGGCAAGTCCCGTGATCTATTGTTTGTACCCGAGGGCCATGTACCAACGAGTGGACTCTATGTTAGTGTCATCTAAGGAAAGCTAATGACCGGGTGCTTACCCCGGGTACTTGAGGTACCGCGGGTCGTGGATGACACGGAAGTTCCCCAGATCTTGTGGGTAAAGTGTACAACCTCTGCAGAGTGTAAAACTATTTGAATAGCCGTGTCCACGGTCATGGACAATTGGGTGGTGCTACTTAAACTATGTCCAGAATTTTACTTCATCGGTGATGGAATGTGAGTGATAAGTCAAGGATGGTGACTTGACTCGATGAGTTGAATCATATTCATGTTGATATCGGTAACCTGTCTTCGAGGTTACGCGAGTTTATTGATGCATTAACTTGATGGTAGAATATTTGTTCTAGCCTTGCTAGATTGATCATTGTTATTCATATGCACTGTCACTTTGAACCACATCATGGGTTGCTTGCGAGTACATTCAAAGTACTCATTGGCTTGCCACTGGTTATTTAATTGGCTAGGCATGGAAGAACGGGATTATGAGGAAGAGTTCTTTGGAGACGAACATGCGAACTAGGACGCTATCCCAGTCAGAATGCCTGTAGGGTTAAGGCAGATGGCATGGGTTCTACCCGTTATCGAAGACTTCCGCTACTTATTTGCTATTCAGCCCGTGAGGCTCTATCTATGTAAGACTTGGCCATAATGGCCTTAATTCGTGTAAGACTATTGGTATGGATGTAAGACTCTTGTTATTTCAGCTTCTGTGTGTTCAGTGAGCATTGATCTCTGGGATCACTGTACACGTGCATTCGGTGATCTCGACTTCCAAGTCGGGGTCCCCACAGAGCTAGTATCAGAGCCATCCAGACTGTAGGAAGCCTTAGTTAGCATGGGCGTTAGTTAGTTGAGACCCCTTTTTAAAAACCTTCTGAACCTCTCTTCTTTTCTAAACCTCAGATTTCGTCAGCTTATTAACCCCTCCCATTCCACCTTTGTAGATGGCCGCTGTACCCGAAGAGCACCTGACCACTGGGTTTCCCTTACTTCTCGAGGATAGCCTCCAGGAGTGTCAGTTCCACCGAGCACCCATCCTCACCTACCTTGAGCATTGGGTGAGCGATACTGAGGTGGAGTACCATGTGGAAGTGATCGTGAAGGCAAACGATCCTCCCACAAGTTGGTTCTTCGAGGGACCCCAGATGGCAACACTACCACTCGCTGTCGAGGCTGCTGCACTCAAGGCACTAACCCGTCTCCGCGAGCTTCTTCCGGAGATGGCAGCCAAGATGGCAACTCGCTTCTTACCTTACCGGAAGGAAGGTGACGAAGAAAGCAGCGCACTAGCCCCTCCACTGAAGGAAGGACTCTCGCTTCGGTTCCAGACCTACTTCAGTCTATGTGCCGACAGCCTGGCACAAGACTTGGCCTCGGAATCAATGAAGCTTCGAGAAGAACTTCACAAGACCAAGGCACTTCTTCGTCGAGCTCAAGAGAAGGCAAATAGGATCAAGAAGGAAGGAGCACCTTCTGGACAATCCGCTATCGCATACCGAGGCGGAAGGCCCTCCGAGGATGTATCTTCCAAGGGTGAAGAACCACCTCGGCGACGCCGGATGACGGCAAGGGAATATCGCAAGCTTTTCCCTGCACCATCGACAAAGCACCGTCGTATCCAACTCCTCCACTCCCCCACACCCTCAAGCGATAAGGGAGCCCAGATAGATGAAGACAAGGAGGAAGACCCAGAAGAGCCGGAATACGCGACCGAGCATTCCGCCGCTTAGGCATTATTCGCTACTCGGATATGCCAGTTGTAACCCCTACGGTAGGATAGGTCGTGTAACCCCTATGCGCAGTCGAGTCCTTGTATGGTTCATATGAAACCATCTAGTGTTTGCTTTTGCTGTGTCTGGATGTATGTCGTATTCTTCCTTCGGGAATGTGTAAACGACTACCTCACCCATTTGGATTTTTAATGAATGTGTTTTGGCCTTACGGCCCTTGCATGATTTGATTTAGTGTCACACCGACCCCCTTACTAGGCACCCATCTATCTTGCTTTCCCTCTTCCGAGTCATGAGACCTTTTACCGCTCCAACAGGATGCCTGTTGTAACTCGTACTGGTACCTCTACCCAGCAGCCCGAAGCCGGAGCATCCTCTCAGCCAGAGGTAGGCCATGACCAAACCAACTACCAAGCTCCACCACCACCTCCTCCAAGCATGGACATGGCTCAGCTTCTCCAAGCTTTCCGAGAGGAACGCCAAGCCAACACTGCAGCCCTTCAGCTGATTGCTCAAGCTGTCACCAACAACCGCCAGCCGGCGGGGAATGGCAACGGACGTTCCACGTTGGCAGAGTTCAAGAAGCATGCACCGCCAACTTTCATCGAGACTGATGAACCCCTGGATGCAGACGACTGGGTCCGTTCCATTGAGGAAATTCTGGAACTAGTCGGATGCACCGAAGATCGCGAGAAGGTGGCTTATGCAGCCCACTGCCTCGGGGGGACTGCTAGAGCTTGGTGGGATGGATTCAAGGTCATGCATGCTGAACAAGACATCACTTGGGTTAACTTCAAGTCAGAATTCCGCAAGGCCCACATTCCTTCCGGAATCATGGCTATCAAAAAGCGCGAGTTCCGAGCCCTGAAGCAAGGAAGTGGCACTGTCAAGGAGTACATGCAGAAGTTCAGTGTTCTGTCAAGGTACGCCCCTGAAGATGTCAGCACTGATGCTGCCAAAAGGGAGCGCTTCATGGAAGGCCTTAATCAGACTCTGCAATACTCGCTTGTCGTGTGCGACCGCCCGTCTTTGCCTGACCTGGTGAACAAGGCACTCATGCTTGAAGACAAGCGGCGTGCTTTGGAAGACACTCGCAAGCGCAAGTTGGTCAGTAAGGGAAGTTCCAGCAACCAGAAGCCTCGTCCGTGGCAGTCAGCCCCGGCCAAGCCAACCTATCAGCAACCAAGAGCTCCTGCACCTCGTGCCAACCCTCAGCCTCAGCAGTATGCCAACCCCAGGCCAGCTTTCAACCCCAATACCAGTGGTGGCAACAAGATCAACGCTCCAAACCAAGTCACTTGCTTTGGATGTGGTCAGCCCGGACACATCTCAAGGGTGTGCCCTAACAAGAAGCCTGATGCCCCGCGCCCCAATGCGCAGAACCAGGGACAAGGCCGTGGAATGCCACCAAGGAACCCAGCTCCTCGCAATCCACCGAACTATGGGAAGGGGCGTGTGAATCACGTCACTGCTGAAGAAGCCCAGGAAGACCCGGACGTCGTGCTGGGTACGTTCCTTGTCAACTCAGCACCTGCAACTGTCTTGTTTGATTCTGGTGCAACGCATTCATTTGTCACTCAAAGATTTGCATTAAAAAGTGACATGACCCCTACACCCCTGAATAACCCTATGGTGGTACAAACCCCCGGAGCCGAGATGAGAGCCAAGATAGGCTGTAAAGGAGTCGGTATTACCATTAACGGTGTAGACTTCCTAGCAGACCTTATCGTCCTGAGATCGCAAGGCTTGGATGTGATCCTAGGCATGAATTGGCTCAGCAAGCACCAAGGCTTGTTAGACTGTGCCAATCGGACAGTCACTGTGACCAATGACCAGGGAGTCGAAGTCAAGTTTGCTCCCAACTCCTCTTCTGCTCAAGCCGCTAAAGTCAACTATTTGTCTGAAGTTGGGCTAGATCAAGTACCGGTGGTATGTGAGTATCCTGATGTCTTTCCGGATGAACTACCGGAAATGCCCCCTGACCGTGACATTGAGTTCATCATCGAGCTCGTACCCGGAGCAGGAGCCATCTATAAGAAGCCTTATAGAATGGGGACGGAAGAATTAGCCGAGTTGAAGAAGCAGCTGGAAGAGCAGCTAAGGAAGGGATTTATCCGCCCAAGTGCCTCCCCTTGGGGATCTCCTGTTCTGTTTGTGGCAAAGAGGGACGGTACCATCCGCTTATGCATTGACTATCGTTCCCTCAATGAAGTTACAATCAAGAACAAGTACCCACTTCCCAAGATCGAAGATCTGTTTGATCAGCTCAGCGGAGCCAAGGTATTCTCCAAGATCGACCTCAGATCTGGGTACTACCAGCTGAAGATCAGACCCCAAGATATTCCGAAGACGGCATTCGTAACCAGATATGGCCTGTACGAGTGCACGGTCATGTCTTTTGGGTTAACCAATGCCCCAGCTTACTTCATGTATCTCATGAATAAAGTCTTCATGGAATATTTGGACAAGTTTGTTGTTGTCTTCATTGATGACATTCTTGTGTTCTCGAAGTCGGAGGAAGAGCACGAGCAACATCTGAGGATGGTCCTAGACAAGCTTCGTGAGCACCAACTGTATGCCAAATTCAGCAAGTGTGAGTTCTGGATGCATAAAGTTGGATTCTTAGGTCATGTCTTGACCGAGGAAGGATTATCTGTTGATCCTGCAAAAATCGAAGCTGTGACCCAATGGCAATCTCCAACGACAGTCAAGGAAGTCAGAAGCTTCCTCGGACTAGCGGGCTATTACCGCAAGTTCGTGGAAGGATTCTCTAGCATTGCACGACCAATGACTCAGCTCCTCAAGAAGGACAAGAAGTTCGAGTGGACGCCAAATGCGAAGAAAGCTTCCAAGAGCTCAAGAAGAGATTGACCACCGCCCCAGTTCTGGCAACACCTGATATTCACAAGGAGTTCGTGATATATTGTGATGCCTCTCGAACCGGATTGGGAAGCGTTCTGATGCAAGAAGGCCGCGTCATAGCATACCTCTCCAGGCAGCTACGACCCCATGAGGAGAACTACGCTACTCACGATCTTGAGCTAGCAGCAGTAGTTCATGCCTTGAAGACATGGCGGCATTACCTCCTAGGGAAACGGTGTGAGATTTACACAGACCACAAAAGTTTGAAGTACATTTTCACCCAAAAGGAATTGAACATGAGGCAGCGGAGATGGTTGGAACTCATCAAAGACTATGACCTCAGTGTTCAGTATCACCCTAGGAAGGCTAACGTGGTGGCCGATGCCTTAAGCAGGAAGGCTTGCTCTTTGAATGCCGTTATTCAAGAAAGGCAGCCAACCTTGTTTAAGGAGATCGAACAATTCAGTTTGGAGTTGGTCACCCCTGGATTTCTGGATCATTTGGAAGTCAGACCGACCCTGTTGGACGACGTCAAGAAGGCACAAGATGGACACGCAAGCATCGAAGGCATCAAGAAGAAGATGAAGCTGGGCAAGGCCCCAGGATTCTCCGAAGACGAGCACGGGATTGTTTGGTACAAAGGTCGCATCTGCGTACCAAACAACACCGAGCTGAAGACGCTGATTCTACAAGAAGCCCACGACACTCCGTATTCCATCCACCCCGGAGGAACCAAGATGTACCAAGACTTGAAGGCACGATTCTGGTGGCACGGTATTAAGAGAGAGATTGCAACCTATGTTGCAAAGTGTGATGTGTGCCAAAGGGTCAAGGCTGAATATCAGCGACCTGCTGGATTGCTTCAACCACTCAAGGTTCCTGAGTGGAAGTGGGATAAAGTCGGGATGGACTTCATCACTGGATTACCAAGGTCGAATAGAGGACATGACTCCATCTGGGTCATAGTCGATCATTTGACCAAGGTGGCCCACTTCATTCCTGTCAAGACCACTTATGATGGCAACCGGCTGGAAGCTCTCTATATCGACCGAATCGTAAGTCTTCACGGCGTTCCCAAGGAGATTGTGTCAGATCGAGGAACCCAGTTCACCTCAAGGTTCTGGAAGAAGTTCCAAGAAGCCCTGGGAACCAAGTTGTCTTTCAGCACAGCTTTCCACCCACAGACCGGAGGTCAGACAGAGCGAGTCAATCAGATTCTCGAAGATATGCTCCGAGCCTGTGTCCTGGCGTATGGAGCCAAGTGGGAAGACCGTCTCCCTTTTGCCGAGTTCTCCTATAACAACAGTTACCAGTCAAGCCTTCAGATGGCACCATTTGAGGTATTGTACGGACGCAGATGTCGCACACCCCTCAACTGGTCAGAGACTGGAGAAGGACTAGTCTTTGGACCGGATAATCTCCGCGCAGCAGAAGAGCAAGTCCAGCTAGTCAAAGAGCGATTAAAGGCAGCCAAGTCAAGGCAGAAGAGTTATGCTGACACTCGACGCCGAGACATGAGTTTCCATGTCGGGGACCATGTGTACCTGCGGGTAACTCCTCTGAAGGGAACCAAGCGTTTCCATGTCACGGGGAAGCTCGCACCAAGGTTCATTGGACCCTTTGAGATCACTGCACGACGAGGAGAAGTGGCTTATCAGTTGGAACTACCACCCGAGCTATCCGATGTGCACAATGTATTCCATGTGTCACAACTCCGGAAATGTCTCCAAGTTCCAGACAAGCCCAATCTCTACAAGGATGTGGATCACCAAGCCATTGATCTGCAGCCTGATTTGACCTACCGCGAGAAGCCCATTCGTATTCTGGATGAAGCAGAATGACGTACGCGAAGCCATACCATCAAGTACTTCAAGGTCCAGTGGAGCAACCACACCGAAGCAGAAGCAACCTGGGAACGAGAAGACTATCTTAGATCCGAGTTTCCCGACCTCTTTTAAGCCCTAGTTTAGGAATCTCGGGGACGAGATTCTTGTAAGGGGGGTAGGTCTGTCACACCCTGCATTTTGTAACATGTTATTTGTATCTTGAAGCATGAAAATTTGGACCAGCAAAAATTTTTAGCATCATTTGGCTTTTATTTGGAATTGAGTTTTCTTCATGTGCTTTTTCTTGTGCTCATTAAAGTCAACTATGACCTCTTGTAGAATTCATCTCCATACCCAAAACTTCTGCCCAATGATCATGACAAGTGTTATATAACAATATAGTATTTTCTTACAAAATTATTTTGGCCAAAAAGTATTTTATAAATTTAGTTTTCCAAAAACCCCTGAATTGAGATTTGCACTGCAAGTACTTGATTTAGGGTAAGAAAATTATTTCAAAAGGTTTATTTGAGACCTAGTAGTTATAGGACTCCCAGAAACCACAAAGGTATAATTTTAAAAGTTATTTTCCTATTTTATTTAAAAGCTTTTTCTTAAGGCCAGAAATGGTCTTTAATAGGGAAAATTATTTAACTATTTCAAAAATATTTGCCAAAAATCAGAGAGACTCAGGGGAAATATATTGTCCATATATAAGAGTTTCAACACTTGGTCATGTTCAAAATAATGGGCTAAACCCTCTAAAACCCTTTCTGGATATTTCAAGCTTTTGAAATATTTACAAAGGAAATTTTCTCCAAAAATTCCAGGGAAATTCTATCATGTCATATATGACATATTTGATGATCTTGCCAAGTCCCATGCCTTGGGAAGCAAGAAAACATCCTCAAACCCCTTCATAACCATTCTGTCCATATTTGAAGTTTGAGCGACTTTACATTGCCAAACTTGTCCAAATGCTCTCAAACTTGGTGCACATGCTAGAATGACATAATAAGGCATCTAGACCAAATGGCACAAGAATTTGAATAGAGCAACTTGATCAGATCACCTCAAAACCCTTTCTGTTCAAATGCAAATTTGAACAACTTTACATTACCAACTTTTTATCTGGAGCTTCAAACTTTGTGGGCATGATCAATACCCCAAATAATGATGCTACACCAAGTGATGCATCAAGGGGAGATGATTAGCTTGACTCAATCAAGATGAAACTGTTTCTGTTGATTTCTAGGGTTCACCAAAGTTACATTGGCTAGTTTCTTCAAATGAGCCCAAGTTTGGTGAAGCACCCTATTTTCTCATGTCTTTCAACCCTGTTAAGTGCCATGTCAAGTGGAGTTCATTTACTTGACCAAACACTGATCAAACACCTTCTGCAGATTTACTAAAACCTCCAACTTGATCACTTTTACTCTTCTCCATGGCCTATACTTTTTACCACCCGATCATTGAGTTACCAGCTACCTCCAGTAACTTCCCCAGCACCCCAGCTCCATGATTGAGGGGTAATAACCCTGTTTTACCTTGCTGGACAGCAAGTTTTCACCAAGTCCCCAGTCTCCTCACTCTCTCTCAGCATCTCCAGGGCATCCAAGGCCTCAGGCCCTTTCTTTACTCTTTCCTCAACGTGCTAGACACTGTTGGACACGCTGGTTTGGACCAAAACGGCGAGAGCGCGATGATGCCAGCAATACGCACGCTCTGGAGCGCGCAACAGTGCACCTCCGCACGGTGGCTCCGGCCAATCGCTGACCCCGACAGCCTCGGGCCTCCCCTTCACGCCAGTCGAGGCCCCTCGACGTCCGAAACCTCCCCGGCGATGTCCCCCCCTCCTCGTGCGCCCTCCAGTGGCCGACGTCGCACGCGCGCTGGCCGCCCGCGACGGCCACTCTGCTGCTTCACACGCGCACGCACTCCAGACGCTCCCCCGCTCCTCTTTTCCCCTTAGCTGGACGTGGAGCAAGTCCACGGTCCTCCCCGGCGTGATCCCAGGCTCCAGAACCCCTCCTAGCCTCGCCTGCAACCTCGCCGGCGCACGGGTCCACGGTGGACCGTGGACGCGGCTATATAAGCCCCTCCCGAGCCTCTCAAGCAGCATCAGCAGCTCCACTACACTCCACTGAGCCTCCCAGCACCACCCACTCCTCCCCAGGACGTCCCAGTGCTCGGAATCGACCGGAGCTCCGCCGCGTCGGGCCGCCGGCGATCTCGTGGTACGGGCCTTCCCTGCCCCTCCTTCCACCTGATTCGGAACCCCCTCGCCTCACTGATCCTTTCCCCCTTGTTTACCCCTCCGTTTGCAGTCGGAAACAACCTCAGCCACCACCTCCCGACGAGCTTCCGCCGTCCCACCTCATCGCCGGCGAACCGGACCTCCCCGGCGTGCCGCACCACCACCACTGCAACCGCCACTCAACGCTGAGTCCATCCCTGGCCTCTGTTGCCGTCGCCGTGGCCGGAAAACTCGCCGGTGAGCTCGCCGTCGCCGTGGCCGCAAGGTTGGAGATGACAGGCGGGCCCCGCCTGTCATCCCCACACCTCTCTCCCCGTCCTCTCTGCCGCTGACCCACGGGCCCCGCCCGTCAGGTTCAAAAACCTGACGTACGCGCGCAGGCTCCCGTGCGGCTGGGCCGGTCCGTCTGGGCCGTGCACTGTGGCCTTCTCTGGCCCAGTGCATAGGACGCTTTTTCCTTTTTCTTTTCTGTAAATGTTTTAAACATTTCTACAGAAAAGAATAATAATCCAAATTAAATAATTCCAACTCCTAAAAACTTGTAATATTCCAACCTATTTAATGGTACCACTTTCATTCAAATCCATGAAACTTTTCTGTACTGTTCAAATTTAAATTCAAATTTGAGCAGTAATACTCCTGTTCAAAAATCAGTAGATTCCATTCTGTTACTCCAAAACTCCAACTAAGATTTTTTCCCATCTTAGAAATTCCTCTAGTATTTTACAAAAATGAGTTGACATTTTTCTGAGCACTTTGATTTTTCTGTATTGTTTGTATTCTTATTTTCCCGTGGTTATTATGCGACGTATAGATCCCGTATTTGACGAAGTTGCTGTCGAAGAAGAAGGAGAAGGATTTGAAGACTTTGAAGACCAAGCCAATCCAGGCAAGCAGCCCTTTGACCATGATACACTTGTTCTCGGAACCCGTTTGTTTCCGATGCATGATGATAGGGTTATGATGGTGACCTAGATGAACCACCACATGATGCATGCTTTATTGATGATCTCACTATGTGCTAGATGACATGCAAATAGTTGGTCATGATGCTTATATGATGCATGTGTGATTTTAACCTTCGTAGTTAAAATCATTTGCATGAACCCATCGGGTGCCCCTAATGCCCGAGGGTGATGATGTGTTAGGTCATCACTTGAGAAAGAAGTAATGTGCCGGTAATATCATCTGCATGGTGGAATGATGGATTATATTTATGTGTGACTACCGTCCCAACCAAACATGTGCAACCACACTACCCCTTATCGGACGGGGCTTTATTGATTACTTAGGTCGATACTAGCATGGTGCCCGCATTACTAGTGACGGGAAGACTTGAGGTCTTTCCCGGGACGGGGTCGTGCTTGGATAGACGGCCATGACTGTTTTTACAGGGCACCGGACACACCATTGGTCCCTTCGGGTACGCGTGACATTGAAAGTTAGGGCAAGTACCGTGATCTATTGTTTGTACCCGAGGGCCGTGTACCAACGAGTGGACTCTATGTTAGTGTCATCTAAGGAAAGGTAATGACCGGGTGCTTACCACGGGTACTTGAGGTACCGCGGGTCGTGGATGACACGGAAGTTCCCCAGATCTTGTGGGTAAAGTGTACAACCTCTGCAGAGTGTAAAACTATTCGAATAGCCGTGTCCACGGTCATGGACAGTTGGGTGGTGCTACTTAAACTATGTCCAAAATTTTACTTCATCGGTGATGGAATGTGAGTGATAAGTCAAGGATGGTGACTTGACTCGATGAGTTGAATCATATTCATGTTGATATCGGTAACCTGTCTTCGAGGTTACGCGAGTTTATTGATGCATTAACTTGATGGTAGAATATTTGTTCTAGCCTTGCTAGATTGATCATTGTTATTCATATGCACAGTTACTTTGAACCACATCATGGGTTGCTTGCGAGTACATTCAAAGTACTCATTGGCTTGCCACTGGTTATTTAATTGGCCAGGCATGGAAGAACAGGATTATGAGGAAGAGTTCTTTGGAGATGAACATGCGAACTAGGACGCTATCCCAGTCAGAATGCCTGTAGGGTTAAGGCAGATGGCATGGGTTCTACCCGTTATCGAAGACTTCCGCTACTTATTTGCTATTCAGCCCGTGAGGCTCTATCTATGTAAGACTTGGCCATAATGGCCTTAATTCGTGTAAGACTATTGGTATGGATGTAAGACTCTTGTTATTTCAGCTTCTGTGTGTTCAGTGAGCATTGATCTATGGGATCACTGTACACGTGCATTCGGTGATCTCGACTTCTAAGTCGGGGTCCCCACACCAATGGTGACAATGGATTGAAGCCGTAGACAACCTCGAAGGGGGACTTGCCGGTTGTAGAGTGTCTCGCGCGATTCTAGGCGTACTCGGCGATGGGTAGGCACTCCTCCCATTCCTTGATGTTCTTCTTGATCAACACACGTAGGAGAGTTGCAAGCGTCCGGTTGGTGACTTCGGTTTGTCCATCGGTTTGAGGGTGGTACGCCGTGGAGAAGAGTAGCTTGATGCCGAGCTTGGAGCATAGTGTTTTCCAAAAGTAGCTTAGGACTTGACGTCACGGTCCGAGACAATCGTTTTGGGGACGCCGTGTAGACGCAAGATCTCCCTACAAAAGAGAGTCGCAATATGTGAAGCATCGTCTATCTTGCGACAAGGAATGAAATGTGCCATCTTAGAAAATCTATTAACAACAACGAATATGGAATCCTTTCCATTGCGAGTTCTAGGTAATCCAAGAATGAAATCCATGCTAATGTCTTCCCATGGGTGGAAAGGTATAGGGAGTGGCATGTGAAGGCCATGTGATTGAGCTTTTGACTTAGCTTTGCGGCATGTAGAACACCGGTTGGTGAAGCGGGAGACGTCACGGAACATCTTTGGCCAAAAGTAATTCTTGGAGAGCGTAGCGAACGTCTTGTCGCGTCCAAAGTGTCCCATGAGCCCTCCTCCGTGAGATTCCTGCAAGAGTAGCAAACGAAGCGAAGACTCGGGAATGCAAAGTTTGTTAGCTTTCATGAGATATCCATCCTTGATGTAGTATTGCTCCCAAGAAGTATGTGGTACACATTTGGCATAAGGATTTGCAAAGAAAACATCATGCTCATATAAGTCTTTTATGTGCTCAAAGCCAATAACATTCAACTCAAGTTTGGTAACAAGCATGCATTTGCGGGAAAGAGCATCCGCCACAACATTTTCTTTGCCTTTGATGTACTTGATGACATAGGGAAAAGACTCAATGAATTCACTCCACTTAGCATGACGCTTGTTTAACTTCGTTTGACCCTTGAGATACTTGAGCGTCTCATGGTCCGTGTGAAGTATAAATTCATGGGGTCGAAGATAGTGTTCCCAAACACGTAAAACTCTCACCAAAGCATAGAGCTCTTTATCATAGATGGGGTAGTTAAGTTGTGCGCCGGATAGTTTTTCACTAAAATACGCAATTGGGCATTTCTCTTGCATGAGCACGCCACCTATGCAGGTACCACTAGCGTCACAATGAATCTCAAAAGGCTTATCAAAGTTGGGTAGGGCAAGAAGTGGTGCGTGCGTGAGCAAGTGTTTGAGCTTAGTGAACGCGGTGTCTTGCGAAGGACCCCAAACAAAGGGTGCGTTCTTCTTGCTCAAGGCGTGTAGAGGCATAGCGATGGTGCTAAAGTCCTTCACAAAACGTCGATAGAAACCGGCTAAACCAAGAAAGCTACGCACTTGTTGAAGGTTCGTTGGTTGAGGCCAAGTTTTAATTGCTTCAGTTTTAGTTTCATCGACGTGAACACCTTGTGAAGACACGACAAATCCTAGGAAGACAACTTTATCAACACCAAAAGTGCATTTCTCCATATTAGCATATAATTGTTGTTTGTGAAGGGCTTGCAAAACCATATGGACATGGTCAACATGTTCCTCAAGCGATTTGCTAAAGACTAGAATGTCATCAAAGTAAACCACTACAAAGACGCCTATATAAGGTCGAAGAACAAAATGCATAAGACGCACGAATGTGCCAGGCGCTTCCGATAAGCCCATCGGCATGACCAACCACTAATATAGCCCAAACTTGGTTTTGAAAGCAGTTTTCCACTCATCACCCTCTTGAATGCGAATTTGGTAATAGCCACTTTTAAGGTCAATTTTGGAAAAAATTGTGGCACCACATAATTCATCAAGCATGTCGTCTAGGCGTGGAATAGGGTGACGGTATCTAACGGTGATAGCATTTATCGGACGACAATCGGAACACATGCGAAAACCTCCATCTTTCTTAGGCACAAGAATAACGGGAACTGCACAAGGGCTTAGGCTTTCACGTACATGACCTTTGTCGATGAGTTGTTGTACTTGACGTTGTATCTCCTTTGTTTCCTCCGGGTTGACGCGGTAAGGAGCCTTGTTAGGAAGTGGTGCACCGGGTACGAGGTCGATGCGGTGTTCGATGCCGCGAAGTGGAGGTAGACCCGGTGGTAGCTCATCGGGAAAGATGCCCGAGAATTCCTGCAACAATTGAGACAACACAAAAGGTGGAGGTGGTGAAGTGTTTGTAGGTTTGGCTTCCCCTTTGCATAGAAGCACAAGGTGGAAGACGCTCGAGGGGTTCTCACACGCTTCTCTCATCTCACGTTTGGTGGCTAGGAGGACTAAGTTTTTCTCTCTAGGCGAAGCGGCGCTCAATTTTGGCTTGTGGCTCTCACTTTCTTTTTGGTGGATCACTCTCTCACTATGATCTTCACGATGGGTGGATGCTTGCTTATCGGCGATCACTTGGCTTGGGGACATTGGTCGAAGCACATGTTCCTTGCCGTTCATCTTGAAGCTGTAGTAGTTGGTTCGACCGTTGTGGATGGCTCCACGGTTAAATTGCCAAGGTCGTCCCAAGAGGAGGTGGCACACCGTCATGGGAACTACATCACACTCCAAGGTGTCCTCATAGGCGCCGATCTTGAAAGAAACTTGTACCGTGTGCTCCACTTGAATGGTGCCGGAGTCGCTTAACCATTGTACCTTGTATGGGCGAGGGTGCTTCTTCTTGACCAAATGAAGCTTGGAACATAGCTCATCACTTGCCAAGTTGTGACAACTTCCTCCATCGATGATGACCTTGACGGAGCGTCCGTTGATGCCGGCCTTTGTGCGGAAAATATGGCATCGTTGGTCCTCGTCTAGATTTTTTTGGAGGGTCAAGACCTTGGATACCACGAGAGAGGGACTTGAATCATTGTCACAAAATACTTGATCATCTTCATCTTCGTTGATGCGCCGATGCATGGCCACATGCTCAATAGCTTCCACTTCGTCTTCGCTCATCGAGTCATATGTGCCGTCGTCGTTGAAGATCATGGTTCTCTTGTTGGTGCACTCGAAGGACTTGTGACCTCGGCCACCACATGTGAAGCACTTGAAGGAACTAGTCTTCTCGGTGTCGTAAGGTGGTGCCGAAGGTGAGGGAGTCTTGGGTTTGTAGTTGCTTGCCGGAGAACGAATCGAGGAAGGTGTAGGTTGCTTGGAACTTGACTTGTCGCCGGTAGTTGGTGATGCTCTCGTTGAGGTAGGAGGTGTCGAAGTCGCGGGTGCTTGAGAGTAGGAGCCGTAGGTCTTGGAAGAGTATTTGGCATACTTGAAGTCATCCTGGACTTGTCGCTCGGCCTTGGACGCTTGAGAACTAGCTCGAGAAGGTTGGAGTATGGCTGGAAGTCTGCAATCCGCTTGATTGGGTGATTGAGGCCGTTCAAGAAGCGGGCCATTGTTTGCTCGTCATCTTCCTTGACATTGGCTCGTATCATGGTAATCTCCATTTCTTGGTAGTATTCCTCCACCGTCTTCGTGCCTTGTTTGAGAAGTTGCAACTTCTTGAAGAGATCACGGGTGTAGTGTGTAGGCACGAAGCGAGCTCGCATGACATTCTTCATTTCTGACCAAGTTGTAATGGGTGGTTCGCCTCTTGTATGTCGTCGCTTGATCGTTTGTTCCCACCAAATGAGGACATAGTCTTGAAACTCGAGAGAGGCCATGGCAATCTTCTTCTCTTCTTCGAAGTTGTGGAGGCGGAATATCTTGTCGACTTTTAGTGCCCATGAGAGGTATTCTTCAGGATCGGTGCTTCCAGAGAACTTGGGCATAGTGAACTTTAGCTTGCCGAAGCGTTGCTCTTCGTCATGGTGATGATGGTGGTGTCGCTCGTGACGAAGTGGTCGCTCCACGAAAACGTGCTCCTCACGAAGGTCTTGCCGTTGGTGATGTCGTGGCACGTCGTTCCCATTTCGTCGTTCTTGCTCTGCTTCGCGGTGAGCGGCTTCCTCTTGTCGCTCTTGATGAAGTTCTTCTTGTTGACGTACTTGGCGGCTGCGGTCGGCGAAGATGCGCGAGGAGTCACAAAGGGCTTGTTGCGCGGTTCGTGCTTGATTGTCATGCCGTTCTTGTGCTTGCCGAATTGCATCGTCATCTTCTTGTACTTGATGTGGGCGTTGTTGCTCTTGGCGGCGCCCTTGCTCACGTGCTCGAACTCGATCTCGTAACCCATCGCCATGGAATGGATTGTCCGAAGAATGTCGATCTTGATTGACGCATTGTTGGGCTTGTCGAGGACGTGGAGGACTTGCATCCGTGGAAGAGTAAGCCGAAGATGTGATGGTCTGGCTTATTAGGGATGATAGACTACTCATATCAATAAGGAATTCCTTCTTTTCCGGGAGCCCATTCGGATAGAACTCCAAAGTTAAGCGTGCTCAGCTTGGGGATCGTTCCAGGATGGGTGACCGACCGGGAAGTTGCTCCCGGGTGCGCACGAGTGAGGACAAAGTGCGCAGAAATGACTAGTATTGATATGTGAGGCCAGTCTAGATCCCGCCAGGAGTAACGACCACCGGCGGGTGTGTCCGGGGCGTTACAAGTTGGTATCAGAGCCGACCCTCATGGTTACACGGATGTTTGTGGACAGTTTGCAGTCATGTTGTGCATGACGTTTGTGACCCGTCGTGGCACACGGCATGGCACATGTGCTGTCCTGGAAGCACAGACGGTTGTGCCAAGAGGGAACGTTCCTGTGGCCCGACGAGGACGTCGGTTCCTCTGAGTGAGGTTGTATGTGATGGCCTGGCTTATTAGGGATGATAGACTACTCATATCAATAAGGAATTCCTTCTTTTCCGGGAGCCCATTCGGATAGAACTCCAAAGTTAAGCGTGCTCAGCTTGGAGTAGTTTCAGGATGGGTGACCGGCCGGGAAGTTGCTCCCGGGTGCGCACGAGTGAGGACAAAGTGCGCAGAAAAGACTAGTATTGATATGTGAGGCCAGTCTAGATCCCGCCAGGAGTAACGACCACCGGCGGGTATGTCCGGGGGCGTTACAGAAGAGTTGTCACTTGAGCGTCGACTTGAATGGCGCCGTCTTGATGAATGAGGCGGAGACGTGCGGTTCACCAAGATGTGGCGGAACTCTTGCATTTGCGTGCGGAGGTCGGAAGTGAGTTGCTCGATGCGGTCGCCCAAAGCTTCGCTTTCTTGGTGAAGAGCTCGTTGGACGCCGAAAAGGTGAGTCTTGGTGACGTAGTTCGGTGCTTCCACTAGATGCTCGTCGGTCGGGTCGGTCGAAGAACTTGGCCTATCCATCATGTAAGTAGGAGGTGAGTAGGTAAATGAGAGAACAATACCAAGGTTACCTCTTCCGAAGATTGAAAATGTAACAAGTGTCACTCAATGAAATGCCACAATAGTAGAATTGGAACCGGGTTTGCTCCTCACACCTACAAGTAAAGAGGCCTATGGAGTAGCTTGGTTAGGATGGTGGAAAATTTTAAACAAAAATGTTATTCAAGATATCGATAAGGTTGAGAAGATTCACAAAGATGCACGTAAAGCAAATAGATCAAAGCCAAGAGTATCACTAGGAACACACGCACGGAAGATAGATGGGATCCGCACAACCAAGGGTGAGCGCAAAATGTGAGTGAACACGCAAAATGCTCTTGTTGTGCGAATACTAGAGAGACAATAGCTCGATTGCTCAAAGGGGCGAGATACGCTTTGTGCACCAACCTATGAGAGAAACGTGCCGTCCTCGATCCCAACTATACAATGTGTGTGGTTACTAAGATGATATGAGTATGTAAAGTGGCTCAATGCTATTGCTTATATGCTCATTGTTGCTCCTCTCTTTGCTTAGAAGCTTTAATTTTTTTTGAGAGTATGATGCTCGAGCCGATGATAATATGAGACAAGTATGTAAGATATGCACGGGAGAGACTTATGGCACTAAGATGACATGATCACTACGGTGCACAAGAGCGTGGCCCGGCAATTCAAAACTTGCTAGTCTCGATAGGTAAGCAACGCTAATGGCTCGGGCTATCAATGCAAAAGCAAAAGTTAAGTGTCGTCGAGGTTACCGTCCTTGCTTACGGTTAGCGGCGAAGATGATTCCGAGGCGCTGATGTCGATGTCAAACGCTCCTAAGTAGCCGAAACACCTTAGGAAACGCCAAATCGCAACTCGAAATAGGTCAAATGCGGAAGGTGTATGTGGGGCGGTAGTACCGCTTGACGAAGCGGTAGTATCGCTTGGCCTAGAGGAAGTTAAATTTTAGTGTCGCTTGACGAAGCGGTAGTACCGCTTGGTAATGCGGACCTAAAATTTTAGTACCGTGTGTAACACGGTAGTACCGCGTGTACGGGCGGTATTACCGCTTGTGTCGGGTAAAATCTGCAGTTCAAAATCGGGGCGAATTTTGGGGCGGAAAATGGATGATTTCGGGGCAAAATTGGATGGATTTCGAGGTGGATGGGTGGGGAAAGTGGTGGAGGGGCTAGATCCACTTGCCAAACGTCAAATCCATGGATCAAAACAATCAAATCTCACAAGAACCAACAAATTGCAAGAAAAATTTTGGGGCTATTTTTGTGGGGATTTTCGAAATTGGGTAATAACACAACAAAATCAAGCTAGAAAGTGGGGGGGGGATGGGACTCCAAGATGTGAATCAACCTTGCTCTTGATACCAAGATGTTGTAGGGTGAAACCCTAGGGGGGATCTTTTCACACTTGGAGGGGAAAGAGAGGAAGAACACACAAGAACACAAGACACAATTCACTCAAAACAAACCCAATATCACATCCACTAGAGTGGCACACAAAGGATCCACAAGATTACACGATCAATCCAAGGAAATAAGCACGATGGTAAGATTCTTCCCACTCCTAGAGGAGGTGAGGTCTTGCAATCCAAGAGGATTCTTCTCCCTTGGGAGGTCTTGCAATCCACGAGGATTCTTCTTCCTTGGGAGGTCTTGATCTCCTCACGGAGGGGATACAAGGAGCAAAGCTCTCAAGGTCTCTCAATATCTTTGCTGCCCCTTCAAAGGAAGTGGGGAAGGTCTATTTATAGTTTATGCTACGAAGGGGTACGAGAAAGGAGGGATACATGGCCAAGGGCCGAAGGCTGCGCGCAGGCAGGGCGGTAGTACCGCCCGCTCAGGCGGTAGTACCGCTTGTAAGGCGGTAGTACCGCTTAAGGGGCGGTAGTACCGCTGGTGCCGGACTGTCCAGGTGCGGTAGTACCGTTTCGGCGGATCGGTAGTACCGCAAGTTCCGGGTTGGGCCGGTCTTCATTTGCTTCCACGCGATCCGGGCCGAATGGGTTCTCCTTTGCGTCCACGGGATCACCTCCTTGTGAGGTAGAACCCAATCCTCATGCGAATCCAAACGAAACTCGAAGAGGAGAGAATTCACCTCGTTCTCGATAGCACGTGCGCGTGCTCTAGTCATTGGTCCCTTGAGCGCTTGTGCCGATGACGGGGTGTCCGTGGGGATGCTTGACGGATGCTCCGCATCACTTAGAAAGAAGGTGGGGGCAGTCTATTTATAGTCTAAGCCACGAAGGGGTAAGTGGAGAGGGATACAAGGCCAAAGGCTCGCGGCTGCGCACAGGCAGGGCGGTAGTACCGGACCTCGGGCGGTAGTACCGCTTGGGAGCGGTAGTACCGCCTGTAGGCGGTAGTGCCGCTTGGGAGCGGTAGTACCGCTTGTAGGCGGTAGTACCGCCCGTTCCAGACTGGACAGGCCTTCTTCTTCCGTCTTCGCTTCCACACTTCCCTCGCGGATGGTGTAGGCGTTCCTTGGCGCTTGCGCTCCTCCTCGTCGTCCGTGAAGCTCCGACAATACCTATGCATGCACACGAGTGGAGTGTCAAGTAGTATACCATCCTCGAAAGGGTCAAGTGAACACGTGTAAAGGAGAAGATTCACCTTTATGTATGAGAAGTAGAGGTTGCACGTGTCACTTTCCGAACGGACTCGTGACATGGTGATGTCCATAGGATGCTCCGCATCACACTCCGTCGGTCGATTTCATCACCTTTAAAGGATCCCAACCTCTACTCTTGCCCTATTATCCTCGCCTTGGTCTCATATATCTCCCCAACTACTAGTTCATGCAGGGACGCGTCTAAACGGTCATACTGACCTCGACCCGAAGCTCAACTCTGTCGCCACCGCTCCTGCTCCTAGCCACCATCACGGGAGTAAGCCCCGGTCATCCCTAAGGAGGTTTTCTGGTTCACCACCGCCTTGAGCACCTCGTTCAAATCATACACGATCTCAGGAGGTTCCCCTAGAGACCCCACACTCCAAGTCCGAGCCACCGCAAGCCATTCTTCTCCAACTCCGACAGCTCCCATCTCTTTCTTCCAGTGAGTTTCCCCGCGTCCGTTCGATCTAGGATGGACCGTGTAGATTAGAACCATGTTGTTTTTTGCTCAAATAGGTATACAATATTTAGCGTCTGTCCGTTGCATAGCCTAGCAGCAAACATCCTATGTCTATTGACATCGCGCCACGTGGCACACATACAGTAAACACAGTAATAGTTCAAGAAAATGACATATTTCTAACCCATTTTTAATTTAGTTATATCATGAGATCCATAACTCCAAATTCATCAATTATTTTTCATGTGTACTCATAGTGACCAGCAGAATACTATAGAACCAAAATTTCACATTTTTGAAATATTTAGATTTGAATTTGATCAAATTTGCATTTAAACTTCCAGAGGCCATATCTTTCAAACCGTTAATACAAATTAGTTTATTCTTTTTGCATTGTGATCCTATTAGCATGTATAATATATACCTACTGATATGTTTCTGTTTTTTTGTTGTTTCATTTGAATTCTTTGATGTTAAATTTATTTTAGTGTTATGTTAGTACGGATTATTCATCGATGCCTTTTTAAATTGTGTAGATTGTCCAGAGTGTGAGCGGATCAAAGTTAAACGTTAGAGTACTTCAGCATCAAGGCAAGTTTGCACTTTTGATTTTGCTCGTCATATATTATGTTATGCATGTGTGGTTTTTATGCTATGTTATGTGCTTGGTTTGATCTGTATGTTCTGTGTTGTCATATTTGGGTATTGATTGAACTATGCAAAATGCGCTTCGCATTGTCATGGTAGGCGTGGATTGGTCTTAGGTGATTCAGGAAAGTGGTGAGTGTTTATAGTTATAGTCTCGGGACTTTTTATCAGGTCAATGTGTCTTGGCAGAGCGCTCTATTGTCCCTAGAGAATGCGCCATTGACAGAGCGCACTTGAGCTAGTTTCGGGATTTAAATCAGGGGAATGTGGCCTTGGTAGAGTGCTCTATGGTCCCTAGAGAATGTACCACTAGCAGGGCACACTTGAGATACTTCTGAAGTTCTTGTCATGTCAACTTAGTATCCTTGGGATTCTCATGGGCGGATAATTTAGAGGTGGTAGTAAACTGTTATATGTTAGTGGAGGTAGGTGAAGACATTCTTCTGCAAACCAACTTGAGTGTTCTATTTTTCATACCTTGCTTGTGTATGTAGGTTTGCTATATCATTATGCATGATTTGCTAATACATTCAATGTATTGACCCTCGTGGCAACAACTTATCATGTTGCCGGATTTTCAGATGATCAATGAGACAAAGTAGGGTCGCAAGTCTTCACTCAACATTTCGCCAGTGGGCATTGATGGGACTCATCATTTGTTTATGCTACATTTCCGCTGTTATTAGTGAATAAATCTAGCTATGTGCTACTTAATAGTTAATACTTTATAAATCCTAGATCATATTGTAGTAAGTGATGCACTTGTTACCTTGATATTCCTATGTACTGTGTGCTAGCGAGTCGATCCAGGGAGTCGCACAGTAAGCATAGAGACATTGAATCTTATCAGGTTTGGGTCGTTACAGATGATATCAGAGCAGTGTGTTGACTCTAGGTCGTGACCTTAGACAATGGAAAAGGAAAAGCCATAGGACTGAAACCTTATTTTACAACCTTATTGTACTTGATAGTTCATACTCTTGTACTCATATCTTTTCCTTTCAAGTATAGATGACCCCTGTAAATATAATAGCCTCATTCGAGGAGTTTTAGTTGGCACACCACCACTACTAAGTTGAGTCACATAAACGATTTCTGGTAGCCTGATGAGATCATATCTCTTGTGGATATGACCTTACCTGTAGGTTTTGCTTGTGTGGTGCGACTTGTGTGATTTGTTTGATTTGGGGTTTGTTGCTAGCATATGGGTAGTGTTTTCTGTCTGTCTATATCCTAATACATGCTACAATCCAATGACCACATGCGCTGGTAGCCGACAAGGAGTAAGTACAATCTTGCTGAAGGAAGAACCCTATAGGAACCTATAATTCATTCGTAGATGTTTTATTGTAGTTGACGCAAACCTGAGAGTTGACATGAATGATAGATATTTTGTTTGGCATTCTGAACCATTGGATTTATCCGCACCCAGCTCACGAACAAGAGAAATGTTTGCAATGCTTGTGAGAATGCCCGAGTGTTAGAATGCGAGAATCACTAAACCATATACAAGGTAATTATTTGGGTGCGGAATGGATTGATCACCATGCTGACTTACTCTTATTATTCACTTTTTTATATGGGGTGGTAATCTTGAGTGGCCTACAGATAATAGAGTGATGACGAAGTTAAGCCTTCAACCTTAGAATGGTACGACGTTTGACCCTTGTAACAGGCAACCATTGCCAAAACTAGGATTTTCGGTGAGAATGAACCAAAACCCATTTATGCTAGAAACCCGAAGGATTGTGCTTGATGACCACCATGAGAGCAATGACAGATGTTTAGTAATGGCACAAGATCTATCAATAATGGAGACTCAGTATCTGTAAGACCACTCCTTTGGATGAAGGATTCAAGCTCTCAATGGAGTGTAGGCCTTATATTTGAAGGATCACATGAATGGAGTCAGATTCTTGAGGACCCAATGACTTTGATTCTAAGGGTGCTAGCACCCCACACTCTCGGATGATCAATGCAAATTCAAGAAGAACCCTAAACCTGACCTTTTGTAATATCCGAAAATTCATATTTGGTATGTTAATATGATCATTGCTTTTCATCATGATTCTATGAATATTTAAAGTTTCTGAATATTTAAAGTGCTTTCCAACCCCAGGCAATATATTTGGAGTGGACATAATATAACTTCTCCCCTTTTAGTTATATTTTGAAAATGCTAAGAATTTTTTTGGATCTCACATGATTTATTTTGGGTATTTTAGAAACTCAAAGTTATTTTATAGTTGTTATTATAATGCTCTTTGTAGGCTCCTATAGCATATATTTTGTTTTCTTCACAAAAGTGCATTTTGTTGTAAAAAAAATGTTCACTGTTTTCTAAAATAGATATGGTATTTTACAGTGTGTTTGTATTATTTCATTTATTTAGTTTGGTATTTTATTTAGCTAACTTCACTTCTTGTAGCAAGGTTCCTAAAAGAAAAAGAAAGGGAAGAGGTCACACTATGCAGTCGGGCTGTACAGCAGCCCAACTCCTTTTCTTCACTCACGCGTGCTAAGCGGCAGCAGGCCGCCCATTGTCTCCAGTGCATCCACAGCCCATCTCGCAAGCACACCCCTCTCTGCACTTTTTCTTCTTCTTTTTCTCTCTGGGACACCGACACCCCAACCCCATTTGTCATCTTCTTCCCCTCGCTCGGTTTCTAGCACAAGCACGACTCCGAGCCATAACCAACTCGAATTGATCGATTTGATCGGTCATGTGACTCCACACGTGATTTGATGCCCTACATCAATTCCCGGATCCCTCCTCTACCGATTGTTTGCCAAAACCAGCGCCTCCCATGCCCTAGAACGCCCCCACAATCTCGTCGGAGCTGTGCCGCCGCAGGAGCTCTCGTCGGTTCATTCCGTCGACACAGAAGGTTCCCAGCGCCCCCTTACCCTCGGTTGTCTTCGCCTTGACCTCCTCTGTCCCGCCACTCATCTATCTCGCCCAGGGGAGCACCATACCAAGCACCTGGACCTCTGCCCGAAGAAGTTCACTATCGTCGTTGCTCCAGACGATTGACGCCGCCCCTGCAGACCGTTCCCGATCCCGAGAAGTGCACCTTATGGGGCGCCGTGCCACGCCGTGTCCGACTCGATCCTCTTCGAGTCCACCTAAGCCCTCAGACCTCCCCACTTGAGAAGTCCGAGCCGCCGTGCGTCCTCTTGTCCAAGTCCGGTGCCACCCTACCCTGTTCCTCCGGTGAGTCATCCATGCCGTCCGATCTAGGTTCGACCGCCTGGATTAGATCGTTTGTTTGTTTTTTATTTCCCAAACAGTTCTCCTCTAAATAGCGACCGTTCATTGCTTGGGACTAGCAGCAAACACCCTACAGCCCTATCATAGTGTGCCATGTGGCAATGTATTTGTTTTAAATAGAAAATGGCAGTTTTGTTCCTGTCTGGCAAACCCTCATAACTTTTGCATCGTTTGTCCAAATTTGATAAAACCAACGCAAAATTCTTCATCATGATCCCCTCCATCAAGCACACCTATCCAATATAATTTTTGAACTGTTTAAATTTGAATTGCTCAAATTTGAATTTAACCTTCCAGATGTCATATCTTTCAAACCGTTGATCCAAATTAGTTTATTCTTTTTGCATTGTGATCCTATTAGCATGTAGATAATATATACCTACTGATATTTTATGCTAATTAATTTTTATTTAAATTCATTGTTGTTTACTTTATTGTGATGTTATGTGAGTACAGTTTATTTATCGGTGCATTCATTGAACGTATAGATTGTCCGGACTGTCAAGCGGATCATAATTAATTGTTAGAGTACTTCAACGACATTCAAGGTGAGTTTGCACTTTTGATTTTGCTCATCCTATATTTTGCTATGCATGTCTGGTTTTATCCCAGGATATATGTTTGGCCTGATATGTGTATCTCGTGTTGTCATGTTTTGGTATTGATTGTGTTATGTGATGGTGTGATCAACATGCTATGGTGAACATGGGCATGTGTCGAGTGATCCATGAAAGTGGTGAGTGTTTTTAGTCGTACGCTCGGGATAATTAACCGGGTGAATGTGTAACTGAAAGAGTGTTGTATTGTCCCTAGAGAATGCGCCACTAACAGAGCGCACTTGAGGCCAGGTATAGTTTTTGGAACTTAAATCAGGTGAATGCGTCCTTGGCAGAGCGCTCTATAGTTCCTAGAGAATGGGCCTGATGAGGACATCACTAACAAGGTTACACCCACAGCTCCAACTGACACATATACAGGACCAATTACTAGAGCTCGCGCACGCCAATTAAATTACCAGGTACTTTCGTTTCTTGGTAATGATTCTAATGTTCATGAGAATATGATGCTACCTAAATTGGATACATTTGTCTTGCTTACAAATGAAGGGCCTAGCTTGGACAAGAAGGATGAACATTGGAGCAACATCAAGCATGGAGATGATGGCATGCGCAAGGGGAACAATAATGGAGTTACAAGTGATGATTTCAGGACTTTGAAGCCACCATAATGAGTGCGTGAAGCCTTGGACGAAATATACAAGATGCCACTTCATAAATTTCGTCCGAAGGCTATTATTGGTGATGCGTCACCTTATTATTGGGCCAGGCCCATGTAATTTCGAAATACTTGAGTATAGGCTGTTTTTAGAGTCCGTATGTGCGGGGAAACAAGAGTTAGGGTTGGTTTCGGACCCTTCCACCAAGGGCCACGAAATTCCCCCTCTTTCGCCCATATATACAGCCCTTAGGGTGTCGTTTAGACTTTGTGTTTTTGTTTAGATTAAAGTTCGCCATAGCTGCAACTTCGCGTACTTCGTTTGTGTTCAACGACCAGACAAAGACGTCACAGAACCCCACTTGATCAATAAAGCTTTTGATACGGTGTATCCTAGGGCCATCACCATGGACCCTTCATCGCCTCACCAAGTGCCCAAAGGACCCATGACTAGAGCCCGTGCAAGAGCTTTCGAGACCGAGGTGACCGCGCTCCTCTCTTTACATCTTCCGGATTCACTTGAGACACGGCTTCTACCTTCATCAGAGACTCTATGCATACTCAGGTGCTTGGACGAAGGCCGCGGGACAGCTCTACATGATGCTCAAGAGGACAGGCCCGACAAGTGCTCGAGACAAGAAGAAGGCAGGCTGAAGATGCTACAGGCAACGGACGTCCGGCCTGCACCGGACGACCGGCGACTCCCAGGCACCGGACGACCGGAAGACACCGGACGTCCGGCCTCCCCCAGACGACCGGACGACCGGAAGCCACCGGACGTCCGTGAAAACGACTACAGAAGCTAAATAGCGGAAATCCGAGGATTACCGGACGTCCGGTCCCTCCGGAACCACCGGACGTCCGGTAACCCACGGACGTCCGCTACGACGGCGACCCCCTTTGTAATATATACCCGTTGACCTCCTCCCTTTAGACCCAGCTGTGGTTTAGCTCATTCTCAGACTTGTGTGGATTTCTCCCACGAGACGGTGCGCCTCTACGGAGAAGATCCACCTCTAGATTCAAGACCCCTAACGGGAAGATCCCACGGGATTCCAAGACCTCCTCACGGAGAAGACTATCTTTGTATCACCGGTGTTGACTTTGGATCATGTATCTCGACCTTGTATCGCGAATCTAGTGCTTGTGTGATTATCTTCGTGTTGATTGAGTGTTTTCCTCTTGTGTTTTCCCTCGTCTTTCTCTCGTGATCCCCGTGTTCATCGTGTGCCAACCTCCAAACGTGAAAGATCCGCTGATTAGGGTTCCACCCTGCATCATATGGTATCAAGAGCAAAGGTTTCTCACGATTTTGGAGCCCCACACTTTGTTTTCTAGCCTGTTTTTGTCGTGTTCTTCCCTATTTCGAGAATTCCCCACAAAAAGAGCCCCAAAAATTTTTTGTGATCTATTGATTTGGCAAGATTTTGTTGAATTTGTTCCATGGATTTGCTGTGCCACGTGTCGATCTAGCATTTCCCCACCTTCTCACCGTTTTTCCACCGCAAATCCGACCACGTTTCACCGTTTTCGCCACGGATCCCACCAACCCAGTCCAAAACCTACCGGACGACCGACGTTTACCGGACGTCCGGCACCTTTCGAGACACCGGACGTCCGCTAAACACTGGACGACCGGCACCCCGACCACAGAAAGATTTACCGGATTTCCGGTCTCCACCGGACGTCCGACCCAGCCAGAACTACCGGACGACCGGTAACTTCCGGACGTCCGACAAACCCTGACACTGCTGAACTTGTTCAGTTACGTACCACCCGCTTTCCGCAACAACCACCCACCTTCCGCAACCACCATCGTTTTCCCGCTCTGAGTTTGAAAAGTGTTTCTCCCTTTGCCTTGGATACTTGAGTTGTGGTTTCACCGTTTCCTTGGATGTTTAGGCTACCTTGGGACGGCAAGACTTCGACATCACCACCGCTCAACTTCGGCAAGGACGGTAACATCGTCGACACTTCACTCATTCTACCTTGCAATTGCATTGTCACCCTATGAACCATCTTTGCGTAGCTTTCCCATTGAGACTAGCCATTTGAGTATTGCCGGGCCACGACACTTGTGCACATTAGTGATACTCATAGATATTGCATACTACATCATTGTGAGTAACATCACATCATCTTGGTATCTTGCATATCCCCGTGTGCCACAAGAGTGCTCCGCATACACAATAGCTACCTCGATTCGAGAAGAATGCATATGTGCCCAAAGAAAGAGCTCAATAGCTTTTAAGCAAAAGAGCCAATCCAAGCAAAGAAACAATAGCATCATACGCCTTGCATCCAAAGAGATCATACATAGCAACATCATCTTGTGCTCAAGCATCGGCACATCATACACTCATAGCATACTTGTGATAGATAGTCGTTACATTTTGCCTCTTATAGGTCGTGCACAAGTGCGTATCCGCCTATTAAGCAATCGGTTAGCGTCTCTCTAGTGTTGTGCAACACGAGCATTTTCCGTGGTTTACCACATTTTCGCTCACCCTTGGTTGCACGACCACATTTATCTATCCGTGCGTGTGTTCCGTGTGCTATCTTTGCTAGTGATCTACTTGTTGCATGAGCAAATTTGTGAACCATTTTCAACATCTTTGAGTCATTTTGACGATTGCATTGAATTTGTGCCACATCCTAACCAAGCTCCTCTCAAAGCTTTACTTGTGTAGGTGTGAGAATCGACACGAAGTGATACCAATAGTGCTATTTCCGGGTTACATTGTTGAGTGATCATTGATCCATTTTCAACCTCGGTTAAGGTACATTGATATTGTCTTCTCCTTTCTCCCACTCACATACTTGCTTGTGATGATGGATAGGCCAAGTTCATCTACCAACCCGATCTTCGACGATCCTCAAGAAGCGAACAACTACGTCACCAAACTACATCTATTCGGTGTCCAACGAGCTCTACATCAAGAGAGTGAAGCTATGCGAGAGTACATTGGTCAAGTTGCCGAGGACGCGCGACAATTCCAACAAAGCACTAAGGAGCAAATCGACCTCATCAACACCAACATGTCTACTCAATACAATGAGCTCCGGTCATTGATCATCAACCGACGTTCTTCCTCAACATCTTCTCATCGAAGAAGCCGCTCAAGTCGACACACCGACTCAACGCAAGACTCAAGTACACCTACATCAAACACTCTTCGTCAAGCCGCACGTCAAGCTCGACATGACCACCGGCATCCTCTACATGACAAGAGTTCACAAGAGTTATTCGACGAGCAAGAAAGCCGACATCGCCAAAACCAAGCTACACTTGAGCAAGCACAAGAACGGCAACGACTACGCCAACAACAACAAGAGCGAGCTCGCCAATATCAAGAAGAACTAGATGCCGAGGCTAACCGCCAAGCACAACAACGTCGAGAAGCTCAAGCTATGGAGGCGCAACGTGCTCTACAAGATGCACATCGCAATGTGGCAGCCCGCACTCGACACACTCGTCAAGAAGAGGATTTCCTTCGCGATGAGATGCAAGAAAGGCGCCATCAAGCAAGAATGCAAGAAGAAGCTCCTCCTCAAGCGTGACATGAGCAACAATACCAACAAGAAAATCAACTCCAACAAGAACGTCTACATCCTCAAGAGCAACACGATATGGCAAACCGCCAAAATCGAGATCGCCCTCCCAATAGGCAAGGAAACAATGACGAGCATCGCTATGGCAAGCTCAAATTCACAATGCCAAAGTTCTCCGGAAGCATTGATCCCGAAGACTACCTCTCATGGGCATTGAAAGTTGACAAGATCTTTCGCCTTCACAACTTCGATGAAGAGAAGAAGATCGCAATGGCATCCCTTGAGTTCCAAGACTATGTTCTCATTTGGTGGGAACAAATCATGGAGAGAAGAGAAGCAAAAGGCGAACCTCCTATCACCACTTGGGCTCAAATGAAGGAAGTGATGAGAGCACGCTTTGTGCCTACACACTACAACCGCGACTTGTTCAAGAAGCTACAACTCCTCAAGCAAGGTACCAAGTCCGTTGAAGAGTACTACAAGGAGATGGAGATTGCCATGATAAGAGCAAACATCAAGGAAGATGAAGAGCAAACAATGGCGAGATTCTTGAATGGACTCAACTATCCTATCAAGAAGATTGCGGACTTCCAAGCATACAACAACCTCCTCGAGCTAGTACACCAAGCAACCAAAGCGGAGCGACAAGTTCAAGAGGACTACAAGTACTCCAAGTTCAACTCAAAGAACTACGGCTCCTACAACCAAGCTTCAACGACTTTGGCTACTCCTCCTACCTCTACCAAGCCTTCTACAAACTTAGGAGACAAGCCAAGCTACAAGAATGCGACTACATCGAGTCGTCCACCTTCTACCAACAACTTCAAGCCAAGAGCTTCCTCAACTACTACTCCAACCGAAGATACCAACAAGACGAGCTCCATCAAATGCTTCAAGTGCCAAGGACGAGGCCACAAGTCATTTGAGTGCAAGACCGTTCGCACCATGATCATCAACGACGACGGATCTTATGACTCCATGAGCGATGATGAGATGGAAGCACTTGAGCATGTCGCTATGCATCGCCAAGTCAATGAAGAAGAAGACAATCAAGTGTTTTGCGACAATGACTCAAGCCCCAACCTTGTTGTCTCCAAAGTCTTGACACTCCAACATCAACAAGATGACGACCAACGATGTCATATTTTCCATACGAAGGCCGGCATCAATAGACGCTCCGTCAAGGTTATCATCGATGGCGGAAGTTGCCACAACTTGGCAAGCGAAGAGCTATGCGACAAGCTTCATTTGGTCAAGACGAAGCATCCGCACCCCTACAAGGTCCAATGGCTAAACGACGCCGGAATTCTTCGAGTCGAGCACACCGTGCAAGTCTCTTTCAAGATTGGCGCCTACGAGGACACTCTTGAGTGTGATGTGATACCCATGTCCGTGTGCCACCTTATTCTTGGACGACCATGGCAATATGATCGTGGAGTCACACACAATGGACGGACGAATCACTATCATTTCAAGATGAAGGGCAAGGAATTCGTGCTACGACCAATGACTCCTAGTCAAGTAGCCGCCGACAAGCTTTTACCTACCACCCATCGTGGAGAGAATGGTGCGAGAGCGAGCCACCAAAAAGAGAGTGAGAGCCACAAGCCAAATATGAGCGACTCCACGATGAGCGACAAGAAGCAACTAGTGCTATTTGCTACCAAACGTGAGATGAGAGAAGTGTGTGAGAACCCATCGAGCGTCTTCCACCTTGTGCTCTTATGCAAAGGGGAAGCCAAACCTACTAACACTTCACCACCTCCAGCTTTTGTGTTGTCTAAATTGTTGCAGGAATTCTCGGACGTCTTCCCCGATGAGCTACCACCGGGTCTACCTCCACTTCGAGGGATAGAGCACCGCATCGACCTAGTACCCGGTGCTCCACTTCCAAACAAGGCTCCTTACCGCGTCAATCCCGAGGAAACAAAGGAGATACAACGGCAAGTGCAAACACTCATCGACAAGGGTCATGTACGTGAAAGTCTAAGCCCTTGTGCCGTTCCCGTTATTCTCGTGCCTAAGAAAGACGGAACTTTTCGCATGTGTTTCGATTGTAGTCCGATAAATGCTATCACCGTTAGATACCGTCACCCTATTCCTCGCTTAGATGACATGCTTGATGAACTTTGTGGTGCCACCATCTTTTCAAAAATTGATCTTAAAAGTGGTTACTACCAAATTCGCATTCAAGAGGGTGATGAGTGGAAAACTGCTTTCAAAACCAAGTTCGGGTTATACGAGTGGCTTGTTATGCCAATGGGCTTATCGGAAGCACCCGGCACTTTTGTGCGTCTTATGCACTTTGTTCTTAGACCCTACATAGGTGTCTTTGTCGTGGTTTACTTTGATGACATTCTCGTGTTTAGCAAGTCGCTTGAAGAACATGTTGACCATGTCCAACTAGTTTTGCAAGCACTTCGCAAACAACAATTGTATGCTAATATGGAAAAATGCACTTTTGGCGTTGACAAGGTTGTCTTTCTAGGATTTGTCGTGTCTTCTCAAGGTGTTAACGTTGATGAAACTAAAATTGAAGCAATTAAAACTTGGCCTCAACCAAAGAATCTCATGCAAGTGCGTAGTTTCCTTGGTCTAGCCGGTTTCTATAGACGTTTTGTGAAGGACTTTAGCACCATTGCTATGCCTTTACACGCTTTGAGCAAGAAGAACGCACCCTTCATTTGGGGTCCTTTGCAAGACACCGCGTTCAATGAGCTTAAGAGCTTGCTCACGCACGCACCACTTCTAGCCCTACCAAACTTTGACAAACCATTTGAGATTCATTGTGATGCGAGTGGTACGGGTATAGGTGGCGTGCTAATGCAAGAAAAGCGCCCAATAGCGTACTTTAGCGAAAAGCTATCGGGAGCGCAACTTAACTATCCTATCTATGATAAAGAGCTTTATGCCTTGGTGAGAGTTCTACGTGTTTGGGAACACTATCTTCGACCTCATGAATTCATTCTTCATACGGACCATGAGACACTCAAGTATCTCAAAGGTCAAACTAAGTTGAACAAGCGTCATGCTAAATGGAGTGAGTTCATTGAGTCTTTTCCCTATGTCATCAAATACATCAAGGGCAAAGAAAATGTTGTGGCGGACGCGCTTTCCCGCAAATGCATGCTTGTTACACAACTTGAGTTGAATGTGATTGGCTTTGAGCATATTAAAGATTTATATGAGCTTGATCCTTTCTTTGCAAATGCTTATGCTAAATGCTTGACTCACACTTCTTGGGAACATTACTACATCAAAGATGGATATCTTATGAGAGCTAACAAACTTTGCATTCCCGAGTCTTCGCTTCGTTTGCTCCTTTTGCAGGAATCGCATGGAGGAGGACTCATGGGACACTTTGGACGAGACAAGACGTTTGCTACACTCTCTAAGAATTATTTTTGGCCCAAGATGCTTCGTGACGTCTCACGCTTCACCAACCGATGTTCTACATGCCGCAAAGCTAAGTCCAAAGCTCAATCTTATGGTCTTTACATGCCTCTTCCTATTCCATATCATCCATGGGAAGACATAAGCATGGATTTCATACTTGGTTTGCCTAGGACTCAAAATGGCAAAGATTCCGTGCTTGTCGTGGTAGATAGATTCTCCAAAATGGCTCATTTCATTCCTTGTAACAAGATAGACGATGCTTCACATGTTGCCACTCTCTTTTGCAGGGAGATACTTCGTCTACACGGCGTGCCCAAAACGATCGTGTCGGACCGGGACGTGAAGTTCTTGAGTTACTTTTGGAAAACACTATGTGCCAAGCTCGGAATCAAGCTTCTCTTTTCTTCGGCGTACCATCCACAAATGGACGGCCAGACGGAGGTGACGAACCGCACGCTCTCCACGCTTCTTCGTGTGTTGATCAAGAGAAACATCCGGGAATGGGAGCATTGCTTGCCAATCGGCGAGTTCGCCTACAACCGCGCAAGACACTCCACAACCGGCAAGTCCCCCTTCGAGATCGTCTACGGCTTCAACCCGTTGTCGCCTTTGGACATCCTACCTCTTCCTCTCCAAGAGCGCACGAACATGGACGCAAGTGCACGAGCAAGTTATCTCAAGAAGGTGCACGAAGATACAAGGGCGATGATCGAGCGACAAGTCCAACGTCACGCCACCAAGCTCAACGTCAACAAGGCACCGATGGTGTTCAACCCGGGAGATCTTGTTTGGCTCCACCTCCGCAAGGACCGCTTCCCACACGAGCGCAAGTCCAAGCTTCTACCTCGCGCCGACGGACCCTTCAAGGTGCTAGCACGCTACAACGACAACGCCTACAAGATCGACATCCCACGAGACAAGTACTCCGTGAGCGATACTTTCAACATCAAGGACCTCTCTCCTTTCCATGGTGATGAAGATTTCGATCCGAGGTCGGATCTTTCCCAAGGGAGGGGAGATGATACGGTGTATCCTAGGGCCATCACCATGGACCCTTCATCGCCTCACCAAGTGCCCAAAGGACCCATGACTAGAGCCCGTGCAAGAGCTTTCGAGACCGAGGTGACCTCGCTCCTCTCTTTACATCTTCCGGATTCACTTGAGACACGGCTTCTACCTTCATCAGAGACTCTATGCATACTCAGGTGCTTGGACAAAGGCCGCGGGACAGCTCTACATGATGCTCAAGAGGACAGGCCCGACAAGTGCTCGAGACAAGAAGAAGGCAGGCTGAAGATGCTACAGGCACCGGACGTCCGGCCTGCACCGGACGACCGGCGACTCCCAGGCACCGGACGACCGGAAGACACCGAACGTCCGGCCTCCCCCAGACGACCGGACGACCGGAAGCCACCGGACGTCCGTGAAAACGACTACAGAAGCTAAATAGCGGAAATCCGAGGATTACCGGACGTCCGGTCCCTCCGGAACCACCGGACGTCCGGTAACCCACGGACGTCCGCTACGACGGCGACCCCCTTTGTAATATATACCCGTTGACCTCCTCCCTTTAGACCCAGCTGTGGTTTAGCTCATTCTCAGACTTGTGTGGATTTCTCCCACAAGACGGTGCGCCTCTACGGAGAAGATCCACCTCTGGATTCAAGACCCCTAACGGGAAGATCCCACGGGATTCCAAGACCTCCTCACGGAGAAGACTATCTTTGTATCACCGGTGTTGACTTTGGATCATGTATCTCGACCTTGTATCGCGAATCTAGTGCTTGTGTGATTATCTTCGTGTTGATTGAGTGTTTTCCTCTTGTGTTTTCCCTCGTCTTTCTCTCGTGATCCCCGTGTTCATCGTGTGCCAACCTCCAAACGTGAAAGATCCGCTGATTAGGGTTCCACCCTGCATCAGCTTTCCTCTTGAATTCGCAATATCCAAATTGCAATCTCAGCTTCTTGCTTGTTCTTCGTTTGCCTGCAGGAAACAGACCTTCGTGGTCAGGTTGATCGTGCTCCGGCATGGTCAATAACCTCTCGGAGTTGGTTTAGCGACTGCTAAGGCGCGACATCCTCGCACGTTCGTAGTCGGATCGTCAAAGTCGACTTTCTCCAAAACGATAGCCACCATCTCATCGAAAGACGGGACACCTTTGCCTCTATCAAGTGGTATCAGATTTCCAGGTTGCTCGGTGAGATTTTACAGTTTTTCGTAGATTAGATCGAGTCAGTTCTTCATACCTACAGTCCACAAAAAGCCAAAACAATTAGGGTTAGTTCATCATATCTGAACCAGTCTGATCCATTGCATAATCTTTTCCGTGCTTTCTTAGTTGAATTTGCGGTTGCATCGTCGTGTCAAGTTGCTGGTCTTAGTGTCTAGTCTATTAGAGTTTCGAGTTCTGGTCATAAGTTGTCACGCCGCCGCCGCAACATCTTCATCGCTACTGCCACATACCACCACCGATCTGTATCCATATACCACCACCAATCCGTATCCATATACCACCACCGCTGCCATATACCACCACCGCTGCCATTTTCTACCACCACATATCCACCACCAATCCGAGTTCTTTTCGTTTTAGATTGGCTTTCGAGATCCATCTAGTTTCGGTTTCGTGTTTCCTTGCCTGAGTAGGTCAGACCCCCGGGCAGTTTTTAGGCCAAAATTTTGACAGGTGAAAATATTTTTTCCCTATCCTATTTTTGGGCTTTTCCGAGTCTTTTGAGACACATGCCACCATACTGTTTTTTACCGCACTTTTTCGTCGTCGCTGCCCTGATTCCGAAAAAAAATCGTCAAAAAAATTTCGTGCCTGTCATCTTAGTTTGACTTGGGAAGTGTTTTGAGACACTCGCCATTATAGTGATTTTCGGAAAAAAAAGCGCAAAAAAAGAGGCGATTTTTTTTCAGAGTGTGCTTTCCCCTTGATTACGTGCAGCGCCGTGATTTTGTTAGTGTTCTAAGCTCGCGTCTCTAGTACGGTCTAGCCTAGGACCAACACAGTACCGTCGTTGAGCGTTTATTCAACTTTGCATCTCTCAATTGATTATTGCTGACCCTTTTTGCTACCATATTATATGCCTTCCCAGCTCCACATACATCTACATCGTGTGTTTGACTCTCCCTGGTAACCGCTCTATCCAAGCTTTGAGAGTTTTGACTACATCGGTTGCCGATCACCGCCTCCTGCTGGGTAAGAACTGGTAAGAATTTGAGATTTTGATGCGGAGCATCCTATGGACATCACCATGTCAAGAGTCTACTTGGCAAGTGACACGTGTGACCTCTACTTCTCATACAAAAAGGTGAATCATCTCCTTTACACGTGTCCACTTGACCCCTTCGAGGATGGTATACTACTTGACACTCCACTCGTGTGCATGCATAGGTATTGTCGGAGCTTCACGGATGACGAGGAGGAGTGCAAGCGCCAAGGATCACCTACACCATCCGCGAGGGAAGCGTGGAAGAGAAGACGGAAGAAACGGAGCTGCTGCAAGCTACAGGCTCCGGACGACCGGCGTTTACCGGACGTCCGACGTGTCCCAGGCGACCGGACGACCGGCAGCCACCGTACGTCCGTGACATCCTTCACAGAACCAAAATAGCGGAAGTCCGAGAGCTACCGGACGACCGGTCCCTCCCGAGCCACCGGACGTCCGGTGCCCAGCGGACGTCCGCTCCCTGCCTGTGCGCAGCCGCGGGCCTTTTGGCCATGTACCCCTTTCGCCCCTCACTTACCCCTTCATGGCCCTAGACTATATATACTCCTCCACCTCCACCATTTTAGGGTTAGCATTAGTTTAGCTCATATGTGAGATAGAGCTTTGCTCATCCATCACGGATCTACTCCACGAGAGAGACCGCGGCCCCTCTACGGAGAAGATCCACCTTGGATTCAAGACCCCTAACGGGAACATCCTTCGCGGATTCAAGACCTCCTCTTGGAGATGAACTCTACCTTGTATCTTTCCCTTTGTTGTTCATGTACTCGTGATCTTGTGTGTTTGATTGTCTAGTGGATGTGTGATTGGACTTGTTCTTGAGTGTTTCCCTCGTGATTTCCCTTTGTGTTCTTCGTGTTCATCGTTGGATCCCCTCCATTTCGTGAAAGGTCGGCCATCTAGGGTTCCACCCTACATCATTATGGTATCAAGAGCCACGGTTTCTCACGAATTTGGAGCCCCCTCCACCGTTTTCTAGCTTGTTTTTGTTGTGTTCTTCCCCAAATTCGAAAATTCCCCACCAAAAATAGCCCCAAATTTTTTTGTGATCTGTTGGTTTGATGACGTTTTGTTTATTTTGATCCATGGATTTGCTTGGTTTCAAGTGGATCTAGCATTTCCCCAAGTTTCCCCATCTTTCACCCACGAAATCTCATCAATTTTGACCCCCAAATCATCAAATTCCGCCAAAAATTGCGTTCCCGAACTCAAATCTCGCGTTGACCCCGACCCACCGGACGACCGGCGTTTTACCGGACGTCCGGAACTCACCGGACGACCAGAACCACATATACAGAAGAAAATACCGGATTTCCGGTCTTTTTCGGACGTCCGGTACACCCAGATTTTGACTTCGGCTGATTTTTGTTTTGGTCATAACTAATTCATACGAACTCCGATTTGGACGTTCTTGAGCTCGTTTTGAAGCTCTTGACATCCCCCATTCCACAAAAATACTACCATCATCATTTGACTCCATCAAATTTCATCCAATTTGGCAAGTTTGTATAGGCCCTCCACCATATCATCCGCATAGCCACCATACGCTTCCGCAACCTAACCCATTTTGATCCCCATAGCATTTGTGGTTGCTTGAGTAGTGATTTGGGTGTTTAGGCTACTTAGGGACAATTGCTTCTTCATCAACCACCACCACCACTTCCGCATAGCATGGCCCACTATACATTACCAACCCAACCTAACCCAATTTTGTTGAGCTTGTTTGACTTGTGCCTCGTGTCTCCTAAGGTGTTTCGGCTACTTAGGGACCGTGACTTCAACTCCGACATCGTGTATAGCCCATCATTCCACTTCCGCAACCACCACGGCATTGCCGCTACCACCATTTGACATTTGTCCTTGAGATTTTGAGTTGTGGTTTTCCGTTTCCTAAGGTGTTTCGGCTAATTAGGAACGGGTCTACATCAAGAACACCGCCTCTCATCATCGACTCGGACGGTAACCTCGAAGACATCATTGTACATTCCCTTGCAATTGCATTGTTAACCCCTAGCCCATTTTGCGTCACTTACCTATCGAGACTAGCCTTTGAGTATTGTCGGCAACGTTACTTGTGCACATTAGTGATCATTGATCTGCCTTCCATTGCATACATACCATATCATATTGGTATCATCATATCACCCCTTGTGTCACAAGATTGTTCCCGCATATACACAATTGCTATCTTGGTTTGTGCATCGTGGCCATATACAAAAAGAAAAGAAAAGAAAAAGAATAAGCTTTTAAGCAAAAGAGCCACAAAGAAGCTTGTAAGCAAGAGCCATAGCATCATACCAAATTGCATATAAGATTGTCATACTCGATCATTTTGGATCATACCACCGGAATACCATACATATAGCATACTTGGGATAGAAGTCGTTGCATTTTGCTTAGTAGGTTGTGCACAAATGCGTATCCGCCTATTGTGCAATCGCGCTAGCGTCTCTCTAGTGTTGTGCAACACGAGCATTTTCGTGGTCTCCACATTTTGTGCTCATTCCTTGGTTGCACGACCCCATCTATCTATCCGTGTGTGTGTTTCCGTGTGCCACATATTGCTATTGGTCTACTTGTTACATTTGCAAATTTGTGAATCTCTTTCAACATTATTGACTCTTTCTAACATTTTGCATCAAATTTTTGTGCCACTATCCTCACCGAGCCACTCGATAAGCTTTACTTGATAGGTGTGAGTGAACAAGTCCGGTACCAATTCCACTATTCTTTCATTTCACATTGAGTGAAACGGGATACATCCTCAACATTCGGAAAAGGTAACTTGGTATTGTTTATCTCATCTCCTACTCACCTTTGCTCGAGTCTTGTGATGGATAGGCAAAGCATTTCTTCTACTTCGGTCTACACCAACAACGACAAGTTCGATGCCATGACGAACAACTTGTGCGCCAACATGAATGCTCAAATGGAGGAGCTCAAAGCCCTCATCAAGAACCGCAAGAGGTCTCCCTCATCTTCGAGAAGACGCTCAAGTGCACATCATTCCGAGCTACCATATCCGGCAAGATCTCATCGGCATCGACACCATCAACGACAAGAACGTGAAGGTCATGAGCTCAACACCAACAACCGCTCAACGACTTCACCATGTACCTTGGCATCTTCGCCAAGCGACTTCAAGGCATCTTCGCCTTTGGACATACGGCATCTTCGCCAACAAGCACCCCAAGCCCAAGCTTATGCTCAAGAGAAGCTCCCCAAGCTCAAGTCCGCGACTACCACGAGCTACTACGACCTCGACAACGACCACGAGATTCCTTTCTATGGGACTCAAGACCCCGAGGAGTATCTCGAGTGGGAGCGCAAGATGGACGACTACCTCAAGCTACATCAAGTTCCCTACGAAGATCAAGTGAAGTACGCCACAAGAAACTTCCACGACAACGCGTCAACATGGTGGCTTCACACACCTTCGACGAGCTTCAACGTGAATTGGCCAAAGACGAAGAGAGCTTTGCGGCGAGAGTTCGTGCCTCCCACCTACACGGAACATCTTCTACGCCAATTGGAGAACACCATACAAGGATCCAAGTCCATCGACGAGTACTTCAAGGACATGAAGATTGCCTTGCGACGAGCCGGCGTGGACGACCCCATTTTCGATGAAGCTCCACTTTATGATGGGATTGCACAACGACATCTACAAGACTATCTTCTTCGAGAACTACAAGTCCCTCGACGACAACTACATTGGTGCTCTCAAGGCGGAACAAGAACTTATGAAGGCCAAGGCTTCTCCACCGCAAGCAAACTTCTCGAAGACCAAGCTCCAAGGCGGCAAGCATGAGGGTAGTACCACCACGATGTCCAGGCCCAACGAGCTCCAATACGATGCTCCCAAGTTTGACTCCACTGCCAGCCCTCTTTGTGGCATTGATGATGCCGAGTCTACGTCGACTCTTTTTCAAGATGGTGCGGCGACGACTACGACTACGGAGCCATTCGAGGACCAAGCTTTGGAGGCGAACGACATGGTGACGAGCAAGGATGATGCTTCCATCTTTGGAGGCGAGAGTGATGATGTGCCATCTTCGGCCTTCATCCACGGCGACGGTGACGAGATGGTTGAGCATGGGATTTTCCCTTCGACCACGGCGGCGTATGATGACTTGAGTGACTTGTGCCACCATATTGAGAGTGAGAGCGAGTTCACCACTAGCCCCATAGATGATGAGTTGCCCCAATTCCCATGTGAGGAGAGCCACAACCCCCACCACTTGAGTGAGATGAGTGACTCCACCATATGTGAGTTTGAGTGCACCTAACTTGAGGGAGTGAGTGAGCCACCACATAGAGAGAGTGAGATGGTTGATACGGCATGTGAGGCCACTTTAAACACTAACGACTTGACCTCTACCTCTATTGTGTCTTCTCATTTGGTGCTAGGTCCCACATTTGATGACGCGCCGATCCTCGACGACTTCGTCCTTCCTTTGGACAAGATGATGGCCATGGTGGAATATGATGCACCCCCCCCCCCCACATGGTTCCATCAAGATGAAGATGATGACCACCTTTTGGTCTTTCCCACCTCACCTACACCACATGAGTGGAATGAGAAATGTAACAAAGGTGAAGGTGATGCTCTCGTCCCACTAGTGGACTATGTTAATATTGATTGCTTGCATGATGTTTATCCACCTATTGCCATGCTTCATTCTAGTATGATTTCCCCATGCGATGATTTACCCATTTATGATGAGTTTGATGATTGTCATGTGGAGTCTATTAGTTGTGATGCCATGTTGCATAGGATTTCTTGTGATAATTCTCTCGGTCACATCATGTTTGACAATCCACTTGACTTGTCATATGCTATGCATGAGATCAACAATATGTCATATTTGCAATCTCATCGTAGTAACTATGCATATGCCATTAAGATAAATCAAATTTGCACTTATGGCATAGATGACAAGCCCATGGTCATTGGCCTTTGTTTTTCTTGTGATGATATTGACATGTTACCTTTGCATCATTTATCTCATATGCCATGCCATGACCACCTAGCTTCGGATATGCATTGTTTTGGAGATTGTTCCACTTCTCCATATTATGCTTTTGATATGGCTCATGAGGAGACCCCCATAGTTTCCTCATACAATTTAGGAGATTTTGTGTAATGCCCAGGATGGGACTAAATCTCCTACGTGTCGAGGCACGACTTAGAGACTTAACCCCATGCTGGAATGATCGCAAGTCTGGTATCTTTGCACAACTCATGTAAAAGATGGGGGTGAAAAACATAAAATAGTTGGCTTACACTCGCCACGTCACGCAAATACAATACATGTCTCAATCATCATACAATAAAACATCACAACCCTCTAAGGGTAAAATCCAAATGACAAGATACCAAACATAAATTAAATCCACAGGTCGAATCGAATCCTAGTAGAAGTCTCCACTACTGATCATCAGGATAACGAACATAGTATCGACTACGCTCCTCGTCGTACTCCCAGTCTAGCTCGGTGCCATCACCTGGATAGCTCACAACTGGACCTGCATCTGGTGTGGTGAAGTAACTGTGAGCCACAGAGGACTCAGCAATCCCGTTCCCGGGTAACAAGACTATTTAAGCCTTGGGAGAGGATAAGGCTGAAGAAAAGAATAAGTGTCTGCAGCAGCAACTAGCAACTAGCTTACGTGAGAGAGTGCGAGAAGAGAAAGCCTCGGTCGAGAGATGATCACGAAGTGATCCTAGCTAAAGCTCAACAAACATAACCCCCACCGTGTTCAACTCCCGAATCCCTATTCGGAAATTGACAGTCACGGTACACACGCTGGTAGTGTATTAGAACAATGTGTCAAGTTATCTACAACCGGATATTAACAAGCTCCCATCTGCCACATAACCGCGGGCACGGCTTTCGAAAGTTCATAACCCTGCAGGGGTGTTCCAACTTGGCCCATTACAAGCCCACGATCCGCGGAGTCGCAACTCCAAAGTGGGAAGACCCGAGTATTCTCGGAATCCCGTGCTCAAGATACTCCGAACTAAGGTAAGGCTAATCCAGCAAATCCTCCCGGCGTGCCGACACCCTGACAATAGCCGCGCGTATCTAGTCTCAGGCCACGACCGGATGGGCGATTCTACAGGTTTATATCAATCCTCGAGTTTCCTCATGGTGACCCCGCAGAACCCCCGGTTTGGACCAACACTCATGAGGAGCACTGGCCCGGGGTTGTTGATTAAGAACTCGGGTTTGCAAGGCCCTATGCAAGTTTTATTAGTTATTAGGCGAATAGTACCAATGTTGGGACTTGCTGGAAAAGACTTAGCACTTAGCGGTTTATCAAGGGGGTCCCATACACCCCAACCGTGTTAGGAACGCATAATCAAGGAACATAACACTGGTTTAAACGGTTCCTAACGGCATGAGTGGAACAAATCACCAAGCAAAAGGCTTAGCCTTCCACCCTTGCCAATATATAGATGATTTCATTTAAGCATTATATAGTGTGATATAACCCAACAAAACTTCAACATGAAGCAAGCATCTTCGATCTTCACCTGCAACTAGCAATGCTATAAGAAGGGATGAGCGAAGCGTACTTAGCCAAGCAACGGTTTGCATAGGTAGGGTGGTTAAACATGGTGATGGTTACAAGTAGGAGGCTGACATGAAAGACATGGGCATCGAGGCAAGACTATAGAGCGGAACTACTAGCAATAGGCAAAGATAGTAATGTTATCGGGGTTCGGTCATCTTGCCTGAAGAGTAGTTGTTCGGATTGTAAGAAGGGTCCTCGTGCTCAACCTCGTTGGTAACCTCGTGCTCGTACTCGTACTCGGTCTCAGCTTCCGGCTCTAAACAATACAACCACACAAGGCACGAATCAACACGATGCAATGCGCACGCCAAAATGATGGATGCATGATGGATGCACTATGAGAGCACACGGAGCACGGAAAATAGCACTCAAGCAAAACACTTCAAAACATGATAACAATATGAGATTATGAATCTACACGGAAAATCAATCAAGTTTCAAATAAGACTTGCTGAAATCGGAGCTACGGGCTAAAAGTTATGCCCGAAACAAGAAACATGCAAAAGCTGAAAATTACAGCAACATAGCAACTTCGGAGCACTAGAAAAATAAGCTGCAGCACTCAAACAATATGGAAAAGAGCATTAACATAAACTAGACATATCCTACAGCAAATAATTCCAAAGGTGCACCCCCAAAGGAGCCACGGATCAATAGCAATAAGCTTGGACATATTGAACTTGACAACAAAATTCTGACAGCAGAATTTTATTGAAACTTTGGAGCAAAAGTTAAACATGCTACAGCCACTTAAATAAGCATGTGAGAACATGAATGGAAAGCCAACAATATCTACTACAAGGAACCATCAAGATCCACCCCAAAACTATCATGGTTTGTCCTAGAGCAGCAAGCAAACATGTCATCGGAACGTTACAGATTTCAGACTTAGTGAAAATCCACTAAGTGTTAAAACAGCAGTTTCATCATGGCATCTAAAAGAGCAAGTTTAAGTCACCTCGAAACTAAACATGGCAAGTGGTTAGCTCCACATCAAAGTACACATGATGGTGATTCCGAAACATACAAGCATGCATCATGGAGATAAACACAACGATAGCAATGAGCTCAACAAGATGGCATTTCGTAACAAGTTAAACAACATCACAGCCACATGGCACTTTGCAACGAGGATAACCATGGCAAGAATAAATCTATCATGCAACCTAACACAAGCAACATGTAGAGCATGGCAAGACGAACACGTGGACATGTCATTTGCATCATTTGGCCAAACGAGCTAAAAGATATCACATAACAAAGATGGCATAAAAACATCACATAACAGCAGTTTATATCGGGATGCACTCTTGCAACAGAAAAATAAGCACCTAGAAGATCTCTAACATGCATGGCACAATGGAATGAAATGTAGTACATGTCCCAACGAACGTCTGGACACCTCATTCACTCAAATCGGAGCAACACACAAGAAGTTATCATAGTTCTAAAAATGCATCAGCACACAAAACAAATCTGGGACTTAGTGGTCTAGGAGCAACCTCAGATCTGGAGGACAAAACAGGCTTGGATCCGCGGCTGCAGATCGGGCCTGGATCGACAGTGGAGCGGCCCGGAGTGGAGGCTGGAAGCGGCTGGCCCGCAGAGCCTGGCGCCTGCGGCCCGTAGTGGCGCGGCGGCCCGAAGCGACGGGGCGAGCAGGAGGCAACCCGGCTCGGGGCAACGGCCCAGCGGGAGAAGGCGAGGCCCAGGCGACGCGCGCCCAGTTGATGATGCGGTTGGGCCGCGGGATCGGCGACGCGGCCCAGGAGGCGGCCACGGCCCAGGCGATCGAGGCGGCTCGGGCGCCGGCTGGAGGGAGGCGCTGGCGAAGGGGAATCGGGCCTGGCACCCGGTGCGGTGGCTGGGCCCTGGCTGGGGCGGCGCGGAGGAGTTGGCGACGAGAGGCTCGGCCTCAGCGAGCGGGAGGCCCAGGCGTGGATCTGGCGATTGATCCAGCTGGATCGGATCGATCCAGGGTTCGGCGGCGCGCTGGCTTCCTGGAGGGATCGATGGATCTGGTGCGGTGCGTTGACCCCGGGCGATCCCAGATCGGGACTCCTCCCGTTCCAGCGAGATATGCGGCGGCGGTCGGCTCCCTTCGACCGGCCGGCGGGATTCGAGGAAGAGACGGCCAAGTGGCGGCTGGGAACTGGATTAGCACGAAAATTGAGGAGAGGAAGGACTAGAGGTAGGTGGAGGGAGTGTAGGCTGCCAAAAATGGCATGGGGGTGTTATAAATATGGTAGGTGCTAGGGTTTGAGGGATTTGGGGGTGTTTTAGAGCCATCCGATCACAATCCGACGGATACGATCGCGAGGGGAGTTAGGTTGGGCCTAGGGGAGGCTAGTGGGCTGTAGGAGGGTTGACTTGGGCCACAAAGTGGAGGCACTTTGAGCCCACAAGAATAACTGTTGGGGTAGCAAACGGACTCGAAACGCGACAAGATTTGACAGGCGGGTTATACACAACAAAACAACAACACACGACAAGCCTCACACCAAACCGGTAACGTTACACGGCCAAACACCAAAGTAGGCCTACGGGACGCCACGGACACGTGAGGGAGCTCCGGAACGCGAAACGGACAACGGGAAGGAACGCGTGGAACCGGATGCAACCGACACCACAAATGCAATGCGATGCACATGTCTACATGATATGAATGAATGCCACACACGCACACAACAAAATGACTTAAACCTGAAAGACAAAGAACCCGGAATGGAATAGATGAAGCCAGAGATATATTATATGCCCAAAAGGGAAAGTATTACATCCGGGGCATTACAAACTCTCCTCTACTACAAAAAGATCTCGTCCCGAGATCTAGGACTGGAAAAAGGAAGGGTACTCGGAACGAAGATGATCTTCTCGTTCCCACGTAGCTTCTCGGTCGGTGTGATGTGACCACTTGACTTTCAAGAATTTGATGGACTTGTTGCGGGTCTTGCGCTCGGTTTCTTCGAGAATAGCAACGGGATGCTCTCGGTAAGACAGGTCTTGTTGAAGATCAATCTCTTCAAACGGAATCATGCGTTCAGGTGCCTTGAAGCATTTGCGGAGTTGAGACACATGGAACACATCATGAACATTGGCGAAGTTGGAAGGGAGCTCAAGTTGATAGGCTAGATCGCCTCTTTTGCCAAGAATCTTGAAAGGCCCGACGTATCTAGGAGCAAGCTTCCCTTTGATACCGAATCTTTGGGTGCCTTTCATCGGAGAAACACGGAGATAGACATGATCACCAATGTTGAATGCCAAATCATGATGCTTGCCGTCATAGTAGCTCTTCTGACGCGACTGAGCGGCCTTGAGATTCTCACGTATGACTTTGCACATTTCTTCGGCTTCTGAGATCAAGTCATTGCCAAGAAGTTGACGTTCGCCTGTTTCAGACCAGTTGAGAGGGGTACGGCACTTTCTGCCATAGAGGATTTCAAACGGAGCTTTGCCTGCACTTGCTTGAAAGCTGTTGTTGTAAGAGAACTCGGCAAATGGAAGGCAGTCTTCCCATTTCATGCCAAAAGAGATGACACAGGCTCTGAGCATGTCTTCTAGAATCTGATTCACTCGCTCGACTTGACCACTAGTCTGAGGGTGAAAAGCAGTGCTGAACCTCATCTTAGTGCCCATGGCGGACTGAAAGGAGTCCCAGAACCTGGATGTGAACAAACTTCCACGATCTGAGGAGATAACTTGAGGAATGCCATGTAAGGACACAATTCTGGAAGTGTACAGCTCTGCCAATTGAGCTGCATTGATGGATTCTTTGACTGGAAGAAAGTGAGCGACTTTGGTAAGCTTGTCAATCACCACAAAGATAGAATCATTCCCTCTCTTGGATTTAGGAAAGCTGATGCGGAGCATCCTTCGTTCATCCCCATGTACACCACTTGGACGCAAGGTGATCCCGTTCTTCGATGCTTCCCCTTTCTTTTCTCGCCAGACATGGATGCTACTATAAGCGCGGACCTTGTGCTTGATCAGGAACACCCAAGGAGACCATGGAGAACCCAAGGACCAAGGCCAAGTGCGCGCGGGAGAGAAGGAAGAAGGGCCAGCACCTACAGGCCCCGGACATCCGGCCCCCAGGCCCGGACATCCGGCGCCCCGGACATCCGGGCCCTGGCCGGAAATCCGGCGCCACTGTCCAGAAGACACCCGTGGCTCAACCCCTCCAGCCCGGACATCCGGCGTCTCGGGAAGGCCCGGACATCCGGCCCCTGTCTGCGCACAGTGTATCGGGCCTGAGGCCCATGTATCCCTCTCCCACTTACCCCTTCGTGGACCTAGACTATATATACTCCTCCCCCTCCTCCATTTGAGGGTTAGCTTAGGTTTAGCTCATTTGAGACAGAGCTTTGCTCATCCACTAGTGGTTCATCTCCTTGGGAGTGACTGCGGCCCCTCCACGGAGAAGATCCACACGGATTCAAGACCTCTGCGGAGAAGATCCTACGGGATACCAAGACCTCCTCACGGAGAAGACTATCGCTACTTGTATCGTCCCTTGTTGATCATGGATCTTGTATCTCTTTGTGTTTCGAGGATCTAGCACATGTGTGACTTGTTCTTGTTGGTTTGAGTGATTCTCTCGTGTTTCCCCTCGTGTTTCCTCTCATGTTCTTCGTGTTCATCGTGGGATCCCCTCCATTTCGTGAAAGATCGGCCACATAGGGTTCCGCCCTACATCATATGGTATCATGAGCCACGGTTTCTCATGAATTTGGAGCCTCCCCACCGTTTTCTAGCCTTGTTTTGTTGTGTTCTTCCCCAATTTCGAAAATTCCCCACCAAAAATAGCCCCAAATTTTTTTGTGATCTGTTGGTTTGATGAAGTTTTTTTGATTTTGATCCATGGATTTGCTTGGTTTCAAGTGGATCTAGCATTTCCCCAAGTTTCCCCATCTTTCCTCCACGAAATCGCTCAAATTTCGCCCCCAAAATCATCAAATTTCGCCCCCAATTCAAAAAGTTCGTCCTGATTCAGATCTGGAATCTTCGGGCCGGACATCCGGGCCACTGGCCGGACATCCGGCTCCTGGAGGGCAAAATCGCGCAAGTTTCTGGACATCAGGCCCCGGAAATCCGGGCTCCACCCCGGATGTCCGACCCCTGCAGTTTCAGACTTTTTCGTTTCACCGTTTTGTCCATAACTAATTCATCCGAACTCCGATTTCGACGTTCTTGAGCTCGTTTTGAAGCTCTTGACATCCCCCATAACACAAAAATACCACCATCATCATTTGACTCCATCATATTTTGTGGATTTTGGCATCTTTGCCTAGAGCTTCCACCATATCATCTGCATAACCACCACCGACTTCCGCAACCTAACCAATTTTGTCCCCCATAGCATTTGTGGTTGCTTGAGTAGTGATTTGAATCTCCTAAGGTGTTTAGGACACTTAGGGACCATTGCTTATTCATCAACCACCACCACCACTTCCGCATAGCCTAGTCCACCATACATAGCCAACCCAACTTAACCAAATTTTTGTTCGAGCTTGTTTGAGTTGTGGCTTGTGTCTCCTAAGGTGTTTCGGCTACTTAGGGACCGTGACTTCAACTCCGACATCGTGTATAGCCCATCATTCCACTTCCGCAACCACCACGGCATTGCCGCTACCACCATTTGATAATTGTCCTTGAGATTTTGAGTTGTGGTTTTTCCGTTTCCTAAGGTGTTTCGGCTAATTAGGAACGGGTCTACATCAAGAGCACCACCTCTCATCATCGACACGGACGGTAACTTCGACGACATCATTGTATATTCCCCTTGCAATTGCATTGTTAACCCCTAGCCCATTTTGCGTCACTTGCCTATCGAGACTAGCCTTTGAGTATTGCCGGCAACGTTACTTGTGCACATTAGTGATCATCGATCCACCTTCCATTGCATACATACCATATCATATTGGTATCATCATATCATCCCTTGTGTCACAAGATTGTTCCCGCATATACACAATTGCTATCTTGGTTTGTGCATCGTGGCCATATACAAAAAAAAAGAGAATAAAGCTTTTAAGCAAAAGAGAAAGACAAAGAAGCTTGTAAGCAAGAGACATAGCATCGCATCATATAATATCATACTTGATCATCTTCGATCATCTTGTGCTAAAAGCACCGAAACATCATACACATAGCATACTTGGGATAGAAAGTTCATACATTTGCATCTTATAGGTTGTGCACAAGTGTCGTATCCGCCTATAGAGCAATCGTGCTAGCGTCTCTCTTGAGTTGTGCGACACGAGCGTTTTCCGTGGATTCCACATTTTGTGCTCATTCCTTGGTTGCACGACCCCATCTATCTATCCGTGTGTGTGTTTCCGTGTGCCGCACATATTGCTATTGGTCTACTTGTTTCACTTGCGAATTTGTGAATCTTTTTCAACTTTATTGACTCTTGCTAACATTTCACATCAATTTTTTGTGCCACTATCCTCACCGAGCTCCACCATAAGCTTTACTTGTGTAGGTGTGAGAAACCGACAAGAATTGGTACCAATTGTGCTATTTCCTTGTTCCACATTTGAGTGATCATTGATCCATCTTCAACATCGGTCAAGGTACATTTGGTATAGTTCTTCTCTTTCTCCCACTCATACTTGCTAGCGTCTTGTGATGGATAGGCAAGGCATTTCATCTCCGGTCTTCGACATCGACGGCGCGAACAAGGACATCCACGCGAAAACCATCGGACTACAACGAGAAATGCAAGAGTGCTTGGGCAACATCGCCATCGAACAACGACACTTCGAGACAAGGACAATGGCTTCCTTCGACGACATGTGCGACTCCTTCAACAAACAAATGGCGGAGCTCCGACACTTGGTGGTCGATTACAAGTCTTCTTCCCCTTCGTCATCCTCTCGGCGGCGACGTTCAAGTCACAAGTCTTCGGAGCGCAAACATGATGCAAGTGCAAGTCTTCCACAGCCACACCGCCATGGCGACCATCGACATCGTCATGAAGGGCAAGTCACCTCCAAGCATCATGTGCACGACGACGACGAACGACATCTACCAAGAGCTCAAGCACGACAACGGCATCATCATCATGAATATGCTCGACAAGCGCATACCTACAAGTCCGAAGACGCTCTACTTCTCGCCAAGCCCAAGCTTCAAGAGCAGAAGAGAAGACCGCGAGACAAGCATACCCAAGACGGAGCTACGGCTACAACCACCACTTCGGCATCTTCGCCAAGTGCTATCAAGGCATCTTCGCCTTTGGATGTACGGCATCTTCGCCTACTTCCCATGGGTTCGCCTACATCGACGTCTTCATCATCAAGGCGATCATCTACGAGCAATGGCGACAAGACGGTCGAGCATGGGCCATCCCCTTCGACCAAGGCGACGAGCATGAACCTCTTCGACACCATGAAGACGGCGCCCATATTGGACTACTACTCCGGGTCAAGCTACGCGAGCAAGCATGAGACCTTCTCTTTGACCTCGGAGGAGCGTGATGGTTTGCCACACCCTACGGCATTCATCTTTGGAGGCATTACGGATGAGGAAGTTGAGCATGGAGACTATTGCACCTACACCTCTTCAACATCCACTTATGACGAGATGCCCCAATTCCCATGTGAGGAGAGCCACCACCACATGAGCGATATGAGTGACTCCACCATATGTGATCTTGAGAGCATTTCCCTTGAGAGGATGAGTGTGCCCACCACTAGCCCCACACATGAGAGCATGCCACTTCTCCTATGTGAGGTTGAGAGCCATTTGAGTGACTCCACCAACCATACGAGTGAGAGCATCCACGAGGGATTGAGTGAGCCACAACACTTAGTGAGTGAGGTAGTTGATAGGGCATGTGAGGCCACTATGATTTCTAACGACTTAACCTCTACTCCGAGTGTGTTCTATTTGGTGCTAGGTCTCCTACAAGAGGACATGCCTACCCTCGATGAGTCCATCCCTCCATTGGATAACCCGATGGCCATGGTGGAAGAAGTTGTACCCCCCACATGGTACCATCAAGTTGCAACCTCACCTACAATACATGAGCGATGCTCCAAAGGTAACATAGGTGATGGTGCTTCTTTCGTCCCACTTGTGGACTATATCACCAATGATTGCTTGCATGATGTTGATTCACCTATGACCATGCTTCATGCTAGTGCAACTTCCTCATGTCTTGACTTACCTATTTATGATGAATATGATGATGAGCATGTTGAGTTGCCTAGTTGTGATGCTATGCTCCATAGGATATCATGTGAAAATTCTTTTGGTCACATCATGTTTGATAATCCTTTGAGCTTGTCATATGCTATGAGTGAGATCTCACATATTGTATCATTTCAATCTCAACATAGTACCTATACATGCCCCATTAAAGTGAATCCTATTTGCACTTGTGGCATAGATGACAAGATGATGGTCATTGGAATGTGTTTCTCTTGCGATGATATTGCCATGCTTCCTTTACATGATTTGCGCAATTCATCTAATATACCATGCCATGATCACTTTGCTCCGGATATGCATTGTTTTGGATGTTATCAATATTCTCCATGCGATGTTTCCATTGATGCTCTTGAGGAGACCCCCATAGTTTCCTCATACATACTAGGAGATCTTGATGCATTTCATACCTTGCATGATTACCATGATTGTGTGCACCATATGCATTCCATGAATAACAATGCTCTACCTACTTGTCATGATGCATTACACAATTTGAGTCTCCATTATGATATACATAACAACAAACCTCTCATGATGGATGACATGTTTCTATATCACGCATCTCATTTATTTGAGCATTGGCTATTTTGTGCTAACCAACACATGCACGTGCGCATCATGATGGATGATGTGTACATATACCATGCACACACAATTTTTCCTTTGTCTTTGTTTTGTGTAGGTACTCATGAACATTTGTCAACCTCACAATCCCATGAGTTGACAAAACGAGCTCTTGAGAGCAACGACGATTTGGGATCCCGTGGATTGTCCCTACCACCGTTCTCTTCGCGCAACCACTACGCGCATCTCTTTTACTTGGCTCTCACACGGCTATGGGCTATTTGCCACTTGTCACATTATGCCCATACTATCGTGTTCACTTTGCATGTTATGCCTCTTGCTATGATTTTGCCATGCAATTGTGACCCTTGCTTGCCTTTACACATGATTCACCATTATGCTACTTATATGTGTATTTGCATGCTTGGTGGAGATACTTGTAGCTACTACCATGATTTCTTTGTGCCCCACGCTATTGTTGATTCTTGTGTTGGGAGAGTCATGATATCCCATTGCTATTTCCATATGGCCTCTCATCAACACATTGATGCTATTTTGCTCATATCTTGCTTTCATGTTTGTGCTATGCCATGTGCATCACGTATGCTCACTATTTGCACATGTGACATGCTTTCCATGATTACCTCTAGTACGTTGCATCCTCGCACTACTAGCTTGTTTGACTTGATTGCTATGATTGCTTGCTATGTTGCATCACCCATGTTCCACTCTTACTTGCTTTCTTGGGTTGATGACATATATGTTCATGCCATTCACATGATTCACATTGATCATTGTCACTTGTCTCCATTCGTTGCATCTCTCATATTCCCTTGTATTGAGTGCAACCATGCTATGCCTATTGATATTGGAGACTTCGACACCCTTCTTGTGATGCATACTTACTTGATTGAGCCTATTGCACTTGGTTGTTCTCGCATCTTATGCCTACATACCATGCACCACACCCTTGTACTTTCTTATGATAAGAATGATGCAAGCACTTGTTGGGTATTTTCCCGCACGAATGCTAGGTTTTGCATTATGGCTAACCTCATTTGTTTTTCCGAGTGTTTGTCATGTTCTTTCATTTTGAAGGATTCACAAGGCGGTACCATCACAAGGCATCTTTGGCATGTGAAGGCATACACGTTGCGCGACACCAACATCTTCGAGAAATTCCTAAAGGTGAATTCCTTCTTTGTGAGCCATCCTCACTTATGCATATTGGATGGGCCATACTTTCATTGTTGTTTCCTTCTTCTTGTCTACATGATACATCTACGGGATGGAGGACCGACATTGAAGATGGACCCTTTGGATGCACCTTCGGACCTTCACTCATGCCACGACATCGAGCATTGGTATATCAAAACTCCTTTGGCACATTGCACCAAAACCTTCATATTTGTTGATTGTGTGCTCACATGCCATGCTCCATGGACAAATCATACCCATGACAAATTTGCATCTTATGCATGGATTGACTCACATTATGATTGCCTCGTTGCATCGTGTATTCCCATGTCATCCATGATATATGAGCTTGTGCATTTCCTTAGCAAATTTGTTGTGATCTTTCTTGATAGCATATTCATACATCATGATCATATTGTCCTCCATCAATTGCATGATAACATACACATATTGAGCATCCATTGCCATGTTCATGCTCTTGATAAACCATCACACTATGACATCATTTTGCACAATGGTAGAAATTGTAGCTTTGTGCACCATGCCAATTACCCTACCTTTGTGTGCACAACAAATGAATTTGCTCACATGAATGCTTTCCATCTCAAACTATATCATCTTGATAAGCTTCATGTACCTTGTCACAGGCACTCATTCTTACATGATGGACACTTTGTGTGCGCTAACCATTGTATTTCCAAGTGTACTTTGTGTTTGATCATTTTGCATGTACCACATACCGGAGACACCTTGGAGTACTTGGATGGCAACATGCCCTCAACTTCGTCCAACTACAAGTCCGTTCATGACTACCGTTTCCATGGTGATGAGGTTTTTGATCCGAGGTCGGATCTTTCCCAAGGGAGGGGAGATGATGCGGAGCATCCTTCGTTCATCCCCATGTACACCACTTGGACGCAAGGTGATCCCGTTCCTCGATGCTTCCCCTTTCTTTTCTCGCGAGACATGGATGCTACTATAAGCGCGGACCTTGTGCTTGATCAGGAACACCCAAGGAGACCATGGAGAACCCAAGGACCAAGGCCAAGTGCGCGCGGGAGAGAAGGAAGAAGGGCCAGCACCTACAGGCCCCGGACATCCGGCCCCCAGGCCCGGACATCCGGGCCCTGGCCGGAAATCCGGCACCACTGTCTAGAAGACACCCGTGGCTCAACCCCTCTAGCCCGGACATCCGGCCCCTCGGCCTGGACAACCGGCATCTCAGGAAGGCCCGGACATCCGGCCCCTGTCTGCGCACAGTGTATCGGGCCTGAGGCCCATGTATCCCTCTCCCACTTACCCCTTCGTGGACCTAGACTATATATACTCCTCCCCCTCCTCCATTTGAGGGTTAGCTTAGGTTTAGCTCATTTGAGACAGAGCTTTGCTCATCCACTAGTGGTTCATCTCCTTGGGAGTGACTGCGGCCCCTCCATGGAGAAGATCCACACGGATTCAAGACCTCTGCGGAGAAGATCCTACAGGATACCAAGACCTCCTCACGGAGAAGACTATCGCTACTTGTATCGTCCCTTGTTGATCATGGATCTTGTATCTCTTTGTGTTTCGAGGATCTAGCACATGTGTGACTTGTTCTTGTTGGTTTGAGTGATTCTCTCGTGTTTCCCCTCGTGTTTCCTCTCGTGTTCTTCGTGTTCATCGTGGGATCCCCTCCATTTCGTGAAAGATCGGCCACATAGGGTTCCACCCTACATCAAAAGCCAGTGACGAAATCCATTTCAATGTGGTCGAACTTCCACTCGGGAATAGGAAGAGGTTGGAGAAGACCGGCTGGACGTTGATGTTCTGCTTTCACTCTTCTGCAAACATCACATTCATTCACGAATTGGGCAATCTCCCTTTTCATGCGTGTCCACCAGTAAGATTGCTTGAGGTATTGGTACATCTTGGAACTGCCAGGATGAATGGAAAGGAGAGAATCATGTGCTTCTTCCATTATGAGCTTCCTGAGATCACCTTTGGGAACAACGAGTCTGTCCTCGAAGAACAAGGTATCTCTCTCATCAACACGAAAGCACTTGTATTTTGGAGTGCCCTTTGCAATACCATGTTTCACTTTCTTCACCATGGTATCACTGAGTTGGGCCTCACGGACCTGATCTTCCAAGGTAAGAGCAATTTGAAGATTTGCAAGAAAACCCTGCGGGACAATTTGGAGGTTGAGCTTCCTGAATGCTTCACAAAGCTCAGGCTGGAACGGCTTGATAAGAAGGCTGTTGCAATATGCCTTTCTGCTCAAAGCATCTGCAATCACATTCGCCTTGCCAGGAGTGTATTCAATGCTGGGATTATACTCTTGGATCATTTCAACCCAACGAGTCTGGCGGAGGTTCAGATGCGGTTGTGTGAAGATGTACTTCAAGCTCTTGTGATCAGTGAAAATGTCGACCTTTCTGCCCAACAACAGCTGTCTCCACGTAATCAAAGCATGTACCACAGCTGCTAGCTCGAGATCATGTGTGGGATAGTTCTTCTCACTTGGCTTGAGCTGACGAGAAGTGTATGCCACAATTCTCTTATCTTGCATAAGCACACCACCAAGTCCTTGAAGAGAAGCATCACAGAATACTTCATAGGGCTTGGACTCATCTGGAGGAGTCAGAACTGGAGCAGAGACAAGCTTTTCTTTGAGAGTTTTGAATGCCACTTCACACTCTGGAGACCAAAAGTATTTGACATTCTTCTGAAGCAAGTTGGAAAGAGGCTTGGCAATCTTGGAGAAGTTCTCAACGAACCTTCTGCAATAGCTGGCAAGACCCAGAAAACTGCGGAGTTGCTTGACGTTCTGAGGAACTTCCCAGTTGACGATTGCTTCAACTTTCTCGGGATTTACCGCAATGCCGTCAGCTGAGATGATATGGCCCAGGTACAAAACCTTATCGAGCCAAAACTCGCACTTGGAGAACTTGGCATAGAACTTATGCTCTCGGAGTCGATCAAGAACCAGACGTAAGTGCTTTTCGTGATCTTCTTCATTCTTGGAAAACACCAGAATATCATCCAGATACACAAGCACACACTCGCCAGTATAGGGATTGAAGATGTAGTGCATCATCCTCGAAAAGGTAGGAGGAGCATTGGCGAGACCAAATGACATGACAGTATACTCGTATGACCCGTAGCTTGTTCTGAAGGCCGTCTTGGGAATGTCTTGCTCGCGAATGCGAATTTGATGATAGCCCATTCGGAGGTCGAGCTTAGAGAACACTTTAGCTCCTTTGAGCTGCTCGAAGAGTTCGTTGATGTTGGGGAGCGGATATTTGTTCTTTATTGTCTTCTTGTTCAATGGCCGGTAGTCAACACAGAGACGCTCCGTGCCATCTTTCTTCTTGACAAATAAGACTCCACAGCCCCAAGGAGACGTACTAGGCCTGATGAGACCCATACTCTCCTGTTTATCAAGCTGCTTCTTCAATTCCTTCAATTCATCAGGAGAGAGCTTGTACGGACGCCGGCATGTTGGCTCAGTACCCGGCTCGAGTTCAATAACGAATTCCACCTGACGGTGTGGAGGCATGCCTGGAAGTTCTTCAGGAAAGACATCTTGATATTCGTTCACCACCGGAATTTGAGATATGGCATTAATTTCGCCCTTATCATTGAGAGAGAAAAGCCTGATAGTGTTATCCCTGGCGGCGAAGATAATCACATCATCATCGTAATGAGTAATCTTGACTTCCTTCTGTGCACAGTCAATTTGAGCATCATGCTGAGAAAGCCAGTCCATCCCGAGGATGAGGTCAATGTCGGAATTGCCAAGAACCACCGGATTAGCCAGAAATCGATAATCACCCATGCGAATAGATACATTCGGAGCATACAAGCTAGAATGCATCTGCTTTGCCGGGGAAGAAATTGCCAATTGCCTTGGTAAAGCTGCTGTGATCACACTATGCTTGGATGCAAATGGGTATGACATGAAAGAATGTGAAGCACCCGAATCAAATAACACTTTAGCTGGAAAAGAGTTCACTGGAAGGTTACCCAAAATGACATCAGAAGAATTCTCCGCTTGTGCTGCATTCATCAGATTCACCCTTGCAGCCTTTGGATCATGCTTGACCATAGCGGTACCGACAGGAGGACGAGGCGGAAGGCGCCTTGGGTTGTTGCACTTGTTGGAATAATGACCCTTCTGGCCACACTTGTAGCAAGTAACCTCAGAAAGTGGATGAGTAGGAGGAGCACTTAGTCTTGGAGCTTGGAACTGCTGCTTGGACTGCTTGTTGGAGTTGGGTGGGTGGGACAAACCACGTCCACTAGAGTTCTTGTTGTTGGAGTTGTTGTAAGGAGCTCGAATCACTGGAGGAGGAGGAAGCCAAAATTTCTGTTGCTTCGAGACCATCTGAGACGATGAGGAAGAGTGAACGGCATCTCGAATCCTCTTTTTAGAAGCCTCCATCTTAAGCTGAGCTGCCTCTTGTTTCAAAGCCATGTTATAGAATTTGTCAAATTCATCGGGCTCGAACAAGGTGAGAGCAAGTTGAAGTTCATCTTTGAGACCTCCACGAAACTGGTAGATTTTGCTCTTGGCGTCAGGAATGTCTTGCTTAGCATAGCGGGCGAGGTTTTGGAACTTGACATTATACTGATAGACTATCATAGAGCCCTGCTTCAGGTTGCGGAATTGCTCACGCATACCCTCGATGACACTTGTAGGAATGTGGTGAGAGCAAAAGTCCTTGCAGAAATCCTTCCAACAGATCACATGACCTGGCCTAGAGTCTTTGTACTGCTGCCACCAGTCAGCTGCTTGGTCTTTGAGTTGGAAGGCTGCAAACTTCACATAATCCTCTTCTCTTACGTTACTGCACTCAAAATGCTTCTTTATGTCGGTTAACCAATCTTCAGCATCAAGAGGGTCAACACAGTAACTGAAAGCTTTTGGATTATTGGCCAAGAACTGGTTGAGAGTAGCATGGTGCTGCTGGTTGAAGAAGTTGCCTTGATTCCCTGGAACACCCTGATTAGCTTGATTAGCTTGCATCTGTTGCATCATCTGCATCAACAACTGGGTGTTCTGAGCTGTAGTCTGCATAATCGCTCTCCAAGCCTCAGGCGGAGGAGGAGGGGAAGGAGAACGATCTGGGACCTCTTCCGCCTCTGGGTTAGCGTTGGGAACTTTTTTGGGAGCCATCCTGAAATAGATGACCACGAATCAGCAATTGATTAACAGAAGGTATAAGCTGAATCAATGGAATGAATTGCAACAAGTCTTCACAATAATCATTCGAACAATAGGAACGAATGAAATCATTCGAACAAGAGGAATGAATGAAATTCTCAGTTAAATGATAACATCAATCTTCATGAGAAGCCACATAGGGGACAAAAGGAAAATAAATAAAACAACAAGGTACGGATGGAAACAAACACAAGATAGGAGCTTTGTTCTAACATCTTTGTGCTGAAAGCATATGAACGCGTTACGAAAGGGTTTTGCAATCTCCGGATCAGCATAGCCAAGGACCCTTTAAGATGCAACTCCCGATCGGAACATCGGTCATAATACCACTTCACTCAATGTAGAACCCCGAACTCGCTAACCTGCATTTGTTGGAAGAATGCCTACGATCTACTGGATAAACCCACCTATGAATTTCCGAAAGATTCCAGTTATGCAATCAGGTGTTGGGGATACACGGGAAGCACCGCGCAATCAACTCTAAACCTACATCCAGGTGTATCCATCCTTCAACACATAACCAGTCTTTCTCGGAAACTGTTTACCTCGGACCTTCGAAAAGCATCCACTATAACAAGCTATGGCAATACTCCCGAACTACCTCCCCAGTACTGGGTGATGTCGGGGTTATCTTGCCACTAACCGTATAGGAGAGATTTTCGATGTCGGCCGTCTTAAGTATTTAGTACTGCCGCGATATGCTTGTGACGACAATACCCCGAAGCTCAACTCCCCGGGACACTGCCACAACCCCTAATGTCAGGAGGCATCGAGAACAATATTCTCGTCACAAGAACATCGAAACAATCCAAGAATACTCGCGAGATTCCTAAAAAAAAATGGTGCAGTTTTTGAAAGTAGAAGAGGCAAGAGTAGACGTCAGGAGTCCTCACCAGAGAGAAAGGGGATGAGAAGCAAAGAAATCCTACTCTCCGATATAAATATAGGACTCAAAATATTTTCAGTGTGTGCCTAGACTCGACCGTCAACGATTCGATCAATCAGTGGGGGCTCCTAGGTCGGAGAAGGCTCTGAATACCAACTTGTAATGCCCAGGATGGGACTAAATCTCCTACGTGTCGAGGCACGACTTAGAGACTTAACCCCATGCTGGAATGATCGCAAGTCTGGTATCTTTGCACAACTCATGTAAAAGATGGGGGTGAAAAACATAAAATAGTTGGCTTACACTCGCCACGTCACGCAAATACAATACATGTCTCAATCATCATACAATAAAACATCACAGCCCTCTAAGGGTAAAATCCAAATGACAAGATACCAAACATAAATTAAATCCACAGGTCGGATCGAATCCTAGTAGAAGTCTCCACTACTGATCATCAGGATAACGAACATAGTATCGACTACGCTCCTCGTCGTACTCCTAGTCTAGCTCGGTGCCATCACCTGGATAGCTCACAACTGGACCTGCATCTGGCGTGGTGAAGTAACTGTGAGCCATAGAGGACTCAGCAATCCCGTTCCTGGGTAACAAGACTATTTAAGCCTTGGGAGAGGATAAGGCTGAAGAAAAGAATAAGTGTCTGCAGCAGCAACTAGCAACTAGCTTACGTGAGAGAGTGCGAGAAGAGAAAGCCTCGGTCGAGAGATGATCACGAAGTGATCCTAGCTAAAGCTCAACAAACATAACCCCACCGTGTTCAACTCCCGAATCCCTATTCGGAAATTGACAGTCACGGTACACACGCTGGTAGTGTATTAGAACAATGTGTCAAGTTATCTACAACCGGATATTAACAAGCTCCCATCTGCCACATAACCGCGGGCACGGCTTTCGAAAGTTCATAACCCTGCAGGGGTGTTCCAACTTGGCCCATTACAAGCCCACGATCCGCGAAGTCGCAACTCCAAAGTGGGAAGACACGAGTATTCTCGGAATCTCGTGCTCAAGATACTCCGAACTAAGGTAAGGCTAATCCAGCAAATCCTCCCGGCGTGCCGACACCCTGACAATAGCCGTGCGTATCTAGTCTCAGGCCACGACCGGATGGGCGATTCTACAGGTTTATATCAATCCTCGAGTTTCCTCGTGGTGACCCCGCAGAACCCCCGGTTTGGACCAACACTCATGAGGAGCACTGGCCCAGGGTTGTTGATTAAGAACTCGGGTTTGCAAGGCCCTATGCAAGTTTTATTAGTTATTAGGCGAATAGTACCAATGTTGGGACTTGCTGGAAAAGACTTAGCACTTAGCGGTTTATCAAGGGGGTCCCATACACCCCAACCGTGTTAGGAACGCATAATCAAGGAACATAACACCGGTTTAAACGGTTCCTAACGGCATGAGTGGAACAAATCACCAAGCAAAAGGCTTAGCCTTCCACCCTTGCCAATATATAGATGATTTCATTTAAGCATTATATAGTGTGATATAACCCAACAAAACTTCAACATGAAGCAAGCATCTTCGATCTTCACCTGCAACTAGCAATGCTATAAGAAGAGCTGAGCGAAGCATACTTAGCCAAGCAACGGTTTGCATAGGTAGGGTGGTTAAACATGGTGATGGTTACAAGTAGGAGGCTGACATGAAAGACATAGGCATCGAGGCAAAACTATAAAGCGGAACTACTAGCAATAGGCAAAGATAGTAATGTTATCGGGGTTCGGTCATCTTGCCTGAAGAGTAGTTGTTCGGATCGTAAGAAGGGTCCTCGTGCTCAACCTCGTTGGTAACCTCGTGCTCGTACTCGTACTCGGTCTCAGCTTCCGGCTCTAAACAATACAACCACACAAGGCACGAATCAACACGATGCAATGCGCATGCCAAAATGATGGATGCATGATGGATGCACTATGAGAGCACACGGAGCACGAAAAATAGCACTCAAGCAAAACGCTTCGAAACATGATAACAATATGAGATTATGAATCTACACGGAAAATCAATCAAGTTTCATATAAGACTCGCTGAAATCGGAGCTACGGGCTAAAAGTTATGCCCGAAACAAGAAACATGCAAAAGCTGAAAATTACAGCAACATAGCAACTTCGGAGCACTAGAAAAATAAGCTACAGCACTCAAACAACATGGCAAAGAGCATGAACATAAACTAGACATATCCTACAGCAAATAAGTCCAAAGGTGCACCCCCAAAGGAGCCACGGATCAATAGCAATAAGCTTGGACATATTGAACTTGACAACAAAATTCTGACAGCAGAATTTTATTGAAACTTTGGAGCAAAAGTTAAACATACTGAAAGCCAACAATATCTACTACAAGGAACCGTCAAGATCCACCCCAAAACTATCATGGTTTGTCCTAGAGCAGCAAGCGAACATGGCATCGGAACGTTACAGATTTCAGACTTAGTGAAAATCCACTAAGTGTTAAAACAGCAGTTTCATCATGGCATCTAAAAGAGAAAGTTTAAGTCACCTCGAAACTAAACATGGCAAGTGGTAAGCTCCACATCAAAGTACACATGATGGTGATTCCGAAACATACAAGCATGCATCATGGAGATAAACACAACGATAGCAATGAGCTCAACAAGATGGCATTTCGTAACAAGTTAAACAACATCACAGCCACATGGCACTTTGCAACGAGGATAACCATGGCAAGAATAAATCTATCATGCAACCTAACACAAGCAACATGTAGAGCATGGCAAGACGAACACGTGGACATGTCATTTGCATCATTTGGACAAACGTGCTAAAAGATATCACATAGCAAAGATGGCATAAAAACATCACATAACAGCAGTTTATATCGGGATGCACTCTTGCAACAGAAAAATAAGCACCTAGAAGATCTCTAACATGCATGGCACAATGGAATGAAATGTAGTACATGTCCCAACGAACGTCTGGACACCTCATTCACTCAAATCGGAGCAACACACAAGAAGTTATCACAGTTCTAAAAATGCATCAGCACACAAAATAAATCTGGGACTTAGTGGTCTAGGAGCAACCTCAGATCTGGAGGACAAAACGGGCTCGGATCCACGGCTGCAGATCGGGCCTGGATCGACAGTGGAGCGGCCCGGAGTGGAGGCTGGAAGCGGCTGGCCCGCAGAGCCTGGCGCCTGCGGCCCGTAGTGGCGCGGCGGCCCGAAGCGACGGGGCGAGCGGGAGGCAACCCGGCTCGGGGCAACGGCCCAGCGGGAGAAGGCGAGGCCCAGGCGACGCGCGCCCAGCTGATGATGCGGTTGGGCCGCGGGATCGGCGACGCGGCCCAGGAGGCGGCCACGGCCCAGGCGATCGAGGCGGCTCGGGCGCCGGCTGGAGGGAGGCGCTGGCGAAGCGGAATCGGGCCTGGCGCCCGGTGCGGTGGCTGGGCCCTGGCTGGGGCGGCGCGGAGGAGTTGGCGACGAGAGGCTCGGCCTTAGCGAGCGGGAGGCCCAGGCGTGGATCTGGCGATCGATCCAGCTGGATCGGATCGATCCAGGGTTCGGCGGCGCGCTGGCCTCCTGGAGGGATCGATGGATCTGGTGCGGTGCGTTGACCCCGGGCGATCCCAGATCGGGACTCCTCCCGATCCAGCGAGATATGCGGCGGCGGTCGGCTCCCTTCGACCGGCCGGCGGGATTCGAGGAAGAGACGGCCAAGTGGCGGCTGGGAACTGGATTAGCACGAAAATTGAGGAGAGGAGGGACTAGAGGTAGGTGGAGGGAGTGTAGGCTGCCAAAAATGGCATGGGGGTGTTATAAATATGGTAGGCGCTAGGGTTTGAGGGATTTGGGGGTGTTTCAGAGCCATCCGATCACGATCCGACGGATACGATCGCGAGGGGAGTTAGGTTGGGCCTAGGGGAGGCTAGTGGGCTGTAGGAGGGTTGACTTGGGCCACAAAGTGGAGGCACTTTGAGCCCACAAGAATAACTGTTGGGGTAGCAAACGGACTCGAAACGCGACGAGATTTGATAGGCGAGTTACACACAACAAAACAACAACACACGACAAGCCTCACGCCAAACCGGTAACGTTACACGGCCAAACACCAAAGTAGGCCTACGGGACGCCACAGACACGTGAGGGAGCTCCGGAACGCGAAACGGACAACGGGAAGGAACGCGTGGAACCGGATGCAACCAACAACACAAATGCAATGCGATGCACATGTCTACATGATATGAATGAATGCCACACACGCACACAACAAAATGACGAAAACCCGAAAGACAAAGAACCCGGAATGGAATAGATGAAGCCAAAGATATATTATATGCCCAAAAGGGAAAGTATTACATCCGGGGCATTACATTTTGATCCATCCCATCCATTGCATGATCCCCATACTTGTATGCTCAATTTGCATCCACATCATGCTATACACAATAACTATTCATTCATGATGGATGACATGTTCTTATACCATGCATCAAATTTCTTTGAGCGATGCTTATCTTGTGCTAACTCACACATGCACATACACATCATGATGGATGATGTGTACATTTACCACGCGCACAATTTCTTTGGTTTGTGTGTCTTTTGTGTAGGTCCCCATACTTACTCGTCAACCTCGCAAGAGCACGAATTGACGAAAAGAGCTCTAGAGAGCAATTATGACTTGGGATTCCGTGGATTATCTTTCCCACAGCTCCCTTCGCGCAAAGACTTCGCGCATTCCTTCTACATGGCACTCACATGGTTATGGGTTATTGTCCATTATATCTCTTATGCCCCTTTTGCCATGTTCACATTGCATGATATGTCAATCCCTTTGCCTTTGACATGCATTTGTGACCCATGCTTTGCATTACACATGATGATTGATTCTCATACTTGTATGTGTATTTGCAAGCTTGGTGGAGATATCACTTGTTATTGCCATGCTTTGCACATGATTGATATTGCTTGTTGTCATATGTCTCCACATGTTGCCTCTCTCATGCTACCATGTATTGAGCGCAACCATGATTTTAGTCTTGCCAATGAGATTGCCCCCATAGCATTCTCGCATTTATTTGGAGATTATGACATCATTCTTGTGAAGCATGCTTGTTTTACCTCCTTGCACCATATGCCTAGTGCCATGAATATAGCTATTGTTGCATCATATTATTCATGCACTTTTGCTCCTAATGGTTATGTGCAAGAGAAGAGAACCATCATGATGGATGATGTGTTTATCTACCATGCACATACGTTCTTCCTTTTGTTGTGTGCATGTGTAGGATACTTGGAATATGTGTCGACTTCCACTTCACGTGAGTTGACCATTTGAGCTCTTGAGAGCGAACCACTTTCTACCACGACGCTTCTACATCGCACTTGCTTGTGCTTCGGCATTGTGAAGAATGCACAAGGACATGCTTTCAAGGTGATATCCTTCTCTTTCGAGAACACAAAAACCATGAGCATGAATATTGTGGATCATACTACATGTGTTGCTTGCACCATGAGACTTATTTGTCATCTGGGACCCCTTGATCGCGCACATGTTAGTGATATTGCTTTCTTTCATGATAGCCACATTGCCATGCCTCATGTTATATATGCCTTGTGTGTTGCATCCGACTTGTGGATTACTTGCTCCTATCATGTGCTTGGTTGCAACAATATCATCTCTTCACATATGCCATGTCCCATTGCTTGTCACATGATTGACTTGTTTGCCTCACACATGATGAACAATTGCTATTTCTATTGTGTTGAGTGCCCCTCGATTTTCACTACACCCTATGCGCATTATGCTTGGATTGTCTTACACTTGACCCTTGTGTTTAGACACTTCATTTTCTTTGGTGTTGTGAATTATTCTTATGCCTACCATAGACCTTTCATTGAGCGCTTTATGCATGCTTGCTATGACCATGAGGTAGATGCTTATTCTCTTGTCACACATATGTGCATCTCTACCTCACATTTACATGCTTGTTTCCATGATGACCTTGATTGTGCTCAATTGATGTGCTTAAATGCCATGCCACAACCCTTTGTCACGCCCTATGCTATGCTTGATGACAACACTTGTTTGGTAAATCACCTCTTGAACGTTTGGTTTTGCACTAACGCTAACCACATTTGTTTTTCCAAGTGTTTGTTGTCTTTGATCCTTTTGAAGGAATCACTAGATGGTGCGACATTGGAGAGCGCCCATGTTGAGCTTCAAGATGATGAGTACTTTGTGATCGTCCACTTCTACACGGCGACGCCATCTCTTTCCCATGGTGATTTGGTTTTCGATCCGAGGTCGGATCTTTCCCAAGGGGGAGGGGATGATGCGGAGCATCCTATGGACATCACCATGTCAAGAGTCTACTTGGCGAGTGACACGTGTGACCTCTACTTCTCATACAAAAAGGTGAATCATCTCCTTTACACGTGTCCACTTGACCCCTTCGAGGATGGTATACTACTTGACACTCCACTCGTGTGCATGCATAGGTATTGTCAGAGCTTCACGGATGACGAGGAGGAGTGCAAGCGCCAAGGATCACCTACACCATCCGCGAGGGAAGCGTGGAAGAGAAGACGGAAGAAACGGAGCTGCTGGAAGCTACAGGCTCCGGACGACCGGCGTTTACCGGACGTCCGACGTGTCCCAGGCGACCGGACAACCGGCAGCCACCAGACGTCCGTGACATCCTTCACAGAACCAAAATAGCGGAAGTCCGAGATCTACCGGACGACCGGTCCCTCCAGAGCCACCGGACATCTGGTGCCCAGCGGACGTCCGCTCCCTGCCTGTGCGCAGCCGCGGGCCTTTTGGCCATGTACCCCTTTCGCCCCTCACTTACCCCTTCGTGGCCCTAGACTATATATACTCCTCCACCTCCACCATTTTAGGGTTAGCATTAGTTTAGCTCATATGTGAGATAGAGCTTTGCTCATCCATCACGGATCTACTCCACGAGAGAGACCGCGGCCCCTCTACGGAGAAGATCCACCTTGGATTCAAGACCCCTAACGGGAAGATCCTTCGCGGATTCAAGACCTCCTCTTGGAGATGAACTCTACCTTGTATCTTTCCCTTTGTTGTTCATGTACTCGTGATCTTGTGTGTTTGATTGTCTAGTGGATGTGTGATTGGACTTGTTCTTGAGTGTTTCCCTCGTGATTTCCCTTTGTGTTCTTCGTGTTCATTGTGGGATCCCCTCCATTTCGTGAAAGGTCGGCCATCTAGGGTTCCACCCTACATCAGATTTGCTTGAAGGATTTGTGACACCCGCCACCACCACCACTTGTTAGTAGTCTATAGGATCATATTCTTGTGTGTTTCTATTGCTGCTAACCATGCCAGGATCACAAGCCAACGAGACAGACTGGGAGAACTTGACGAACAAGGAGCTTCATGATAAGTTTCAGCAAATGATGAGTGGACAGGTGCAAGATGTGCTAAGCAGATTTGACGAGGCCATGGAGAAGATAGATGGCATGTAGAAGACGTTTGAAACAAAGCTCGATAACAAGTTTGCTGAATTGCTTTCGCGTTTTCCACCACCACCGGCTGCTGCAGCTGTCGCACCTATACAACAACAACAACAACAACAACAACAACAACAACAACAACAACAACAACAACAACAACAACAACAACAACAACAACAACAACAACAACAACAACAACAACAACAACAACAACAACAACAACAACAACAACATCGCCTTCCAAATCAAGTGGGACGAGCACAGCGCGTTCCCCTTGAGCCTGGTCAAACTTCTGGTGCCGCTATTGATGTTTCTGTAGCTCCTGCTGCTACTGCAGAGGTGGAGGACCATTACGAGGATGAGGTTGACCAAAATCAGAACTACGTGCAACCACCAGCACCACCACCACCAGGTCGTCCTCATGCATATCATCGCAACGGTAGGGCTGCACCACCACGTGAGGTACATGACCATCTTCCTAAACTGAAATTGAATATTCCACCATTTGAGGGTAGATATGTTCCTGATATATATCTTACTTGGGATTTAGAAACTGAACAACGTTTTACATGTTTACACTATCCCGAGGAGAGACGTGTTCATGCTGTTGTTTGTGCTTTCACTAGTTTTGCATGTGTTTGGTGGTCTGAACATTGTAGATTATTTCCTATTCCAGCTACTTGGGCTGCTTTGAAAACTGCTATGCGTACTCGTTGGGTTCCACCATATTATCAACGTGAATTACTTCAAAAATTGCAGCGCTTAAGACAAGGAAAAAATTCTGTAGAAGAATATTATCAGCAATTACAAACTGGCCTGATTAGATGTGGTATTGTTGAGGAGAATGAAGCCATGCTTGCACGTTTTATGGGTGGATTAAATAGAGAGATTCAAACCATTCTAGAGTATAAGGATTATAATAATATCACTCGTTTATTCCATCTTGCTTGTAAAGCTGAACGTGAAGTGCAGGATCGATAGGCATTGGCGCGGACTAACTTTTCTGCAGGTCGACCTTCATCATGGACACCGCGTGCATCCTCTACTTCCACACATTCTACTGCACCGACACCTCCATCAGCTATTACCTCCAGCCGTAATACAAGGAAGCACGCACAACCACCATTATCTGCCAAGAGCACACCTATTGGGCCTGCACAGAGTTCTTCTTCTTCCATGGCATCAACAGGGCACACCAGTGATATTATTTGTCGTCGTTGTAAGGGAAGAGGACATTTTGCAAGAGAATGCAAATCTCAGCGTGTGATGATTGCTACTGAGGATGGTGGATATGAGTCCGTTAGTGACTATGATGAGTAGACTTTGGCTCTTATTACACGTGAAGAACACGGTGGAGACGATTCTGATCATGAGACGCAATACATGGCTCCTGAAGATGCTGACAGGTATGAATGTTTAGTTGCTCAACGTGTTTTGAGTGTGCAGGTTACACAAGTTGGGCAAAATCAGAGGCATAATTTGTTCCGTACAAAGGGAGTTGTGAAGGAACGTTCTGTTCGCGTGATCATAGATGGAGGGAGTTGCAACAACTTGGCTAGCATGGAGATGGTGGAGAAGTTATCTCTCACCACAAGACCACATCCACATCCTTACTACATCCAATGGTTCAACAACAACGGCAAGGTTAAGGTAACACGTACAGTTCGTCTGCATTTTAGTATCTCTACATATGCTGATTATGTTGATTGTGATGTGGTACCTATGCAAGCATGTTCCTTATTACTTGGTAGACCATGACAATTTGATAAAAAAATTGTACACCATGGTAGAAACAATCAGTATACTCTTGCTCATAAGGATAAAAATATTACTTTGCTTCCTATGACTCCTGATTCCATTTTGAAAGATGATATTAATAGAGCTAATAAAGCAAAACAGGAGAAAAATAAGAGTGAAAATCAGATTGTGGCAAAAGAATTTGAGCAACAAATGAAGCCTAATAATAAACCATCTACTGTTGCTTCTGAAATTAAATTGAAAAGTGCATGTTTACTTGCCACCAAATCTGATATTGATGAGCTAGATTTTAGAAAATCTGTTTTCTATGCTTTTGTGTGCAAAGAGGCATTATTTTCATTCTAGGACGTGCCTTCCTCTTTGCCTCCTGCTGTCACTAACATTTTGCAGGAGTTCGTCGACGTCTTTCCACAAGACGTGCCATCGGGATTACCACCCATTCGAGGGATTGAGCATCAGACTGACTTAATTCCCGGTACATCGCTACCCAACCGCGCACCATACCGTACCAACCCAGAAGAGATGAAGGAGATTATGCGTCAAGTACAGGAGCTACTCGACAAAGGTTATGTACGCGAATCCCTTAGTCCTTGTGATGTTCCTATTATTCTAGTGCCGAAAAAGGATGGTACATCGCGTATGTGTGTTGATTGGAGAGGCATTAATAATATTACTATTCGTTATCATCATCCTATTCCTAGGCTAGATGATATGCTTGATGAATTGAGTGGCTCTACAATATTCTCCAAAGTTGATTTGCGTAGTGGATACCATCAAATTCGTATGAAATTGGGAGATGAATGGAAAACAACATTTAAAACTAAGTTTGGATTATATGAGTGGTTAGTCATGCCTTTTGGGTTAACTAATGCACCAAGTACTTTCATGAGATCAATGAATGAAGTTTTACGTGCTTTCATTGGACGATTTGTGGTAGTATATTTTGATGATATATTGATTTATAGCAGATCTTTGGAGGAACAATTGGAACATTTACATGTTGTTTCTATTGCTCTACGTGATGCACGTTTGTTTGGTAACCTTGGAAAGTGCACCTTTTGCGCCGACCGAGTCTCTTTTCTTGGCTATGTTGTTACTCCAGAGGGAATTGAGGTTGATAAAGCCAAGATTGAAGCTATTGAGAGTTGGCCGCAGCCCAAAACGGTCACACACGTGAGGAGTTTCCTTGGCCTCGCTGGATTCTATCGGCGTTTTGTGAGAGATTTCAGCACCATTGCTGCACCTCTCAATGAGCTTACAAAGAAGGATGTGCCTTTTGTTTGGGGTACTGCACAGGAAGAATCATTCACGGTATTGAAAGATAAGTTGACACATGCTCCTTTACTCCAACTTCCTGATTTTAATAAGACTTTTGAGTTTGAATGTGATGCTAGTGGAATTGGCTTAGGAGGTGTGTTATTACAAGATGGTAAACCTGTTGCATACTTTTCTGAAAAATTGAGTGGGCCTAGTCTGAATTATTCTACTTATGATAAGGAATTATATGCTCTTGTTCGGACTTTGGAAACATGGAAACATTATTTATGGCCCAAAGAATTTGTTATACATTCTGATCATGAATCTTTGAAGCACATTAAAAGTCAAGCAAAACTGAATCCTAGACATGCTAAATGGGTTGAATTCATAGAGACTTTCCCTTATGTTATTAAACACAAGAAGGGAAAATAAAATGTTATTGTTGATGCTTTGTCTCGTCGTTATACTATGCTTTCACAACTTGACTTTAAAATATTTGGTTTGGAGACCATCAAAGATCAATATGTGCATGATGCTGAATTTAAAGATGTATTGCAGAATTTTAAAGAAGGGAGAACATGGAACAAGTTCGTCGTTAATGATGGATTTGTGTTTCGTGCTAACAAGCTATGCATTCCAGCTAGCTCTGTTCGTCTTTTGTTGTTACAGGAGGTGCATGGAGGAGGATCAATGGGACACTTTGGCGTGAAGAAGACGGAGGACGTACTTGCTACATATTTCTTTTGGCCAAAGATGGGACGGGATGTTGAGCGTTTTGTTGGTCGTTGCACTACATGTCAAAAAGCTAAGTCACGACTCAATCTTCATGGTTTATATATGCCTTTGCCTGTCCCTAGTGTTCCTTGGGAAGATATTGTTCGAGAACGTAGTATTTCAAAATTTTCCTACGATCACGCAAGATCTATCTACCAGACGCATAGCAACGAGAGGGGAGAGTGTGTCTACGTACCCTCGTAGACCGTAAGCGGAATCGTTAGAACAACGTGGTTGATGTAGTCGTACGTCCTCACGGCCCGACCGATCAAGCACTGAAACTACGGCACCTCCGAGTTCTAGCACATGTTCAGCTCGATGACGTCCCTCGAACTCCGATCCAGCCGAGTGTCGAGGAAGATTTCCGTCAGCACGACGGCGTGGTGACGATCTTGATGTTCTACCGTCGCAGGGCTTCGCCTAAGCACCGCTACAATATTATCGAGGAGAACTGTGGTGGAGGGGGGCACCGCACACGGCTAAGAGATCAAGAGATCAATTGTTGTGTCTAGAGGTGCCCCCTTGCCCCCGTATATAAAGGAGGGAGGGAGAGGCCGGCCCTAGAGGGGGCGCGCCAAGTGTGGGGAGTCCTACTATGACTCCCAAGTCCTAGTAGGATTCCTCTTTCCTTTCCGGAGTAGGAGAGAAGGAAAGAGGGGGAGAGGGAGAAGGAAAAGGGGGCTGCACCCCTTTTCCAATTCGGACTAGAAGGGGGGCGCGCGCCTCCTTCCTTTTGGCCTCTCTCTTCTATTCCCGTAACTCCCCGGTACTCCGAAAATATCCGAATCACTCGGAACCTTTCTGATGTCCGAATATAGTCGTCCAATATATCGATTTTTACGTCTCGACCATTTCGAGACTCCTCGTCATGTCCCCGATCTCATCCGAGACTCCGAACTCCTTCGGTACATCAAAACTCATAAACTCATAATAAAACTGTCATCGAAACCAGCGTGCGGACCCTACGGGTTCGAGAACTATGTAGACATGACCGAGACACGTCTCCGGTCAATAACCAATAGCGGAACCTGGATGATCATATTGGCTCCCACATATTCTACGGAGATCTTTATCGGTCAAACCGCATAACAACATACGTTGCTCCCTTTGTCATCGGTATGTTACTTGCCCGAGATTCGATCGTCGGTATCTCAATACCTAGTTAAATCTCGTTACCGGCAAGTCTCTTTACTCGTTCCGTAATACATCATCCCGCAACTAACTCATTAGCTGCAATGCTTGCAAGGCTTATAGTGATGTGCATTACCGAGTGGGCCTAGAGATACCTCTCCGACAATCGGAGTGACAAATCCTAATCTCGAAATACGCCAACCCAACAAGTACCTTCGGAGACACCTGTAGAGTACCTTTATAATCACCCAGTTACGTTGTGATGTTTGGTAGCACACAAAGTGTCCCTCCGGTATTCGGGAGTTGCATAATCTCATAGTCATAGGAACATGTATAAGTCATGAAGAAAGCAATAGGAGTAAAACTTAAACGATCATAGTGCTAAGCTAACGGATGGGTCTTGTCCATCACATCATTCTCCTAATGATGTGATCCCGTTGATCAAATGACAACTCATGTCTATGGCTAGGAAACATAACCATCTTTGATCAATGAGCTAGTCTAGTAGAGGCATATTAGGGACACTATGTTTTGTCTATGTATTCACACATGTACTAAGTTTCCGGTTAATACAATTCTAGCATGAATAATAAACATTTATCATGATATAAGGAAATAAATAATAACTTTATTATTGCATGTAGGGCATATTTCCTTCAGTCTCCCACTTGCACTAGAGTCAATAATCTAGATCACATCACCATGTGATTAACACCAATAGTTCACATCATCATGTGACTAACACCCATAGTTCTCATCGCCATGTGACCAATACCCAAAGGGTTTTCTAGAGTCAACAATCTAGTTCACATCCTCATGTGATTACCACCCAAAGAGTACTAAGGGGTGATCATGTTTTGCTTCGTGAGAGAAGTTTAGTCAGCGGGTCTGTTACATTCAGATCCGTATGTATTTTGCAAATTTTTATGTCTACAATGCTCTGCATGGAGCTACTCTAGCTAATTGCTCCCACTTTTAATACGCATCCAGATTGATACTTAGAGTCATCTGGATTAGTGTAAAGCTTGCATCGGCGTAACTCTTTATGACGAACTCTTTATCACCTCCATAATCGAGAAACATTTCCTTAGTCATCCAGTAACTAAGGATAATTTTGACCGTTGTCCAGTGATCTACTCCTGGATCACTTTTGTACCTTCTTGCCAAACTCATGGTAAGGTACACAACAAGTTTGGTACACAGCATGGCATAATTTATAGAACCTATGACTGAGGCATAGGGAATGACTTTCATTCTTTCTCTATCTTTTGCCGAGGTCGGGCTTTGAGTCTTACTCAACTTCATACCTTACAACTCAGGCAAGAACTCCTTCTCTGACTGATCCATTTTGAACTGCTTCAAAAACTTGTCAAGGTATGTATGCATTGAAAAACTTTATCAAGCGTCTCGATCTATCTCTATAGATCTTGAGGCTCAATATGTAAGCAACTTTACCGAGGTTTTTCTTTGGAAAAACTCCTTTCAAACACTCCTTTATGCTTTCCAGAAAATTTCTACATCATTTCTGATCAACAATATGTCATTCACATATACTTATCAGAAAGGTTGTAGTGCTCCCACTCACTTTCTTGTAAATACAGGCTTCACCGTAAGTCTGTATAAAACTATATGCTTTGATCAACTTATTGATACGTCCAAAACGTATCTATAATTTCTGCTTGCTCCATGCCACTTTTGGGTGATATTGCTATGATATTCATACACTTCCATACACTTTTGATCATATTTGGACTAACCTACAAATCCAGTGCACCCCGGTGCCAGTTTCTGTTTCGGCTGTTTTTGTATCTCAGGTTTTCACGTTACGAGAACTGCCAGGAAAAATCCAGAAAAATTATATAAAAAATCAGCGTTCCAGAACCTACCTTGTGCCCGAAGGACAGCCGGGGGGGCCACCAGGGCTCCAGGCGCCCTGGCGGCGCCCCCCCCCCTGGGCCGCGCCGGGGGGCGCCTGGGCCCCTCGAGCCCCGTCTGGTGCCCCCCTTCGGCATATATTTAGAGCGTCCTTCGAAACCCTCGGGACGGGAACTCTTTTTCGCGATCTCATCTCTGTTCCACCGCCGCCGCCGCTTCCAAGATCGGGAGCACCAGGAGAACTCTTCCCGGCACCCTGCCGGAGGGGAGGATCACCATCGGGAGCTTCTCCACCACCATGGACGCCTCCCGGATGAGTTGTGAGTAGTCTCCCTTGGACCATGAGTCCATGACCAGTAGCTATGTGATGTTCTCCTCCCGTTCTTGTGCTTCACTAATTAGTCCTCGTGAGCTGCCCTACATGATCGAGGCACATATGTAATCCTTATGCTGTTGCTATGATGAGTTTGCTGGGATCCGATGGATTATGAGATTATGTTCAGATTGATCTTGAGTAATATATTTGATCTACCTCTTTTATATTTATGTTCATAAGTAATTCTTGCATGTTCTCCGTTGTTATTTATTGCTTTGGCCAAGTAATACGTAGTGACTCCAAGAGGGAACATTATGCTCGATTGTGGGTTCATGTCCCTCGATGACTAGCTTGAGTGACAGAAACATGAGTCTAGGGGATGTGCTGCTGCCACAAGGGGGAAAACAACGGTGCCTGTGCCCGCGGGTGCAAGGATTGTTTACTTTACGCAAAGTTCTTTTAATGCAGTTGTCTGTTGCTTTGAGTTTACACTATGGGTGGGGCTCGCAACTTAATACCAGCGAGATGTTCTGGATAGATATCTCAAGGTGGATGATTAGTAGTAGATATTGATGGATTTCGGTCTACTTACTTTGGCGTACCGCCCATGCTTTGAACCTCAACCTTTCTTGCAATGTAGTCAGCATTGGTTTGCGTTCGTGGTCCTGTCAATTGCCCAGCTGTAATTCGTTTACCTCACATAGCTGTTTTATCGTCTTTTGGGAGAGAGACATCACTAATGAACATCATGAGACTCCGGTCCATATTACCATCATTGATCACATCCGTTATTTACTTTTCGCTTTTACTTACTATTGCAAACATTATCTATCATTACTATCATTTGTGTTTAACCCTTTGTGAACTACAAGGCCGGAGGGATTGACAACCTCTCTGTACTCGTTGGGAGCAAAGTTATTTGTATCTGTGTGCAGGTCCACGTTGATTGCTAATCCGGCGTCGTTAGCAGTTGACACCTACTTGTTGAACCTAGGAGTCTCTGGGGATTCGATCCTTGGCATCTTTCCTAAGGGAAAAACTTCCACAACACTGCATCTTGCACCTTCCACTTGGGGTAACCAACGAGGGGTTAGAGGCCCATCAAGGAGTTTTTCAGGCGCCGTTGTTGGGGACTCCACTCTTCAGGATAGGGGAGTTGCACGCTATCTTTTACCTTTGCTTTTTAGTCTTGTTAGTTTACCTTTCAGTTTTCTTCATGTATTTCACTAGTTATGCTTATGGACAACCTTGCTATTGGATCGTTGCTTGCGGGAAGACGCCCCGCACCTGTGGTGGTTGCTCCTCCCCCTACTGAAATTGTGCCCTATAAAATACCAGCTGGTATTATCAATTATATCTTGGCTAATCGTTATGCAGGAGACAGACATCCCGGTGAACACTAGCTATATCTGTCACAACTATGTTCATTATTTAAGCTTGCAGGTGTATCAAGGGAGTTTGTCATGAGGAAATTGTTCGCCGTATCACTTATAGATAAAGCTTCAGATTGGTATAAGCTTCTCGATAACTCACACTTGCTTGATTGGCAAGAGCTTATGTCTCTCTTTTATAATAAGTTTTATCCTCTTCATGATGCTTATGTGGAGAGTAAGAGTACCTTTTTGCGTGTGGATCATGGTAACAATGCTTTATGTGATGCTTATATTGTTGAGTTCATCCATGATGCCACTGAAATTTATAATGAGAGAGGGAGACATGGTTCTAAATATCTTAATAATATCAAGTTCCCTCTCTTTATGTTGAAGGTTTTGAAGCTGAACTTGTTTTGTCTTCCTATGCTTATTGCTTTATGCTTCAATAATTTATTTCTTTACAAGATTCCAATGCATAGGAAGAGGGGTAGACTTAAATATGATTTATATGTGCTTCTTGATGCTCTCTTTTGTTCTTCAACTCTTATTCCTACGAGAGCATCATTTTTGCATTATGCCTAGCTTAAAGGCATAAAAGAAAGCGCTTTTGGGAGGCAGCCCACATGAATAAATTTTTATATTTTGCTTTTGTTGTGTCTTGATGTTGTTTACTACAGTAGAATCATCATTGTATCTTTGCTTTTCATATTTGTGCCAAGTATAGCCTCTGATTGCTAGAAAGTTCAAAAGTTGTGAGGTGCTGTCCAGGAAACAGATTTTGTCCTTGGATAGAAAAATTCGTATAAAATCACCAGATCATCTTTTTGGTCTGAATTTTTTCGACAGCGTTCTCTATATAATTGTCTTTCGTGCGTATGTTCTGAGTTTTTCTATTTGAGTTGCAGAAGTACCCCGAACAAATCAATTAATACCTGCTGTTCTGTTTTTCACATATTCTGTCCTGTTTTGCCTTTCCTTCATTTTGCAAATCAAGAGCTAGCTTTTTCTTCGCAAAAACCTTTTGGCAATCTTGAGAAACAGTAGAACTTCAAGAATATCTTTATTTCCAGCAAGGAACAATTATTTTATTAAGGGTACTAACATCGCTAATCAGATTATGATGAGTTATGTATGAAGGGAGTTTTCAAGTGTGCGAGGGAAGATGATAAAAAGATTCAGGAGTGTCAAGCGCTCAAGCTTGGGGATGCCCCCGTGCACCCCCAAGAAATATTCAAGGAGACTCAACCATCTAAGCTTGGGGATGCCACCGTGCATCCCCTTCTCCATCAACATTATCAGTTCGTCTTTCGTTCCGCTATATTTTTATCACTTCATGTGTTATGTGCTATGCTTGGAGCGTCTTGCTTTTAGTTTTCTTTTTAGTTTTTCATAACGAGTCGGAACTCAGCGTTCTTTATGTGGGAGAGAAACATGCTCCACTTCTACCTAGAACATAACATAGAATTTTCATGTCTATCTTTGTTGTGTGTGTTCTTTGTCTTTTAATAGCTACTATCATGCTCTGCTCTTAGTATTCATGCTTATCTTTTCAAAGAGCTTTTGTTTAGTTGGTTTCTTGAACTCTTTTTAATTACCATGCTCACCTTATTAAGAGAGTTTGCTTCCGTTGCATTGGTTGATATGTCTATGATAAAGATGCTACGTGCATAATGGCGCTTAGTAGTTCAGGTTTTCTTATGTTTAGTCTCAAATAGCTGGGGGATTCCCAATGTGTTATTGGAGTACCAACATGATTTGTTTACCTATGATGTGGTATGGTTTAGTAATATCTTCCTTCAAGAATTTATTTTGATTGACTTGGCGTATGCTCACGCATATCTAAGACTGTAAAGAAAGTCTGTCAAGCCTTGATGATCTTTTATTTCTGAGTAGCGATATAACTGCCATGCCTGATTCAATATTGCTTTGTCGCTCTGCATGATTATGACCGTCATTGCTCTCTTAGTTGGTCGCTCCCAGTCTTTTGCTAACCTCCACCTGTACTAAGCAGACTAACTTTGCAATACATAGCTCATGGGAAAGTAGCTTAAAAACTATTGTGGTAAAGAATATGTTGCTTATGTATCTTATTTCTTATAAGTTGCTTGCTGAGCGGTAACCATGTTTCTGGGGACGCCATCAACTGTCACACTTTTGTTGAATATCATGTGAGTTGCTATGCATGTTCGTCTTGTCTGAAGTAAGGGTGATTTGCCATGGGTTCAATGAGTATGCATATTGTTAGAGAAGAACATTGGGCCACCAACCAAAGCCATGCATCATGGTGGAAGTTTTAGCTTGGACATTAATCCTCAATCTCTTATGAGAATATGCTTATGCATTAAAGAGGAGTCCATCATCTATTTTCTATGTTGTCCCTGTATGGATGTCCTCAAGTTGAGATCTATCAAAAACCGGAAATCAAATGCGATTTATCTCCTTGGACCTTTGTACAGGTGGCATAGAGGTACCCCTTTGTGACACTTTGTTGAAACATATGTAATGCAATGATAACCCATGGAAATCCGAGCTAATTAGGACAAGGTGCGAGCACTATTGGTATTCGATGCATGAGGCTTGCAACTTATAGGATGTCTTATGCATGACACATATGAAGTACTACTACCGTTGACAAAATTTCTTCTATGTTTTCAAAATAAAAAGCTCTAGCACATAACCATTCTTTTACTTTTATGTTGAGTCTCCACCTTCTTTTAAAAGCACCAACTACTGAGAGCATGATTGTCATTCTGAGTGTAATGTGCATTGTCCCAAAGTAGCATTATCTTTTGCATGATTGTGATATCGTTTATTTTGAAATCATTGTATCTAGTCATCACTTAAACCTTGAAGGTGCCCCTGCATTTATGTTTTGCTTCACTAAAGGGGGCAAGCTAGATATCACTTTATCATATTTGCACATCATGTTCATTGCAAATCTTCTTGATGTTTCAATTTCATGTTGTAAAACTTTCAGTCATTTGTGATTTTCTCATGAGGCAACTTAATTACTATAGAATCATTGTCTCAGTAAGCTTTTGTCATATGACTATAAAAAAGTCCTATATGGTTAATAGCATGTCACCACAGAAATTATTCTTGTTATCATGTACCTACTCGAGGACGAGCAGGAATTAAGCTTGGGGATGTTGATACGTCCAAAACGTATCTATAATTTCTGCTTGCTCCATGCCACTTTTGGGTGATATTGCTATGATATTCATACACTTCCATACACTTTTGATCATATTTGGACTAACCTACTAATCCAGTGCACCCCGGTGCCAGTTTCTGTTTTCGGCTGTTTTTGTATTTCAGGTTTTCACGTTACGAGAACTGCCAGGAAAAATCCAGAAAAATTATATAAAAAATCAGCGTTCCAAAACCTACCTTGCGCCCGAAGGACAGCCGGGGGGG
>LR738712.1:358738226-359155873 GCA_902687465.1 Secale cereale
AGGGGGGCCCGCGCCCCCCCGAGCCCCGTCTGGTGCCCCCCTTCGGCATATATTTAGAGCGTCCTTTGAAACCCTCGGGACGGGAACTCTTTTTCGCGATCTCATCTCTGTTCCGCCGCCGCCGCTGCTTCCAAGATCGGGAGCACCAGGAGAACTCTTCCCGGCACCCTGCCGGAGGGGAGGATCACCATCGGGAGCTTCTCCACCACCATGGACGCCTCCCGGATGAGTTGTGAGTAGTCTCCCGTGGACCATGAGTCCATGACCAGTAGCTATGTGATGTTCTCCTCCCGTTCTTGTGCTTCACTAATTAGTCCTCGTGAGCTGCCCTACATGATCGAGGCACATATGGAATCCTTATGCTGTTGCTATGATGAGTTTGCTGGGATCCGATGGATTATGAGATTATGTTCAGATTGATCTTGAGTAATATATTTGATCTACCTCTTTTATATTTATGTTCATAAGTAATTCTTGCATGTTCTCCGTTGTTATTTATTGCTTTGGCCAAGTAATACGTAGTGACTCCAAGAGGGAATGTTATGCTCGATTGTGGGTTCATGCCCCTCGATGACTAGCTTGAGTGACAGAAACATGAGTCTAGGGGAAGTGTTGTTGCCACAAGGGGGAAAACAACGGTGCCTGTGCCCGCGGGTGCAAGGATTGTTTACTTTACGCAAAGTTCTTTTAATGCAGTTGTCTGTTGCTTTGAGTTTACACTATGGGTGGGGCTCGCAACTTAATACCAGCGAGATGTTCTGGATAGATATCTCAAGGTGGATGATTAGTAGTAGATATTGATGGATTTCGGTCTACTTACTTTGGCGTACCGCCCATGCTTTGAACCTTAACCTTTCTTGCAATGTAGTCAGCATTGGTTTGCGTTCGTGGTCCTGTCAATTGCCCAGCTGTAATTCGTTTACCTCACATAGCTGTTTTATCGTCTTTTGGGACAGAGACATCACTAGTGAACATCATGAGACTCCGGTCCATATTACCATCATTGATCACATCCGCTATTTACTTTTCGCTTTTACTTACTATTGCAAACATTATCTATCACTACTATCATTTGTGTTTAACCCTTTGTGAACTACAAGGCCGGAGGGATTGACAACCTCTCTGTACTCGTTGGGAGCAAAGTTATTTGTATCTGTGTGCAGGTCCACGTTGATTGCTAATCCGGCGTCGTTAGCAGTTGATACCTACTTGTTGAACCTAGGAGTCTCTGGGGATTCGATCCTTGGCATCTTTGCTAAGGGAAAAACTTCCACAACACTGCATCTTACACCTTCCACTTGGGGTAACCAACGAGGGGTTAGAGGCCCATCACTTATCAAAGCGTATATTCCAACTGTGAGATGCTTGCACCAGTCCATAGATGGATCGCTGGAGCTTGCACACTTTGTAAGCACCTTTAGGATCGACAAAACCTTCTGGTTACATCATATACAACTCTTCTTTAAGATATCCATTCAGGAATGCAGTTTTGACATCCATTTGCCAGATTTCATAATCATAAAATGCGGCCATTGCTAACATGATTCAGACAGACTTAAGCATCGCTACGGGTGAGAAAATCTCATCGTAGTCAACTCCTTGAACTTGTCGAAAACCTTTCACAACAAGTCGAGCTTTGTAAGCATTAACATTACTGTCAGCGTCTGTCTTCTTCTTTTAAATCCATTTATTTTTTGTGGCTTGCCGATCATCGAGCAAGTCAACCAAAGTCCACACTTTGTTCTCATACATGGATCCCATCTCAGATTTCATGGCCCCAAGCCATTTTGCGGAATCTGGGCTCATCATCGCTTCCTCATAGTTTGTAGGTTCATCATGCTCTAGTAACATGACTTCCAAAACCGGGTTGCCGTACCACTCTGGCGCGGAACATACTCTGGTTGATCTACGAAGTTTAGTAGTAACTTGATCCGAAGTTTCATGATCATCATCATTAGCTTCCTCACTAATTGGTGTAGGAATCACTGAAACTAGTTTCTGTGATGTACTACTTTCCAATTTGGGAGAAGGTACAATTACCTCATCAAGTTCCACTTTCCTCCCACTCACTTCTTTCGAGAGAAACTCCTTCTCTAGAAAGGATCCATTCTTAGCAACGAATATCTTGCCTTCGGATCTGTGATAGAAGGTGTACCCAACAGTCTCTTTTGGGTATCCTATGAAGACACATTTCTCCGACTTGGGTTCGAGCTTATCAGGTTGAAGCTTTTTCACATAAGCATCGCAGCCCCAAACTTTAAGAAACGAAAACTTTTGTTTCTTGCTAAACCACAGTTCATAAGGCGTCGTCTCAACGGATTTAGATTGTGCCCTTATTAAACGTGAATGCAGCTGTCTTTAATGCATAACCCAAAATGAAAGTGGTAAATCGGTAAGAGACATCATAGATCGCACCATATCTAATAAAGTACGGTTACGATGTTCGGACACACCATTACGCTGTGGTGTTCCAGGTGGCGTGAGGTGTGAAACTATTCCACATTGTTTTAAATGAAGACCAAACTCGTAACTCGAATATTCACCTCCACGATCAGATCGTAGAAATTTTATTTTCTTGTTACGATGATTCTCTACTTCACTCTGAAGTTATTTGAACTTTTCAAATGTTTCAGACTTGTGTTTCATCAAGTAGATATACTCATATCTGCTCAAATCATCAGTGACGGTCAGAAAATGACGATACCCGTCGCGAGCTTCAACACTCATCTGTCCACATACATCAGTATGTATGATTTCCAACAAATCTGTTGCTCGCTCCATTGTTCCGGAGAACTGAGTTTTAGTCATCTTGCCCATGAGGCATGGTTCGCAAGCACCAAGTGATTCATAATCAAGTGATTCCAAAAATCCATCACTATGGAGTTTCTTCATGCGCTTTACACCAATATGACCTAAACGACAGTGCCACAAATAAGTTGCACTATCATTATTAACCTTGCATCTTTTGGCTTCAATATTATGAATATGTGTATCACTACGGTCGAGATCCAACAAACTATTTTCATTGGGTGTATGACCATCGAAGGCTTTATTCATGTAAACTGAATAACAATTATTCTATGACTTTAAATGAATAACCGTATTGCAACAAACATGATCAAATCATATTCATGCTTGACTCAAATGCCAAATAACATTTATTTAGGTTCTACACTAATCCCGAAAGTATAGGGAGTGTGCGATGATGATCATATCAATCTTGGAACCACTTCCAACATACATAGTCACTTCACCTTTAACGAGTCTCTGTTCATTCTGCAACTCTTGTTTCGAGTTACTAATTTTAGCAACTGAACAGGTATCAAATACCCAGGGGTGGCTATGAACACTAGTAAAGTACACATCAATAATCTATATATCAAATATACCTTTGCTCACTTTGCCATCCTTCTTATCCACCAAGTATCTAGGGCAGTTCCACTTCTAGTGACCATTTCCTTTGCAGTAGAAGCACTTAGTTTCAGGCTTGAGTTTAGCTTTGGGTTTCTTCACGGGAGTAACAACTTGCTTGTCATTCTTCTTGAAGTTCCCCTTCTATCCCTTTGCCCTTTACTTGAAACAAGTGGTCTTGTTAACCATCAACACTTGATGTTGTTTCTTGATTTCTACCATCGCCAATTTCAGCATCGCGAAGAGCTCGGGAATTACTTTCGCCATCCCTTGCATATTATAGTTCATCACGAAGTTCTACTAACTTGGTGATAGTGTCTAGATAACTTTGTCAATTACTATGTTATCTGGAAGATTAACTCCCACTTGATTCAAGCAATTGTAGTACCCAGACAATCTGAGCACATGCTCACTGGTTGAGTTATTCTCCTCCATCTTGTTGGCAAAGTACTGCTAGAGGTCTTATACCTCTCGACACGGGCATGAGTATGAAATACTAATTTCAACTCTTGGAACATCTCATATGCTCCATGGTGTTCAAAACGTTTTTGAAGTCCCGGTTATAAGCCGTAAAGTATGGTGCACTAAAATATCAAGTAGTCATCATACCGAGCTTTTGTCAAAACGTTCATAACGTTTGCATCTGCTCCTGCAATAGGTCTGTCACCTAGCGGTGCATCAAGGACATAATACTTCTGTGCAGCAATGAGGATAATCCTCACATCACGGACCTAGTCCGCATCATTGCTACTAACATCTTTCAACTTGGTTTTCTCTAGGAACATATCAAAAACATAGGGGAGCTATAACGCGAGCTATAGATATACAACATAGATATGCTAATACTACCAGGACTAAGTTCATGATAAATTAAAGTTCAATTAATCAAATTACTAAAGAACTCCCACTTAGATAGACATCCCTCTAGTCATCTAAATGATCACGTGATCCAAATCAACTAAACCATGTCCGATCATCACGTGAGATGGAGTAGTTTTCAATGGTGAACATCTTATGTTGATCATATCTACTATATGATTCACGCTCGACCTTTCGGTCTCCAGTGTTCCAAGGCCATATCTGCATATGCTAGGCTCGTCAAGTTCAACCCGAGTATTCTGCTTGTGCAAAACTGGCTTACACCCGTTGTATTTGAACGTAGAGCTTATCACACCCGATCATCACGTGGTGTCTCGGCACGACGAACTTTCGCAATGGTGCATACTCAGGGAGAACACTTATACCTTGAAATTTTGTAAGGGATCATCTTATAATGCTACCATCGTACTAAGCAAAATAAGAAGCATAATAAGATAAATATCACATGCAATCAAAATATGTGACATGATATGGCCATCATCATCTTGTGCTTTTGATCTCCATCTCCAAAGCACTGTCATGATCACCTTCGTCACCGGCGCGACACCTTGATCTTCATCGTAGCATCGTTGTCGTCTCGCCAACTATTGCTTCTACGACTATCGCTACCGCTTAGTGATAAAGTAAAGCAATTACATGGCGATTGCATTTCATACAATAAAGAGACAACCATATGGCTCCTGCCAGTTGCCGATAACTTTACAAAACATGATCATCTCATACAAAACCATATAACTCATCATGTCTTGACCATATCACATCACAACTTGCCCTGCAAAAACAAGTTAGACGTCCTCTACTTTGTTGTTGCAAGTTTTATGTGGCTGCTACGGGCTTAGCAAGAACAGTTCTTACCTACGCATACAAAAACCACAACGATGTTTCGTCAAGTATGTGTTGTTTTAACCTTCACAAGGACCGGGCGTAGTCACACTTGATTCAACTAAAGTGAGAGAGACAGACACCCGCCAGTTACCTGTAAGCAACGAGTGCTCATAACGGTGAAACCAGTCTCGCGTAAGCGTACGCGTAATGTTGGTCCGGGCCGCTTCATCTCACAATACCACCGAAGCAAAGTATGACATGCTGGTAAGTAGTATGACTAGTATCGTCCACAACTCACTTGTGTTCTACTCGTGCATATCATCTACGCATAGACCTGGCTCTGATACCACTATTGGAGAACGTAGTATTTCAAAATTTTCCTACGATCACGCAAGATCTATCTACCAGATGCATAGCAATGAGAGGGGAGAGTGTGGTGTGTCTACGTACCCTCGTAGACCGAAAGCTGAAGTGTTAGAACAACGCGGTTGATGTAGTCGTACGTCTTCACGGCCCGACCGATCAAGCACCGAAACTACGGCACCTCCGAGTTCTAGCACACGTTCAACTCGATGACGTCCCTCGAACTCCGATCCAGCCGAGTGTCGAGGAAGAGTTCCGTCAGCACGACGGCGTGGTGACGATCTTGATGTTCTACCGTCGCAGGGCTTTGCCTAAGCACCGCTACAATATTATCGAGGAGAACTGTGGTGGAGGGGGGCACCGCACACGGCTAAGAGATCAAGAGATCAATTGTTGTGTCTAGAGGTGCCCCCTTGCCCCCGTATATAAAGGAGGGAGGGAGAGGCCGGCCCTAGAGGGGGCGCGCCAAGTGTGGGGAGTCCTACTATGACTCCCAAGTCCTAGTAGGATTCCTCTTTCCTTTCCGGAGTAGGAGAGAAGGAAAGAGGGGAGAGGGAGAAGGAAAAGGGGGCTGCACCCCTTTTCCAATTCGGACCAGAAGGGGGGCGCGCGCCTCCTTCCTTTTGGCCTCTCTCTTCTATTCCCGTAACTCCCCGGTACTCCGAAAATACCCGAATCACTCGGAACCTTTCTGATGTCCGAATATAGTCGTCCAATATATCGATTTTTACGTCTCGGCCATTTCGAGACTCCTCGTCATGTCCCCGATCTCATCCGAGAATTAGAACTCCTTCGGTACATCAAAACTCATAAACTCATAATAAAACTGTCATCGAAACCTTAAGCGTGCGGACCCTACGGGTTCGAGAACTATGTAAACATGACCGAGACACGTCTCCGGTCAATAACCAATAGCGGAACCTGGATGATCATATTGGCTCCCACATATTCTACGGAGATCTTTATCGGTCAAACCGCATAATAACATACGTTGTTCCCTTTGTCATCGGTATGTTACTTGCCCGAGATTCGATCGTCGGTATCTCAATACCTAGTTAAATCTCGTTACCGGCAAGTCTCTTTACTCGTTCCGTAATACATCATCCCGCAACTAACTCATTAGCTGCAATGCTTGCAAGGCTTATAGTGATGTGCATTACCGAGTGGGCCCAGAGATACCTCTCCGACAATCGGAGTGACAAATCCTAATCTCGAAATACGCCAACCCAACAAGTACCTTCGGAGACACCTGTAGAGTACCTTTATAATCACCCAGTTACGTTGTGACGTTTGGTAGCACACAAAGTGTTCCTCCGGTATTCGGGAGTTGCATAATCTCATAGTCATATGAACATGTATAAGTCATGAAGAAAGCAATAGCAGTAAAACTTAAACGATCATAGTGCTAAGCTAACGGATGGGTATTGTCCATCACATCATTCTCCTAATGATGTGATCCCGTTGATCAAATGACAACTCATGTCTATGGCTAGGAAACATAACCATCTTTGATCAATGAGCTAGTCTAGTAGAGGCATACTAGGGACACTATGTTTTGTCTATGTATTCACACATGTACTAAGTTTCCGGTTAATACAATTCTAGCATGAATAATAAACATTTATCATGATATAAGGAAATAAATAATAACTTTATTATTGCCTCTAGGGCATATTTCCTTCAGATATATCTATGGAGTTTGTTTTGGGTTTACCTCGAACAAAGAAGGGGAGGGATAGCATATTTGTTGTCGTGGATAGGTTCTCGAAGATGGCACACTTTATACCATGTCATAAAAGCGATGATGCTGCTAATGTTGCTGATTTGTTCTTTCGTGAAATTATTCGCTTGCATGGTGTGCCAAATACTATTGTTTCAGATCGTGATACTAAATTTCTTAGCCACTTTTGGAGATGTTTATGGGCTAAGTTGGGGACTAAACTGCTTTTTAGTACTACTTGTCACCCCCAAACTGATGGACAAACTGAAGTAGTCAACAAAACTTTGTCTACTATGCTTAGGGCTGTTTTGAAGAATAATAAGAAAATGTGGGAAGAATGCTTGCCTCATATTGAATTTGCTTATAATCGTTCATTGCATTCTACTACTAAGATGTGCCCTTTTGAAATTGTCTATGGTTTCCTACCTCATGCACCTATTGATTTGTTGCCTCTTCCATCTTCGGAGAAGGTTAATTTTGATGCTAAACAACGTGCTGAATTGATCTAAAAATGCATGAGTTAACTAAGGAAAATATTGAGCGCATGAATGCTAAATATAAACTTGTTGGAGATAAGGGTAGAAAACGTGTTGTCTTTGCACCTGGAGATCTTGTTTGGTTACATTTGCGTAAGGATAGGTTTCCTAATTTGCGCAAGTCAAAGCTAATGCCACGTGCTGATGGTCCTTTCAAGGTGTTAGAGAAAATAAATGATAATGCATATATACTTGAGTTGCCTGCAGATTTTGGGGTTAGTCCCACATTTAACATTGCAGATTTGAAACCTTACTTGGGTGAGGAAGATGAGCTTCCGTCGAGGACGACTTCAATTCAAGAAGGGGAGGATGATGAGGACATCACTAACAATGTTACACCCACAGCTCCAACTGACACATATAGAGGATCAATTACTAGAGCTCGCGCACGCCAATTAAATTACCAGGTACTTTGGTTTCTTGGTAATGATTCTAATGTTCATGAGAATATGATGCTACCTAAATTGGATACATTTGTCTTGCTTACAAATGAAGGGCCTAGCTTGGACAAGAAGGATGAACATTGGAGCAAGATCAAGCATGGAGATGATGGCATGTGCAAGGGGAACAAGAATGGAGTTACAAGTGATTATTTCAGGACTTTGAAGCCACCATAATGAGTGCGTGAAGCCTTGGACGAAATATACAAGATGCCACTTCATAAATTTCGTCCAGAGGCTATTATAGGTGTTGCGTCACCTTATTATTGGGTCAGGCCCATGTAATTTCGAAATACTTGAGTATAGGCTGTTTTTAGAGTCCGTATGTGTGGGGAACAAAAGTTAGGGTTGGTTTCGGACCCTTCCACCAAGGGCCAGGAAATTCCCCCCTCTTTCCACCATATATACAGCCCTTAGGGCGTCGTTTAGACTTTGGGTTTTTGTTTAGATTAAAGTTCGCCATAGCTGCAACTTCTCGTACTTCGTTTGTGTTCAACGACTAGACAAAGACGTCACAGAACCCCACTTGATCAATAAAGCTTTCCTCTTGAATTCGCAATATCAAGATTGCAATCGCAGTTTCTTGCTTGTTCTTCGTTTGCCTGCAGGAAACAGACCTTCGTGGTCAGGTTGATCGTGCTCCGGCGTGGTCAATAACCTCTCGGAGTTGGTTTAGCGATTGCTAAGGCGCGACGTCCTCGCACGTTCGTATTCGGATCGTGAAAGTCGACTTTCTCCAAAACGATAGCCACCATCTCATCGAAAGACGGGATACCTTTGCCTCTATCAGGACCACTAACATAGGACACTTGAGAGACTTCTGAAGTTTATTTGTGGATTAGAAAATCCATAGGAGTGAAAAGCTTATTTTTACAACTTTTGTCTATTTCGTAGTCTTCACTTTCGTGTTCATATCTTTTGCTAATTACCTTCTCTTTTCAAATATAGATGACCACTGGAGTCATATTAGTGTCATTTAAGGAGTTTTAGTTGACAGACCACCATTACTAAGTTGTGTTCGATAAACGATTTGCGATAGTATGATGAGATCATATCTCTTGTGGATATGACCTTACCTGTAGGTTTTTCTTGTGTGGTGTGACATGTGTGATTTATTAGATTTGGAGTTTTGTTGCTAGCATGAGCATATGGGTAGTGTTTCCCTTAGACCTATTTATGTATATATCTCACCTCTACTTACCCATCAGATGCCGTCGAGGCATAACTCTAGGGGCAGTGGTTCAGGAGACAACAACAACAATGACATACCACCGTACATGCAGCAGTTGCTTCAGGGACAAGCCCAGTTGATCCAGTTACTTCTTAAGAACTAGAACAACAACAACAACAACAACAACAACAACAACATCAATAATTCACCACCACCCCAAGTGGATGCAATTACTCGTTTCTTGAGGTTGAATCCTCAAAGGTTTTCTAGCACCCTTGAACCTGTTGTGGCTGATGATTGGCTTTTCTCAGTTAGGAATTCAGAGATAGTTGGTTGCATTAAGGCAGAGAGAGTGAGGTTTGCTTCACATTTGTTAGAAGGACCAGCAGCAGCATGGTGGGATAATTAATTGGTCACTTATTCTATTGCTACTATAACTTGGGTCCAATTTTAGGCAGGTTTTCACGCCGCACATGTGTCTACTGGTGCCGTGAGTCAGAAGAAGCAGGAGTTTCGCAGCTTGCGTCAGGGAGGTCGCACTGTGAATGCATATGTGGAGGAATTCAATAATTTTGCATGTTATGCTCCTAACGATGTTAACACGGATGCTGCCTAACGAGGTCGCACTGTGAATGCATATGTTGCCTAAAGACATGAGAAGTTTCTGGAAGGTTTGGATGATCAGTTGGGTGTTCAGTTGACGGTGATGACATTCAACAACTACCAGGAGCTTATTGATAAGGCTATTGTACTTGAAGGTAAGTTTCAAGAGGTGGAGAACCGTAAGAGGAAGGCAAGTGACACATATTTCAATTCTGGAGGACAACGAAAGCACCGTAATTCATTAGCATCTTCTGAGTACTATGATTCTGAAGTGGACATTAATAATGGTCATAACCACGATGGGCATAATCATCACAACAAGAATGGACACAACCACAACGGTCATAGGAATGGCAACAACGACCACTACCTTCGACACCCACAAAGAAGGATCTATGCCAGTTACTTTGTTACAGATGCAAGAACCCATGACACATTAAACAAACTGCCCAGAGCTAAAGAACGTAAATTATGACGGTGGGAATTCTGGAGAGAAGGGGATTGATCACTTTGAAAGTGGACATGTGAATCACACGAGGGTAGGAAGACCAAAAAATGCACCAGTCTTTGGTAAGTGTCTTAATCAAGTTCAAGTATCGTGATCGTTCTTTCAGTATTGGTGCTTCTTATTTATTCATGTCAAGGGAATTTGGAAATATACATGGAGTAAGCCTGAAAACCTTGGAATATGGATTATATCAAGTTCCCATCTTTAACATTTGCTAGCCAACTCGAATCTCGAGGACGAGATTAATTTTAAGGGGGTAGATTTGTAAAATCCTAAATTTTCATATTTGGTATGTTAATAGGATCATTACTTTTCATCATGATTCTATGCATATTTGAAGTTTCTGAATATTTAAAGTGCTTCCCAACTCAAGCCAATATATTTGGAGTGGAGCTAATATGACTTTTCCCCTGTTAATTATATTTGGAAAATGCTAAGAATATTGTTTGGATTTCACAGGAGTTATTTTTGGTATTTTAGGAACTCAAAGTTATTTTATAGTTATTATAATGCTCTTTGTAGGCTCCTATTGCATATATATATATATATTGTTTTCTTCACAAAAGTGCATTTTGTCGTAAACAAAAATGTTCACTGTTTTCTAAAATAGATATGGTATTTCACAGTGAGTTTGTGTTATTTGATTTATTCATTTTGGTATTTTATTTAGCTAAATTCACTTCCTTTAGCAAGGTTTTTAAAAGATAAAGAAAGGGAAGCGGTCACACTGGGCAGTCGGGCTGTACAGCAGCCCAACTCCTTTTCTTCGCTCGCGCGCGCTAAGCGGCAGTAGGCCGGCCCATTGTTTCAAGCGCAGCCACGGGCCATGTCGCAGGCACACCCCTCTCTGCCCTTTTCGTTTTTTTGTTATTCTCTCTGGGACACCCACACCCCAACCCCACTTGTCATCTTCTTCCCCTCGCTTGGTTTCCAGCATGATCACGACTCCGAGCCAGAACCAAATCGAATTGATCGATCGATCGGTCCTATGACTCCACGCGTGAATTGCAGCCGTACATCAATTCTCGAATCCCTCCTCTACCGATTTTTCGCCCAAACCGCCGCCTTCTGTGCCCTAGAACGCCCCCACGATCTCGCTGGAGCTGCGCCGCAGCAGGAGCTCTCGTCAATTGTTTCCGTCGACACAAAAGGTTCCCAGCGCTGCCGTATCGAGCACTTGGACCTCTGCCGAAGCAGTTCACCGCTGCCGTTGCTCCAGACGAGCGACTCCTCCCTGCAGACCGTCCCCGAGCCCGAGAAGTGCACCTTCTGGGGTGTCGTGCCACGCCGTGTCCGACTTGATCCTCTTCGAGTCCACCTGAGCCCCTAGACCTCTCCACCGTCGAAGTCTGAGCCGCCGCGCATCGTCTTGTGCAAGTCCGGCACTGCCCTGCCCTTGTTCCTCCGGTGAGTCATCCCTACCATCCGATCAAGGTTCGACCGCCTGGATTAGAGCATCTGTTTTTTATTTCCTGAACCGTTTTCCCCTAAATAGCGACCATTCATTGCTTGAGACTAGCAGCAAACAGCCTACATCCTGTCACAGTGCTCCACGTGCTAATGACTTTGTTTTAAATAGAAAAGGGTAATTTTGTTCCTATTTTTCAAACTCTCATAACTTTTGCATCATTTGTCCAAATTTGATGAAACCAATGCCAAATTCTTTATCATGATCCCCTCTAACTAGCACACCTATCCAAGATAATGTTAGTACTTGATGAGGACATGGCTACCACAGTTACACCCACAACCCCTGCTACTATATCAGTTGGACTAGTTACTAGAGAGCATGCACTCCAGTTAAATCATCAGGTACTTTCGTTTCTTCGTAATGTTTATAATGTTCATGAGAATATGATGCTGTCTAACTTAGATATATTTGTGTTGCTTACAACTGAAGAGCCTAGCATGGAAGAAGGATGAACATTGGAGCATGATTAAGCATGGAGATGAAGGCGCGTGCAAAGAGAACAAGAATGGAGGTGACAGTGGAGATTTCTGCACTTTGAAGCCACCATGATGATAATGAGAAGATGGACGAAATATACAAGATGGCCTTTCGTAAATTGTCCATAACTTATTATTGGTGTTGTGTCACCTTATTTTTGGGCCAGGCCCATGTAATTTTGAAATACTACAGCATAGGCTATTTTTAGAGTCCATATTATAGGGGAAACGACGCATGAGGTGTTTTAGTCCCACCTTGACAAAAGTGGACAAAATTCCCTCTCTTTTCCCTTATAAATATAGCCCTTAAGGCATCCATTAGACTAGGGTTTTATTTAGTTAAAGGTTAGCCATCGCTGCAACTTCGTGTACTTTGTTTGTGTCCAACGACCAGACCAAGACCGCTCATAAAACCCCATTTTAGCAATACTTCATCCATATTCGCAATATTCAGATATCTTATTTATATTTTTGCTTGTTCTTTGATTGCTTGCAGGAATAGACATTCGTGATCAGGTTGATTGTGCTCCGGCGTAGTCAATAACGTCTTGGAGTTGGTTTGGCGATTGCTAAGGCGTAACGTCGTGCAAGTTTGTAGTCGGATCGTCAAAGTCGTCTCCACCAAATCGATAATTATCATCTCATTGAAAGATCGGGCCCTCGCCTCTATCAAGTGGTATCAGTTTTCAGATTGATCGGTGATATTTTCTAGTTTTTCGTAGTCTAGATTGCATCGTTTCTTCATACCTAGAGTCCAAGAAAAAGCCACACAAAAAGTATAGATTAGTTCATCCGTGTCCCAGACTGTCTGAGCCTTTTCGCCGTTACCACTTAGTCTTCGCATTGTTGAATTTTTGTATGCATCGTGTGTCGAGTTGCTGGTTGAGTCTAAACTTTTAGAGTTTCGAGTTCTTGTCACGATTTGTTCATGCCACATTCGCGTACACCATCATCCACTTCATTGTCATATTTAGCCGCCACATATATTATTCACCGCCATCATCATCATCCATATGCCATTGTCAGATGCCTCCATAATCTTGGAGTGAAAAAAAATATTAAGATAAAAAAATTGAAAAAAGAGAGAAGAAATATCATTGTGTTCCTTTGGCTGCTGGTTGCCACGTTTTGAAAGTGTTCTTGGACAGGAAGAAGGAAAGCAAACAACAAAACAGGCAGAGAAAATAAAAAAAATGCAGCTCAGTTTATTTTGGGATTTGTTTCCCACGTCCCTTGATCTTTGGGAAAGAGGTATATTGTGTTGTTTGGAAAGAAATAAAGAATAGGCTGAGGAAAAGGCAACCGCAGATCTTTGCTAGTAATACTTTTGGAAGGCAAAACAAAGAAAAAGAAGTGTGAGAGAAATATATTGAAGGTCTCGTGGAGAGAAGAAAAAAAAAGAGGTCCAACCACACCAGTTTGCTGGTCTCGTTTCGACTGATTTCATTGGAAACCGTGAGAAGTACTACTAGTACCCGATTCATTTTTTAAAGGAAAGTCTAGGGCCCCCTTTGGTTTGGAGGAATTTCATAGGAATTCTATAGGATAGGATTCTTATAGGAATTTTTCCTTTAAAGCCCTTTGGTTCATAGGAATGGATTCCTATTCCTACATAGGATTGGTTCCTATCCTCCACATTTTATAGGAAAATAAAAATGAGCCTAGACTCAATGGAAAAATTTCTTTGGTGTGAACCAAATGACATCTCTTTTCCTATTCCTACTCATAGGATTTGAGATACATGTCATCTCATTTCCTACAAATTTCCTATTCCTATGATAATCCTATCCTATGAACCAAAGGAGGCCTAGATTCGTTATTGGAACGAAAGTCTGGATCCGCAAACATTTAATTGTAGGAGTTATTGTCATTCTTTGGAAAGATTTTATTGAGATTTGATACATGCCTAGATCTGTTGCTAGTTTGGAAAGGTTAGGATCAGTAAGGAAATTTAAAGACATTACAACTACGCACTTTTCCAGCTCTCTCAGACCATCACTCTCGACAACCGTCCGTTTTCCCGATTTGAATGTGCCTGGCCGTCCGATGCTCTCCTACGTGGGCCAGTGTCGAGGGGACGCTGCTCCCGTAACAGTTTTCGAGCAACCTGGTTAATTGGGCCCGGTAGAGCGCAGGAGGCCCGTTTAGCCCTGTCCCTTCGCAGTTCACGTTTCCGTCCAATGGTCTTCCTCCCGTGAGTCCCCTCCCCTCCCGAGTCCTAACCTATCTTCACACCAGGCTGCGCGTCGATCATCCAACGTCTCTTCGGTTGGATCTGGAAGTGATGGGAGTTGGGACTAATCCGAGGGAAAATAATGCGGTGACGGGCAAGATGTGAATAAGGCAGTGTCGTGCAAGATCAACGATGCGAAGAACATCACGCATCGCAGGTATGAGGTGGAAGGTTTGTGTGGATCCGCGATGCAAGGATTTCTGCTACTTATTGTGTCACCGCTGGATTCGATCTTCCAATTTTGCCTCCAATCAGGACGACTCAAAGGTTTGGCAGCCTTTCTCGATTCGCCACCACAATCTGTTTCTCCAATCTAATCAGTTTGGATCTGTTCTTCTTCTCTCTCTTTTTTTGCCTTCAACGCCTGCTCATCTGCCCCTTTTAACCCTAGGTGTTGAAAGAAATGGAAGCGACAACAATGAGATTATAGGCTGGGTCACCAGGTAAATCACATTCTTCATAATTAAGTGTTATACATAATTATCTCTTATATCGTTCTTATGCTGTCAGTTAACACGATTCTGCAGGGACACCATTTGTACATTGTACAGTACCAAGTGTAGCAAACACATGTATATCACAAGCTATGCTATGAGGATACCTAAGATGCTTGCACTGCTAATCTATTAAGCATTTTTCGGTGAATTGCTTTTCTATCTGAAATACTTCTATTTTTTGTTAAATAAACTATGAACTCACACATGTTGTTTGATCACTTGACATTAATCCATATTGACGTTAACCCTTTCTATTAAAAAAAGTGAACGACAATATGCAAGCTATTGCCGAGGATTTGATGTTATGATGCATTAAGGCAAAGGATCTTGATTTTACATTTTTTGTATTCCTTCCCGTGCTATTTACATATTTTTATTCTGGCGGCTTCCCCATCTAGGTAGGAGCTCACACCTCGTGAGTTTTTGTAATTAGCACATTTCCATAGCTTCGTACAAAAGCATGGTAAATTTTATAATAGAATATAACGTGGTAATTTTAGGAAAAGTATACGGCGAAATTGATTAAATTTGCATCTGTCCAAGTTGTGCAAACACATGTTTGGTTATTGTTTCTTCAAACTTCTCAGGGTTCACAATGATTCTACTGGAGAAGTATTATAAGCTTCTGAGATCTCAGTAAAAAAAGTTTCTGATCACATGAGCACTCTGTGTTTGGATTTTTTATCATGCTATATACACATGCAAGGGAGAAGTTTTGTGATTTAGTAAAGGATGTCAAGGTGGACCCTGAACTCTGAAACTCGGGTCAAACAACATTACATTTTTGATATTTCTTATTATTGAACGAAAGCTAAGCTTTCAATCCGTAGCTGAGAGGTGTTCATTATGCACTTCCATGATTTGAGGCTTCATGGTGGCATTGATTCTGTTATTTGAAACTCTATATGGTTTATATAGATTGGCCTTTTTTAGTGTGATGATATGTTTTGGTGCCTTCCTTTGTGGTCAGGTGTTGTTCATTTACAATTGAAATATCATGATTCTTACTTTGTGGAGGAGATAATGCCATCTCTTTGAATAGCGAGGATCTCTACAGAATTGGGCAATCAAAGATTCTCATCATACTATGGGTAGCATTTGTGTCCTATTTCCATAGGTTCAAGTTGATATTAGCAGGAGTAGGAACAAGAACATGAACATAATTGTTCTTAGCAGCCTGACCAAAAGGTGTAATTTTTCCGCCACCAGTTTCTTCAGTTTTCCTTGTCCTGCACTTATTGGCTTCACCTCAAAAGTTTCTTCATGTTTGCAGGGAAGTAGTAACACCTTGCAGCAGGACTTACTGAAACAGGAATAAGAGTCGGCAGAGCAACTGCTATGCAAAACGTCAAGATCTTAAATTTACATGAGTGAAATGAAAGTGCCATATGATCTTTTTCATGATCACTTTAGGTATGGCTCACTTACAAAAACTATGCAGGTTTCTCTTGAGTAATGTGGTGGTCATTTATTTTAGAAAACTTGCATGTCTTCAGGCAAGTGGCTAAATGTGGAAAGGTACCATAATTTATTATGGGCATTTATAAACAATAGCATGATAGTGGACCTCTGTTTTATTTCCCAGCTTGAAAAATTCAGCAAGGATGTTTCATAGCCATACAAGATTTCTAAATCTTGATACTAGGTACGTATGGTAGGTGATGCTCTCTTACGAATATTAACATAAATGCTACTCCCTCTATAAAGAAATATAATAGCGCTTAGATCACTAATTTAGTGATCTAAACGCTCTTATATTTCTTTATGGAGGGAGTATTTGAGTAGTGATGCTACTGTTCAGCTGCATCACTATACACTATTATTGCTTACATTATGTTGTTGCTTTATGGTGAACAACTTTAATTTATTTGCATGTCACACTACTTGAGTTATAATTTCATAACAACCTACTACCACTTGATTGAGCGCTTTGGAGATGATTTTTACCTCAAGAAAACTTCCCTTATTGTAGATCATATGAAATTCTTGAGAAGATCTCCTCAACGAGTTAAATTACATTATCAGCCATCTATGTTGACATAACAATGACATACTCAAAGAACTATATTGACAATAATTTGAGACAACAAAGACATACTCAAAGAAAGCAATGAATGGTCAATGAGAATTGATATTGTATTTCAACGGTCTCTATGAAAACACTGAAATTGTTCATCTCTATTCTATGAGTAAGTTTGACATGTTTTTTGACAAATGATTCTTTTGACCGTCTAGATCTTAGTGATGTATTTTTATGGACTTAGGTTAGTCCATGGTGTTTTAATGCTCGATATGTGTATTAGTGTATGCCCAAATGCAAATATTGTCGAAATGTATGAACACAGATTGCCAGTAGGAGAAGCGGTAGATAACAATTTATTCCTCTGTTGTGACCTCTATTTACATTTCTGAACTATAGGGGGATGAGAAGTAATAATTGCACTACTTTCCAATTCTGCCTTAAGATTTTAATGTATTTGTAAAATTTCCGTCATTACAGTGCAAAAAGTTATTAAAAATTCTATCACAATAGACGGGCGCAGCAACGCGCGTCATCATTGATCTAGTAATATATATAGCAAAAAGGAGAGAGAGAGAGAGAGAGAGAGAGAGAGAGAGAGAGAGAGAGAGGGAGAGAGATCTTGGACGTTGCCAAAAGAGATAAGGAAAAGGGAGCAAAATTTTGGTTGGTGCAGCAACAAATTAGGAAATTCGGATCTGCTATTAATTAGGAATCTGTTTGTTGAGAAAACCCTAAACCGTTCACAAGGAAAGAAGTAAAAAAAAGCCAAGTGCAATCTGTTTGTGGCCTACGTAACTTGGTCCACGTCCTTGATTTCTTGAGATAAAGAAAAACAAATCATGCAGAACTTTGGATTCCAGCGGGCACATTTGGTCGGTTGAAGTTTTAAATGAAGCAAAAAAAATAGTGTTCATATTTGCTTGACGACGGGAGGTTTTGATAAAAAAAAGGGTTGTATCCTACTGTAACACGTTTGTTGTTTGGAAGGAAAGAAAAAGATTGCCCATCAGATTCCACCGTGAGGTGGAATGAATTTTGAGGAGGAGAGAGAATAAACAAAGACATACTCCCTCCGTCCTGAAATACTTGTCGAAGAAATGGATAAAAATGGATGTATTTAGAACTAAAATACGTCTAGATACATTCATTTCTTCAACAAGTATTTGTGGACGGAGGGAGTATATACGTGTGGGATCAGCTTTATATTCGAACTTGGATCCTTGACCACGTCGAGTTAGAGGAAGGAAATATTATTTTAGGAGAGTTCCATCACGTAAAGCGCACATCACTTGGATTCTAGTGTACTGTTTTAGTCGGCTGGAGGTTTTGATCATATGTCTGCTATGGTATTCTTTGTCTTTGTTGCTTCAACTCAGTCTATCATGTACGCTCATTATTCGATTCAGTGCGTGAATTTTATTTGTCTTAAGCTCGCGTCTTTAATACAGTCTAGCCTAGGACCAACACTTGATCATTTTGAGCGAATTTTCAGCTTGCATTAATTGACATGGTTGTAGCATTTTTTCCACATATATAAAGCCAACCCAGCTTCATAGATTTCTACACTGTGTATACATACGTTCACTTGTCAATCGTTTTACCCAACTTTTGGAGTTATTTGACACCGCTAGTTGCTGGTCACCACCTCATGCATGGTAAGAACTTGTAAGACTTTGATTTTCTATAATGTGAGCGTTTTACCACCACTTTCTAGTAGTTCATAGGAACAATATTTTTGGATTTTTTTTTTCTTGTTTCTACTAATCATGATAGGATCCAAAGTCAATTCATGGGCTTTGTCGATCGCGGGAGACGTGACACCACGTATGCAAATTCCACAACCGTCACAAGAGGTGCACAAACATCCAAATGCACATGATCAGGTTAGTGTTTCTATACCACCATTTAATGGACGTTTTAGACCTGCTTTATATATTGAATGGGAATTCGACATAAATAATATATTTGCTTCCCATAATTTTGATGAATGTAAAAAAATTAAGGTTGCGGTTGGTTCTTTCACTGGTTATGCTCCAGTTTGGTGGAGTGAATAGTGTCGGTTACACCCAGATTCTATAGCTACTACTTGGGATGATTTAAAACTTGCCACGAGACATACTTTCTTCCCCGCTTATTATACTCGTGTCATGATTAAAAAGGTGCAATATTTAAAACAAGGTAGTGACACAGTAATGAAATATTATGATGATTTACAAACTACCTTGTTACATTCCTCTTTAGAAGAAAGTGAAGACGATTTTATGTATAGATTTTGGGAAGGATTAAACCGTGATATTTATGAGTTACTTATTCATGAAGAGTGTTATCCTGCTTGCAAAGCTGAACAGAAAATAAAACGACGTGTGGCACCCAAGGAGAACAAGCGCAAGGTGCACATTCCCAGATTTGATATGGTTGTTCCTTCGATTACTAGGTGTACTATGACAACCACATCCGTTGTTATGAGGACTACTTCACCAGCACCATGTACCACGTCGCCAACGAGAGTGCCTACATCGACCGAGTTGATCATAAGAGATAATGTCGAAGGTACTGATCTTCCTCCCCCACATGTGTATGATGAATGCCTTGTCAAATTTAAATGCATCATGTGATGAGTTATCCACTACTTTGATCACACCACCTATTTTAGAGGACTATGCTCATGATTTGACTTTGCCATGTGATCCAACGAAAGCAATAACAACCATTTTGAGTGAACCCATTGAATTAGTTGTTGATGCAAAATACCCATGTGAATTAGGGAATAACTCCAATTTGGATCAAATACGTCTGAAAATAATTGTGCCAGTGTTTAATCATTTTGATATGACCTCCAACCTTAGTGATGATTCTGTGTCGAATTACTTGTTGCATGTTTGCTTATTTCCGCATGTTGTGGCATGTAATTCTGAAACACTGATACGTCCAAAACGTATCTATAATTTCTGCTTGCTCCATGCTTATTTTGTGTGATATTGCTATGATATTGATGCACTTAAATACACTTTTGATCATATTTGGACTAACCTATTAACTCAGTGCACCACAGTGCCAGTTCCTGTTTTCTGCTGTTTTTCTATTTCAGGTTTCCCCCATATTAAAAGTGCTCCAAAAATTCTAGGAAAGATATAGGAAAAATCAGCGTACAGGAAGCTTCGCGAAGAACCAAAGATGGGCCAGAGGGGAGCCAGGATCAGGCGGGGGGGGCGCCTGGGGCCCCTGCTCCGCCTCTGGATGCCCCCCTTCGCATATATATCCCTCTCGTCCCGAAACCCTCGAGGACAGAGCCCTTTTTCGCGATCTCGCCTCTGTTCCGCCGCCGCAGCGCTTCCAAGATCGGGAGCATCAGGAGAACTCTTCCCGGCACCCTGCCGGAGGGGAGAACCAGCACCGGGAGCTTCTCCACCACCATGGACGCTTCCCGGATGAGTCGTGAGTAGTCCACCTTGGACCATGGGTCCATGATCAGTAGATATGTGATGTTCTCTGTAATGCCCAGGATGGGACTATATCTCCTACGTGTCGAGGCACGACTTAAAGATATAAGCCCATCCTAGAATGATCTCAAGTTTGGTATCTTTGCACGACTCATGTAAAAGAGGGATTAAATTGCAAAAGGAGATAGTTGGCTTACACTCGCCACTTCACACAATACATTACATAAGCAAGACATCATTCAAAACATCACAACCCGACTACGGGTGAAGATCCAAAAGAAAGATACCGAAACAACATAAAGCCACAGGTCAGGATCGAATCCTAGTAGAAACCACTACTGATCGTCAAAACGTCACAAGCATACTGCCAAACTCTCTTCATCGAGCTCCCAGTGAAGAACTGAACCAGCTCCTGCATCGAACTCGGCTGAACCTGCATCTGGTGTTGTAGTATCTGTGAGCCACGAGGACTCAGCAATCCCATAACCATGGGTATCAAGACTAGCAAAGCTTTATGGGTAGGAAGAGGTAAAGTGGTGAGGTTGCAGCAGCGGCTAAGCATAATATGGTGGCTAACTTACGAGTACCAGAATAAGATGAGAAGCTACGCAAACAGTCGCAAAAGGAGTGATCGCTAAAGATCCTAACTACATACGGTCAAACATAACCCCACCGTGTTCTCTTCTCAAAGTGAAAAGAGACAGTCACGGTTACTCACACGGTTGTGTGTTTTACTTCGGATCATCTGTCAAGTTTTCTACAACCGGACATTAACAAATTCCAATCTGCCACATAACCGTGGGCACGGCTTTCGAAGGATCATAACCCTGCAGGGGTGTTCCAACTTAGCCCATCACAAGCTCTCACGATTAGCTGAAGTGATAAATATAATATCATCACCCCTTATCTTAGGGAAAAACCGATCAGGCTCGGCATCCCGGTAGCACAAGTCATTTCGACAATGGTAAAACAAGTCCAGCAAGACCTCCCGGCGTGCCGACACCCTGATAGTAGCCGCGCGTATCTTGTCTCAGGCCACGACCGAATAGGTGAGCCTACGGGAGTCAATCCTCGAGTTTCCCCGTGGTGACCCCGCAGTCTCCCCGTTTGGGACCAACACCATCAGCACTGCCCCCCCCTGCTATGTAGAATTAAGAATCCTCGGGTAGCGCTAACTCCCTATGCAAATTTAATTAATTAATTAAGTTGTTATTATGAGCAAATTAAAACCAATGTTGGGCCTTGCTGGAGGAGTTTTATTCAAAGTCGAACTGTCAAGGGGTCCCCATTTCACCCATCGTGTAAGGAACACAAAATCAAGGAACATAATGCCGGTTTATCGGCGCCTAAGGTGGCATGAGTGGAACAAAACACCGAGCAAAAGGCCAAGCCTTCCACCCATGCCCAGTATATAGGTGTGTTAATAATAATTATAGATATTGTGATATACCAACAACAAGTTCCCTCCTGGAACAGACTTCATCTTCACCTGCAACTAACAACGCTATAAGAGGGGCTGAGCAAGCGGGGCTGAGCAAGCGGGTAACATAGCCAAACAGTGGTTTTGCTAGGAAGGTTTCAAGGTTAGAGGTTTCATGGCAACAAGGAGAGGCTGACATAAAAGATGGGTATCGCGACATGTAACGATAGCATCGAGACAACTAAGCATGGCAATGGTAGTAAAGGTATCCAAGGGTATGATCATCTTGCCTGGGATTCCACAAGGGAGAAGAACGGATCCATGAAGCAGAAGGAGCAACAGACGAGCGAATCCTCACAACTCCGGAACGAAACCGAAGCTAACAAGAGAAGCAACCGGAAAGAAAGAAACAACACGGTAAACACACAAGCATAAACATGGCATACGATGCACATCCAAGTATGTTGCATGTCCGGTTTAAATAAACATGGCATGGCAAAAAGCACAAACAACACTACAAGTTAAGTGGAGCTCAATATGCAACGAGTTGCATATTGACGAAACACCACATTTTAATTATTTAATTGACTCTCGTTTATTTACAAGACAAGGTTAAATGTTTTTTTAACATGGCAAGAGGTGAAGCATAATAAAACTACACTATTAAGACATTTTAAATGGGGCCGGAAATAACAACAACATGTCCGGAAAAACCCCATGAGCATGTTTAGTAATTATAAGCAAACAACAATTAAACATTCTCATATTGTTATCATGATGCGGATGACATGATCAAGTTTTATGCAATTATAATTAAAAGGTTGACTTAAGAGGATATGAAGTATTTGTCACCGTGGTGGAATGAAAGGGCGCCACGGCAACGATCCGAAAATGATGCCACGCAACATATCGGTTCCGGTAACTCGTTGAGAGTCCGGTGCAAAAGATGACGGAGAACGAGTCAAACGAGATGAAAGTGGGGTGATCCCGTTGCCGGGTTCCCACGGGTCGGTGACGAGGCAACCGAGGAACACAACAAAAGATCGAAACGGACACGGTGCACACAAGGGTAACAACTCATACAACACAAGCATCTCACGGGTCATCGTCTCGGGGTTATACCTTCGAAGCGCGCGTTTCGGAACGGTTCGAGGTCGTAGAGGAAGTAGAGGAAGTAGGCATTCACGTTCGGAGAGGAAGTAGCCGTTCCGTAGAGGGAAGTAGTGGTACACGTTTCCGAAGAGGAAGTAGCCGTTCACGAGGCGGTAGTTGTACTCGGGCGACGGTAGCGGAAGTAGTGGTACTCGGCGACGGTAGATGTACTCGTTCCGTTCGGTCTTGCCGGTCTCGTCTCGAGTCGTAGTTGTACATGTCGTCGAGGTACTTGAGGGTTCCGATGGCTCCGGCGTGGGTAGTGGTACTTGTCGTTTCGCCGTGTAGGGGTACTTGACATATCGCCGTGTAGTCGAACTTGACGGACGTCGACGTCGTGGTACATGAGGGTCGACGTGGCACTTGGCATGTCATCTTACGTAGTCGTTCCCGTTCGTAGATGAACAGATCGTCGAGGTTCTCCGAGGTCGACGGTAGTGGAACTTGCGTTTCTCCTTGTAGTCGTACATTCTCCTTGTAGTCGTAAACGGTTCGTAGACGTTCTCGTCATCGTGGCACTTGCTGCTCCATGTTCAATTGCTGGACAAAACAAAACGCAAAGCCGAAAAAAAGAAGCACAGCAGCAGCAGCAAAACAACCACGGCACGGAGGATGCTCGGCGACTCTTGGCGACGGGGCCGGCACGCTGGCTGTCTTGCTGGAGACGAGGCAGGATGGAGGCGGTCTTGGCGCGTGGAGGAGCCAGCGCAGGGTCGCGAGGCAGGGTCGGGCTTGGCGCTCGGGGCCATGTCCTCTCTGGAGGCCGGAGGGAGCGATGGGGGCGCGCTCGGTGCTGCGGCTGGAAGGGGAACGAAGGGAGGCCACGGCCTGGCCTGGCGACCAAGGTGCGGACGCGGGCCGCTCTTTGCTGGAGAGGCTGGGCCGAGGCCCTGGCGACGAAGAAAAGCGGAGGAGGCCGGAGGGAAGGGGCCCGTCCTTGCGCGGGCGCGCGACGGCGCGGACGGATGGAGCCGCAGGCTGCGGGACGACGGCTCCGGGAGTCGAGGGAAAAGGGGCGCGACCTTGGGGGCTCGAAGGAAGGATGGCCGCGAGGAGAGGCCGCGGGATCCGGCCGGCGGCCTGGAGGCGACGGCGGCGATCTGGGCGGCTGGCGCTCGCTCGACTGAAGGGGCGATGCGGAGGGACGCGCTCGGGCGCACGACCTGCTGGAGGCGAGCGGGTCGTCGAGGGAAAGGGGACGAGGCACGGAGGGAAATCGGGATGAGGGGATCGAGGGTTCGGACCCCTGTCTTCGAACGAGGGAAGAGACTGCGAGAAGAGTGCGGCGGCGGCGCTGGGAAATCGGGAGAAGAGGCGAGAGCGAGGGAAGAGGCTGGAGAGATCGCTAGGGTTAGGGGGGAGATCGGGCCAGGACCTGATGGGCCGGCTGGATGGCCTAGAGGCCTGGGCCAAAGGAGGAGATGGCTGCTGGGCGGCTTGGACATATAAGGCCCTAGTGGCTGGAACAAGGATGGGCCTGCTGGGAGGGAAGGCTGAGGGAGGCTGGCCTCTTCTTCTTTTTATTTCTTTAGCAGAAACAAAAGAGAAGAAAAGAAAAAGAGGAGGGGGGTTAGGGCAAGAATTAGGACAAAGGTTAATTTTTCTCGGGCTCGTAAAAATGAGCACGACCGGTGAAAAATACAAAAGGCTAGATCGGAAAATAATTCAAACATATTTGAATTTAATTCAAATAGGTTTGAACTAAGACGTGATTATTGAAGTGTCCAAAAATGTTCAAATTTTTTGGAGGAACCTCGAAACAACGGAAAGAATTATTGGCAAGGTTTAGAAGTAGAAACTCGAATTAAGAGGCATGGGGAATATTGCAAGTGTGTTATGGTGATCTCCAACAAATGGAATAATTATGATATAGCTCCCTAATAATATTGAGAGACTTTTATATGTTATAAAGAGAAGTCATTCTTCCCTCGATTTAAATGGACCGAAGGTCCACACGATTTATTTGGTTGAGATGCAAAAAAAATATGACATTATGGCATGATGACATGATGCAATGCAAAAATAAATAACACAAGCACAAAGAACACACGGGAGACCCGGAACATCTGGAATCTTCTGGAATCTTCTGGGACGTCGGTCTTCGGGCGTCACAACTCTCCCACACTAACAGAGGATCTCGACCCGAGATCCTAGAGATAGCACCGGGTAAAAACAGAAGAGGAAGAGGTAAAACAAAGTTGCTTCTTTGACAGACGAGTGAAACCAAAGAACCTTTAGAGGTTAAACAAGTTGAATAAAGAATACAATGGAGATGAACGAAGATGAAAACTCCGTTAGAAAAGAGGAACAAGGAACATAACAAGAACCTTGTAGGTTGAAAGACATGAAACAAGAGCTCACGGAAGACGAAAGAATTTCAAAACCACTCCGGTTAACCAAGATTAAGAAAGAATAAGAACGGAATAATTTGGACAGCACTCCGTCTGAAAATGGAAGGAATTGGGCAAGAACTTGAGGAGATGGAATGATACTGGATGAAATCAACAACACACAACCTCCGGAATAATTGAGAGAATGGCACAAGGGGTAAGAAAGATTCAGACAGCACTCCGGTTGAAAAGATATGAAAAACTAGATAAGATGACGGAACTAGAATGAAGAATACAACACTCCGGTTAAATAGATAAACAAGGAAAGAACATGATCTTGATAAAACGAGATGATGGTTTGGAGAGAGCAACATCACAATACCTCCGGAATGAAAGAATAGAATATGGATCAACGAAAGAAATGAATGGAGAAGAAAATGACAACTTCTCCCACAAATGAATATGAAATCATCCTTACGAAGAAGGGCTGAACGGAGTTGTTGGGAAATCAACAACGAAAAGAATAAGCTTGATGTGGGCTTATGGAAAACATCTCAAAATTATGAGGTGACAACCAACCACTGACGAAAACATTTAATTGGATTGAGATCAACAAGGAGATGAAAAACTTATTTCACCGGAATGATAAATGAAGAATTTGGGTCATTTATAAGCACCACAATAGCAAAAACCTCAGGGAAAAGCTTTTAGGTGAATATAACCCAAGATAAGCCCAACGAATAATTGAATGGTTGGAAAGATCTCCTGAACGAAGAAAATGATGGTTTTAAATATCTCATTCTTGATAACTCGTGAATCATGAAACATGAAGGAATTATCAAAATGACATACCACCATCTCAAAGAATAAGGTAGAAAGAATTGCAATTGGAAGCATGATGAAGAATGCTTGAGCTCGAACAAGAATCTTGATGAAGACTACGAGGATGAATTAAATGATGATGAACCACCATGAAAAACTCCGGTAAAGAAAGAATGAGAAGTGAAAAATGAAAAGAATAAGACTCAAGGCCTGTGATGAATTAGATGGAGCTTGAAATGATGTAATAGAAATAACTTGGAGCGCCGGAAAACAAGATGGACAACTTAGAACCGAGAATATGATATGATGAACAAGCTCCAGACAAAAGAATTAAATCACCTTGAAGGAATAAGAATAAGAATTATGTCATGCATCTCCTTCACCAATTAAATTGATGACAACCAAGGATGTGGCATACTACTTATTCTCGTTGGAAGAATTAAGAGAGATCTCGCACAAGCTTGGGTAAATCTTCAATGAACCATCGGTAGGATTGTGAAAAGAACAAATGAATTAAAACGATAACAACGGAAGAGTAATCTTGAAAGAACCACCGTAAGAATATGGAGACGAACGAAGAGGCATCAATTAAGAATAGTTGGAGGACGAAGTTGAAAACTGAGAGCGAAGAAATATTCTGAAATGATGGCCTTCGGAGGATCACAATGGAAAGAATTCATGAAATGCTTCAGAAGGGTATAAAAGAATTCCGCAGAATCGGAACAATAATGAGGATGGCATGAAGCTAGAATTACGAATCTTGAAGAGAACAGGCCAGGATTTAAGAGAAACACTTCTCCGTTCTCCAAAAGCTGAGAATGAAGACGAGAAAAGCCATAAGAATATCGAGATACTTCAGACGAATGACAAGAGGAAGGTGGAGCTAAAGATGGAAATAATTGAAAACAAGCTTGGAGAAGGCATGTGACTGATGGAAATCATTCTTACGTCACACTTTGAAAAGAATTTGAGTATAACTCCAGAAAAAAAGAGTCAGGTAAGATCCTAGAGAAAGACCTATGGGTTAGGGCCCACTAAAGAAATCACCGTTGGAAAAAGATTGCTTAAGATATATTGCACCGGTTGAATTAAATGGCTTGAATAAGATGATAATCCTCAAAATAATTTGAACCAATTAAGAATGGAATTATGAATCTTCAGCACTCCGGATATGAATAGCAAGAGGAGAATGATTAGTTGGTGCACCGGAATAAGAAAGCATTGTGAAAAGAGGAAAAGGTTAAGATCAACACCGAAATCTTGAATTACATCCACCAGCAGAATATTAGAATTAAGAATGATGAACTTGAAGCTCTTGAGCATCTTCACAATAAATCACCGGATAAGAACGTTGAAGGAAAAGAATGAAGAAACATCACATGAATAAAATGGATACTTCATTTGATAATTTCTTGCTCCAAGAAGAAGAAGGGTGGGAGGGTGGGGAAAACAAGGACAACTTGGGATGAATGAAACAATACATCGTCAGATTTCTCAACGGCGTCCGTATGGAATAACTTGAAGAGAAAGCACACCGGTTGGAAAAGAATTTAACATGACCATCTTGATGATCAAGAAGGACTAGCACTCCCATAGAAATATGAGAACACCGATTAGGAAAGGTATGGAATCAACATTTGACATCGAAGCAACTCGAATACCAGAATCAAAACGAAACAAAGGATAGATGTTGCAGCATCATCTTCACAATATCATCCGAGCAAAGAATTGAACGAATGAATTCCGCAGGTACATCAACTTGTCGAGAAGCCACTTGGAGAACAAAAGGTAAGTAAAAAGGAACAAGGAACAGATAGAACAAATACAAGATAGACGCTTCGTCCGACATATTCGTGCTAAAAGCTCATGGAACGTGTTACAAAAGGGTTTTGTCATCCCCGGATCAGCATAGCCAAGGACCCTTTAAGATGCAACTCCCGATCAAAACAAGTCCATAAAACCACTTCACTCAATGTAGAACCCCGAACTTCATATCGTGCATCCGTTGGAAGAATGCCTAGAACTACTAGATGAACCCACCTATAGATTTCCGAAAGTTTCCAGTTATGCAATCAGGTGTTGGGGATACACGGGAAGCACCGCGCAATCAACTCTAAACCTACATCCAGGCGTATCCATCCTTCAACACATAACCAGTCTTTCTCAGAAACTGTTTACCTCGGACCTTCGAAAAGCATCCACTATAACAAGCTATGGCAATACTCCCGAACTACCTCCCCAGTACTGGGTGATGTCGGGGTTATCTTGCCACTAGCCGTATAGGAGAGATTTTCGATGTCGGCCGTCTTAAGTATTCTAGTACTGCCGCGATGGATTTGTGACGACAACACCTCGGAGCTCAACTCCCCGGGACACTGCCACAACCCCTAATGACAGGAGGCATCGAGAACAATGTTCTCGTCACAAAGACATCGGAACAATCCAAACAATACTCGCGAGATCCTAAAAAAAAATTTGGTGCAAATTTTGAAAGTAGAAGAGGCAAGAGTAATCGTCAGGAGTCCTCGCCAGAATGAAAAGAGATGAGAAGCAAAAGAAATCCTACTCTCCGATATATATATATAGGACTCAAAACATTTTCAAGTGTGTGCCTAGACTCAACCGTCAACGATTCGATCAATCAGTGGTGGCTTCTAGGTCGGAGAAGGCTCTGATACCAACTTGTAATGCCCAGGATGGGACTATATCTCCTACGTGTCGAGGCACGACTTAAAGATATAAGCCCATCTTAGAATGATCTCAAGTTTGGTATCTTTGCACGACTCATGTAAAAGAGGGATTAAATTGCAAAAGGAGATAGTTGGCTTACACTCGCCACTTCACACAATACATTACATAAGCAAGACATCATTCAAAACATCACAACCCGACTACGGGTGAAGATCCAAAAGAAAGATACCAAAACAACATAAAGCCACAGGTCAGGATCGAATCCTAGTAGAAACCACTACTGATCGTCAAAACGTCACAAGCATACTGCCAAACTCTCTTCATCGAGCTCCCAGTGAAGAACTGAACCAGCTCCTGCATCGAACTCGGCTGAACCTGCATCTAGTGTTGTAGTATCTGTGAGCCACGAGGACTCAGCAATCCCATAACCATGGGTATCAAGACTAGCAAAGCTTTATGGGTAGGAAGAGGTAAAGTGGTGAGGTTGCAGCAGCGGCTAAGCATAATATGGTGGCTAACTTACGAGTACCAGAATAAGATGAGAAGCTACGCAAACGGTCGCAAAAGGAGTGATCGCTAAAGATCCTAACTACATACGGTCAAACATAACCCCACCGTGTTCTCTTCTCAAAGTGAAAAGAGACAGTCACGGTTACTCACACGGTTGTGTGTTTTACTTCGGATCATCTGTCAAGTTTTCTACAACCGGACATTAACAAATTCCAATCTGCCACATAACCGTGGGCACGGCTTTCGAAGGATCATAACCCTGCAGGGGTGTTCCAACTTAGCCCATCACAAGCTCTCACGATTAGCTGAAGTGATAAATATAATATCATCACCCCTTATCTTAGGGAAAAACCGATCAGGCTCGGCATCCCGGTAGCACAAGTCATTTCGACAATGGTAAAACAAGTCCAGCAAGACCTCCCGGCGTGCCGACACCCTGATAGTAGCCGCGCGTATCTTGTCTCAGGCCACGACCGAATAGGTGAGCCTACGGGAGTCAATCCTCGAGTTTCCCCGTGGTGACCCCGCAGTCTCCCCGTTTGGGACCAACACCATCAGCACTGCCCCCCCCTGCTATGTAGAATTAAGAATCCTCGGGTAGCGCTAACTCCCTATGCAAATTTAATTAATTAATTAAGTTGTTATTATGAGCAAATTAAAACCAATGTTGGGCCTTGCTGGAGGAGTTTTATTCAAAGTCGAACTGTCAAGGGGTCCCCATTTCACCCATCGTGTAAGGAACACAAAATCAAGGAACATAATGCCGGTTTATCGGCGCCTAAGGTGGCATGAGTGGAACAAAACACCGAGCAAAAGGCCAAGCCTTCCACCCATGCCCAGTATATAGGTGTGTTAATAATAATTATAGATATTGTGATATACCAACAACAAGTTCCCTCCTGGAACAGACTTCATCTTCACCTGCAACTAACAACGCTATAAGAGGGGCTGAGCAAGCGGGGCTGAGCAAGCGGGTAACATAGCCAAACAGTGGTTTTGCTAGGAAGGTTTCAAGGTTAGAGGTTTCATGGCAACAAGGAGAGGCTGACATAAAAGATGGGTATCGCGACATGTAACGATAGCATCGAGACAACTAAGCATGGCAATGGTAGTAAAGGTATCCAAGGGTATGATCATCTTGCCTGGGATTCCACAAGGGAGAAGAACGGATCCATGAAGCAGAAGGAGCAACAGACGAGCGAATCCTCACAACTCCGGAACGAAACCGAAGCTAACAAGAGAAGCAACCGGAAAGAAAGAAACAACACGGTAAACACACAAGCATAAACATGGCATACGATGCACATCCAAGTATGATGCATGTCCGGTTTAAATAAACATGGCATGGCAAAAAGCACAAACAACACTACAAGTTAAGTGGAGCTCAATATGCAACGAGTTGCATATTGACGAAACACCACATTTTAATTATTTAATTGACTCTCGTTTATTTACAAGACAAGGTTAAATATTTTTTTAACATGGCAAGAGGTGAAGCATAATAAAACTACACTATTAAGACATTTTAAATGGGACCGGAAATAACAACAACATGTCCGGAAAAACCCCATGAGCATGTTTAGTAATTATAAGCAAACAACAATTAAACATTCTCATATTGTTATCATGATGCGGATGACATGATCAAGTTTTATGCAATTATAATTAAAAGGTTGACTTAAGAGGATATGAAGTATTTGTCACCGTGGTGGAATGAAAGGGCGCCACGGCAACGATCCGAAAATGATGCCACGCAACATATCGGTTCCGGTAACTCGTTGAGAGTCCAGTGCAAAAGATGACGGAGAACGAGTCAAACGAGATGAAAGTGGGGTGATCCCGTTGCCGGGTTCCCACGGGTCGGTGACGAGGCAACCGAGGAACACAACAAAAGATCGAAACGGACACGGTGCACACAAGGGTAACAACTCATACAACACAAGCATCTCACGGGTCATCGTCTCGGGGTTATACCTTCGAAGCGCGCGTTTCGGGACGGTTCGAGGTCGTAGAGGAAGTAGAGGAAGTAGGCATTCACGTTCGGAGAGGAAGTAGCCGTTCCGTAGAGGGAAGTAGTGGTACACGTTTCCGAAGAGGAAGTAGCCGTTCACGAGGCGGTAGTTGTACTCGGGCGACGGTAGCGGAAGTAGTGGTACTCGGCGATGGTAGATGTACTCGTTCCGTTCGGTCTTGCCGGTCTCGTCTCGAGTCGTAGTTGTACATGTCGTCGAGGTACTTGAGGGTTCCGATGGCTCCGGCGTGGGTAGTGGTACTTGTCGTTTCGCCGTGTAGGGGTACTTGACATATCGCCGTGTAGTCGAACTTGACGGACGTCGACGTCGTGGTACATGAGGGTCGACGTGGCACTTGGCGTGTCATCTTACGTAGTCGTTCCCGTTCGTAGATGAACAGATCGTCGAGGTTCTCTGAGGTCGACGGTAGTGGAACTTGCGTTTCTCCTTGTAGTCGTACATGGTTCGTAGACGTTCTCGTCGTCGTGGCACTTGCTGCTCCATGTTCAATTGCTGGACAAAACAAAACGCAAAGCCGAAAAAAAAGAAGCACAGCAGCAGCAGCAAAATAACCACGGCACGGAGGATGCTCGGCGACTCTTGGTGACGGGGCCGGCACGCTTGCTGTCTTGCTGGAGACGAGGCAGGGTGGAGGCGGCCTTGGCGCGTGGAGGAGCCAGCGCAGGGTCGCGAGGCAGGGTCGGGCTTGGCGCTCGGGGCCATGGCCTCTGGAGGCTGGAGGGAGCGATGGGGGCGCGCTCGGTGCTGCGGCTGGAAGGGGAACGAAGGGAGGCCACGGCCTGGCCTGGCGACCAAGGTGCGGACGCGGGCCGCTCTTTGCTGGAGAGGCTAGGCTGAGGCCCTGGCGACGAAGAAAAGCGGAGGAGGCCGGAGGGAAGGGGCCCGTCCTTGCGCGGGCGCGCGACGGTGCGGACGGATGGAGCCGCAGGCTGCGGGACGACGGCTCCAGGCGTCGAGGGAAAAGGGGCGCGGCCTTGGGGGCTCGAAGGAAGGATGGCCGCGAGGAGAGGCCGCGGGATCCGGCCGGCGGCCTGGAGGCGACGGCGGCGATCTGGGCGGCTGGCGCTCGCTCGGCTGAAGGGGCGATGCGGAGGGACGCGCTCGGGCGCACGACCTGCTGGAGGCGAGCGGGTCGTCGAGGGAAAGGGGACGAGGCACGGAGGGAAATCGGGATGAGGGGATCGAGGGTTCGGGCCCCTGTCTTCGAACGAGGGAAGAGACTGCGAGAAGAGTGCGGCGGTGGCGCTGGGAAATCGGGAGAAGAGGCGAGAGCGAGGGAAGAGGCTGGAGAGATCGCTAGGGTTAGGGGGGAGATCGGGCCAGGACCTGATGGGCCGGCTGGATGGCCTAGAGGCCTGGGCCAAAGGAGGAGATGGCTGCTGGGCGGCTTGGACCTATAAGGCCCTAGTGGCTGGAACAAGGATGGGCCTGCTGGGAGGGAAAGCTGAGGGAGGCTGGCCTCTTCTTCTTTTTATTTCTTTAGCAGAAACAAAAGAGAAGAAAAGAAAAAGAGGAGGGGGGTTAGGGCAAGAATTAGGACAAAGGTTAATTTTTCTCGGGCTCGTAAAAATGAGCACGACCGGAGAAAAATACAAAAGGCCAGATCGGAAAATAATTCAAACATATTTGAATTTAATTCAAATAGGTTTGAACTAAGACGTGATTATTGAAGTGTCCAAAAATGTTCAATTTTTTTGGAGGAACCTCGAAACAATGGAAAGAATTATTGGCAAGGTTTAGAAGTAGAAACTCGAATTAAGAGGCATGGGGAATATTGCAAGTGTGTTATGGTGATCTCCAACAAATGGAATAATTATGATATAGCTCCCTAATAATATTGAGAGACTTTTATATGTTATAAAGAGAAGTCATTCTTCCCTCGATTTAAATGGACCGAAGGTCCACACGATTTATTTGGTTGAGATGCAAAAAAAAATATGACATGATGGCATGATGACATGATGCAATGCAAAAATAAATAACACAAGCACAAAGAACACACGGGAGACCCGGAACATCTGGAATCTTCTGGAATCTTCTAAAATCTTCTGGGACGTCGGTCTTCGGGCGTCACATTCCCCCTCTTTGCTCTTCATGGTTTAGACCTCGTGAGCTGCCCTACATGATCGAGGCACATATGTAATCTTTCTGCTGTTGCTTTGCTGAGTTTGCTGGGATCTGATGGATTATGAGACTATGTTCAGATTATGTTTGAGTAATATATTTGATTCACCTCTTTTATATCTTTGTTCTTGAGTAATTCTTGCATGTTCTCCGTTGCTGTTTATTGCTTTGGCCAAGTAGTAGGTAGTAACTCCAAGAGGGAGCGTTATGCTTGATTGTGGGTTCATGCCCCCTGATGACTAGCTTGAGTGACAGAAACATGAGTCTAGGGGATGTGATGTTGCCACAAGGGAGAAAACAACGGTGCTTGTACTTGCTGGTGCAAGGATTGTTTACTTTACGCAAAGTTCTTTTAATGCAGTTGTCTGTTGCTTTGAGTTTACACTTTGGGTGGGATTCACAACTTAATACCAGCGAGATGTTCTGGATAGATATCTCAAGGTGGATGATTAGTAGTAGATGCAGATGGATTTCTGTCTACTTGCCTTGGCGTACCGCCCATGCTTTTGGGCCTCTACCTTTCTTTGCAGCATAGTTAGCATTGGTTTGCGCACATAATCCTGCCAATTGCCCATCTGTAATTTGTTTACCTCGCTTTGTTGTTTTATCGTCTTTTGGGAGAGAGACATCACTAGTGAACATCATGGGACCCCGGTCCATATTACCACCGCTGATCACACCTTCTATTTACTTCCTGTTTTTATTTCCTAGTTGCAGTCATAGCTATCATTATTATCTCTTATGTTTGATCCTTTGTAAACAACAAGGCCGGAGGGATTGACAACCTCTCTGTACTCGTTGGGAGCAAAGTTATCTGTATCTGTGTGCAGGTCCCGTCAACCACTAAGTTTCTGGCGTCGTTGACACCTACTTGTCGACCCTCGGAGTCTCACGGGATTCGATCCTTGGTATCTTTGCCAAGGGAAATTTGCCGCTACGCTACATCTCAACCTTCCACTTGGGGTAACCAACGAGGGGCGAGAAGCCATCAAGCAAGTTTCTGGCGCCGTTGACGGGGACTCCACTCTTCAAGATAGGGGAGTTGCACGCTATCTTTTATCTTTGCTTTTTAGTCTTGTTAGTTTACCTTTCAGTTTTTGCTTTAGTGTCCCTTACCAAAAATCACAAAAATAGTTATCTTGCTTGCTGCTGCTATGGGTTCCACCGAGAACACCAAGTCGTGTGACTTCACTAGTCATAACAACAGTGACTTTATCTGCACGCCTATTGCTACACCTGCCACTTCAGCACCTTCTTATGAGATTAAACCTGCTTTGCTGAACCTAGTTATGAAAGATCAATTCCCCGGTGCTGGAGATGATGCTGCTTTGCACTTAAATAATTTTGTTGAGCTCTGTGATATGCAAAAGTACAAAGAAGTAGATGGTGATATTGTTAAGCTTAAGCTTTTTCCTTTCTCCTTGAGAGGAGGAGCTAAAATCTGGTTTCAATCCTTGCCTAGGAATAGTATAGATTCTTGGGACAAGTGCAAGGATGCCTTTATTGGGAAGTACTACCCCCCTGCTAAAATTATCCAACTAAGGTGTAACATAATGAATTTTAAACAATTGGATAATGAACGCGTTGCCCAAGCTTGGGAACGCATGAAATCTCTTGTCAAGAACTGCCCTACTCATGGTTTGACTACTTGGATGGTTATCCAAACCTTTTATGCAAGCTTGAACTTTACCTCGCAGAACTTGTTAGATTCGGCCGCGGGAGGAACCTTTATGTCAACTACACTTGGTGCTGCCACGAAGCTTCTCGACGAGATGATGACCAATTATTCCCAATGGCACACCGAACGCGCTCCAACAGGTAGGAAGGTAAACCCTGTCGAGGAGATTTCCTCCCTAAATGAAAAAGTTGACTTGATCATGTCTCTACTTTCCAAGCAATCTTCTATTGATCCTCATGATGTTCCTTTAAATTCTTTGATTGCTTAAGATCAAGTACAGGTGAACTTTATCTCTAGAAACAACTCCAATAACAATGCTTATAGGAGTAATTTTGGTAGCAACCCTAGACCGTTCCCCTTCAATTCCTATGGGAACAACGATACTTATCCTAGCACCAAGAACTCCACTTCTGAACTAGAGATTATGCTTAAAGACTTCATCACTACCCAAAAGGCCTTCAGTAAGAGTGTAGAAGAAAAACTAGACAAACTAGATAATCTCTTTTCGAAGGTAGACAATTTAGCCCATGAGGTAGAGTTGCTTAAAATTAGAACTTCTCCTCTTGAGGAGAGGAAGACCACTCCTATGAATGCTATTCAAGTGCAAATTAATGAAAACATTAGGATGATGGCTAAACTTAAAGAGAGATGGGCTAGAGAAAAGGAGGAAGAAGATAGAATTAAGAGCCTTCCTACCCACCACATTGTTGCTACTATCCAAGTTGTTGAGGATATCCAAACTCTTAGCACCCAATGCACTCCTAGTCCCATTGGACCTATTAATGGTGATGCTATGACCTCAACCGTAGAAGAAGAAACTCCTATGACCATAGAAGCTACCAAACAAGTGAGCCTAAAGGACACCACTACCACTTTACTTGATAGTAGTGACCTTGATTTTGATAATTGCACCCTTTCTGAAGTTATTGGTTTTCTTCACAAGATGTCTAAAGACCCCCACACTAGCACACTTAACCTTGCCTTCACGGAGCATATCACTAATGCTCTTATCAAAGCTAGGGAGGAGAAGCTTAGGGTAGAAGCCTTCATACCTAGAAAGCTAGAAGATAGTTGGGATCCTATGATTAAAATTAAGTTGAATAACTTCTCTTGCTATGATTTATGTGATGTTGGAGCTAGTACCTCCGTTATGCCCAAAAGAATGTATGATATGTTTGAATTGAAACCTTTTGATCCTTGTTCTTTTGGTGTTCGTCTTGTTGATTCTTTCGTAAAGAAACCTTTGAGGAAGATCTACGATGTTCTTATCATTGTCAATGACAATTATGTTCCCGTTGATTTTACTATTATGGATATTGAATGTGAACCTTCATGTCCAATTATTTTGGGACGTCCTTTTCTTCGCACCGTTGGTGCTATCATTGACATGAAAGAGGGGAATATAAAATTCCAATTCCCTCTCAAGAAAGGTATGGAACACTTCCCTAGAAAGAAGATTAAGTTGCCTTTTGATTCTGTTACACGGGCTAGCTATTCTCTTACTCTTGATAAAACTTGATCTTCTCTTTTTGCATCATGCCTAGCTTAAAGGCATAAAAGAAAGCGCTTTTGGGAGGCAGCCCACAACGAATTAGGTTTTATTTTGCTTTTGTTGTGTCTTGATGTTTGTTACTACAGTAGCATCATCATTGTATCTTTTCTTTTCAGCTTTGTGCCAAGTTTAGCCTCCGATTGCAAGAAAGTTCAAAAGTTATGACGTGCTGTCCAGAAAACAGATTCTGTCCTTGGACAGAAAAATTCGAATAAAATCACCAGATCATCTTTTTGATCTGAATTTTTTTGAAAGCGTGCTCTATACAATTGGCTTTCGAGCGTCTGTTCTGAGTTTTTTGATTTGAGTTGCAGAAGTGCCCCGGAAAAATTATTTACTACCTGCTGGTCTGTTTTTCACAGATTCTGTCCTGTTTTGCCTTTTCTTCGTTTTGCAAACCTTGAGCTTGCTTTTTCTTTGCAAAAACCTTTTGGCAATCTTGAGAAACAGTAGCTCTTCAAGATTATCTTTATTTCCAGTAGGGAAAAATTATTTTATTGTGGGTACTAACCTCGCTAATCAGATTATGATGAGTTATGTATGAAGGGAGTTTTCAAGTGTGCGAGGGAAGATGATAAAAGAAGATCCAGGAGGGTCAAACGCTCAAGCTTGGGGATGCCCCCATGCACCCCCAAGAAATATTCAAGAAGACTCAAGCGTCTAAGCTTGGGGATGCCCCCATGCATCCCCTTCTCCATCAACAATTATCAGTTCGTCTTTTGTTCCACTATAATTTTATCACTTCATGCGTTATGTGCTATGCTTGGAGCGTCTTGCTCTTAGTTTCTTTTTTTAGTTTTCTTTAGCTTTGCTTGCTGTTCATAACAAGTTAGAACCCAGCTTTCTTTGTGTGGGAGAGAAACACGCTCCACTTCAACCTAGAACACAACATAGGATTTTCATGCTTATCTTTGCTGTGTGTGTTCTTTGTCTTTCCATAGCTGCTGTCATGTTTAGCTCTTAGTTTTCATGTTTTTCTTTTTAAAGAGCTTTTGTTTAGTTGGTTGCTGAACTCTCTTGAGTTTTCATGTTTATCTTGTTAAGAGAGTTTGCCTGTTGCACTGAGTTGTGTGTCTTAACTTAAAGTAGGTAATTGAGGTTGCTATTTAATTTTAGTAGTAACCTGCAATAGTTTTGAGGTATTGCCATGAGTAATGTCTGAACTTTTGGTGTCAAGAGCTTTAGCCTATTAGTGATAGATGTCGTATTTTGGGCAATCCGTGTTTATTTTCGAAAACCTACAAAATAGTTGAGAACTTTAGCTACTACTAGATGGATCACTAATCTTTGGAGGGATCAAATATTAGAGTACACTCACGTACCATGAGTCGAGGATGCGCAAGGATAACCAAACCCCCATACACTCCTCCTCGGGGTACTTGTCTCTTTGTGAACCTCCTAATTAGATTGAGAGTTACCGATAATAAGTGCATGAGTTCTTCGGACTAATGTGAGTATTCGAAAGTTGACACTTCCACCTAGCCATATTTTTCTAGCCTCTTCGGTACCGTGCATTGCCCTTTCTCACCTCGAGAGTTGGCGCATACTTCGCCGATGCATCCAAATCCTTGGCACGATACGCTCTGTCATCATAAGCCTCATTATATCCTTCCTCAAAACAGTCACCATACCTACCTATCAGGGCATTTCCATAGCCTTTCCGAGATACATTGCCATGCAACATCCATCTTCTCATGACTTGATCTTCATGTCATACATGCCTTTTGCTTGATCGATGAGCCGCATGCTAGTTGGGCCTTGTCCTAATCATTGCTACATGACGCGCTAGTATCATTGCATATCCTGCTACACTGGCAGAGGCATACATTTGCATACATCATGATAGTTTCATTTTCTTTATGTTGAGTACTTTTGTAAAGTGTGAAAGATCTTCTATACTTCTTGTAATACATAGAGTGTTGCCCCTAAAGTGAGGAAAAGATCCCAAAGAGGACAAAATCAAAAGATCCCAAAGAGGACAAATGAGAGTTAAATAGAAAGAGCCATTGAGGCCACAAAAAAATAAAAAAGAGAAAAAAGAGAAAAAGAAATAAAAAGAGAGAAGGGGGCACACTACTATTCCTTTTGAGAGATCCACACTCGTACTCCATCTTATACCTTGTACTCCATAGAGATTATCATTCATGCATATAGCTATGTGGGGACCTTCACACTATAGAACTTGGCTTGTATATTCCAATGATGAGCCTCCTCAAAAGAGCTCTAGGTCTTCTTGAGCGAGCAAGTTGGATGCACCCCCACTAGTTCCATTGGAGAGCTTACCTTAGCTCATATGTGCATCCGTTGCATGGCAATCCCTACACCTCACATCATATCTATCATTTGGCTTTCTCTCGCCTATGATTGTCCTCATTGATGTGAGCCTTTCACACATTTTTTGTCTCCCCCCTTCATCATTTTTCTCTCTTTGCCATCCTAAGTGTCAACTTTCTTGCTTACGCTCATCCATTGCATGAGTGCTCAAAATATCGAAAGGGAGTGGATCATTTTGACTTGTACCTGGCTAGTGGTCTGGGGATGAGTCAAGATAAGATTCCAAAGAAGACCAAGTGTGAAACTTTAGTAGATTAAGTTCTCAACAATACAAAAACTATGTTTTACTCTCTCGTATATCCCTATCCCCTTTCTTGCACGCAAACACCATTTGGAGATATTCGAGTCACGGACAGCGAGAGCTATTGCACCTTTATGTTCTTATGTTGCTTGTTACAATGCTAATATAGACTCTTGCTTGTTATGACTTGAATTGAATTACATGCCTTGATTGCTTTACTTAAAAAGTTCTTATATGGTTGGTAGCATGTCACCACAGAAATTATGCTTGTTATCATTTACCTACTCGAGGACGAGCAGGAATTAAGCTTGGGGATGTTGATACGTCCAAAACGTATCTATAATTTCTGCTTGCTCCATGCTTCTTTTGTGTGATATTGCTATGATATTGATGCACTTCCATACACTTTTGATCATATTTGGACTAACCTATTAACTCAGTACACCACAGTGCCAGTTTCTGTTTTCTGCTGTTTTTCTATTTCAGGTTTCCCCCATATTAAAAGTGCTCCAAAAATTCCAGGAAAAATATAGGAAAAATCAGCGTACAGGAAGCTTCGCGAAGAACCAAAGATGGGCGAGAGGGGAGCCAGGGGAGGCCCAGGCGGCCACCTGGCGCGGCCCCACCCCTGGCCGCGCCAGGGGGGCGCCTGGGGCCCCTGCTCCGCCTCTGGCTGCCCCCCTTCGCATATATATCCCTCTCGTCCCAAAACCCTCGAGGACAGAACCCTTTTTCGCGATCTCGCCTCTGTTCCGCCGCCGCAGCGCTTCCAAGATCGGGAGCATCAGGAGAACTCTTCCCGGCACCCTGCTGGAGGGGAGAACCACCACCGGGAGCTTCTCCACCACCATGGACGCTTCCCGGATGAGTCGTGAGTAGTCCACCTTGGATCATGGGTCCATGATCAGTAGCTATGTGATGTTCTCCTCCCCTCTTTGCTCTTCATGGTTTAGACCTCGTGATCTGCCCTACATGATCGAGGCACATATGTAATCTTTCTGCTGTTGCTTTGCTGAGTTTGCTGGGATCTGATGGATTATGAGACTATGTTCAGATTGTGTTTGAGTAATACATTTGATTCACCTCTTTTATATCTTTGTTCTTGAGTAATTCTTGCATGTTCTCTGTTGCTGTTTATTGCTTTGGCCAAGTAGTAGGTAGTAACTCCAAGATGGAGCGTTATGCTTGATTGTGGGTTCATGCCCCCTGATGACTAGCTTGAGTGACAGAAACATGAGTCTAGGGGATGTGTTGTTGCCACAAGGGAGAAAACAACGGTGCTTGTACTTGCGGGTGCAAGGATTGTTTACTTTACGCAAAGTTCTTTTAATGCAGTTGTCTGTTGCTTTGAGTTTACACTTTGGGTGGGATTCGCAACTTAATACCAGCGAGATGTTCTGGATAGATATCTCAAGGTGGATGATTAGTAGTAGATGCAGATGGATTTCGGTCTACTTGCCTTGGCGTACCGCCCATGCTTTTGAGCCTCTACCTTTCTTTGCAGCATAGTTAGCATTGGTTTGCGCACATAATCCTGTCAATTGCCCAGCTGTAATTTGTTTACCTCGCTTTGCTGTTTTATCGTCTTTTGGGAGAGAGACATCACTAGTGAACATCATGGGACCCCGGTCCATATTACCACCGCTGATCACACCTTCTATTTACTTCCTGTTTTTATTTCCTAGTTGCAGTCATAGCTATCATTATTATCTCTTGTGTTTGATCCTTTGTAAACAACAAGGCCGGAGGGATTGACAACCTCTCTGTACTCATTGGGAGCAAAGTTATCTGTATCTGTGTGCAGGTCCCGTCAACCACTAAGTTTCTGGCGCCGTTGACACCTACTTGTTGACCTTCGGAGTCTCACGGAATTCGATCCTTGGTATCTTTGCCAAGGGAAATTTGCCGCTACGCTACATCTCAACCTTCCACTTGGGGTAACCAACGAGGGGCGAGAAGCCATCAAACACCAATGTTGGGATGGTTTAATGATAAGCATTGTCAATCTTTTGATATGAATAAGAGCTTCACTTATATGTGAAAACTAAGTTGCAATATTTTTATGCCTTTGACTTGTGATAATATATTGGCTTTATATCTCAAGACTTTTGAAGGGTGCTCTTGTATAACGGTGTCACATGTGCCACAACTGAGATTAGTAAAAATGGATGACGTATACATATACAATGTGTACACCTTGTCTCTTTTGCTAGCCACATTTCAAATTAAGCAACGCCGAGGACGGCTTTGTTTTCAAGAAGGGGAGGATGATGAGGACATGGCTACCACAGTTACACCCACAACCCCTGCTACTATACCAATTGGACTAGTTACTAGAGAGCATGCACGCCGGTTAAATTATCAGGACTTTTGTTTCTTCATAATGTTTCTAATGTTCATGCGAATATGATGCTGCCTAACTTAGATACATTTGTGTTGCTTAAAATTGAAGGGCCTAGCATGGACAAGAAGGATGAACATTGGAGCATGATCAAGCATGGAGATGAAGGCGCGTGCGAAGAGAACAAGAATGGAGGTGCCAGTGCAGATTTCCGCACTTTGAAGCCACCATGATGACAATAAGAAGATGGACAAAATATACAAGATGGTGATAGAGGCAAAGGTGTCCCGTCTTTTGATGAGATGGTGGATATCGTTTTTGGTGAAGTAGACTTCGACGATCTGACTACGAACGTGCGAGGACGTCGCGCCTTAGCAATCGCCAAACCAACTTCGAGATGTTATTGACCACGCTGGAGCATGATCAACCTGGCCACAAGGCTCTATTTCCTGCAAGCAAACGAAGAACAAGTAAGAAACTAAGATTGCAATCTAGATATTGCGAATATAAAAGGAAAGCTTTATTGATCAAGGTGGGGTTCTGTGACGTCTTTGTCTGGTCGTTGAACACAAACGAAGTACACGAAGTTGCAGCTATGGCGAACTTTAATCTAAACAAAACCCAAAGTCTAAACGATGCCCTAAGTGATATATATATATATATATATATATATATATATATATATATATATAGAGAGAGAGAGAGAGAGAGGGAATTTCGTGGCCCATTGGAGAAGGGGTCCGAAACCAACCCTAACTCCGTTTTCCCCACACATACTGACTCTAAAAACTGCCTATACTTTAGTATTTCGAAATTACATGGGCCTGGCCCGATAATAAGGTGACGCATCACCTATAATAGTCAGGACAAAATTTATGAAGTGGCATCTTGTATATTTTGTCCAAGGCTTCATGCTCCCATTATGGTGGCTTCAAAGTCCTGAAATCATTACTTGTAACTCCGTTCTTGTTCCCCTTGCGCATGCCATCATCTCCATGCTTGATCTTGCTCCAATGTTCATCCTTCTTGTCCAAGCTAGGCCCTTCATTTGTAAGCAAGACAAATATAGCCAATTTAGGCAACATCATATTCTCATGAACATTGGAATCATTACTAAGAAACAATAGTACCTGGTAATTCAATTGGCGTGCGCAATCTTTAGTAATTGGTCCAGTATGTATAATAGCAGGGCCAGTGGGTGTGACAATGGTATTGATGTACTCATTAGATGGCCTTTCGTAAATCCTCCATAACTTATTATTGGTGATGTGCCACCTTATTTTTGGGCCAGGCCCATGTAATTTCAAAATACTACTTCATGGGCTATTTTAAGAGTCCATATTATAGGGGAAACGACTCAGGAGGTGTTTTAGTCCCACCTTGCCAAGGGTGGACAAAATTCCCTCTCTTTTCCCATATAAATATAGCCCTTAAGGCATCCTTTAGACTGTGGTTTTATTTAGTTAAAAGTTAGCCATCGCTACAACTTCGTGTACTTCGTTTGTGTCCAACGACCAGACCAAGACCGTTAATGAAACCCCACTTTTATCAATACTTCATCCATATTCGCAATATTCACATTGCTTATTTATATTCCTGCTTGTTCTTCGATTGCTTGTAGGAATAGAACTTCGTGTCCAGGTTGATTGTGCTCCGGCGTGGTCAATAACCTCTTGGAGTTGGTTTAGCGATTGCTAAGGCGTAATATCGTGCACGTTTGTAGTCAGATCGTCAAAGTCATCTCCACCAAATCGGTAGTTATCATCTCATCGAAAGATCGGGCCCTCGCCTCTATTAGAAGTGTTTAAATTCAACTTTTCTCAAATATGAATTTAACCTTCCGGAGGTCATAGCTTTCAAACAGTTGATCCAAATTAGTTGATTCTTTTTGCATTGTGATCCTACTAGCATGTAGATAATATATACCTACTGATATGTTCTGTTAATTATGTTTTTATTTTAATTCAATATTGTTTACTTTAATGTGGTGCTATGCTGATGAGGACATCAGTAACAAGGTTACACCCACAGCTCCAACTGACACATATACAGGACCAATTACTAGAGCTCGCGCACGCCAATTAAATTACCAGGTACTTTCATTTCTTGGTAATGAATCTAATGTTCATGAGAATATGATGCTGCCTAAATTGGATACATTTGTCTTGCTTACAAATAAAGGGCCTAGCTTGGACAAGAAGGATGAACATTGGAGCAAGATCAAGCATGGAGATGATGGCATGCGCAAGGGGAACAAGAATGGAGTTTCAATTGATGATTTCAGGACTTTGAAGCCACCATAATCAGTGCGAGAAGCCTTGGACGAAATATACAAGATGTCACTTCATAAATTTCGTCCAGAGGCTATTATAGGTGCTGCGTCACCTTATTATTGGGCCAGGCCCATGTAATTTCAAAATACTTGAGTATAGGCTGTTTTTAGAGTCTGTATGTGTGGGGAAACAAGAGTTAGGGTTGGTTTCGGACCCCTCCACCAAGGGCCACGAAATTCCCCCCTCTTTCCCTCATATATACAGCCCTTAGGGCGTCGTTTAGACTTTGGGTTTTGTTTAGATTAAAAGTTCGCCATAGCTGCAACTTCGCGTACTTCGTTTGTGTTCAACGACCAGACCAAGACGTCACAGAACCCCACTTGATCAATAAAGCTTTCCTCTTATATTCGCAATATCCAGATTGCAATCTCAGTTTCTTGCTTGTTCTTCGTTTGCCTGCAGGAAACAGACCTTCGTGGTCAGGTTGATCGTGCTCCGGCGTGGTCAATAACCTCTCGGAGTTGGTTTAGCGATTGCTAAGGCGCGACGTCCACGCACGTTCGTAGTCGGATCGTCAAAGTCGACTTCATCCAAACGATAGCCACCATCTCATCGAAAGACGGGACACCTTTGCCCCTATCAAGTGGTATCAGATTTCCAGGTTGCTCGGTGAGATTTTATAGTTTTTCATAGTTTAGATCGAGTCTGTTCTTCATACCTATAGTCCACGAAAAAGCCAAAAAAAAATAGGGTTAGTTCATCCCATCCGAACCAATCTGAGCCTTTGCATAATCTTTTCTGTATTTGCTTTGTTGAATTTGCGGTTGCATCGTCGTGTCAAGTTGCTGGTCTTAGCGTCTAGTCTTTTAGAGTTTCGAGTTCTGGTCATAAGTTGTCACGCCGCCGCCACAACATCTTCATCGCTACTGCCACATACCACCACCGATCCGTATCCATATACCACCACCAATCCGTATCCATATACCACCACCAATCCGTATCCATATACCACCACCGCTGCCATAACCTACCACCGCTGCCATATCCTACCACCATATATCCACCACCAATCCGAGTTCTTTTCATATTAGGTTTGTTCTCGAAATCCATCTAGGTTTCGGATTTGTGTTTCCTTGCCTGCGTAGGTCTCGGGAAAAAAAAATTCCTGGTTTATTTATTGGTGCATTCATTGAACGTATAGATTGTCCGGAGTGTGAAGCGGATCAGAATTAATCGTTGGAGTACTTTAGCATTGTTCAAGGCAAGTTTGCACTTTTGATTTTTCTCATACTATATTCTTCTATGCATGCGTGGTTTTATGCTATGATATATGTTTGTCCTGATATGTGTTTCCCTTGTTGTCATGTTTTGGTATTGATGTTGGGGATCGTAGCAGAAAATCAAATTTTTTCCTACGCGTCACCAAGATCTATCTATGGAGTAATCTAGCAACGAGCATAAAGGAGAGTGGATCTACATACCCTTGTAGATCGCGATGCGGAAGCGTTGCAAGAACGCGGATGAAGGAGTCGTACTCGCTGCGATTCAGATCGCGGTTGATTCCGATCTAAGCGCCGAACAACGGCGCCTCCGCGTTCAACACACGTGCAGCCCGGTGACGTCTCCCACGCCTTGATCCAGCAAGGAGAGAGGGAGAGGTTGGGGAAGACTCCATCCAGCAGCAGCACGACGGTGTGGTGGTGGTGGAGGAGCGCGGGACTCCAGCAGGGCTTCGCCAAGCACTGCGGGAGACGAGGAGGGAGAGAGGTAGGGCTGCGCCAATCGACCGAGGTCAAAACGTGTTCTGGGCAGCCCTAAACTTCACATATATATAGGGGGAAGGTAGGGGCTGCGCCCCCATCTAGGGTTTCCTCCCTAGGGGTGGCGGCAGCCCCCCAAAACCCATCTAGGGTGCGGCCAAGGGGGGGAGAGAGAGGGGGCGCCCTAGGGTGGGCCTTAAGGCCCATCTGGACCTAGGGTTTGCCCCCCTCCACTCTCCATGCGCCTTGGGACTTGGTGGGGGGGCGCACCAGCCCCCCTGGGGCTGGTCCCCTCCCACACTTAGCCCACGCAGCCTTCTGGGGCTGGTGGCCCCACCTGGTGGACCCCCGGGACCCTCCCGGTGGTCCCGGTACATTACCGATATCGCCCGAAACTTTACCGGTGACCAAAACGGGACTTCCCATATATGAATCTTTACCTCCGGACCATTCCGGAACTCCTCGTGACGTCCGGGATCTCATCCGGGACTCCGAACAACATTCGGTAACCGCGTACATACTTTCCCTATAACCCTAGCATCATCGAACCTTAAGTGTGTAGACCCTACGGGCTCGGGAACCATGTAGACATGACCGAGACAACTCTCCGACCAATAACCAACAGCGGGATCTGGATACCCATGTTGGCTCCCACATGTTCCACGATGATCTCATCGGATGAACCACGATGTCAAGGATTCAATCAATCCCGTATACGATTCCCTTTGTCTATCGGTATATCACTTGCCCGAGATTCGATCGTCGGTATACCGATACCTTGCTCAATCTCGTTACCGGCAAGTCTCTTTACTCGTTCTGTAACACATCATCCCGTGATCAACTCCTTGATCACATATTGTGCACATTATGACGATGTCCTACCGAGTGGGCCCAGAGATACCTCTCCGTCATACGGAGTGACAAATCCCAGTCTCGATTCGTGCCAACCCAACAGACACTTTCGGAGATACCTGTAATGCACCTTTATAGCCACCCAGTTACGTTGTGACGTTTGGTACACCCAAAGCATTCCTATGGTATCCGGGAGTTGCACAATCTCATGGTCTAAGGAAAATATACTTGACATATAGAAAAGCTTTAGCATACGAACTACACGATCTGTGCTAGGCTTAGGATTGGGTCTTGTCCATCACATCATTCTCTTAATGATGTGATCCCGTTATCAACGACATCCAATGTCCATGGTTAGGAAACCGTAACCATCTATTGATCAACGAGCTAGTCATCTAGAGGCTTACTAGGGACATGGTGTTTGTCTATGTATCCACACATGTATCTGAGTTTCCTATCAATACAATTCTAGCATGGATAATAAACAATTGTCATGAACAAGGAAATATAATAATAACCAATTTATTATTGCCTCTAGGGCATATTTCCAACAGTCTCCCACTTGCACTAGAGTCAATAATCTAGTTCACATCGCCATGTGATTAACACTCACAGGTCACATCGCCATATGACCAACATCCAAAGAGTTTACCAGAGTCAGTAATCTAGTTCACATCAATATGTGATTAACACTCAATGAGTTCTGGGTTTGATCATGTTATGCTTGTGAGAGAGGTTGTAGTCAACGGGTCTGCAACATTCAGATCCCTATGTACTTCGCAAAACTTTATGTCATATCGTAGATGCTGCTACCACGTTCCACTTGGAGCTATTCCAAACTGTTGCTCCATTATACGTATCCGGTATCTCTACTCTGAGTTATCCGGATAGGTGTAAAGCTTCTATCGACGTGACTCTTTACGTCGAACTCTTTATCACCTCCATAACCGAGAAACATTTCATTATTCCTCTAAGGATAATTTTGACCACTATCTAGTGATCCACTCCTGGATCACCTTTGTACCCTCTTGCCAGACATGTGGCAAGGCACACATCAGGTGCGGTACTCATCATGGCATACCGTATAGAGCCTATGACAAAAGCATAGGGGACGACCTTCGTCCTTCCTCTTCCTTCTGCCGTGGTCAAGTTTTGAGTCTTACTCAACTTCACACCTTATAACTCAGGTAAGAATTCCTTCTTTAACTGACCTATTTTGAACTCCTTCAAAATCATGTCAAAGGTGTGTGTTCCCTTTTGAAAGTATCATCAGGCGTCTTGATCTATCTCTATAGATCTTGATGCCCAATTATGTAAGCAGCTTTATCCAGATCTTCCTTTGAAAAACTCCTTTCAAACAACCCTTTACGCTTTCCAGAAATTCAACATCATTTCGGATCAACCATATGTCATTCACATATACTTATCAGAAATGTTGTAGTGCTCCCACTCACTTTATTGTAAATACAAGTTTCTAACAAACTTTGTATACCCAAAAACTTTGATCACTTCATCAAAGTGCATATTCCGACTCCGAGATGCTTGCTCTAGTCCATAGAAGGATCGCTGGAGCTAGCATATCTTTTAGCATCCTTAGGATCGACAAAACCTTTCTGATTGTATCATATACAACCTTTCCTTACGAAAACTGGTAAGGAAACTTGTTTTGTCATCCATCTGCCAGATTTCATAAATGCAGCTAATGCTAACATGATTCCGACGGACTTAAGCATCGCTACGGGTGAGAAAATCTCATCGTAGTCAACTCCTTGAACTTGTGGAAAACTCTTCGCCACAAGTCGAGCTTTATAGACGGTGACATTACCGTCCACGTCCGTCTTCTTCCTAAAGATCCATTTATCTCAATGGCTTGCCAGTCATCGGGCAAGTCCACCAAAGTCCATACTTTGTTTCGATACATGGATCCTATCTCGGATTTCTCGGCTTCTAACCATTTGTCGGAATATGGGCCCACCATCGCTTCTCCATAGTTCGTAGGTTCATCGTTGTCCAACAACATGACCTCTAAGACAGGATCACCGTACCACTCAGGAGTAGTACATATCCTTGTCGACCTACGAGGTTCGATAGCAACTTGATCTGGAGCTTCATGATCACTATCATTAGTTTCCTCTTCAACTGTCGTAGGTTCCACAGAAACATATTTCTGTGTTGCACTACTCTCCGGTTGAAGTGAGGGTTCGACAACCTCATCAAGTTCTATCTTCCTCCCACTCAATTCTTTCGAGAGAAACTCCTTCTCGAGAAAGGACCCATTCTTAGGGACAAACATTTTTGTCCTTGGATCTGAGATAGAAGGTATACCCAACCGTTACCAGTGGGTATCCCATGAAGATGTATTTGTTCGCTTTGGGTTTGAGCTTTTTCCCGGCTGAAGCCGTAAGCATCGCAGCCCAAAACACTGAGAAACGACAACTTTGGTTTCTTGCCAAACCTTAGTTCATACGGCGTTGTCTCAACGGACTTAGATGGTGCCCTATGTAAAGTGAGTGCAGCTGTCTCTAATGCATAACCTTATAATAACAGCGGTAGATCGGTAAGATACATCATAGATCGCACCATATCTCATAAGGTTCGATTACGATGTCCGGACACACCATTACGCTGTGGTGTTCCAGGGGGCTTCAACTGCGAAACAATTCCACAATGTCTTAAGTGATTGCCAAACTCATAATTCAGAAAATATCCCCTTGATCAGATCGTAGGAACATGATCTTCTTGTTATGATGATTCTTAATCTTCAATCTGAAATTGTTTGAACCTTTCAAACGTTTCAGACTTTTGCTTCATTAAGTAAATATACCATATCTACTCAAATCGTCAGTGAAGATGAGAAAATAACGATATCCACCACACGCCATAATTCTCATTGGATCACATACATCAGTATGTATGATTTCCAACAAGTCACTTGCCCGTTTCATTGTACCTGAAAACGGGATCTCAGTCATCCTACCCAAGAGGCATGGCTTGCATGTGTCAAGCGATTCAAAATCAAGTGACTCCAAACATCCATCAGCATGGAGTTTCTTCATGCATTTTATGCCAAAATGACCTAAGCGGCAGTGCCACAAGAAAGTGGTACTATCATTATCAACTCTACATCTTTTGGCATTAATATTATCATCATGTGTATTACTATGATCGAGATTCAACAAACCATTGGGTGCATGACCATAAAGGTATTATTCATGTAAACAGAATAACCATTATTCTCTGACTTAAATGAATAACCGTATTGCAATGAACATGATCTAATCATATTCATGCTCAACGTAGACACCCGATAACATTTATCTAGGTTCAACACTAATCTCGAAAATAGAGGGAGTGTGCGATGGTGATCTTATCAACCTTGGAAACACTTCCAACACACATCGTCACCTCGCCCTTAGCTAGTCTCCGTTCAGTCCGTAGCTTTTGCTTCAAGTCACTAATAATAGCAACTGAACCGGTATCCAATACCCAGGTGCTACAAGGAGTACTACTAAGGTACACATCAATAACAATATACTTTGTTGAAGTTTCCAGCTATCATATCTACCATGTATTTGGGGTAGTTCCGCTATCATGTGACCGTTCCCCGTACAATAGAAGCACTTAGTCTCAAGGTTTGGGTTTAACCATGGGTTCCTTCATCAGAGCGACAACTGGTTTGCCATCCATGAAGTTTCCCTTCCAGCCCTTGCCCTTTTGAAACCAGTGGTCATGTTAAACCATCAACACTTGATGCTCCTCCTTGATTTCTACTTTTGCGGTACTAAGAACCGCTAACAGCACCGGGATCATCACCATCCTTTGCATGTCATAGTTCATCACGAAGTTCTAGTAGCTTGGTGATAGTGTCTAGAGAATTCCGTCAACCACTATCTCACCTGGAAGATTAACTCCCACTTGGTTCAAGTGATTTTAGCACCCAGACATTCTGAGCACACGCTTACTAGTTGAGCTATTCTCCTCCATCTTTTTGGCAAAGGAACTAGTCAGAGGTATCATACCTCTCAACACGGGCATGAGCCTGAAATCCAAATTTCAGCTCTTAGAACATCTCATATGTTCCATGGCGTTCAAAACGTCATTGGAATCCCGATTCTAAGCCGTAAAGTATGGTGCACTAAACTATCAAGTAGTCATCAGGACGTGTCTCTCAGGTGTTCACAACATCCACAGACAACGTTGTAGGGGTTTGCACAACGAGCGGTGCATCAAAGACGTAAGCTTTCTGTGCAGCAGTGAGGACACTCCTCGGACTACGGACCCAGTCCGCATCCTTGCTTACAATATCTTTCAACTTAGTCTTTCTCTAGGATCGTATTAAACAGGGAGCTACAACGCAGTTATTGGTCTACAACATAATTTGCGAAGACAACTTAGACTATTGTTCATGACAATGAAGTTCATCTAATGAACTCCCACTCAGATAGACATCTCTCTAGTCATCTAAGTGATACATGATCCGAATCGACTAGGCCGTGTCCGATCATCACGTGAGACGGACTAGTCATCAACGGTGAACATCTTCATGTTGATCGTATCTTCTATACGACTCATGTTCGACCTTTCGGTCTTCCGTGTTCCGAGGCCATGTCTGTACATGCTAGGCTCGTCAAGTCAACCCTAAGTGTATCGCATGTGTAAATCTGGCTTACACCCGTTGTATGCGAACGTTAGAACTTATCACACCCGATCATCACGTGGTGCTTCGGAACAACGAACCTTAGCAACGGTGCACAGTTAGGGGGAACACAATTCTTGAAATTTTAGTGAGAGATCATCTTATTCACTACCGTCGTTCTAAGCAAATAAGATGTAAAACATGATAAACATCACATGCAATCAAATAGTGACATGATATGGCCAATATCATCTTGCTCCTTTGATCTTCATCTTCGGGGCTCCATGATAATCATCGTCACCGGCATGACACCATGATCTCCATCATCATGATCTCCATCATCGTGTCTTCATGAAGTCGTCTCGCCAAACATTACTTCTACTACTATGGCTAACGTTTAGCAATAAAGTAAAGTAATTACATGGCGTTATTCAGTGACACGCAGGTCATACAATAAATAAGACAACTCCTATGACTCCTGCCGGTTGTCATTCTCATCGACATGCAAGTCGTGATTCCTATTACAAGAACATGATCAATCTCATACATCACATATATATCATTCATCACATCCTTTTGGCCATATCACATCACACGGCACATGCTGCAAGAACAAGTTAGACGTCCTCTAATTGTTGTTGCAAGTTTTTACGTGGCTGCTATAGGTTTCTAGCAAGAACGTTTCTTACCTACGCCAAAACCACAACGTGATATGCCAATTTCTATTTACCCTTCATAAGGACCCTTTTCATCGAATCCGATCCGACTAAAGTGGGAGAGACAGACACCCGCTAGCCACCTTATGCAACTAGTGCATGTCAGTCGGTGGAACCTGTCTCACGTAAGAGTACGTGTAAGGTCGGTCCGGGCCGCTTCATCCCACGATGCCACCGAATCAAGATAAGACTAGTAACGGCAAGAGAATTGACATGATCTACGCCCACAACTACTTTGTGTTCTACTCGTGCAAGATACTACGCATAGACCTAGCTCATGATGCCACTGTTGGGGATCGTAGCAGAAAATCAAAATTTTTCCTACGCGTCACCAAGATCTATCTATGGAGTAATCTAGCAACGAGCATAAAGGAGAGTGGATCTACATACCCTTGTAGATCGCGATGCGGAAGCGTTGCAAGAACGCGGATGAAGGAGTCGTACTCGCTGCGATTCAGATCGCGGTTGATTCCGATCTAAGCGCCGAACAACGGCGCCTCCGCGTTCAACACACGTGCAGCCCGGTGACGTCTCCCACGCCTTGATCCAGCAAGGAGAGAGGGAGAGGTTGGGGAAGACTCCATCCAACAGCAGCACGACGGTGTGGTGGTGGTGGAGGAGTGCGGGACTCCAGCAGGGCTTCGCCAAGCACTGCGGGAGACGAGGAGGGAGAGAGGTAGGGCTGCGCCAATCGACCGAGGTCAAAACGTGTTCTGGGCAGCCCTAAACTTCACATATATATAGGGGGAAGGTAGGGGCTGCGCCCCCATCCAGGGTTTCCTCCCTAGGGGTGGCGGCAGCCCCCCAAAACCCATCTAGGGTGCGGCCAAGGGGGGGAGAGAGAGGGGGCGCCCTAGGGTGGGCCTTAAGGCCCATCTGGACCTAGGGTTTGCCCCCCTCCACTCTCCATGCGCCTTGGGACTTGGTGGGGGGGCGCACCAGCCCCCCTGGGGCTGGTCCCCTCCCACACTTAGCCCACGCAGCCTTCTGGGGCTGGTGGCCCCACCTGGTGGACCCCCGGGACCCTCCCGGTGGTCTCGGTACATTACCGATATCGCCCGAAACTTTTCCGGTGACCAAAACGGGACTTCCCATATATGAATCTTTACCTCCGGACCATTCCGGAACTCCTCGTGACGTCCGGGATCTCATCCGGGACTCCGAACAACATTCGGTAACCGCGTACATACTTTCCCTATAACCCTAGCATCATCGAACCTTAAGTGTGTAGACCCTACGGGCTCGGGAACCATGTAGACATGACCGAGACAACTCTCCGGCCAATAACCAACAGCGGGATCTGGATACCCATGTTGGCTCCCACATGTTCCACGATGATCTCATCGGATGAACCACGATGTCAAGGATTCAATCAATCCCGTATACGATTCCCTTTGTCTATCGGTATATCACTTGCCCGAGATTCGATCGTCGGTATACCGATACCTTGCTCAATCTCGTTACCGGCAAGTCTCTTTACTCGTTCCGTAACACATCATCCCGTGATCAACTCCTTGATCACATATTGTGCACATTATGACGATGTCCTACCGAGTGGGCCCAGAGATACCTCTCCGTCATACGGAGTGACAAATCCCAGTCTCGATTCGTGCCAACCCAACAGACACTTTCGGAGATACCTGTAATGCACCTTTATAGCCACCCAGTTACGTTGTGACGTTTGGTACACCCAAAGCATTCCTACGGTATCCGGGAGTTGCACAATCTCATGGTCTAAGGAAAATATACTTGACATATAGAAAAGCTTTAGCATACGAACTACACGATCTGTGCTAGGCTTAGGATTGGGTCTTGTCCATCACATCATTCTCCTAATGATGTGATCCCGTTATCAACGACATCCAATGTCCATGGTTAGGAAACCGTAACCATCTATTGATCAACGAGCTAGTCATCTAGAGGCTTACTAGGGACATGGTGTTTGTCTATGTATCCACACATGTATCTGAGTTTCCTATCAATACAATTCTAGCATGGATAATAAACAATTGTCATGAACAAGGAAATATAATAATAACCAATTTATTATTGCCTCTAGGGCATATTTCCAACAATTGATTGTGTTATGTGATGGTGTGTTCAACTTGTTATGCTAGACGTGGGCATGTGTCAAGTGATCCATGGAAGTGATGAGTATTTCTAGCCGTAGGCTCGCGATAATTAACCAGGTGAATGCGTCACTAGCAGAGTGCTCTATTGTCCCTAGATAATGCGTCATTGACATAGCGCACTTGAGGCAAGGTATATTTTTCGGAACTTAAATCTGGTGAATGCGTCCTTGGCAGAGCATTGTATTCTTCCTAGAGAATGCGCCACTAATAGAGCACACTTGAGGGACTTGTGAAGTTCTTTTCATGTTTATTTAGAATCTTTGGGGTTATCTTGGGTGAATAAATTAGAGGCGATTGTAAGTTCAGTTAGTGGAAGTAGGTGAAGACATTCTTCTCCAAACTAACTTGAGTGTTTTGTTTGTCATACTTTACTTGTGGATGTAGCTTTGCAATATCATATTGTGTGACTTTCCAATACATTCCATGTGCTGACCCTTATGGCTGCAACTTATCATGTTGCAGGATTTTCAGATGATCAGTGAGATACAGTAGGGTCGCGAGTCTTCACTCAGTAGTTTCTCTAGTGGGCATTGACAGGACTCATCATTTGTTTATGCTACATTTTTCGCTGTTGTTACTGAATAAAGCTAGATATGTGCTACTCAGTTTGTAATACATTATAATTTCTGGATCATACGTTGTAGTAAATGATGCACTTGTTACTTTCATATTCCGATGTATTGTGTGGGCTAGCGAGTCGATCCAGGGACTAGCACGGTAAGCATAGAGACATCTAATATTGTCAGATTCGGGTCATTACACCTTTTCTTTCTAGCCAACTCGAATCTCGAGGATGAGATTCATTTTAAGGGTGGTAGATTTGTAACATCCCAAATTTTGAAACTTGGAATGTTAAAAGAATTGCATTAAACTTGGTTGTGTTGCTTTCTCTTTTCTCAATTTTAGTAGGATTTGAAATTTTCAGAGTTTAATTGGATATATAAATGAGTGGCAATAAGAGGACTTTCCCAATTCTCCATTTTTATATTTTAAATTGGATGTAAAAAATATTCAAAGCAACCGTGAGAGACGATAATATGACTTCCTCAAAACAATATGCTGAATATGAATTGAATATTATTTATTTGAAGTTGAAAAAAATTTATGGGACATTTATAAAGCCCCAAATAATATTTTGTCACAATGTTTTGTGTATTTTGTCTTATATTGGGCCGGAAAAATGTTCATTGTTTTTCTATAATAGTAATAATATTTTTTTAACTTTTCTGGTATTTTTAAGAAGTGGTAAGATATTTAATTTTAGCCCAAATATTTTTATCGTGTATCTTCCTCCCAGTTTTCACTTTTTAGCATTGGCACAGTACGCAAAAACAGCGCAACCCATTTGCTGTCCTTCGCCCGTGCGCGCTAAGCAGCGCAACAGCTAGCAGGCCAGGCTAGCAGCAGTACCACAAGGCACAACCCCCTTCCCTTCTGTTTTTGTTTTTGTTTTTGTTTTTGTTTTTTCTTCACATTCCTCAGTCCCGCTGAAACTAGGCCGCGCCATGTCGTATCCTTCCTCGGATTGGACTCCTCCTGCACATGCACGAGTTCTCCCTGCCAGATCCAAATCGTCGCCCATTCGGCCAAGTCTTTACCCCTAGGTCACGACGTCCTCTCAATAATTCCCAGCTTCTTCTCTTCCTATTTTTGGCAAAATTTTATCTACTCGTGCAGGTTTCTCCTGGATCCAATCTCAACGGAGTGAGTAAATTGCACATATGGTCCTTCTACTAGTTGGCATGTAACACAACGGTCCTGCAACTCGCGAAATGCTCCAATACGATCCTCGAAGATGGAAATACGTCACACGTACGGTCCTGACTATCGCCTTATATGCGCAGTACCACATGAGTGTACAATAGAGATACATGACCTACATGTCAGCACGTGAAAGAGGAATAAGGTGGAAAAAATAAATTGCACGCTCGGATTAGAACCTGACACCTCCTGCCAAATTGACAACGCAAGCTAGCCAAAAGACCTAGCTGTAACGAAAATAGCTTTTTTTTAGACAAGTATAACGAATAGCTAGAACGTTACTATTGTGCTGATGCATTTTCTTACGACTTCCTTTATATTTTCTCCTAGGTTTGTGTCAAATTTTCCCATATAAAAAATAAAATAATTATTGATATATAATTAGCTGTATATTTTAAATCTTTATTATACCTTAAATATTGTTTTTCATGAACTTTTAAAAAAATTGTATGAATTTAAAAAAAGAAATGAAAGAAAAAAATATTTATCTTCATTCATGACTACAAGCGTGCACAAGTATTATGTATCCTCACTGTATTTTTAAACTACATAATTATTTGAAAAATACAACACGTATTTCGAATAATGTTCAGCATGATTTTAGAAAATGGTTATCTTTTTGCCGAACAAGAGTTTTTGTTTTGTCCAAGTTTGTGTTTATTTCCGCGTCTTAAATTAGATGGGCAAGCACGCACAATTATTGTATCTTCCTTAAAATGCAAAATTATTAAAAAAATGACAACATGTTGAGCAATAGTCATCGTGTTTCATGGTTATCTTTTTGCCCAACAAGAGTTTTTGTTTTGTCCAAGTTTGTGTTTATTTCCGTGTCTTAAATTAGATGGGCAAGCACGCACAATTATTGTATCTTCCTTAAAATGCAAAAATATAAAAAAAATGACAACATGTTGAGCAATAGTCATCGTGTTTCCAAAATGATTGTGTAATAATAATAAGGTATAGAAATGTATTTAAAATATTTGACTTGTATGTGTTTCCTCATATGTAAGATTAATTTTACACTATTTTTTAAATGCACATGGAATAATGCATGATGAACATTTTTCATAAACATGTCGACAATTTTCCAGAAAGATGTTGAGCATTTATTTTCTCATTTGCACAAACACTTCTCTTAGTTTTCATGGCGAATGCGATTTTTCCTTACATTTATTTTTTTCAAATGGAAAACATAAAAGTGAACTTGAACTTGAATTATTATTTTTAAATATAAACTTGTAGAAAACGGATGCCATGATAATTCCTTGAAGAGTCTACTAAAAAAGTATAATTCCTTGAAGAGGTACACATAATCGCATATATAAGTTTTCAGCTCTAAGTTTAACAAATCATAGTTAGGCCTCCCATGCTAACATGTGGAGTCCGCACATGTGGTCGTGTACTCTGATGTGGCATCAATTTGATAACCACGCCTATAAAAAGCGTAGCCAGGACCGTACATGCAACGCATTCTCGTTTTCAAGGACTGTATTGGAGCATTCCACAAGTTTGAGGACCATCTTGTTACACGCCAACTAGTACGAGGACCATATATGTAATTTACTCCAACGGAGTCCGTCGCTATAGGAGCACCCCGCCTATCGATTTCATCGCCTTTGAACGATCCTAGTCTCTCCTCTTGCCATACTATCCTCGCCTTGGTCTCCTATATCTCCCCGACTTCTAATTCGCGTAGGGATCTCTACTACTTATAAAAGATCAAACATAATCTTCTCTAAACACACCACACAAATTGTACGCAAGAGCTTATGAGTCTTTGGCATGAGCTGAGTGAGATAGCCAGGTCCTTTGTTCTTACAGACGTGGAGGACTCCCTGATCTGGAATATGAATTCCAAGGGAGTCTACACAGTCAAATCCTTCTATAAGTTTGTTAATTTTGGGGGTGTACTACCTAGTAATACACCTGCTGTTTGGTCTGTTAAGATTCCGCCTAGAATTCAGATATTTGTGTGGCTCTTAGCTAATAACAAACTGCTCACTAGAGATAATTTAGCTAAGAGGCAAGCTGTGTCGGATCCAACTTGTGTGTTCTGCTCTGAGTTGGAAGTTTGCTTTCATTTATTTTTTGGCTGTGTTGTTGCTGAGGAATTCTGAAAACCTATTACGAGACTAACTGGCTTCAAGGGGGATATTAATATGATGTCCTTCTCGTCGTGTTGGTCTAGGGGGGATAGATTTGCTGCTATTAATATCATACATGCAGCTGGTCTATGGGCTCTCTGGAAAACTCGTAATAACATGATATTCAACTCTGCTGTATGGCCGGGTATGCAGGCTATCTGGAGGAAGACTGCCTTGAACCTTTCTCTATGGAAAAAGATAGCCTCAGATCGTGCAAAAACCACGCTTGGAGAATGGTCGAGGGAGTTCGAGCAGTTGGCAAGGAGTCCGCCTCTCTTGATGTGGCCAGACCCTGGTTGATGCTGGGCAAATGTACTGAAGAAATCCTGGCTAAGGGGGGCTTTGTTTTCCCTTGTTCTTAGTAGGTGGGTAGTAACCCCGGTGAAATATACTGTACTTCCTAATAATGTAATAGGGATAGTGCACTAGCCGTCCTGCTTTTGCTGTATTTTGTTTTGTCGCGTATACTTTTGCGCTGTAGCTGAGGCGGTAGCCTACCGTCCCTCCGCGAGCTTATTTGTAACTCACTGAACCTTGTTTCATTTCGAATGAAATGGAGCTGGGGCGTGGTGCCCTTTTCCTCTAAAAAAAACAAATTGTACATGAATCAATTACCACCGTAAATTAGGCCCGCTAAACTTAATCCAACAGTTACTGTTAACCTAATCAATTTTCTGTGTGCACTTAGTAATTTACGTGGACTGACCATACTCCACCACACCAGAGGGAACTCCACGTCCTACAATCACGGAAGGGGCACGCAAAAAACCGATCGCAATCTGATCCTGATCCTAATCCTAAGGGCATGTACAATGGTTCTACCTTAAGGATGCCACGTAAGATAAATGATGAGGTGGAGGAGAGAGAAATCATAAGAGAAGGCTTGTCTTAGCTTATTTAAGCAAAGACAAGAGATGATAGCTTAGCACAATTTGTCTCACCATATTTTTAGGAATAACTAATTATTGAAGATAAGACTATGAGATGATCCATTATAGACTTGTTTTTTTTGTCATTTTTAATTTACATGCAAAATTTAATATAAGACTATCTTAGCGACCATTGTACATGCCCTAATCTAACTACCGAAGCACACGACGCACCAGCACCACGCTGCCTGTTGACGTACGCAAGCCGCCGCTGCCGCACGGACGAGCCGCCATGGATCTTCCCCTCACGCACAGGAGAGCAAGTCACCGCCGTTCGTCCTCCTCAGATCGACGCGAGTGCGGGTCGTCTCCTCCTACGCTCCCGGTATTCACCGATGTGCCACGACGCCAAGATCTCACCTGTTTTCGCGACGCCGCCCGCGCCGCCACCGCGACCTGCCGCTCGGCGGCCTCTACCTCCATGCCCTCCGTCGACCGCTCGTCACCCGCCACGCCCCATGCATCTCCAGGTAAATAAAACGAAATGATGACGCAGTTGATAGCCTTATCCATTGAGGTGCCATATCTATGAAATGGTCTGTGGTGTGCACGGCGGCCGTCTCGCGGTGTAGCCGTCGGCCGCCGGGGATCTCGCGCTGTCGTCATCCTGTGAATCTAGCGGAGTAGCGCACCTGCTCCCTTCCCCCGAGTGAGATACAGAGGGACGTAGAATTGGGACGAGGGATAGAGATACATACAACCAGCAAAAGCGCCGAGGAACAGTAAGGTATGTGATATTTAGAGTTCAGGTCATTGCCGTTTCCATCTATGCCTCGCCCAGCCGCTGGTTAAGTAGCCTACCATCTCCTTTTAATAGTGACATTTTTCTTTTTCCTATTTTTTGTGGATCTTATGCAGCAAGGTTCAACAGTTTCGTGAGGCCTATCTTACATATCAGCATATCAGTTGGTTTCAGATGCTCACGCTTTCACTAAATGTACCACCCTTTCACTAAATGCTGCTCTTGGCCCGTGACGGCATGGCCATTGTCGACCGGTGACGCCGGTGCTACGGTTATCCCTAAACGTTCGACGACAATGACTTATGGCTGGCGACGAAGGCAGGCAACGGCGGCGAGCTCGGGCCGGCGGGGCCGGACGGCGCCTGCGGTTCAGTGGAGCGGTTCAGTGGAGCTCGCGCTCTGCGGCCATGGCATGGCAACGACCACAGCGAGGCCCGAGGCCTGGGTGTGCCTCGCGCGATGCGGCGGGCAGCAGTTGGGACGTTGTGGCGACGGCGGAACACGTCTATATGCGTTGCCGCGAGGCCGGGGCTCGGCGCCCGCGCAGACGCATGCCAGAGGTGCCTGGCAGCACGCTCGACCAGAGACCGACAGCCACGTACAAAACTCCAGTTTCTGCCTCTCTTAAACTGTGTGTAAGATTCAAGCCACTGTTCTTTCATATGGTGATGATGTCGCTAATTTCTACGCGTTCCTGTGGCACCACCAGGTGTTTAGTTGGCTGAATCCCAAGATGCATTCCAATGTTGAGTATTGCACTATCTGCACTAACTGAGTTACAATAGTCTTGCAATTTTTAGTTTAGTTCGGTAGCTGAGCATGGTTGAATAATGGTTACATCAGAGTATATATAAATTCATTGGAATTGGAAACCATACAATTTATTCTTGGAATCTTTGATCGAATTCATCAGAATTCGATCGCAAAAGAAAGGAGCAGGCACATCCTACGGGATAACATGTCAAATAGTAAGATAAAATCATATTCACAATACCAGGCAGTTATTAGCTCCATATAATATTTCTTACATATCAAAAAGCACCAAATTTAGTTGGTCACACATTGAAAGATGTGGTAGTGCTACTACCAGTTTGTTCAAGAATGCTTCCAGCACACCTGACGGTAATGCATGTTGTGGTCATGAGATCTGCCATTTTCGTGACACCAGAATGGCCCATCATACGGTGTCCTTGTCACTGGTTCAGTTCATTTGTTAGGGTACACAAGCTATTTACTTCCAAACATCTTAATATTTGTTACCACACAAATTGCTTGAAGTTAAGAGTGTAGACTCCAAAACAAAATAGCTTTAATTGAAATACTCCTTAAAGTATATATAACCAGTTTAAGTTGATCTTATTACTACTATTTGTTTTCGTAAGATGTGAACTATTGTGACTAGAAAAACTGTTCTAATTTTATTTTGAATACATAAGCTGCATCCTTTCCCATCTGAATAATAGGGGACTAATGCGAACATGTCATGGAAATCTACATTTTCTTATGTTCTGGGTGACCTTCCCACAAAATTATTGTTCGAATTAGGTCATAGAACTCATAGGAAAGATAACTGGTGCTAATTATGGTCACCGTCAGGGAGAAAACCCTTTTAAGTTGTCGCAGTTGGTAGTGGCAAAAATAGTTCTACAATTTTTTAAAAATGATTGTGTAGATACATCCTGTTCTTCAAATGTGCAGTTTACATGTTTGATGCATAATAAGAACATAACAAAAAAATCAGATATTTCAAACATTTTCCTTACTTTTTAAAGGTATTTGAATCAATGTCAAGGAAACAAACAAGCATTGACATGAAAATCCAATCATCTATAATTTAAGCTAAATGTTTTTGTCCTTCCGGCATTCCTCTTTTTTTTTATGGATCAAGTTGACAGTAAGAGAGCCAAGTAAACTCTAGATATGTTTTTGTTCCTTCTTATTCACAAATGCAGATTGTCCAAGCAATTGAGAAGGCTATACTGGATCTTGATTTTCTTCATTTGTTCGATCTTGGTACTGCTTTATGATGAAAAATATTCAACACTTTTCATAATCAAGATAGACAGGCGTACCATCCAGCCATAGCCTCTCATCAGTAACCACTACTTGCATCTGGTTGTTTAGAAACATGGCAAAGGTAAATTATATCTTACTCCCTTCATTCCACAATGTAACTTGCATATCTTCCAATTACTCATAATTCCCTTCTTAGCCCGTAAGAGAAAAGGAAAGTATAGCTCTCCGGATTGTTGGTATCTTTCCTTGTAGGAAAGCAAGGAAAGTATCTCTGTCCTGATTGCCTGTATCTCTTTGTTTTCTTCCTATTGATTTACTTGCCACTAATCAATGAATTAGTTAAGGGTATTTTCATCCTCAATTCTTTTAAATTCCATGCCTTGATCACCGTGCTTGAAAAAATACACCTTTTATAAAGGAACGGAGGGAGTTTGTCGTAAGGGTCTTAAAGGTACAAATGTTTCCTGAAGGAAACATTCCATGTGGCTTAAGTGTAACTGGGGAGTAATTAGACTAATTTCCTTCCAAATGTTAGGTAAAAAAATTTCCTTGCTGACTTACTTTTTGTTTAGTAATTTTGTTTGTAGATTTATGTCACCCATTTTTGCAACATGTGATGCACTTCAACATGCTACGATCTTTGATTTCCATTTTAGGACGTAAGTGATTCAAGAGTAGTAGTATATCATGCAATCTCCCTGTGAGTATTAGTTCCTTGGTGAATCTTGCGTATTTTTTACAAAAAAAGTGCATACTATTTAAACAAGATTCTTGATAGGCCATGTCATTCTCTGCCTGATTCTTTGCTCAATTTATTAATGCCTTGATGGGTTCTGATTCTGCACTAAAGTTGCACGGCGTCACTCAATGTTGTCTTCCAATGATATCCAAAAACACGAGCTTGACAAATACATTGATGTTTCTTTGGGTGCTAATTTAATGATCTTGTGATGTGTTTTTATTGAATTGATATCAAGTCGAGATATGTATTGCATTTCTAATATTGTTATTATCATATAATTATTGGTGATATTAATAATTTGATAATTATTTGATAATAACGCATGTACAAGCTTACTAGTGTGTCTAAATAACCGTACTGACCTCGACCCGATGCTCAACTCCACCGTCACCACTCCAGCCGGTCGCCGCCGTCACAGGAGCAAGCCCCGGTCATCCCCGAGGAGGTTTTCTAGTTCACCACCACCTGGAGCACCTCCTTCTATCATCACCGAGCTTAGCAGGTTTCCCCGGGGATGCCACGCTCACATTCCGAGTGGCCGCAAGCCATTCTTCTCCAACTACAGCGGCTCCCAGCTTTGTTTCGGGGTTTTCCCCCGCGTCCGTTCGATCTAGGATGGACCATGCATATTAGATCCAAGTTATTTTTTCTCAAACAAGTATACACTAATTAGCGGTCGTCCGTTGCATAGCCTAGTAGCAAACACCATACGGCCATTCATGTTGCGCCATGTGGCACATGCACAGCAAACACAGCAACAGTTCCAGAAAATGATAGATTTTTAACCCAATTTTTGTTTAGCTATATCTTGAGATCTGTAACTCCAAATTCATCGAATTCTTTTTCCTGTGTACTCGTAGTGACCAGGAAAATACTGTTGAACCAAAATTTCACATTTTTTTATTTGTTTAATTTTGAATTTAATCAAATTTAATTTAACCTTCCGGAGGCCATATATTTCAAACCATTGATCCAAATTAGTTGATTCTTTTTTTTTTGCATTGTGATCCTATTAGCATGTAGATAATATATACCTGCTGATATGTTTCTGTTTTTGTTGTTTTATTTGAAGATGTTGACTTTATTTTATTGTTATGTGAGTACGGTTTATGTACCTGTGCCTTCACTGGTACATCGAGGTGATATAAACACGGTTTTTAACCCCTTCCCGCGATGATATTTGGAACCGTCGCCAAGTGAGTGTGGGCGATAGGGGGCCCTTCCCACACGATCCAGAAACCATCGGGGATAAGGTGCTTTGATGCATACAGTTGTCCCTATATAACCATTTCCTATATCTCGAATATCCCAAACGCTTCATCCTTGCTACTTCTTTGTGCTCGCATTGCCATCATAGTGGGAGTTTTGTGGTTTTACCTAAAACCAGGTAGATTCCAGGTTTGGGAGTGTTCCAGGCACGTAAGAAACTGGCTTTACGTTTACGATGCCTGGCACATCACAAACATTTCATGATTATAAACCGTGTACGTGATGCGGAGCATCCTACGGACATCACCATGTCAAGAGTCCGCTTGGCAAGTGACACGTGCGACACCTACTTCACATACACAAAGGTGAATCATCCCCTTTACACGTGTTCACTTGACCCCTTCGAGGATGGTATACTACTTGACACTTCTCCCATGTGCATGCATAGGTATTGTCGGAGCTTCATGAATGTCGAGGAGGAGTGCAAGTGCCAAGGAACGACTACACCATCCGCGAAGGAAGCGTGGAAGAGAAGACGGAAGAAAGGAGAAGAAGACAGAGTGGCTGCAGGAGCTAGGCCGGACGTCCGGACCGCCATCCGGATCATCCGAGCTCAGCCGGATCATCCGGACCTTCCCTCGGATCGTTCGGATAATTGCGCAGAAGACAACCGAAGGCTTCCACTTCAAGCCGGATCATCCGGGACTCCGTCCGGATCATCCGGACACCCGACGCCAAGATCATCTAGGACCCCGTCCGGATCATCCGGCCTTGCCTGCGTGCATTGTATCCGGGCCGAGATCCATGCACCCGTTTCTCCCCTCACTTACCCTTTCGTGGCCCTAGACTATATATACTCCTCCACCCCCACCATTTGAGGGGTAGCTTTGTGTGAGCTCATTTTAGACTAGAGCATTGCTCATTCATAGTGGCTCCACTCCACGAGAGAGACTGCGGCCTCTACAGAGAAGATCCACACCAGATTCAAGATCCCTCACGGGATGACCCCTCGTTGGCTCAAGGCCTCCTCACGGAGATGAACTAGTTACCTTGTATCTTTCCATTATTGGATTTGGACCGTGTATCTCGTTGTGTTGAGGATCTAGCACATTTGTGATCGTTTCTCGTTGATTTGCGTGTATTCTCTCGTTTCCCCTTGTGATTTCCCCGCGTGTTCTTGGTGTTCAACCTCGGGGATCCCTCCAATCGTGAAATATCGGCCTAGATCGGGTTAGCCCCGCATCATATGGTATCAAGAGCCTTGGTTCGTCACGAATTTGGAGCCTCCCCACCGTTTTCTAGCCTTGTTTTGTTGTGTTCTTCCACAAATTCGAAAATTCCCCACCAAAAATAGCCCTAATTTTTTTTGTGATCTATTGGTTTGATGAGATTTTGTTGATTTTGATACATGGATTCGCTTGGTTTCAAGTGGATCTAGCATCTCCACAAGTTTCCTCACTTTCCATCCACGAAATCTTCTCAATTTTGAGCCCAATATCATCCGTTTCCGCCCCCAAATTCGTCCCCGAGAGGATATCCCGAGCGGAGTTGACTCGCCCGGATCATCCGGACACCTCCCGGATGAGTTGTACCCTCTTCGAGACGTCCGGATAATCCCCGCGCCCGAATACCCGTACCGGAGCTGACGAACCCGGATCATCCGGATGTACAACTGGATCATCCGGACATAGCCCGGATGACGTGGACTTCCTCCTGGATGTCCGGTTAACTCTGAAACTAACGCGGCTGAAATTTTGTTTTAGCCATAACTAATTCATTCGGAGTCCATTTTTGACGTTCTTTAGCTCGTTTTGAAGCTCTTGACATCCACATTACCACAAAAATACTTCCATCATCATTTGAATCCATCAAATTTTGTCAAATTTGGCAAGTTTGCCTAGGCCTTCCACCATATCATCCGCATAGCTACCATAGCCTTCCGCAACCTAACCCATTTTGTCCACCATAGCATTTGTGGTTGCTTGAGTAGTGATTTGAGTCTCCTGAGATGTTTAGGCTACTTAGGGACAATTGCTTCTTCATCAATCACCACCACCTCTTCCTCATAGCCTAGTACACTATACATTGCCAACCCAACTTAACCCAATTTTGCTCGAGCTTGTTTGAGTTGTGGCTTGAGTCTCCTAAGGTGTTTCGGCTACTTAGGGATGGTCAGTTCAACTCCGACAATGTGTATAGCCCCACCATCCTCTTCCGCAACCACCGCTGCTTTCCCACTACCACCACTTTGACATTTGTCCTTGATGTTTTGATTTTGCGGTTTTTCCTATTTCCTAAGGTGTTTCGGCTAATTAGGAATGGTTCTACGTCAAGAGCACGGCTTCCCATCATCACCATTGGACGGTAACCTCGACGACATCTTTGTATATCCCCTTTGCCATTGCGTTGTTAACCGCTAGCCCATTTTGCATCACTTGCCTATCGAGACTAGCCTTTGAGTATTGCCGGCAACGTTACTTGTGCACATTAGCGATCATAGATCCGCGCTTCCATTGCATACATGCCATATCATCTTGGTACCATCATATCATCCCTTGTGTCACAAGATTCTTCCTGCATGTACACAATTGCTACCTTGGTATGTGCATTTCACATAAGTGGCCATATAAAAAAAGAATAAGCTTTTAAGCAAAAAGAGAAAAATAAAGAAGCTTGTAAGCAAGAACCATAGCATCACAAAATATCATATCGTACTCGATCATCTTGGATCATCTTGTGCTAAAGCACCAGAACATCATACATAAATAGCATACTTGTGATAGGAAGTCGCTACATTTTGTCTCATCTAGGTAGTGCACAAGTTCGTATCCGTCTATTGAGCAATCGGCTAGCGTCTCTCTAGGGTTGTGCGACAAGAGCATTTTTCGTGGATTCCACATTTTTCGCTCAATCCTTGGTTGCACAATCACATTTGTCTATCAGTGCGTGTGTTTCAGTGTGCCACTCAATGCTATTGGTCTACTTGTTACATTTGCGAATTTATGAATCACTTTCAACTTTAATGACTCTTGCTAACATTTTGCATCAAATTTTTGTGCCACTATCCTTACCAAGCTCCACCAAACGCTTTATTGTGCAGGTGTGAGAATTGACAAGAATTGGTACCAATTGTGCTATTTCCTTGATACATTATTGAGTGATCGTTGATCCATTTTCAAAATTGGGTAAGGTACATTGGTCTAGTTCTTCTCTTTCTCCCACTCACCACTACTTGAGTCTTGTGATGGATAGGCAAAGCATTTCATCTCCGGTCTTCGACATCGACGGCGCAAACAACTACATCCACGCGCAAACCATCGGACTACAACGAGCAATGGAAGAGCGCCTCGACAACATCGCCATCGACTTACGACACTCCCAGACAAGGAGATGGGCTTACCTCGAAGACATGTGCGATTCCTTCGACAAACACATGGCGGAGCTCCGACACATGGTGGTCGCTACAAGTCTCCTTCCCCTTCGTCATCTTCTCGGTGGCAACGTTCAAGTCACAAGTCTTCGAAGCACAAACACGATGCAAGTGCAAGTCATCCACGTCCACACCGCCATGACGACCATCAACATCGTCATGAAAGACAAGTCACCTCCAAGCAACATGTGTGCGATTATGACGAATGACATCTTCCAAGAGCTCAAGCACGACAACGAAACCATCATCATGATGATGCTCACCAAGCGCAAACCTACAAGTCCGAACAAGCTCTACTTCACGCCAAGTCCAAGCTTCAAGCGCTAAAGAGAAGACCGCGAGACAAGCACCACCAAGAAGGAGCTACGGCTACAACCACCATTTCGGCATCTTCGCCTTCAGACATACGACATCTTTGCCTACTTCCCATGAGTTTGCCTACATCGACATCTTCAACATCAAGGCGATCATCTACAAGCGAGGGTGAGACTTCCATCTTTGGAAGCTACCCACAACAAGACGGCGAAAAGACGATCGAGCATGGGCCACCCCCTTCGACCAAGGCGACGAGCATGAACCTTTTCCACACCATTAAGACGGCACCCATAATGGACTCCTACTCCAGGTCAAGCTACGCGAGCAAACACGAGACCTTCTCTTTGATCTCGGAGGAGAGTGATGATTTGACACACCCTACGGCATTCATCTTTGGAGGCGTTACAGATGAGGAAGTTGAGCATGGAGACAATTGCACCTACACCTCTTCGACATCCACATATGATGAAATGCACCAATTTCCATGCGAGGAGAGACACCACCACATGAGTGATATGAGTGACTCCACCATATGTGACATTGAGAGCATTTCCTTTGAGAGGATGAGGGTGACCACCACTAGACCCACACATGAGAGCATGCCACATCTCCTATGTGAGGTTGCAAGCCATTTGAGTGACTCCACCATCCATACGAGTGAGAGCATCCAAGAGGGAGTGAGTGAGCCACAACACTTAGTGAGTGAGGTAGTTCATAGGGCATTTGAGTCCACTATGATTCCTAACGACTTAACCTCTACTCCGAGTGTGTTTTCTTTGTTGCTAGGTCTCCTACATGAGAACATGCCTACTCTTGACGGGTCCATCCCTCCAATGGACAAACCGATGAACATGGTGGAAGAAAATGCATGTGACACCCCGATACCGATCCGCCAGGTGTTAGCCATTCGTCGCCGTTGCCATGTCATCTGCTTGCGTGTTGCATCTTTGCCTTGTCATCATGTGTGTTGCATCATCATGTTTTCAAAACTTGCATCCGTCCAAATTCGCCCGTCCTCTTCGTTGTCCGTTATGAGCCCGGACACACCTGCACGTGCCCGCGACACCTCCGTTTATTTATTTTATGAGTGGCCGAAAAATGTTCCCGGAATGGGTTGAAACTTGGCGTGTGGTCTTATTATAGCATAGGTAGACCGCCTGTCAAGTTTCGTCGCGTTCGGAGTTCATTTGATAGCCCAACGGTTAACCGCGTTAACCGCCGGAAGCCTTTTCTCTTTGGCCCAGCACCCCTTTCACAACAGCCCCCAAGCCCATCCTAACCCCTCCATGCTCTCGGTCGTCGGATCAGGATCGCGTGGCCGAAAACCGCTCCTCATTTGGACACTCCTAGCTCCCTCTACCTATATATTAGCCCTCCCCGTCCAAAATCGCGGATGAAACCCTAACCTCCTCCTCCTCCGCACGCCGGACATGTCCACCCCGCCGCCCGACATGTCCAGCTGCCGCGTGTTCCAGCCAATCCGCCGCCGCCACGTCAGATCCGCCGCCGCCCCGAGCCACTCCCGCGCTGACACGTCACCACACCGCCTCCCATCGCCGCGCGGGCCCCGCGAGCCCATCCGAGGCTCGCCGGGCCCGGATCCCGTCGCCGCCGTGGCCCGAGTGCGCCCGGCCGTCGTCTTCGTGCGTCGCCGCCAGCCGCTCCTCGAGCCCCCGCGCCTACCCGCCTCGCCGGATCTGCCCCGCTCGCCGGCGGGAGCCGCCCCGCCGCTGGGCGCCTCGGCCTCCCAGCCACCCGCTGCTTCCTCGAGCAGCCCCGATCCAGATCGAGCCCCGCCGCCGCGTTTCGGATCACGCCGCCGCATCTTCTGTCACCGCCGAGCTCCGCGGACCCCGGGAATGGGTCCTGCATCCTCGGATCCGCCGGCCTCCGCCCCGCTCCCCCTTCCACGGCCTCCTCCCGTTGTCCATGCCGACCGGCGCCGCCGCCCCGCTCTGCCATGGCCGCCTCCCTCCCGCGTCTCGGGAGGAGGAGGACGAGCCTCCGCTCGGGCCTCTGTGCTCACGTGGGCCAGCCAGGCCCACGAGGCCCACCTCTCCGCTTCGCCAAGGCCCAGCGCGCCTAGGCCCATCAGCGTTGGCCAACCGGGCCGCCTTCCTCGCCTCCCCTGGGCCAAGCCCACTCTGGTGAGCGCCCCACCTATCCTCCGCTTAGTGCGTTTTATAGTATAATGCGCTCAGTGTTTTTTTCCCCTCTGATGAAATGGCTAAGTCCTTTTCTGTCTTAATTTATATGCATCTTTGCATGGCTGTAACTTTTTGTGTGTATGTCCGAATTGAGTGAATAATATGTCAAAATGACCGTGGTGATATGCTCTTCATTTTGTTCCATTGTGGCATGCTTGGTTGAGTTCATCTTGATGCCCTAATCTCTGTTGCAAGAGTGCTATATGTTTAAAACTGTTGTTAACTGTAAATTTGTTGCATGCTTGTGGTGATGATAACTTTGTGCATGTTTATCCAAATGGAGCATATGATATGTCAAAATGTTCATTGTGAAGTGCTCTACATGTTGGTTGCTGTAGCATTCATGTTAGGTGTCATATTGCCATGTTAATCTTTGTTACAAAAGTGCATGTGGCTGTTAAGTGTTGAACCTTGTGATGAGATGCTGATTTGACTTGCTCATTGCTGTTGATGTGTTTGTCTTCATGCCACATGTCAATATGTTTTAGAAGCACAATCATATGGTCTTGCTGTGGTGCAATCCACTTTCCATGATATGCCTTGAGGTGACTTAAACAAGCTTGTAAACATGCCATGTCGTTGCTGCTGTTTTATACTTAGTGAAAAAACTGCTAAGTCTGGAATCTGTTAAACCTGATGCTATGTTTGCTTGATGCCTCACTCAAATCCATGCTTGTTTTGGAGTGGCCAATGATCATGTCTTGTTGTCCATGTTATGCTCTATCCATCCATGCTCTTATTTGCATATATGGCCTGCTGTAGCTTATTTATTTCTTGCTCTCAAGTTGCTATAAATTTACCTGTCAGCTTTTCATTAGCATGATCAATTTGGTGAAGCTTGTTGTTATTGATCCATGCCTCCTATGGAGATGCTCCAGTGGAGTTGTTTGATGTATGCTATGTCTCTTACATGTACATGATCTTTATATACTTAGTAGAGTTGATGTGCTTGTTGTTTTGTGCCTCCGAAGGCAGCATCGTGATGATGTTTTTGCCTTCCCAGATTTTGACTAAGTCTGGATAAATTTATTGCAACTTGCCATGCTTGTTTAATTGTGTTCCAGCAAGCTTTTGGGTATGTTTTAAGTTCATGCTTGTTAAGTATCATGTCTATTTGACATCCATGCCTCTTGTTATCATATTTGGGTGTTGTAGCATATATTTACCTTGCTCGAAAGTTGCTATGTGGCTGATTGTGGACAACTTGTTGTTATATCTTGTTTCATGTGTATGTGATGAACCGTTGCTCCGTTTTGAGTGTGCTATATATGAAACTTGTGTGATTTTGCATGTAGAAGCATAATATCATGTTGTTTTGATTTTTGGAGTGTGTTTACTTGAGGTTTGGGTGCATCTTGCAACGATGACATGTTTGTCTTGTTTTGCTCTTATTTTCCAGGCCGTAGCACCGAATTAAACAAACTTTATATGAAACTTGACTAGAATTTCGTGTAGATCATCATGGTGCATGTTAACTTGCTGTTTAGCAACTTGAACTTAAGGTTTGTTCAGATCTGGATCAATTTCCAAATATGCATATGAGGACTTACCGGATTTGTTATATGTTGATTCCGGCCTCATTTAAACTTGTTGGTTTGTATTGTTCTTGTGTGCTTCATCCCTTGCCATGTATTGCATCATATAGACTTGTCTTGCATCATACTTGGTTGAGCATCTTGTCATGTCTTGTGTGGTGTGTTTACCGTGTTGCTTACTTCTTCTCGTTAGTGCTTTTTCCGTTGTGAGCGTGAGGATTCCTTCGACTACATGTGTTTAGTCTTCAAGGCTTCTTCTTCGTCTTCTTCATGGACTCATGCTTCTTCCTTGCAGGATCTCAGGCAAGATGACCATCACGTTGGATACCTTTACTATCATTGCCATGCTAGCTGTCTCGATGCCATTGTTATATGTCGCGCTACCTATCTTTTATTGTCAGCCCTCTCCTTGTTGCCATGAAACCTCTAACCTTGGACACCGTTCCAGCAAACCGTTGTCTGGCTATGTTACCCGCTTGCTCAGCCCTTCTTATAGCGTTGTTAGTTGCAGGTGAAGACGAAGATCGTTCCATGTTGGAACTTGTTGTTGGAATATCACAATATGTCTCATATATATTAACGCACCTATATACTAGGCATGGGTGGAAGGCTTGGCCTTTTGCTCGGTGTTTTGTTCCACTCATGCCACCTTAGGAGCCGGTAAACCGTCATTACGTTCCTTGATTTTGCGTTCCTTACACGGTTGGGGTATATGGGGACCCCTTGACACTTCGTCTTTGAATAAAACTCCTCCAGTAAGGCCCAACATTGGTTTTAATTTGCCTCATAATAATAACTTAATTAATTAATTAAATTGCATAGGGGGTCGCGTCCCCGAGGATTCTTTCTACATAGCAGGGGGGCCAGTGCTGATGGTGTTGGTCCTAAACGGGGGGACTGCAGGGCCACCACCGGGAAACTCGAGGTCTGGTATATTCCTGTAGGCTCACCTATCCGGACGTGGCCTGAGACGAGATACGCGCAACTACTATCAGGGTGTCGGCACGCCGGGAGGTCTTGCTGGACTTGTTTTACCATTGTCGAAATGTCTTGTGCACCAGGATTCCGAGCCTGATCGGATTGTCCCTAAGATAAGGGGTGATAATATTATTATTACTTTTGCTGATCGTGAGAGCTTGTGATGGGCTAAGTTGGGACACCCCTGCAGGGTTATGATCTTTCGAAAGCCGTGCCCGCGGTTATGTGGCAGATTGGAATTTGTTTATATCCGGTTGTAGAAAACTTGACAGAGCATCCGAAGTAAAACACACAACTGTGTGACTAACCGTGACTGTTTCTTCTCATTTTGAGAAGAGAACACAGTGGGGTTATGTTTGACTCGTAGGTAGTTCAGGATCTTTAGCGATCATTACTAGTCTGCGACCGCTTGCGTAGATGCTCATCTTATTTTTGTACTCGTAAGTTAGCCACCATATATTGCTTAGCCGCTGCTGCAACCTCACCACTTAACCTCTTCCTACCCAGTTAAGCTTTGCTAGTCTTGTTACCCATGGTTATGGGATTGCTGAGTCCTCGTGGCTCACAGATACTACAACAACAGTTGTAGGTGCAGGTCTCCGATGACTTGACGTGAGAGCGATGTTATCTTGTGTTGGAGTTCGTTCTTTCTTCTTCTTCTTCAGTCTTGGGCTACGTTTCTGGTCGGCAGCCTGGGATAGCAGATGGATGTCGTTGTGCTTTTCATGTTTGCATCCGTAGTCGGATGCCTTGTATTGATGTTCATGTATTCTTGTGAATTGTATGTATTGTTGTATCTCCCATGTATGTATGTAATGGAAAGATGTAATGATATCCATCTTGCTAAGCGCCCAAAATGCGGTTGTGCCCCAATCAAGTAAGTGTCACATGATCGGGATAGAATCGCATCTTGGGCCTGACAAGTTGGTATCAGAGCCTCGACCGACCATAGAAGCCCCCTTAATTGATCGTAGCTTGGCCGTTGTCGAGTCTAGCAAAAGCTTTTTCGGAGTCTAGTTATATTGGAGAGTAGGAATTCTTTTTACTCCTCTGCCCCTTTGTCCCTCTGGTGAGGAATCTTGACGTAGGTGTTTTGAATTTCTCCTCTTCCCCTTCAATTTTTTTAGAATCGCGCGGTTAGTTTTCGTTCGTTGCATTGTCAGTTCTTTCATCTGGTGCATCTCTCGTCAAGTGGATTCGACCCTCTTCTTCTTTGCAAGTTCAACCTTCAGTTCTTTTCAACCGACGGTGTTTTCCCCATCTGAAGTTGTCTTTCTTTTTCCCACCCGCCCACCCTTTTTCTTCTCGGAGTCGGAGTCCTTAATCGAGTATCCATCCTACTCGTGTGAAGTCTTTGCTTTCTTTTACCAATTATCTCAACTTGTGAATTCTCGTCTAGCTCGTCATCATTCTTCTCTTTTCTTCTCCGATGAATTCTTCTCTGTTTGATATTATTCATCTCTTTTTATTTCCCGGTGGATTCAATTCAAGTTTTCGGTGTTGTTTTTATTCTGTCATCAGCTCAAGTGTTTCCCCTTCTCTCGCTCGCCTCTCGCCATTTAATCATTCCGGAGTTCCGAAGACATCTCAAGAGATTCGTCTCTGTTCCAATTAATTCGAGGTTGTCACCTCCTTTGATTCTTTTAATCGTTTCGGTGCATCATCTTCTTTTCGATCATTTTCAACGGTGTTTTCTCTTCAGTGGGCTCATAATCCACAGGTCTTTTCCTAGGATCTTACCTGACTCTTCTAATTTCTCGGAGTGTTCCGAAATTCTTTTCATGTATGACATAAGTATGGATTCCATCAGTCATGTGCTTTCTCCAAGATCGCTTTCAAATTCTTTTCATCGTTGGTTCAACCTTTCTCCTTTCTTTCTTCGGGAGTATTTCATGAATTATTTCCATTGTGTTCCTCCGAAGGCCATTATTCAGAAGCTTTATTCATTCTCAGTTTTCAACTTCGTCCTTCAAATATTCTTCATTGATGCCTTTTCGTTCGTCTCACATCATTCCGGTGCTTCGTTCAAGCAGTCTTTAAACCGTTCGCGATCTCTTCATCCTCTTGCATCTATATTTTCCACAAGTGCTTTATTCTTACGGCGATTCATTCTCTTGTATCCACTCAATTACAATTCTTTACGGTGGGTTTTGTTCTCTTTCATCATGCAATTTTAATTCTTCCCGATGGTTTGTTCTTTTCTTCACTCGGCTTTAATTCTTCACGATGATTCGCTCAACAGTTCTTTTCCGGTGTTATCATATCAATCCATTCACTTTTATTCCAATCCTATCGGTGTTTCATGAAGATTTTCTCGCTGCTTCCCGATATATCCCTCTTTAATCATTTCAATGGGAATAAGTAGTATGCGAATCCATTGCTTCTCATCAATTTAATTAGTGGAGGATAAGCATATCATAATTCTTATTCTTTTCATCAAGTTGTTTAATCCCTTCCTCCGGAGTTTATTCTTGATGAATAAATTCTAGTTCCAAGTGCTTTAAGCTTTTCTTCCCCGGAGTTCAAAGTTTTTTCTCGATATCTCGTTGTACCTTCATCTAAATCATCACAAGGCTTTATTCTTATTCTTGAATCCTTCACTTCTATATCATCATCCTTTTCGCTACTGGAGTTCTTCATGGTGGTTCATCACGATATAATTCATTCTTCAAGTGTTCATCAAATTCTTGTTGAGCAGCTCAAGCATTCTCCTTCTTGCATCTCGAAGTGCAAATAATCCTCCGTATTCCTTTGAAATGGAGTTTTGTATTTCTCTCTTCATTCTCATCTATTCAATCTTTGGTTGTGGCATAATTCACCTCAAGTCTTGAGATGTTTAAATAAGTCCATAACAAGCTTATTCTTTTGTTGATCTTCTCAACAACTCCGTTCAAGCCTTTCTCTTGAAGATCCTCTTTCAAATTCATTTGTGGTGGTACATGTTCTTCTCTTTTCCGTTCTTGTCATTTCTTTTTTTTTTTCAATTCTTCCGGAGGCATTGTCTTGTTCATTTCGTCATGCTTTGTTCCATCTTCTCAAGTTCTTGTTCTATTCCATTCATATTCAACTGGCATGCTATTTCTTTCAGTTTCAGCCGGAGTGCTGCCCGAATTCCTTCGTGAAAATCCATTTCTTCTCTTATTAACCGGAGTGGTTTCGAATTCATTCTTATTCCTTCAGCTCTTGTTTCGTGCCTTTCAACCTCATTGATTCTCGTCGTATTCCTTGTTCCTTTTTTTGTCTAACAAAGTCCTTGCAACTTTGTTCTTCTCCGTCGTGTTCATTCTTTCAAGTGGCTCAACCTCTCAAGGTTCTTTGGTTTCACCTTCTTCCTTTTCTCTTTCGTCTCATTCCTAAGATCTCGGGACGAGATCTCTTGTTATTAGGGGAGTATTGTGACACCCCGATACCGATGCGCCAGGTGTCAGCCATTCGTCGCCGTTGCCATGTCATCTGCTTGCGTATTGCATCTTTGCCTTGTCATCATGTGTATTGCATCATCATGTTTTCAAAACTTGCATCCGTCCGAATCTGCCCGTCCTCTCTATTGTCCGTTCTGAGCCCAGACACACCTGCACGTGCCCGCGACACCTCTGTTTATTTATTTTTTGAGTGCCCGAAAAATATTCTCGGAATGAGTTGAAACTTGGCGTGTGGTCTTATTATAGCATAGGTAGACCGCCTGTCAAGTTTCGTCGCGTTCGGGGTTTGTTTGATAGCCCAACGGTTAACCGCATTAACCGCCGGAAGCGTTTTCTCTTTTGGCCGAGCACCCCTTTCACAACAGCCCCCAAGCCCATCCTAACCCCCTCCATGCTCTCGGTCGTCGGATCAGGATCGCGTGGCTGAAAACCGCTCCTCATTTGGACACTCCTAACTCCTTCTACCTATATATTAGCCCTCCCCGTCCAAAATCGCGGATGAAACCCTAACCTCCTCCTCCTCCGCGCGATGGACATGTCCACCCCGCCGCCGGACATGTCCAGCCGTCGCGTGTTCCAGCCAATCCGACGCCGCCACGTCAGATCCGCCGCCGCCCCGAGCCACTCCCGCGCTGACACGTCACCACACCGCCTCCCACCGCCGCGCGGGCCCCGCGAGCCCATCCGAGGCTCGCCGGGCCCGTATCCCGTCGCCGCCGCGGCCCGAGTGCGCCCGGCCGTCGTCTTCGTGCGCCGCCGCCAGCCGCTCCTCGAGCCCCCGCGCCTACCCGCCTCGCCGGATCTGCCCCGCTCGCCGGCCGGAGCCGCCCCGCCGCCGGGTGCCTCGGCCTCCCAGCCACCCGCTGCCTCCTCGAGCAGCCGCGATCCAGATCGAGCCCCGCCGCCGCGTTTCGGATCACGCCGCCGCATCTTCTATCACCGCCGAGTTCCGTGGACCCCGGGAATGGGTCCTGCATCCCCGGATCCGCCGGCCTCCGCCCCGCTCCCCCTTTCACTGCCTCCTCCCGGCGTCCATGCCGATCGGCGCCGCCGACCCGCTCTGCCATGGCCGCCTCCCTCCTGCGCCTCGGGAGGAGGAGGACGAGCCTCCGCTCGGGCCTCTGTGCTCGCGTGGGCCAGCCAGGCCCACGAGGCCCACCTCCCCGCTCCGCCAAGGCCCAACGCGCCCAGGCCCAGCAGCGCTGGCCGACCGGGCCGCCTTCCTCGCCTCCCCTGGGCCAATCCCACCCTGGTGAGCGCCCCACCTATCCTCCGCTTAGTGCGTTTTATAGTATAATGCGCTCAGTATTTTTTTCCCTCTGTTGAAATGGCCAAGTCCTTTTCTGTCTTAATTTATATGCATCTTTGCATGGCTGTAACTTTTTGTGTGTATGTCCGAATTGAGTGAATAATATGTCAAAATGACCGTGGTGATATGCTCTTCATTTTGTTCCATTGTGGCATGCTTGTTTGAGTTCATATTGATGCCCTAATCTCTGTTGCAAGAGTGCTATATGTTTAAAATTGTTGTTAACTGTAAATTTGTTGCATGCTTGTGGTGATGATAACTTTGTGCATGTTTATCCAAATGTAGCATATGATATGTCAAAATGTTCATTGTGAAGCACTACATGTTGGTTCATGTAGCATTCATTTTAGGTGTCATATTGCCATGTTAATATCTGTTACAAACGTGCATGTGGCTGTTAAGTGCTGAACCTTGTTATGAGATGCTGATTTGACTTGTTCATTGCTATTGATGTGTTTGTCTTCACGCCACATGTCAATATGTTTTATAAGCACAATCATATGGTCTTGCTGTGGTGCAATCCACTTTCCATGATATGCCTTGAGGTGACTTAAACAAGCTTGTAAATATGCCATGTCGTTGTTGCTGTTTTATACTTATTGAAAAAACTGCTAAGTTTGGAATCTGTTAAACCTGATGCTATGTTTGCTTGATGCCTCACTCGAATCCATGCTTATTTTGGAGTGGCCAATGATCATGTCTTGTTGTCCATGTTATGCTCTATCCATCCATGCTCTTAGTTGCATATATGGCCTGCTGTAGCTTATTTATTTCTTGCTCTCAAGTTGACATAAATTTACCTGCCAGCTTTTCATCAGCATGATCAATTTGGTGAAGCTTATTGTTATTGATCCATGCCTCCTATGGAGATGCTCCAATGGAGTTGTCTGATGTATGCTATGTCTATTACATGTACATCATCTTTATATACTTAGTAGAGTTGATATGCTTGTTGTTTTGTGCCTCCGAAGGCAGCATCGTGATGATGTTTTTGCCTTCCCAGATTTTGACTGTCTGGATAAATTTATTGCAACTTGCCATACTTGTGTAATTGTGTTCCAGCAAGCTTTTGGGTATGTTCTAAGTTCATGCTTGTTAAGTATCATGTCTATTTCACATCCATGCCACTTGTTATCATATTTGGGTATTGTAGCATATATTTACCTTGCTCCAAAGTTGCTATGTGGCTGATTGTGGACAACTTGTTGTTATATCTGGTTTCATGTGTATGTGATGAACCGTTGCTCCGTTTTGAGCGTGCTATATATGAAACTTGTGTGATTTTGCATGTAGAAGCATAATATCATGTTTTTTTGATGTTTGGAGTGTGTTTACTTGATGTTTGGGTGCATCTTGCACCGATGACATGTTTGTCTTGTTTTGCTCATATCTTCGAGGCCGTAGCTCCGAATTAAACAAACTTTATATGAAACTTGACTTGAATTTCGTGTAGATCATCATGGTGCATGTTAACTTGCTGTTTAACAACTTGAACTTAAGGTTTGTTCAGATCTGGATCAATTTCCAAATATGCATATGAGGACTTACCGAATTTGTTATATGTTGATTCCGGCCTCATTTAAACTTGTTGGTTTGTGTAGTTCTTGTGTGCTTGTCAGGCCCAAGATGCGATTCTATCCCGATCACGTGACACTTACGTGATTGGGGCACAACTGCATTTCGGGCGCTTAGCAAGATGGATATCATTACATCGTACCATTACATAAATACATGGGGGATACAATAATACATACAAGTCACATGAATACAACAACATCAATACAAGGCATCCGACTACGGATGCAAACATAAAAAGAACAACGACATCCATCTGCTATCCCAGGCTGCCGACCCGGAACCTAACCCAAGACTGAAGAAGAAAGAACTCCAACACAACGGACATCTCTCTCACGTCAAGACACCGGAAACCTGCACCTGCAACTGTTGTTGTAGTATCTGTGAGCCACGAGGACTCAGCAATCCCATAACCATGGGTAACAAGACTATCAAAGCTTAATGGGTAGGAAGAGGTAAAGTGGTGAGGTTGCAGCAGCGGCTAAGCAATAGTATGGTGGCTAACTTACGAGTACAAGAATAAGATGAGCATCTACGCAAACGGTCGCAAACTAGTAGTGATCGCTAAAGATCCTGAACTACCTACGAGTCAAACATAACCCCACCGTGTTCTCTTCTCAAAGTGAAAAGAGACAGTCACGGTTACTCCCATAGTTGTGTGTTTTACTTCGGATCCTCTGTCAAGTTATCTACAACCGGACATTAACAAATTCCAATCTGCCACATAACCGCGGGCACGGCTTTCGAAAGATCAAAACCCTGCAGGGGAGTCCCAACTTAGCCCATCACAAGCTCTCACGATCAGCAGAAGTAACAATTATATCATTACCCCTTATCTTAGGGACAATCCGATCAGACTCGGAATCCCGGTGCACAAGACATTTCGACAATGGTAAAACAAGTCCAGCAAGACCTCCCGGCGTGTCGACACCCTGATAGTAGCCGCGCGTATCTCGTCTCACGCCACGACCGGATGGGACATCCTACGGGAGCCAGATACCTCGAGTTTCCCCGAGGCGGTCCCGCAGTCCGCCCGTTTGGGACCAACACCATCAGCACTGGCCCCCCTGTATGTAGAAGAATCCTCGGGTAGCGCTAACTCCCTATGAAATTAATTAATTAATTAAGTTGTTATTATGAGCAAATTAAAACCAATGTTGGGCCTTGCTGGAGGAGTTTTATTCAAAGACGAACTATCAAGGGGTCCCCATATACCCAACCGTGTAAGGAACGCAAAATCAAGGAACATAATGTCGGTTTATCGGCGCCTAAGGTGGCATGAGTGGAACAAAACACCGAGCAAAAGGCCAAGCCTTCCACCCATGCCCAGTATATAGGTGTGTTAATAATAATAATAGATATTGTGATATTCCAACAACAAGTTCCAACATGGAACGAATCTTCATCTTCACCTACAACTAACAACGCTATTAGAGGGGATGAGCAAGCGGGTAACATAGCCAAACAATGGTTTGCTAGGGAGGTGTCAAAGGTTAGAGGTTTCATGGCAACAAGGAGAGGGGCTGACAATAATGATGGGTAGCGCGACATATAACGATAGCATCGAGACAACTAAGCATGGCAATGATAGTAAAGGTATCCAAGGGTATGGTCTTCTTGCCTGAGATCCCGCAAGGAAGAAGAACAGTTCCATGAAGAAGACGAAGAAGAAGCCTGGAAGACGAACCACATGTAGACGAACGAATCCTCACGAACGCAACGGAACAAGCACTAACGAGAAGAAGCAAGCAATACGGTAAACACACAACACAAGAACATGACAATATGCTCAACCAAGTATGATGCAAGACAAGTCTATATATGATGCAATACATGGCAAGGTAGGAAGCACTCAAAAACAACATCACCCAACAAGTTTAAATGAGGCCGGAATCAACATATAACAAATCCGGTAAGTCCTCATATGCATAATTTGAAATTAGTCCAGATCTGAACAAAACCTTAAGTTAAAGTTGTTAAACAGCAGGTTAACATGCACCATGATGATTTACACGAAATTCTAGTCAAGTTTCATATAAAGTTTGTTTAATTCGGAGATACGGCCTAGAAGATATGAGCAAAACAAGACAAGCATGGCAACGGTGCAAGATGCACCCAAACATCAAGCAAACACACTCCAAACATGAAAACAACATGATATTATGATTATACATGCAAAATCACACAAGTTTCATATAGGGCACACCCAAAACGGAGCAACGGGCTAAAAGATACGAGCAAAACAAGTTACAATGCAAAGCTGAAGTTAACAACCACATAGCAACTTTGGAGCAACGTAAATATATGCTATAACACTCAAACATGATAACAAGAGGCATTGATGTGAAGTAGACATGTTACTTAACAAGTATGAACTTAGAACACACCCAAAAGCTTGCTGGAATACATTTAAACAAGCATGGCAAGTTGCAATAAAATTATCCAGACTTGGTCAAATTCTGGGAAGGCAAAAACATCATCACGATGCTGCCTTCGGAGGCACAAAACAACAAGCATATCAATTCTAATAAGAACATAAAGAGGATGGACATGAAGTAGACATATCATACAGCAAACAACTCCATTGGAGCATCTCCATAGGAGGCATGGATCGATAAAAACAAGCTACACCAAATTGATCATGCTAATAAAATCCTGACAGGTATAATTTATAGCAACTTGAGAGCAAGAAATAAATAAGCTACAGCAGGTCAAATGGGCAAGTAAGGGCATGAATGGATAGACAATAAGATGTACAACAAGGCATGACCATTGGCCACTCCAAAACAAGCATGGATTTGACTAGGGCATCAAGCAAACATAGCATCAGGTTATAACAGATTCCAAACTTAGCAGTTTTTTCACTAAGTATAAAACAGCAACAACGACATGGCATGTTTACAAGCTTGTTTGAGTCAACACAAGGCATATCATGGAAAGTGGATAGCACCACAGCAAAGACCATATGATTGTGCTTCTAAAACATATAGACATGTGGAATGAAGACAAACACATCAATAGCAATGGGCAAGTGAAATCAGCATCTCATAACAAGTTTCAGCACATAACAACCACATGCACTTTTGCAACAGAGACTAACATGGCAATATGGACTCAAACAAGCATGCTACAGCAACCATCATGTAGTACACTTCACAATGAACATTTTGACATATCATATGCTCCATTTGAATAAACATGCACCAAGTTATCATATCTCAAACATGGCAACAAAATAACAAGTAACAACAGTTTATAACAAGTAGCACTCTTCCAACAGAGATTAGAGCATCTAGATGAAGTCAAACAAACATGGCACAATGGAACAAAGTGTAGAGCATATCACCACGATCATTTTGACATATTATTCACTCAAAACGGATTAGCACACAAAAAGTTACAGCCATGCAAACATGCAACATATTATGCAATTTTCTGGGACTTAGAGAGAAAAACCACCTCGGGGAAAATGGACATGTCCGGACTGTTCGGACAAGTCCGACGGGCTGGGCCCACATGGCAGAGAGAGGGGCGGACACGTCCGGCTCCAAATGGACGTGTCCGTCGATGGCGGCTGGCGCGGGTCCCACTGGCAAAGAGCGAGAGACGGAGCGGGTCGGGCGCAGAGGGTGGATCGGGCCGGATCTCGTCGGATCCGGCCGGATCCCGACGCTGAGGAACGGCGGCGAGGAGGAAGGACGCCGGAGAGGCCGCGGCGGCCGAAGGTGAGGGGGCGGCGGCGCTGGAGCCAGGGAGACGGCGACGGAGAAGGGCGGAGCGACGCGGAGGCACGGGACGCGAAACGGCGGCGGCGGAGACACGATCCGGCGGCGGGGCGGAGGCGGCGGAGACGGATCTCCGGCGAGGGACTCGGTCGCCGTCGGGAGCAGAGAGCCAGGAGGGCTCAGGAGCGGACGACGCTAGTTCGATCCTCGGGCCTAGATCGGCCCGGGGGCGGGCCTCCGCACGGGCCTGGCGGCCCGCGGAGGGAGCCGGCGCGGTGGGAGGCTGTGGACGGCCAGGTGGCGCGAGGCCAGTGGCCTGGGGTGGTGGCTAGCCGGCGGCTGGCCAACCAGGGCGCGCCAAGTGGCGGCGCTGTGTTGGCTGGCTCCGAAAACTGAGGGGGAGGCGGCTGGAGCTAGGGGAAGGGTAGGCTAGGCCAAAAATGGAATGTTGGGGGTGTTTATATAGGCATAGGCTAGGTTTAGGGGGGTTTGAGGCCGTTTCGGACCGTTAGATCCCGATCGGGCGGTCTGCAACGGAGGGGTAGTTAGGCAGGCCTAGTGGGCTGTGTAGGAGAGGCCTCGGGCTCACAGAAGCGAAGAGAGGGAGAGGCCCGCGGGGGTTTTCGGAGACCGAAAATGTCCGACGTTTTAACCGGCGACTAGTGCCGCTATGTCTATTCGTTGGGCTATCAAACGAGCTCCGAATGCGATGAAATTTGGCAGACGACCTATCTACACTATAATAAGACCACATGCCAAGTTTCATCCCATTCTGAGAACATTTTTAGGCCACTCACAAAATAAATATTCGGAGGCGCCGCGGGCGCGTGCGAGTGTGTCTGGGCACAGAACGGACAACGGAGAGGACGAGGGGGCTCGGGCGGATGCAAGTTTTGAAAACATGATGATGCAATGCACATGATGACAAGGCAAAGTGCAACACGCAAGCAGATGACATGGCAACGACGACGAATAACTGGCTGACACCTGGCGCACCGGTCTCGGGGTGTCACAGTGCTTCATCCCTTGCCATGTATTGCATCATATAGACTTGTCTTGCATCATACTTGGTTGAGCATCTTGTCATGTCTTGTGTGGTGTGTTTACCGTGTTGCTTGCTTCTTCTCGTTAGTGCTTTTTCCGTTGCGAGCGTGAGGATTCGTTCGACTACATGTGGTTAGTCTTCAAGGCTTCTTCTTCGACTTCTTCATGGACTCATGCTTCTTCCTTGCGGGATCTCAGGCAAGATGACCATCACCTTGGATACCTTTACTATCATTGCCATGCTAGCTGTCTCGATGCCATCGTTATATGTCGCGCTACCTATCTTTTATTGTCAGCCCTCTCCTTATTGCCATGAAACCTCTAACCTTGGACACCATCCCAGCAAACCGTTGTTTGGCTATGTTAGCCGCTTGCTTAGCCCCTCTTATAGCGTTGTTAGTTGCAGGTGAAGACGAAGATCGTTCCATGTTGGAACTTGTTGTTGGAATATCACAATATGTCTCATATATATTAACGCACCTATATACTGGGCATGGGTGGAAGGCTTGGCCTTTTGCTCGGTATTTTGTTCCACTCATGCCACCTTAGGAGCCGGTAAACCGGCAGTATGTTCCTTGATTTTGCGTTCCTTACACGGTTGGGGTATATGGGGACCCCTTGACACTTCGTCTTTGAATAAAACTCCTCCAGTAAGGCCCAACATTGGTTTTAATTTGCCTCATAATAATAACTTAATTAATTAATTAAATTGCATAGGGGGTCGCGTCCCCGAGGATTCTTTCTACATAGCAGGGGGGCCAGTGCTGATGGTGTTGGTCCTAAACGGGGGGACTGCAGGGCCACCACGGGGAAACTCGAGGTCTGGTATTTTCCTGTAGGCTCACCTATCCGGACGTGGCCTGAGACGAGATATACGAGGCTACTATCAGGGTGTTGGCACGCCGGGAGGTCTTGCTGGACTTGTTTTACCATTGTCGAAATGTCTTGTGCACCGGGATTCCGAGCCTGATCGGATTGTCCCTAAGATAAGGGGTGATAATATTATTATTATTTCTGCTGATCGTGAGAGCTTGTGATGGGCTAAGTTGGGACACCCCTGCAGGGTTATGATCTTTCGAAAGCCGTGCCCGCGGTTATGTGGCAGATTGGAATTTGTTTATGTCCGGTTGTAGAAAACTTGACAGAGCATCCGAAGTAAAACACACAACTGTGTGAGTAACCGTGGCTGTCTCTTTTCATTTTGAGAAGAGAACAAGGTGGGATTATGTTTGACTCGTAGGTAGTTCATGATCTTTAGCGATCATTACTAGTCTGCGACCGCTTGCGTAGATGCTCATCTTATTCTTGTACTCGTAAGTTTGCCACCATATATTGCTTAGCCGCTGCTGCAACCTCACCACTTAACCTCTTCCTACCCAGTTAAGCTTTGCTAGTCTTGTTACCCATGGTTATGGGATTGCTGAGTCCTCGTGTCTCACAGATACTACAACAACAGTTGCAGGTGCAGGTCTCTGATGACTTGACGTGAGAGCGATGTTATCTTGTGTTGGAGTTCGTTCTTTCTTCTTCTTCTTCAGTCTTGGGCTACATTCCTGGTCGGCAGCCTGGGATAGCAGATGGATGTCGTTGTGCTTTTCATGTTTGCATTTGTAGTCGGATGCCTTGTATTGATGTTCATGTATTCTTGTGAATTGTATGTATTGTTGTATCCCCCATGTATGTATGTAATGGTACGATGTAATGATATCCATCTTGCTAAGCGCCCGAAATGCGGTTGTGCCCCAATCAAGTAAGTGTCACGTGATCGGGATAGAATCGCATCTTGGGCCTGACAAGTTGGTATCAGAGCCTCGACCGACCATAGGAGCCCCCTTGATTGATCGTAGCTTGGCCGTTGTCGAGTCTAGCAAAAGCTTTTTCGGATTCTAGTTATATCGGAGAGTAGGAATTCTTTTTACTCCTCCGCCCCTTCGTCGCTCTCGTGAGGAATCTTGACGTAGGTGTTTTGAATTTCCCCTCTTCCCCTTCAATTTTTTTAGGATCGCGCGGTTAGTTTTCGTTCGTTGCGTTGTCAATTCTTTCATCTGGTGCATCTCTCGTCAAGTGGATTCGACCCTCTTCTTCTTTGCAAGTTCAATCCTCAGTTCTTTTCAACCGACGGTGTTTTCCCCGTCTGAAGTTGTCTTTCTTTTTCCCACCCGCCCACCCTTTTTCTTCTCGGAGCCGGAGTCCTTAATCGAGTATCCATCCTACTCGTGTGAAGTCTTTGCTTTCTTTTATCAATTATCTCAACTGGTGAATTCTCGTCTAGCTCGTCATCATTCTTCTCTTTTCTTCTCCGATGAATTATCCTCTGTTTGATATTATTCATCTCTTTTTATTTCCCGGTGGATTCAATTCAAGTTTTCAGTGTTGTTTTTATTCTGTCATCAGCTCAAGTGTTTCCCCTTCTCTCGCTTGCCTCTCGCCATTTAATCATGCCGGAGTTCCGAAGACATCTCAAGAGATTCGTTTGTGTTCCAATTAATTCGAGGTTGTCACCTCCTTTGAGTCTTTTAATCGTTCCGGTGCATCATCTTCTTTTCGATCATTTTCAACGGTGTTTTCTCTTCGGTGGGCTCATAACCCACATGTCTTTTCCTAGGATCTTACCTGACTCTTCTAATTTCCCGGAGTGTTCCGAAATTCTTTTCATGTATGACATAAGTATGGATTCCATCAGTCATGTGCTTTCTCCAAGATCGCTTTCAAATTATTTTCATCACTGGTTCAACCTTTCTCCTTTCTTTCTTCCGGAGTATTTCATGAATTATTTCCATTGTGTTCCTCCGAAGGCCATTATTCAGAAGATTTATTCGTTCTCAGTTTTCAACTTCGTCCTTCAAATATTCTTCACTGATGCCTTTTCATTCGTCTCACATCCTTCTGGTGCTTCGTTCAAGCATTCTTCAAACCGTTCGCGATCTCTTCGTCCTCTTGCATCTATATTTTCCTCAAGTGCTTTATTCTTCTGGCGATTCATTCTCTTCTATCCACTCAATTACAATTCTTTACGGTGGATTTTGTTCTCTTTCATCATGCAATTTTAATTCTTCCCGATGGTTTGTTCTTTTCTTCACTCGGCTTTAATTCTTTACGGTGATTCGCTCAACAGTTCTTTTCCGGTGTTATCATATCAATCCATTCACTTATATTCCAATCCTACCGGTGTTTCATGAAGATTTTTTCGCTACTTCCCGATATATCCCTCTTTAATGATTTCAACGGGAATAAGTAGTATGCTAATCCATTACTTCTCATCAATTTAATTGGTGGAGGATAAGCATATCATAATTCTTATTCTTTTCATCAAGTTGTTTAATCCCTTCCTCCGGAGTTTATTCTTGATGAATAAATTCTAGTTCCAAGTGCTTTAATCTTTTCTTCCCCGGAGTTTAAAGTTCCGCCGCCGCCCCGAGCCACTCCCGCGTTGACACGTCACCACACCGCCTCCCACAGCCGCGCGGGCTCCGCGAGCCCACCCGAGGCCCGCAGGGCCCGGATCCCGCCGCCGCCGCAGCCCGAGCGCGCCCGGCCGCCGTCTTCGTGCGCTGCCGCCGGCCGCTCCTCGTGCCCCCACGCCTACCCGCCTCGCCGGATCTGCCCCGCTCGTCGGCCGGAGCCGCCGCGCCGCCGGGCGCCTCAGCCTCCCAGCCACCCGCTGCCTCCTCGAGCAGCCCCGATCCAGATCGAGCCCCGCCGCCGCATTTCGGATCACGCCGCCGCATCTTCTGTCACCGCCGAGCTCCGCGGACCCCGGGAATGGGTCCTGCATCCCCGGATCCGCCGGCCTCCACCCCGCTCCCCCTTCCACGGCCTCCTCCCGGCGTCCATGCCGACCGGCACCACCGCCCCGCTCTGCCATGGCCGCCTCCCTCCTGTGCGTCGGGAGGAGGAGGACGAGCCTCTGCTCGGGCCTCTGTGCTCGCGTGGGCCAGCCAAGCCCACGAGGCCCACCTCCCCGCTCCGCCAAGGCCGAGCGTGCCCAGGCCCAGCAGCGCTGGCTGACCGGGCCGCCTTCCTCGCCTCCCCTGGGCCAAGCCCACTCTCGTGAGCGCCCCACCTATCCTCCCCTTAGTGCATTTTATAGTATAATGCGCCCAGTGTTTTTTCCCCTCTATTGAAATGGATAAGTCCTTTTCTGTCTTAATTTATCTGCATCTTTTCATGGCCGTAACTTTTTGTGTGTATGTCCTAATTGAGTGAATAATATGTCAAAATGATCGTGGTGATATGCTCTTCATTTTGTTCCATTGTGGAATGCTTGTTTGAGTTCATCTTGATGCCCTAATCTCTGTTGCAAGAGTGATATATGTTTAAAATTGTTGTTAACTGTAAATTTGTTGCATGCTTGTGGTGATGATAACTTTGGGCATGTTTATCCAAATGGAGCATATGATATGTCAAAATGTTCATTGTGAAGTGCTCTACATGTTGGTTGCTGTAGCATTCATGTGTCATATTGCCATGTTAATCTCTGTTACAAAAGTGCATGTGTCTGTTAAGTGCTGAAACTTGTTATGAGATGCTGATTTGACTTGCTCATTGTTATTGATGTGTTTGTCTTCATGCCACATGTCAATATGTTTTAGAAGCACAATCATATGGTCTTGCTGTGGTGCAATCCACTTTCCATGATATGCCTTGAGGTGACTTAAACAAGCTTGTAAACATGCCATGTCGTTGTTGCTGTTTTATACTTAGTGAAAAAACAGCTAAGTCTGGAATCTGTTAAACCTGATGCTATGTTTGCTTGATGCCTCACTCAAATCCATGCTTGTTTTGGAGTGGCCAATGATCATGCCTTGTTGTCCATGTTATGCTCTATCCATCCATGCTCTTATTTGCATATATGGCCTGCTGTAGCTTATTTATTTCTTGCTCTCAAGTTGCTATAAATTTACGTGTCAGCTTTTCATCAGCATGATCAATTTGGTGAAGCTTGTTGTTATTGATCCATGCCTCCTATGGAGATGCTTCAATGATTGGGTATATGGGGACCCCTTGACACTTCGTCTTTGAATAAAACTCCTCCAGCAAGGCCCAACATTGGTTTTAATTTGCCTCATAATAATAACTTAATTAATTAATTAAATTGCATAGGGGGTCGCGTCCCCGAGGATTCCTTCTACATAGTAGGCGGGGCCAGTGCTGATGGTGTTGGTCCTAAATGGGGGGGACTGCAGGGCCACCACGGGGAAACTCGAGGTCTGGTATTTTCCTGTAGGCTCACCTATCCGGACGTGGCCTGAGACGAGATACGCGCGGCTACTATCAGGGTGTCGGCACGCCGGGAGGTCTTGTTGGACTTGTTTTACCATTGTCGAAATGTCTTGTGCATCGAGATTCCGAGCCTGATCGGATTGTCCCTAAGATAAGGGGTGATAATATAATTATTATTTCTGCTGATCGTGAGAGCTTGTGATGGGCTAGGTTGGGACACCCCTGCAGGGTTATGATCTTTCGAAAGCCGTGCCCGCGGTTATGTGGCAGATTGGAATTTGTTAATGTCCGATTGTAGAAAACTTGACAGAGCATCCGAAGTAAAACACACAACTGTGTGAGTAACCGTGACTGTCTCTTTTCATTTTGAGAAGAGAACACGGTGGGGTTATGTTTGACTCGTAGGTAGTTCAGGATCTTTAGCGATCATTACTAGTCTGCGACCGCTTGCGTAGATGCTCATCTTATTCTTGTACTCGTAAGTTAGCCACCATATATTGCTTAGCAGCTGCTGATACCTCACCACTTAACCTCTTCCTACCTAGTTAAGCTTTGCTAGTCTTGTTACCCATGGTTATGGGATTGCTAAGTCCTCGTGGCTCACAGATACTACAACAACAGTTGCAGGTGCATGTCTCCGATGACTTGACGTGAGAGCGATGTTATCTTGTGTTGGAGTTCGTTCTTTTTTCGTCTTCTTCTTCAGTCTTTGGCTACGTTCCTGGTCGGCAGCCTGGGATAGCAGATGGATGTCGTTGTGCTTTTCATGTTTGCATCCGTAGTCAGATGCCTTGTATTGATGTTCATGCATTCTTGTGAATTGTATGTATTGTTGTATCCCCCATGTATGTATGTAATGGTACGATGTAATGATATCCATCTTGCTAAGTGCCCGAAATGCGGTTGTGCCCCAATCACGTAAGTGTCACGTGATCGGGATAGAATCGCATCTTTGGCCTGACAATGCACCACCCACATGGTTCCATCAAGATGAAGATGAGAACGATTGATTTTTGAACACCTCACCTACAACACATGAGCGACACTCCAAAGGTAACATAGGTGATGGTACTTCCCTTGTCCCACTTGTGGACTATCTTACCAATGATTGCTTACATGATGTTGACACACCTATCACCATGCTTCATGCTAGTGCGACTTCTTCATGTCATGACTTACCAATTTATGATGAATATGATGATGAGCATGTTGAGTTGCCTAGTTGTGAATTTATGCTCCATAGGATATCATGTGAAAATTCTTTTGGTCACGTCATGTTCGACAACCCTTTAAACTTGGCATATGCTATGAGTGAGATTTCTCATATTACTTCATTTCAATCTCAACATAGTAACTATGCCCGCCCCATGAAAATCAGTCCTATTTGCACTTATGGCATAGATGACAAGATGATAGTCATTGGCTTTTGTTTTTCTTGTGATGATATTGCTAAGCTTCCATTACATGATTCGTGCAATTCATCCACTATGCCATGCCATGATCACATTGTTCCAAATATGCTTTGTTTTGGATGTTGTCAATATTCTCCATGTGATGTTTCCATTGATGCTCAGGAGACACCCATAGTTGCCTCATACATTTTAGGAGATTTTGATGCATCCCCTACTTTGCATGTTTGCCATGATTGTGTGCACCATATGCATTCCATGAATCACAATGATATTTCTCGTGATGCATTACACAATTTGAGTCTCCATTATGCTATACATAACAACAAACCTATCATGATGGATGGCATGTTTCTATATCACACATATCATTTGTTTGAGAATTGGCTGTTTTGTGCTAACCACCACATGCACGTGCGCATCATGATGGATGATGCGTACATATACCACGCACACATAATTTTTCCTTTGTCTTTGTTTTGTGTAGGTACTCCTGAACATTTGTCAACCTCACAATCCCATGAGTTGACAAAACGAGCTCTTGGGAGCAACGAAGATTTGGGATCCCGTGGATTGTCCTTAGCACCATTCTCTTCGTGCAACCACTACACGCATCTCTTTTAATTGGCTCTCACATGACTTTGGCTATTTACCACTTGTTACATTATGCCCATTCTATTGCATGTTATGCCTCTTTCTATGACTTTGCCATGCAATTGTGACCCTTGCTTGCGTTTACACATGATTCACCATTATGCTACATATATGTGTATTTGCATGCTTGGTGGAGATATTTGTAGCTATTGCCATGATTTATTTGTGCCCCATGCTAGTGATGCTTGTTGTGTTGGGAAAGTCATGATGTTCCATTGCTATTTACATATGGCCTCTCGCCAATACATTGATCCTATTTTCCTTATATCTTGCTTTCATGCTTGTGCTATGCCATGTGTATTATTCATGCCTACTATTTGCACCCATGACATGCTTGCCATGATTACCTATAGTATGTTGCATCTTTGCACTACTAGCTTGTTTGACTTAATCGCTATGATTGCTTGCTATGTTGCATCACCCATGTTCCACTCTTACTCGCTTTCTTGGGTTGATGACACGATGAGGACATCATTAACAAAGTTACACTCACATCCCCAACTGATACATATACAGGACCAATTACTAGAGCTCGCGCACGCCAATTAAATTTGATAGAGGCGAGCGGCCCTATCTTTCGATGAGATGATAACTATCGATTTGGTGGAGTCAACTTTGACGATCCGACTACAAACGTGCACGACGTTGCGGCTTAGCAATCGCTCAACCAATCTCCAGGGGTTACTAACGATGCCAGAAGCACGATCAGCCTGACCACGAAGGTTTATTCCTGCATGCAATTGAAGAACAACCAAAAATATGATAAAGCAATCCGAATATTGCAATTATAGATGAAGTATTGATAAAGATGGGGATCCGTAAGCGGTCTTGGTCTGGTCGTTAGACACAAACGAAGTACACGAAGTTGCAATGGCTAACTTTTGACTAAACAAATCCCAAGAAAAAAGCTACTACATGGATCTACTTATATAGGAGCAAGGGGTGGCGGCCAAGGAGGTGGGAGGACGTCCCAAGGCAGCCTAAAACTAACCCTAGGTCGTACAAGGCTCATGGGCCCAAGTGGAGGTGACGCAACACCTTTTGACTTCTAGTTTGACTCGGATTCTGCTGCCGCGTCAGATTGTTTCATCGATATCTCAACGCTCCAGACGTATTTCAAAGTGAATCCAATCGGACTAGAAAGAGCATGAAATCTACTTTCCAACAAAAAAGAATCACCCAATTCGGAGTCCGTATGAAGGAGTTCTTGCCATTTTGAGTCAGGTATGTCTGTGCAGTCCGAATCTGAATGCAGAACGTGAGAGGCTTGGACTCTATCTTCTCTTGGCCCAAATGTGACGTGAAATGACTTCTTGAACAACACCTAAACTTCTCTTTTTCCCTTATCTTCGTATGTGGATTGTACAAATGTCCCATACACCTGCAATTAGACATGGCACAAAAGTCTGTGAAGTATTTTTGTCCTCGATGACATAAATAAATTATTCGATAGTTTGCATTAGAAATGACCTCACAAATATACATGTATGCAATATTTTTGGTCGTATCCGAGGTAGTTATTTCCTCATCATCCTCCCTTTCTTGAAAACAAAGCCGTCCTCGGCGTTTTTTAATCTTAAATGTGGGTAAGAAAATAGACAAGACGTACATGTTGTATATGTATATGTCATCCATTTTTACTTCCCTTAATTTTCGTACATATGACACATGTATAGATGAGTAACTTTCATAGGTCATAAAATATAAAGCCAAAATATTATCACAAGAAGTAGAAGGCATGAAAATATTGCAACTCAGTTTGCACAAATAAGTGAAGCTCTTATTCATATCAAAAGATTGACAATGTTCATCTTTAAACCATCCCAACATTGATGAATAAACCTTATTTGCTTGAAATTCACGGGCTACAACATGCTTAAATAAGGTAACATGCAATAAGTCATTTGACACAAAATCATCACCAAGATTAGAGGTCATATCGAAATGATTAAACATTGGCACAATTATTTGCAATTTTTTTATCCAAATCTAATTTATTCTCTAATTCACGTGGTTCTTTTGCATCAACAGTTAATTCAATGGGTGCACTCAAAATTGTTGTTATTTCAGTTGTTTGGTCACATGACGCATTCATGACAGTAACATGATTATCTAAACGAGGTGGTGTGCTCAAAGCAACAGGTAATTCAATACATGATGTATTCAAGTTAAATAGATATGCATCATCCTCATGTGAAGTTATATCATCAATGTTTTTACTGTTACCTTGTCGGAAAGACGTAGCTGATGTAGGTACGGACGATGACAATGTACCATAGACTTTAGATGATGCCGTGCTCATAATTGCTGGTGTGGCTGCTCTAGTAGGTGCAATGATGGAGGAACCAACCGATGGTGGTGACATGAACTAGAATAGTAGTTGTTATAGTCACACAATGCATCCTCCTGTTTTTGTCTCTCAAAGGTACAAGCACGAACATACATACAAGTAATGCAACGAGGAATATACTGAAATCTTGCGCGAATATCATGGTTCAAACCACCAAAAAATCTATTCATTGTATCATCCTCAGATTCTTCTATGTCACAATGATGCATATAATATTTGAACTCTTGGTAGTAAGCATGAACAGTGTTACTGCCTTGTTTTAATTGTTCCAATTTGTGAAACAATTCACGACGATAGTAAAGAGGAAAAAATGTTGTCTCACTACAACTTTCAAATCTTTCCAAGTTGTGGGTTGGTTATCAATGATTTTCTTATAGTGTACACTCCACCAAATAGAAGAAAAACCAGTAAATGCTCTAGTGACAGCTCGTACTCTCTCAAGTTCAGAAAAATCGTGGCTAGCAAAAAATAGTTCTACCTCAAACTCCCAAGCAAGATAAATAGCAAGATTAAATCTACCCTCAAATGAAGGTAAGGAGATAACCTGACCGTGTGCTTGTGTGTATTGTCCCATGTCTCGTGATGGCGAAGATGTATCCGTCGTCCAAGAACTTCTGTCTCCGGTACCTGTCATGATTAGTAGAAACAAGAAACAAAATTCGAGAATAATGTTCCTATGAACTACTAGGATGTGGTGGTAAAGCGCTCACAGTAAAGCAGATATCAATATCTTATAAGTTCTTACCATGCAGCAGGTGGTGACAGGCAACCAACGGTGTCAAATAACTCCAAAGATTGAGTAAAGCGATTGCCAGGGGAATGTACGTATACACAATGTAGAAATATGTGGAGCTTGGAAGGATTAAATATATGGTAGCAAAAGATTAGCAATAATCAATTCAGAGATGCAATGCTGAATAAACGCTCAACAATGATACTGTGCTAGTCCTAGGCTAGACCGTGCTAGAGACGCAAGCCTAGAACACTAATGAGGTCACGGCGTAGCACAACGAGCATCAAAAAAGGATACGAAGTAGCTCTGGACCACAAGATATAAGTGAAGATCACAAAGCAGTAAAGATAATAATGAAAAAAAACCGCCAAGCAGGATATACAATAACTCTATCTCCAACTTTCCTCTTGAAAAGTTTCAGCCAATTTTATAATAAATTTTCTACAAAATGCTACTGACTCAAGCTTTCAAACGCAAAAAGAATCGCTCAATTCCAAGTTGATATGAGGTGTCCAAAAATTCTAAAACTGGCCTGAAAAATTAGAACAAGCTGTGTTCGCGAACTTCGAAGGGCAAAAAGACATATTTAGAAGCCGATTTTGAGGTGTGAAATATTGATCTACCTCCTACAACTATTCAGATGCGGCTTGTTGCTAGCTTTAATTTGAGTACTTGTGGAGCCAAAACGGACTTCGTATGAAAAAGATATGCCTATTTTACTGAACAGGGTACAAAACAGATTCCAATCCGAATCCAACTACGGGGTTGAGTCTAAATAGATCTGGTTTTTTTCTCTCACTTTTCTTTTTCTTTTTATTTCTCTCCTTTTTTTTCTCCGAGTTTTTCTCTCTCTTTTTTTCTCTCTCACTTTTCAAAACAAATTGGATAAGATGCAGATTGGATCAAGCGAAGATGCGATACGACCTCAACTATGATTATGACAACGAACGATGGGTAGCACGAGGTGGAAATTGATGGATGAGGTGGTGGACAGCGGAAGGCATAACGATGTAGTGACGACGTGTCTAATGTGAACAGAACTCGAAACTCTAAACGAACTAGACACTAAGACCAGCAACTCGACAAGACAATGCAACCGATAATTCAATAATGCAAACAATGAAAAGAAAATTGCAAAGGCTCAGACTGGCTAGGACAAAGGATGAATAGATCTAACTTTTTGTGGCTTTTTCTTGGACAATAGGTAAGAAAATAAATCTAATTAGGGATAACTGGAAATTCTCACCGAGCAACCTGAAAACTGATACCACTTGATAGAGGCGAGCGGCCCAATCTTTCAATGAGATGATAACTATCGATTTGGTGCAGTCAACTTTGACGACCCGACTACAAACATGGACGACATTGCACCCTAGCAATCGCTAAACCAATCTCCAAGGGTTACTGACGATGCCAGAAGCACGATCAACCTGACCACGAAGGTCTATTCCTGTATGCAATCAAAGAACAAGCAAAAATATGATATAGCAATCTGAATATTGCAAATATAGGTGAAGTATTGATAAAGATGGGGATCCGTAAGCGGTCTTGGTCTGGTCGTTAGACACAAAAGAAGTACACGAAGTTGCAATGGCTAACTTTTGACTAAACAAATCCCAAGAAAAAAGCTACTAGATGGATCTACTTATATAGGAGCAAGGGGTGGCGGCCAACGAGGTGGGAGGACGTCCCAAGGCAGCCTAAAACTAACCCTAGGTTGATAGAGGCAAAGGTGTCCCGTCTTTCGATGAGATGGTGGCTATCGTTTGGATGAAGTCGACTTTGACGATCCGACTACGAACGTGCGTGGACGTCGCGCCTTAGCAATCGCTAAACCAACTCCGAGAGGTTATCGACCACACCGGAGCACGATCAACCTGACCACGAAGGTCTGTTTCCTGCAGGCAAACGAAGAACAAGCAAGAAACTAAGATTGCAATCTGGATATTGCGAATATAAGAGGAAAGCTTTATTGATCAAGGTGGGGTTCTGTGACGCCTTTGTCTGGTCGTTGAACACAAACGAAGTACGCGAAGTTGCAGCTATGGCGAACTTTTAATCTAAACAAAACCCAAAGTCTAAACGACGCCCTAAGGGCTGTATATATGGGGGAAAGAGGGGGAATTTCGTGGCCCTTGGTGGAGGGGTCCGAAACCAACCCTAACTCTTTTTTCCCCACACATTCGGACTCTAAAAACAGCCTATACTCAAGAATTTCGAAATTACATGGGCCTGGCCCAATAATAAGGTGACGCAGCACCTATAATAGCCTCTGGACGAAATTTATGAAGTGGCATCTTGTATATTTCGTCCAAGGCTTCACGCGCTCATTATGGTGGCTTCAAAGTCCTGAAATCATCACTTGTAACTCCATTCTTGCTCCCCTTGCGCATGCCATCATCTCCATGCTTGATCTTGCTCCAATGTTCATCCTTCTTGTCCAAGCTAGGCCCTTCATTTGTAAGCAAAACAAATGTATCCAATTTAGGCAGCATCATATTCTCATGAACATTAGATTCATTACCAAGAAACGAAAGTACCTGGTAATTTAATTGGCGTGCACGAGCTCTAGTAATTGGTCCTGTATATGTGTCAGTTGGAGCTGTGGGTGTAACCTTGTTAGTGATGTCCTCATCATAGGTCGTACAAGGCTCATGGGCCCAAGTGGAGGTGACGCGACACCTTTGGACTTGTAGTTTGACTCGGATTCTGCTGCAACGTCAGATTGTTTCGTCGATATCTCAGCGCTCTGGACGAATTTGAAGGTGAATCCAATTGGGCTACAAAGAGTACGAAATCTACATTTCAACAAAAAAAGAATCACCCAATTCGGAGTTCGTATGAAGGAGTTCTTGCCGTTTTGAGTCAGGTATGTATGTGCAGTCCAAATCTGAATCCATAACGTGAGAGGCTTGGACTCTATCTTCTCTTGGCCCAAATGTGATGTGAAATGACTTTTTTAACAACACCTAAACTTCTCTTTTTCCCTTATCTTCATATGTGGATTGTACAAATGTCCCATACACCTGCAATTAGACATGGCACAAAACTTTGTGAAGAATTTTTGTCATGTATGACATAAATAAATGATTGCATAGTTTGCATTAGAAATCACCTCACAAATATACATGTATGCAATATTTTTTGTCGTATCCAAGGTAGTCATGTCCTCATCATAATTACCAGGTACATTCGTTTCTTGGTAATGATTCTAATGTTCATGAGAATATGATGCTGCCTAAATTGGATACATTTGTCTTGCTCACAAATGAAGGGCCTAGCTTGGACAAAAAGGATGAACATTGGAGCAAGATCAAGCATGGAGATGATGGCATGTGCAAGGGGATAAAGAACGGAGTTACAAGTGATGATTTCGGAACTTTGAAACCACCTCAATGAGTGCGTGAAGCCTTGGACGAAATATACAAGATGACACATCATAAATTTCTTCCAGAGGCTATTATAGGTGCCGCGTCACCTTATTATTGGTCCAGGCCCATGTAATTTCGAAATACTTGAGTATAGGCTGTTTTTAGAGTAGGTATGTGTGGGGAAACAAGAGTTAGGGTTGGTTTTGGACCCCTCCTCCAAGGGCCACGAAATTCCCCCTCTTCCTCCATATATACAGCCCTTAAGGCGTCATTCAGACTTTGGGTATTGTTTAGATTAAAGTTCACCATAGCTGCAACTTCGCGTCTTCGTTTGTGTTCAACGACCAGACAAAGATGTCACAGAACCCCACCTCGATCAATAAAGCTTTCCTCTTATATTCGCAATATCCAGATTGCAATCTTAGTTTCTTACTTGTTCTTCGTTTGCTTGCAGGAAATAGACCCTTGTGGTTAGGTTGATCGTGCTCTGGCGTGATCAATAACCTCTCGGAGTTGGTTTAGCGATTGCTAAGGCGCGATGTCCTCGCAAATCCGTAGTCAGATGTCGAAGTCTACTTCACCGAAAACGATAGCCACCATCTCATCAAAAGACGGTACACCTTGCCTCTATCATGTGGTATAAGATTTCCAGGTTGGTCGATGAGACTTTACAGTTTTTCGTAGATTAGATCGAGTTTGTTCTTCATAGCTACAGTCCACGGAAAAGCCAAAAATAATTAGGGTTAGTTCATCATAACCGAACGAGTGTGAGCCATTGCATAATCTTTTCCGTGTTTTCTTAGTTGAATTTGCGGTTGCATCGTCGTGTCTAGTTGCTGGTCTTAGCGTCTAGTTCTTTAGAGTTTCGAGCTTTGTTCACAGTTTTTCACGCTGCCGCCGCACCATATTCATCGTTGCTGCCATATACCACCATCGTCATCACCACTGCCATACACCACCATCGCATATCCATCACGCCAATCCAAGTCCACCTCCATCACAAATTTGCCACCAGTCCATGTTCCACCGTCCCGACATATATCCGCCACCAGTCCCAGTTCCACCAGATTCATCTCCGCCACCAGTCCTAGTCTGAGTCCACTATTACTCGCTTTGTTTTTGATTTCCAGATCACGCGATACTTCGAGTCGTGACCAAGTCGGACTCCCCAACCTCCGTGATACCCGCAGAAGAAAAATAGTTCCAGTTTAAAAAAAACTAAGTCTGGAAAATTCTGGCTAGGCAGTTTCTAGACCATTTGTAGACTTTTTCGAAAAAAATTGTTGCGGAGCAAAAAAAAGTGATTTTTTTCCAGAGTGTGCTCCTCCCTTGTTGCGTGCAGCGCCGTGATTTTGTTAGTGTTCTAGGCTCGCGTCTCTAGTACAGTCTAGCCTAGGACCAGCATAGTACAGTCGTTGAGCGTTTATTCAACTTTGCATCTCTGAATTGATTATTGCTGACCCTTTTTGCTACCATATTATAAGCCTTCCCAGCTCCACATACATCTACGTCGTGTGTTCGACTCTCCCTGGTAATCGCTTTATCCAAGCTTTGAGAGGTTTGACTACCATGGTTGCCGATCACCACCTACTGCTGGGTAAGAACTGGTAAGAATTTGAGATTTGCTTGACGGATTTGTGATGCCCCGCCACCACCATTTTCTAGTAGTCTGTAGGATCATATTTTTGTGTGTTTGTATTGCTGCTATCATGGCAGGATCACAAGTCGATGAAACTGACTGGGAGAACATGACGAACAGGGAGTTACATGATAAATTTCAGCAAATGACGACCAATTTTGGCAACGCACTAGCGAGGATGGATGGCATTGAGAAGTTAATTAACACCAAGTTGGATGCCAAATTCGCTGAAGTGCTTGCGCGTCTACCTCCACCTGCTGCACTATTGCAACAACAACAACAACCTTCATGTCGCGAAACAGCCTTCCGCAAAGCGAGCCGTGTCCCTCTTAAGCCTGGCCATTGGTGCTGTTGTTGATACTTCTATGGCTCCTGCTGCTGCTGAGGAGGAGAACGATTGCACGGGAGATTACGAGGATGAGGTTGATTAAAATCAGAACTACATGCAATAACCAGCACCACAACCACCAGTTCATCCACATGCAAATAATCGCAATGGCAGGGCTGCACCACACCCTCAAGTACGAGATCATGACCATCTCCCTAAACTAAAATTGAATATTCCACCATTTGAGGGTAGATATGTTCCTGATATATATCTTACTTGGGAGTTAGAAACCGAACAACGTTTTACATGTTTAGAATATCCCGAGGAGAGACGTGTTGCTGCTGCTCATTGTGCTTTCACTAGTTTTGCTTGTGTGTGGTGGTCTGAATATTGTAGATAATATCCGAACAATAATCCAACTACCTGGGCTGCTTTGAAAACTGCTATTCGTACTCGTTGGGTTCCACCATATTATCAACATGAATTACTTCGAAAATTGCAGCGTTTAAGACAAGGAAAAAATTATGTAGAGGAATATTATCAGGAATTACAAACTGGACTGATTAGATGCGGTCTTGTTGAGGATAATGAGGCTATGCTTGCACGTTTTATGGGTGGTTTAAATAGAGAGATTCAGACAATTCTAGAGTATAAGGAGTATAATAATATCCCTCGTTTATTCCATCTTGCTTGCAAAGTTGAATGTGAAGTGCAGGATCGATAGGCCTTGGCGTGAACTAATTTTTCTGCAGGTCGACCTTCATCATGGACACCGCGTGCATCCTCTACTTCGACATGTCCGGCTACACCACCGCCTACTTCATCCGTCACTTCTAGCCGTGATAAAGGCAAACATGCACCACTACCATCAGCCAGGAGTACACCTTCCGGTCCTGCGTAGAGCTCTTCTTCATCCATGGTATCCACAGGGCCAACACATGATATTATATGTCGTCGTTGCACTGGTCGTGGTCATGATTGCTACTAAGGATGGTGGTTATGAGTCCGCTAGTGACTATGATGAGGAGATTTTGGCCCTTATTATACGTAAAGAACACGGTGGAGATGATTTTGAAAATGAGACGCAATACATGGCTCTTGATGACGCTGGCAGGTATGAATATTTAGTTGCTCAACGTGTATTGAGTGTGCAGGTCACACAAGCGGATCAAAATCAGAGGCATAATTTGTTCCATACAAAGGGAGTTGTGAAGGAACGTTCTGTTTGCATCATCATAGATGGAGGGAGCTGCAACGACTTGGTGATGCGTCTACAACGTATCTACTTTTCCAAACCCTTTCTCCCTTGTTTTGGACTCTAACTTGCATGATTTGAATGGAATTAACCCAGACTGACGCTATTTTCAGTAGAATTGCCATGGTGTTGTTTTTGTGTAGAAATAAAAAGTTCTCGGAATGACCTGAAAATCCACGGAGATTTATTTTTGGAAAATATAAAAAATACCTGCAAGAAGATCCAGACCAGGGGGCCACACTATGTCCACGAGGGTGGGGGGCGCGCCCCCTGTCTCGTGGGCCCCCTGGTGCTCCACCGACGTATCCCCAGATCCTATATATTCACTTTCAGGGAGAAAAAATCAGAAAGGAAGAATTATCGCGTTTTACGATACGGAGCCGCCGCCAAGCCCTAATCTCTCTCGGGAGGGCTTATCTGGAGTCCGTTCGGGGCTCCGGAGAGTGGAGATCGTCGCCATCGTCGTCATCAACCTTCCTCCATCACCAATTCCATGATGCTCACCGCCGTGCGTGAGTAATTCCATTGTAGGCTTGCTGGACGGTGATGAGTTGGATGGGATCTATCATGTAATCGAGTTAGTTTTGTTAGGGTTTGATCCCTAGTATCCACTATGTTCTGAGATTGATGTTGCTATGACTTTGCTATGCTTAATGCTTGTCACTAGGGCCCGAGTGCCATGATTTCAGATCTGAACCTATTATGTTTTCATGAATATATGTGTGTTCTTGATCCTATCTTCCAAGTTTATAGTCACCTACTATGTGTTATGATCCGGCAACCCCTAAGTGACAATAATCGGGACCACTCCCGGTGATGACCATAGTTTGATGAGTTCATGTATTCACTATGATTTAATGCTTTGGTCCGGTACTCTATTTAAAGGAGGCCTTAATATCCCTTAGTTTCCAATAGGACCCCGCTGCCACGGGAGGGTAGGACAAAAGATGTCATGCAAGTTCTATTCCATAAGCACGTATGACTATATTCGGAATACATGCCTACATTGCATTGATGAACTGGAGCTAGTTCTATGTCACCCTAGGTTATAACTTCTACATGATGAATTGCATCCGACATAACTTCCCATCACCGATCCAATGCCTACGAGCTTTTCCCATATTACTTGTTGCTTATTTACTTTTCCGTTGCTACTATTACAATAACTACAAAAACACTACCGTTACTTTTATTACCGCTACTGCCACTATCATATTACTTTGCTACTAAACTACCTTGCTGCAGATACTAAGTTTCCAGGTGTGGTTGAATTGACAACTTAGCTGCTAATACTTAAGAGTATTCTTTGGCTCCCCTTGTGTCGAATCAAAAAATTTGGGTTGAATACTTTACCCTCGAAAACTGTTGCGATCCCCTAGACTTGTGGGTTATCAAGACTATTCTCTGGCGCCGTTGCTGGGGAGCATAGTGATACGTCTCCAACGTATCTATAATTTTTATTGTTCCATGCTATTATTTATGATGTTTTGGATGTTTAATGGGCTTTGTTATACACTTTTATATTATTATTGGGACTAACCTACTAACCTAAAGGCCCAGTCCAGATTGCTGTTTTTTGCCTGTTTTAGGGTTTTACAAAAAGGAATATCAAACGGAGTCCAAATGGAATGAAACCTTCGGGAGAGATATTTTTGGAGCAATATACGCACGGGAGACTTGAGAACCACGGAGTAGGGCTGACGTAGCGTCCACGAGGGTGGGGGGCGCCCCCCTATAAGGCGCGCCCCCTGCCTCATGGGAGACCTATTCGATGTAATCTCTTCGAACTCTTTATGTATCATTATAATATCCTTGCAAGTCTCTTCGAATTATTGGTTTGGTTTGGCCTACTAGATCTATAGTTCTTGCAATGGGAGAAGTGCTTGGCTTTGGGTTCAATCTTGCGATGTCCTTTCCCAGTGACAGTAGGGGTAGCAAGGCACGTATTGTATTGTTGCCATTGAGGATAAAAATATGGGGTTTATATCACTATGTTTGAGTTTAGCCCTCTACATCACGTCATCTTGCTTAATGCGTTACTCCGTTCTTATGAACTTAATACTCTAGGTGCATGCTAGATAGCGGTCGATGTGTGGAGTAATAGTAGTAGATGCAGAATCGTTTCGGTCTACTTGTCTCGGATGTGATGCCTATATATAATGATCATGCCTAGATAGTCTCATAATTATTCGCTTTTCTATCAATTGCTCGACAGTAATTTGTTCACCCACCGTAGAATATCGCTATCATGAGAGAAGCCACTAGAGAACACTATGGCCCCTGGGTCTATTCTCAACCTCTCAATCTACAATCTACTTTACTTTTCCGCTTTTACTTTCTGTTCTTATAACCAAAAATACCAAAAATATCAAACTATCATCTCTATCAGATCTCACTTTTGTAAGTGACCGTAAAGGGATTGACAACCACTTATCGCATTGGCTGCGAAGTTCTTATTTGTTTGTGCAGGTGCGAGGGAGTCGCGCGTGGTCTCCTACTGGATTGATACCTTGGTTCTAAAAAACTGAGGGAAATACTTACGCTACTGTGCTGCATCTCCCTTTCCTCTTCGAGGGAATACAACGCAAGCTCGTGAAGTAGCAAGAAGAATTTCTGGCGCCGTTGCCGGGGAGGCTTATGCAAAAGACATATACCAAGTACCTCTCACAAACCCTTATCCTTCGCATTACATTTTTTTGCCTCTCGTTTTCCTCTCCCCCACTTCACCCTTGCCGTTTTATTTGCCCTTCTTCTGCCATGTGTTTATCGTTCGCTTGTCTCTTGTTTGCTTGTGTTGCTATGTGCCCTATATTAGCTTGCATCTTCGCTTTCTAAAGTATGGATCCTCACCCACTTGCTAATCTCTTTAAGAGATCCAATTATGTTGAACCTATTGCTAGTGAGCTGCGTGCACTAGATTATCTTTATGGGGTTTTGCGTGAGATTCATGAATCTGAATATTGTGAGGAATTGTTAAAAGAAAAAGTGATTCATGATAGCTTGTTAAATAAAAAGCATGATTGCAATGATGTTATTGTAAATTCTATTAATGTCAATTGTGTTAATAACATGCAAAACCCTAAGCTTGGGGATGCTTATTTTTCTATGCCCACTACTTGTTGCAATGGTCATGATTGGGGTGATGATTCCTATGATCTTGAAAATTTATTTAAAACCCATCATGAGTATGAGATTGATAATAATGTTTTCCATAATGTTGAAAGTGGATTTGAAAGAGTGTCAACTTTTTATCCCACTACTTTAGATATTGATCAATCTTATGAAATTTTTGATAAAAGTGGGTTTGGAAAGGTCATGACTTTAGTTAATGTTGATCCCACTATTTTGGAAGAGTGCCAACTTCGCATGCATGTGGATCGAGTTGAGAATATGTTATATGATAGCTATATTGTTGATTTTTCTTATGATCCTACATGCAATTGTTATGAGAGAGGAAAATATGGCTGTAGAAACCTTCATGTTACCAAATTACCTCTCGTTATGTTGAGATTGCTATTGTTTCTTTCTTATTCCTTGCATATGCTAGATCTTGCTTGTCTTGCTAATTTGTTTTCCTATAAAATGCCTATGCATAGGAAGTATGATAGACTTAGATGTGATTTTCACATGCTATATGACGCTCTCTTTGTGCTTCAATTCTTATCTTTCATGTGAGTATCATCGAAATTATCAATGCTTAGCTAAGGGCGTAAAACGATAGCGCTTGTTGGGAGGCAACCCAATTTTTTTTTGCTTTTGTTTAGAAATAAATATTGCATCTAGCTTGTGTTTAGATGTGTTTTTGTGTTTTATTTAGTGTTTGTGCCAAGTAGAACCTTTGGGAAGACTTGTGTGAAGTTTATATGATCTTGCTGTAAAAAACAGAATCGTTAGCGCTCGCTAGAATGATCACCAGATTTTACTGGAGCGTGCTATTTAGTTGATTCTTTTTGCAGATGATTAGTAGACAAATTCCTCACGTTTACCAATTTAGTTCAAAGTTTTTGGTGTTACAGAAGTATGCGAAAACTGCAGATTACTGCAGACTGTTCTGTTTTTGACACATTCTGTTTTTCGTGTGTTGTTTGCTTATTTCAATGCATCTATGAGTAGTATTGGGAAGTATGAATCATAGAGAAGTTGGAATACATTAGGTTTAACACCAATATAAACAAAGAATGAATTCATTGCAGTACCTTTGAGTAGTGGTTTGCTTTCTTATACTAACGGAGCTCACGAGATTTTTGTCTAAGTTTTGTGTTGTGAAGTTTCAAGTTTTGAGTATTGCTTTGATGGACTATGGAACAAAGAGTGGCAAGAGCCTAAGCTTGGGGATTCCCAAGGCACCCCAAGGTAAAATTCAAGGACAACCAAAAGCCTAAGCTTGGGGATGCCCCGAGAAGGCATCCCCTCTTTCGTCTTCATCTATCGGTAACTATACTCGGAGCTATATTTTTATTCACCACATGATATGTGTTTTACTTGGAGCGTCTTGTATAATTTGAGTCTTTGCTTGTTAGTTTGCCACAATCATCCTTGTTGGACACACCTATTTGAGAGAGTTAAATATGGCCTAGGAATTGCTAGAACACTTTATGTGCTTCACTTATATCTTTTGAGTAGAATAGTTTTTGCTCTAGTGCTTCACTTATATCTTTTAGAGAATGGTGGTGATTATATTTTGTTGAAATTGTTGAACTCTCATACTTCACTTATATTTATTTGAGAGTCTATTAAAACAGCATGGTAATGTGCTTTGGCTATAAAACTAGCCTTCACATGATAGACATCCAATATCAATGTAGTAAAAACTTTCACACTAAGTGCATTGAATATAATGAGAAGTTGGATGCTTGATAATTGTTTTGAGATAAGAGGATAGTGATATTAGAGTCATGCTAGTGGAGTTATTATGAAATTGAGAAATGCTTGTGTTAAGGTTAGTGATTCCCGTAGCATGCACGTATGGTGAACCGCTATGTGATGAAGTTAGAGCATGAGGTATTTGTAAAGTGTCAACCTTTGTGTGGAGGTCGGGGGCGCGCGATGGTTAAATCCTACAAACCTCCCCCTAGGAGCATGCGTGGATTGCTTTGTTTTGATGACTCATAGATTTTTTCAATAAGTATATGAGTTCTTTATGACTAATGTTGAGTCCATGGATTATACGCACTCTCACCCTTCCACCATTGCTAGCCTCTCTTGTATCGCGCAACTTTCGCCGGTACCATACACCCACTATATATCCTTCCTCAAAACAGCCACCATATATATTCCTCAGAACAGCCACCATACCTACCTATCATGGCATTTCCATAGCCATTCCGAGATATATTGCCATGCAACTTTCCACCGTTCCGTTCATATGACACGCTTCATATTGTCATATTGCCATGCATGATCATGTAGTTGACATCGTATTTGTGGCAAAGCCACCATGCATAATTTTTCATACATGTCACTCTTGATTCATTGCATATCCCGGTACACCGCCGGAGGCATTCATATAGGTCATACTTTGTTCTAGTATCAAGTTGTAATATCGAGTTGTAATTCAATGAAAGTGTGATGATCATCATTAATAGAGCATTGTCCCATGTGAGGAAAGGCTAAATCAAGAAAGCCCCTCCAAAAAAGGAAGAAAAAGAAAAGAAAAGGCCCCAAAAAAAGGGGAGAAAAGAAAAAGGGGACAATTGCTACCATCTTTTTCCACACTTGTGCTTCAAAGTAGCACCATGTTCTTCATGATAGAGAGTCTCATGTTTAGTCACTTTCATATACTAGTGGGAATTTTCATTATAGAACTTGGCTTGTATATTCCAATGATGGGCTTCCTCAAATGCCCTAGGTCTTCAGGAGCAAGCAAGTTGGATGCACACCCACTAGTTTCTTTTGTTGAGCTTTCATGCATATTTAGCTCTAGTGCATCCGTTGCATGGCAATGCCTACTCACTCACATTGATATCTATTGATGGGCATCTCCATAGCCCGTTGATACGCCTAGTTGATGTGAGACTATCTCCCTCCTTTTTATCTTCTCCACAACCACCTCTCTATTCCACCCATAGTGCTATGCCCATGGCTCACGGTCATGTATTGCGTGAAAGTTGAAAGGTTTGAAAGAATAGAGTATGAAAACAAGTGTTTGGCTGAAATCGGGGTTGTGCATGATATGAATATTTTGTGTGATGAAGAGGGAGCATAGCCATACTATATGATTTTGTAGGGATAACTTTCTTTAGCCATAGTATTTTGAGAAGACATGATTGCTTTGTTAGTATGCTTGAAGTATTATTATTTCTTATGTCAATATAGACTTTTGTCTTGAATCTTTCAGATCTGAACATTCATGCCACAATTAAGAGAATTACATTGAAAAACTATGTTGGTTAGCATTCCACATCAAAAATTCTGTTTTTATCATTTACCTACTCGAGGATGAGTAGGAATTAAGATTGGGGATGCTTGATACGTCTCCAACGTATCTATAATTTTTGATTGGTCCATGCTATTATTTATGATGTTTTGGATGTTTAATGGGCTTTGTTATACAATTTTATATTATTTTTGGGACTAACCTACTAACCCAAAGGCCCAGTCCAGATTGCTATTTTTTTGCCTGTTTTAGGGTTTTACAGAAAAGGAATATCAAACGGAGTCCAAACGGAATGAAACCTTAGAGAGAGATATTTTTGAAGCAAAATACGCACGAGAGACTTGAGAACCACGGAGTAGGGCTGATGTGGCGTCCACGAGGGTGGGGGCACCCCCCCTATAGGGCGCACCCCCTGCCTCGTGGGCACCCCGTCTGGCCCCCGGTGCCCTCCTTCCTCCTATATATACCTACGTATCCGGAAACTATCAGAACAATAGAGAAAACCCTAGTTCCATCGCCGCAACCTTCTGTTCCCATGAGATCCCATCTTGGGGCCTATTCCGGAGCTCCACCGGAGGGGGGATCTTCCATGGAGTGCTTCTACATCATCAGCATCGCATCACCATGAGTTGTGAGTAGTTTACCACAGACCTTCGGGTCCATAGCTAGTATCTAGATGGCTTCTTCTCTCTCTTTGGATCTCAATACCAAGTTCTCCTCGATCTTCGAGGAGATCTATTCGATGTAATCTCTTTTTGCGGTGTGTTTGTCGAGATCCGATGAATTGTGGGTTTATGATCAAGATTATCTATGAGAAATATTTGGTTCTTTTCTGAACTCTTTATGTATGATTATAATATCCTTGCAAGTCTCTTCGAATTATTTGTTTGGTTTGGCCTACTAGATCTATAGTTCTTGCAATGGGAGAAGTGCTTGGCTTTGGGTTCAATCTTGCGGTGTCCTTTCCCAGTGACAGTAGGGGCAGCAAGGCACGTATTGTATTGTTGCCATCTAGGATACAAAGATGGGGTTTATATCACTATGTTTGAGTTTATCCCTCTACATCATGTCATCGTGCTTAAGGCGTTACTCCGTTCTTATGAACTTAATACTCTAGATGCATGCTGGATAGCGGTCGATGTGTGGAGTAATAGTAGTAGATGCTGAATCGTTTCGGTCTACTTGTCTCGGACGTGATGCCTATATATAATGATCATGCTTAGATAGTCTCATAATTATTTGCTTTTCTATCAATTGCTCGACAGTAATTTGTTCACCCACCGTAGAATATCACTATCACGAGAGAAGCCACTAGAGAACACTATGGCCCCCGTGTCTATTCTCAACATATCAATCTACAATCTACTTTACTTTTCCGCTTTTACTTTCTGTTCTTATAACCAAAAATACCAAAAATATCAAACTATCATCTCTAGCAGATCTCATTTTCGTAAGTGACTATAAATGGATTGACAACCCCTTATCGCGTTGGCTGCGAAGTTCTTATTTGTTTGTGCAGGTGCGAGGGACTCGCATGTGGTCTCCTACTGGATTGATACCTTGGTTCTCAAAAACTGAGGGAAATACTTACGCTACTGTGTTGCATCTCCCTTTCCTCTTCGAGGGAATACAACGCAAGCTCGAGAAGTAGCACATAGCTCTATTCTTTAAGTCACCTTGGATTTATATATATTGATCACTATGAAGAACTTGAAGGACTCAAAAACCAAGATCTTACCCTCAACTACGAGGGGAGGTAAGGAACTGCAATCTAGCTCTGCACTTGATTCTCCTTCTGTTATGGGTAAATTTGCGACACCTACTCATGCTATTGAATCTGATGTGTCGTATGTTCTTGATGATGCCACTTCTATTATGTATGATGAAACTACTTCTATGCCTGATAATACTGTGCCACTAGGTGAATTTCTAGATGAACAAATTGCTAAGGTTAGAGAGAATGCAAATATTGAAACTGATAATATCTATAAAAGTGATGATGAGGCTTCTCCCAATAGATATGAATTGCCTGTTGTTGTTGAGGGTTATGTTATGGATGAAGAAACTGCTAGAGACTTTCTTGCTTGTAATGATAGATATGATCTTAAGAAATTATTAGCTAAGCTGGAAGAAAAGTCCTTAAATGCTAGAATGAAACATGACCTTGCTTTTGCTACTTCACCTATCTGTGTTACTGATAAGGATTATGATTTCTCTATTGATGCTGAGTTAATTACTTTGGTTGAATCTGATCCTTTCCATGGCTATGAGTCTGAAACTGTTGTGGCACATCTTACTAAGTTCAATGATATATCCACCCTATTTACCAATGATGAAAAGATTCGCTATTACTATATCCTTAAGTTTTTTCCATTTTCATTAAAGGGTGATGCTAATACTTGGTTTAATTCTCTTGATCCTGGTTCTGTGCGTAGTCCCCAGGATATGATGTTTTACTTCTGTGCTAAATATTTTCCCGCTCATAAGAAACAAGCTGCCTTACGGAAAATATATAAATTTGCTCAAATTGAAGAAGAGAGTCTCCCACAAGCTTGGGGGAGGCTTCTCCAATTACTTAAAGCTTTGCCAGATCATCCTTTTGAAAGGAACGATATACTTGATGTCTTTTATAATGGACTAACCGATGCTTCCAGAGACCACCTGGATAGTTGTGATGGTTGTGTTTTCAGGGAAAGAACAGTTGATCAAGCTGAATTACTATTGAATAATATGCTAGCCAATGAAAATAATTGGACACTTCCTGAACCAGCCCCTAAGCCAACTCCGAAGAAAAGAGGTGTTCTATTTCTCAGTCCTGAAGATATGCAAGAGGCAAAGAAATCTATGAAAGAAAAAGGTATTAAAGCTGAAGATGTGAAGAATTTACCACCTATTGAAGAAATACATGGTCTTGATAACCCGACACAGGTAGTAAAGGTAAATTCTATTTATAGATTTGATGAAGGTGATATTTGTGACGCCCCGAGACCGATGCGCCAGGTGTCCGCCAGTTATTCGTCGTCATTGCCATGTCATTTGCTTGCGTGTTGCTCTTTGCCATGTCATCATGACATCATGTGCATTTCATCATCATGTTTTCAAAACTTGCATCCGTCTGAGTCCGCCCGTCCTTTCCGTTGTCCGTTCTGAGCCTAGACACACTCACACGCGCCCGCGGCGCCTCCGAATATTTATTTTATGAGTGGCCGAAACACGTTCTCGGAATGGGTTGAAACTTGGCGTGTGGTCTTATTATAGTGTAGACAGGCCGCCTACCAAATTTCATCGCATTCGGAGTCCATTTGATAGCCTAACGGATATATATAGCGGCACTAGTCGCCGGTTAATTCGTCGGACGTTTTCGGTCTCCGAAAACCCCTGCGGGCCTCTCCCTCTCTCTGTCTCTTCTCATCCTGAGGCCTTTCCCCACAGCCCACTAACCTCTTCTAGGCCCAACCTACCCCTTCATCCGACCGGAGCTGTCCGATCGGCATCCGAGGGCTCCAAAAAAAACCCCCAAACCCCTAACCCTAGCTACCCTTGCTATATATAGACCCCTCCCTTGCCAAAAATGGACACCTACTCCTTCCCCTACCTCCCAGCCGCCTCCCACCTCGCATTCCGTGCCCAGCCGCTTCGGATCTGCCACTTGTCGCCGCCAAATCCTCCAGCCGCCTCGCCGTTGCCACTTGTTGGCATCCTATTGGCCAGCGCCGCCAGCCGCGCACTGCCCGACCAACCGGAAGCCGCCGCGTGGCGCCCGCGCCTCCCCACCGTGCCAGGCCCGTCCCCGGGCTGCCTCGGGCCGGATCTGGCCCCGAGGCCCGCACCGCGCCGCCGCGACCGAAGCACCCCTCTGCGCCCCGACCCGCTCCTCCTTCCGCTCGATCCCGAGCATGATCAAAGCATCGCCGTCGCGCCTCCTGTCGACGACCCGAGCACCTCACCGCCCCGCACCACGTTGTCGGCCCCGCCACCAATTCCTCCACCGCCGGAATCCCCAAGCTCCACCGCGCAGGAGCAAGGAGGCCGCCGCCATGGACGACCTCGAGCTCCACCGCACCGGGCGTCGCCTCAAACCGCCGGGAACAAGCTCCCCTCACCGGATCCGGCGTGGATCCGTGCCTCGCTGCCCGTTCCTGGCCTCCGCGCTGCCCTCGCGCCTCGCCGGAGGTCCAGCCGCAGCCGGTGGCGCCGCCGTCGTCGTTCACCTGCTCGGGGACGAGCAGACGCACGCGCATCGCCACATGGGCCACGGCCTTCCCGGCCTGCTGCGTCGGCCGCAGCCCAGCTCCACCGACAGGCCAAGAGGCCCGTGGTGAGCAGCCCAACGCCCAGCTAGATTCAGCCCACGTTGTTTTTTTTCTCTGTCTAGTGTTTTTTCTTTTATCCGCAGAACAGCAGTTTTATAGAAAAGACCCCCAACTTCATTCATTTAATAACTCACAAACCCTGCATCATATGTAAAAACTTTAGATATGTAAAATGCTCAGAATTTTGTCTAGTTTCATAATATGCTACTTTCATCCATGATAAAAATTATTAAAATTGCTGTTTGCATTGTTTTGCTTAAATAACATGTTAAAATGGTTTAATTCATAACTAAATAACCATAGCTCCAAATTTAATAAACTTTATATGTAAATGGGGTGGAAAAATGTGTAGATTAACATGGTGCACTTTGTTTTGTTGTGTAATAACTTTAAGATGTGGTAATAGGCAGAACAGACCAAATTCATAAATATGCACATGAGGTGTTTCCGGAATTGTTGTTGTTATTTCCGGCCTCATTTAAAATGACTAAATAGGTAGTTTGTTTTGCTTCACCTCTTGCCATGTTAACAAACATCTAATCTTGTCTTGTAAATAAACGAGTGTCAACTAAATAAATAAAATGTGGTGTTTCGTCAATATGCAACTCGTTGCATATTAAGCTCCACTTAACTTGTAGTTTTGTTTGTGCACTTTGCCATGCCATGCATATTTAAACCGGACATGCATCATACATGGTTGTGCATCATATGCCATGGTTATGATATGTGTGTTTATCATGTTGTTTGCTTCTTTCCGGTATGCTTCTCTCGTTAGCTTCGGGTTCGTTCCGGAGTTGTGAGGATTTGTTCGACTACTTCTTGGACTCGTTCTTCTTCCTTGTGGAATCCCAAGCAAGATGACCATCACCTTGGATACCTTTACTATCATTGCCATGCTAGCTGTTTCGATGCTATCGTTATATGTCGCGCTACCCATCATTTATTGTCAGCACTCTCCTTGTTGCCATGTAACCTCTAACCTTTGACACCTTCCCAGCAAACCGTTGTTTGGCTATGTTAGCCGCTTGCTCAGCCCCTCTTATAGCGTTGCTAGTTGCAGGTGAAGATGAAGATTGATCCATGTTGGATCTTGTTGTTGGTATATCACAATATCTATTATTATTATTAACACACCTATATACTGGGCATGGGTGGAAGGCTTGGCCTTTTGCTCGGTGTTTTGTTCCACTCATGCCACCTCAGGAGCCGATAAACCGGCATTATGTTCCTTGATTTTGCGTTCCTTACACGGTTGGGTATATGGGGACCCCTTGACAGTTCGTCCTTGAATAAAACTTCTCCAGCAAGGCCCAACATTGGTCTTAATTTGCAACATAATAAAAAACTTAATTAATTAATTGCATAGGGGGTCATGTCCCCGGGTTCTTAATTCTACATAACAGGGGGCCAATGCTGATGGTGTTGGTCCCAAACAGGGGTTATGCGGGGCCACCATGGGTAAACTCGAGGATTGGTTTTACCTGTAGGATCGCCCATCCGGTCGTGGCCTGAGACGAGATACGCGCGGCTATTATCAGGGTGTCGACACGCCGGGAGGTCTTCTGGACTTGTTTTAGCATTGTCGAAATGTCTTGTGCACCGGGATTCTGAGTCTGATCGGGCTGTCCCTAAGATAAGGGGTAATATTATTATTACTTCTGCTGATCGTGAGAGCTTGTGATGGACTAAGTTGGGACACCCCTGCAGGGTTATGATCTTTCGAAAGCCGTGCCCGCGGTTATGTGGCAGATTGGAATTTGTTAATGTCCGGTTGTAGAAAACTTGACAGAGGATCCGAAGTAAAACACACAACCGTGTGTGTAACCGTGACTGTCTCTTTACACTTTGAGAAGAGAACACGGTGGGGTTATGCTTCACTCGTAGGTAGTTCAGGATCTTTAGCGATCATTACTAGTTTGCGACCGCTTGCGTAGATGCTCATCTTACTCTTGTACTCGTAAGGTAGCCACCATATATTGCTTAGCCGCTGCTGCAACCTCACCACTACCCTTTTCCATACCATAAAGCTTTGCTAGTTTTGATACTCATGGTTATGGGATTGCCGAGTCCTCGTGGCTCACAGTTACTACAACACCAGATGCAGGTTCAGCCGAGAATGATGCAGGAGATGGATCAGAACTTCACCGGGAGTTCGATGAAGAGCGTGGCTGTATGCTTGTGACGTTTTCGACGATCAGTAGTGGTTCCTACTAGGGGCGATCAGGCCTTGTGGTTGTGGTATCTTTCTCATTTGGTTTTCGTCCGTAGTCGGACTCTGATGTTATTGGATGATGTATGTTAATGTATTACATTGTGTGACGTGGCGAGTGTAAGCCGACTACTCTTTTCCAATTTCATCCCTCTTTTACATGAGTTGTGCAAAGATACCATTCTTGAGATCATTCTAGTATGATATTATGCCTTTAAGTCGTGCCTCGACACGTGGGAGGTATAATCTCATACTGGGCATTACAAGTTGGTATCAGAGCCTTCTCCGACCTAGGAGCCCCCACTGATTGATCGAATCGTTGACGGTTGAGTCTAGGCACACACATGAAAATGTTTTGAGTCATATATATATATATATATATATATATATATATATATATATATATATATATATATATATATATATATATATATATCGGAGAGTAGGATTTATTTTTACTCCTCATCCCTTTATCACTCTGATGAGGACTCCTGACGATTACTTTATCTCTTCTACTCTAAAAAATTCACTAATTGTTTTTAGGATCACGCGAGTATTGTTTGGATTGTTCCGATGTATTTGTGACGAGAACATTGTTCTCGATGCCTCCTGTCATTTAGGGGTGGTGGCAGTGTCCCCGGGAGTTGAGCTCCGAGGTGTTGTCATCACAAATGCATCGCAGCGGTTCTAGAATACTTAAGACGGCCGACATCGGAAACTCTTCAATGCGGTTAGTGGTGAGATAACCCCGACGTCACCCAGTATTGGTGGGATAATTCGGGGGTATTGCCATAGCTTGTATAGCAGATGCGTTTCGAAGGTCCGAGGTAAATGGTTTCCGAAAATGACTAGTTATGTGTTGAAGGATGGATACAGCTGGATGTAGGATTAGAGTTGAGTGCGCGGTGCTTCCCCTGTATCCCCAACACCCGATTGCATAACCGGAAACCTTCGGAAATTAATAGGTGAGTTCTTCTTGTAGCACGTAGGCATTCTTCCAACGAATGCATGATATGAAGTTCGGGGTTCAACATTGAGTGAAGAGATTTTATGGGCGTTGTTCCAATCGGGAGTTGCATCTTAAAGGGTCCTTGGCTATGCTGACCAGGGGATTGCAAAACCCTTTCGTAACACGTTCCATGAGCTTTCAGCACGAACATGTGGAATGAAGCTTCTATCTTGTATTTGTTCTATCTGCTCCTTGTTATTTTTATTTACCTTTTGTTCTCCCAAGTGGCTTCTCGAGAAGATTGCTGTACCATTAAACTGTGGAATTCATTCATTCAATTCTCTATTCGAAGGATATTGTGAAGATTATGTTGCAACATATCTATCCTTTGTTTTTGTTTTGATTCTGGTATTCGAGTTGCTTCGATGTCAAGTGTTGATTCCATACCTTTCCTAATCGGTGTTCTCATATTTCTATGGGAGTGCTAGTGCACCTTGATCATCTGGATTGCTATGTAAATTCTTTTCAACCGGTGCGTTTCTCTTCAAGCTAACCCGATTCTTTCAAAATGTGCAGACCAATTCTTGGTTTTTCTCAACGGTGTCTGTTTCATGCATCCCAAGTTGTCTTTGTTTTTTCCCCACCCTCCCACCCTTCTTCTTCTCGGAGCCAGAAATTCTTAAATGAAATATCCATTTTATTAATGTGATGTTTCTTCATTCGTTTCGTTCAATTTCATTATCCGGTGATTCCTCAAGAAGATGCTAAGGAAGCTTCAAGTTATCGTTCTTCGTTCTCGTTTGTTCTCCGGTGAACTTAATTTCAAGCTTCGATCATGATCATATCTCTTCCTTTTGTTTCACATGTTGAAAATTCTTATCCAAGTCTCTCTTAATTATTCAACTCTCTCTAATTCTTATCCAGAGTCTACAAGGTATCTCAGAAGATTTGTGTTTCAATTCTTCATCCGTTCAAACTATTTTGAGGTGGTTATCTCGCTCAAGCCATTTAATTCAACCGGTGCAATTTCTCTTAAGCAATCTTTTCAACGGTGATTTCTTTTGAGTTGGCCCTAACCCACAGGTCTTTTCCAGGATCTTACCTAACTCTTCTAATTTTTCTGGAGTTATACTCAAATTCTTTTCAAAATGTGACGTAAGAATGGATTACATCAGTCATATGCCTTCTCCAAGATCGCGTTCAAATTCTTTTCACCATTGTTTCAACCTTTTAATTCTTCATTCCAGAGTGCCTCAACAATTCAAGGTGGTGTATCTCGTCGTCATTCTCACGTTTTGAAGACCGAAGAAGAGTACCTCTTGAATCCTTACCCGTTCTTCCAAAGATTCGTGGTTCTAGCTTCATGTCATCCTCATAATTGTTTTCGATTGTGGGAATTGTTTTCATGCCCCTTCAGAGCTTTTCATGAATTCTTCCCATTGTGATCCTCCGAAGGCCATCATTTCAGAAGATTTCTTCGTTCTTAGTTTTCAACTTCGTCCTCCAACTATTCTTAATTGATGCCTCTTCGTTCGTCTCCATATTCTTACGGTGGTTCATTCAAGATTTCTCTTCCTTGTTATTGTATTAATTCATTTGTTCTTTTCATAATCCTACCGGTGATTCGTTGAATACTTTCTCAAGTTTGTGCGAGATCTCTCTTTAATTCTTGCAACAAGAATAAGTAGTATGCCAAATCCATTGCTTATCGTCAATTTAAAATGATGAAGGATATGCATAACATAATTTTTATTCTAGCTTCTTCCAAGAGATTACTTCCTCCCTTCTAAATTTGTTCATGATGAATAAATTCTAATAGCAAGTCCTTTCATCTTCTTTTCCGGAGCTCCAAGTTATTGCAATTATATCTTTGCAAAGCTCCATCTAAATCATTGCAAGGCTTCAATCTTATTCTTTTCATCTTTCACTTCTCATCCTTTTATTACCGGAGTTCTTCATGGTGGTTCATCGTGATTTAGTTCATCCTTCAAGTGTTCTTTAAGATTCTTGTTGGAGCTCAAGCATTCTTCATCTTACATTTTGAAGTGTAATTCTATCTACCTTATCTTTTGAGGTGGTGGTATGTCATTTTTGACAATTTCCCTTCATGTTTCATGATTCACAAGTTATCAAGAATGAAGTATTTAAACCCATCATCCTTATTTCTCAGGAGATCCTTTCAACCTCCCATTTTGTTTATTGGATTTATCTTGGGTTGTATTTCACCAAAAAGCTTTCCCTAAGGATTGTTGCTATTTATGGTGCTTATAAATAACCCAAGCTTTTCATTTATCCTCTCGGCGAAATAAGTTTTTCGTCTCCTTGTTGATCTCAATCCAACAATTGGTTTCCGTTAGTGAATGGTGGTCACCTCATAATTTTGAGATGTTTCCCATAAGTCCACATCAAGCTTATTCTTTTCGTTGTTGAGTTTCCAACAACTGCGTTCAACCCTTCTTCGTAAGGATGATTTTCAAATTCGGTTGTGGGATAATTTATCATTTTCTTCTCCGTTCATTTCTCTCATTGATCTAGCATCTATTTTTTCGTTCCGGAGGCTTTGTGATATTGCTCTCTTCGAACCATCATCTTGTCATATCAAGACATGCTCTTGTCCTTTTCAGTTCATTTAACAGGAGTGTCGTGACCTCCATTCTAGTTCTCTCATCTTATCAAGTTTTGACTCTCTTAATCGGAGTGCTGTCTAAAGCCATTCTTACCCTTTGCGTCATTCTTTCAATTGTTTCGGAGGTTAAATTCCTTCCATTTTCAGTCGGAGTGCTGTCCAAGTTATTTCATTCTCATTCATTCTCTGTCTTGTTCTAACCGGAGTGGTCTCAATAACTATCTTGTCACTTAACCTCTTGGTTCTCGTTGTATTCCTATACCCCTTGTCTAACGGAGTGTTTTTCAATTTCGTTATCTCCGTTATTTTCTTTCATTCAAGTTGTCCAACCCTCCAAGGTTCATTGGTTTCACTCGTTTGTCAAAAAGCAACTTTGTTTTACCTCTTCCTTTATCATATTTTATCCGGTGCCACCTCCAGGATCTCGGGTCGAGATCCTCTGTTAGTGTGGGAGAGTTGTGATGCCCCGAGACCGATGCGCCAGGTGTCACCCAATTATTCGTCGTCATTGCCATGTCATTTGCTTGCGTGTTGCTCTTAGCCATGACATCATGACATCATGTGCATTTCATCATCATGTTTTCAAAACTTGCATCCGTCCGAGTCCGCCCGTCCTTTCCGTTGTTCGTTCTGAGCCCAAACACACTCACAGCGCCCGCGGCGCCTCCGAATATTTATTTTATGAGTGGCTGAAAAACATTCTCGGAATGGGTTGAAACTTGGCGTGTGGTCTTATTATAGTGTAGACAGTCCACCTACCAAATTTCATTGTATTCGGAGTCCGTTTGATAGCCTAACGGATATATATAGCGGCACTAGTCGCCGGTTAATTCGTCGAACGTTTTTGGTCTCCGAAAACCCCCGCGGGCCTCTCCCTCCCTCTCTCTCTCTTCTCATCCCGAGGCCTTTCCCCATAGCCCACTAACTCTTCTAGGCCCAACCTACCCCTTCATCCGACCGGAGCTGTCCGATCGGCATCCGAGGGCTCCAAAAAAACACCCAAACCCCTAACCCTAGCTACCCTTGCTATATATAGACCCCCCCCTTGCCAAAAATGGACACCTACTCCTTCCCCTACCTCCCAGCCGCCTCCCACCTCGCATTTCGTGCCCAGCCGCTCCGGATCTGCAACTTGTCGCCGCCAAATCCTCCAGCCACCTCGCCGTTGGAACATGTTGGCATCCTATTGGCCAGCGCCGCTAGCCGCGCACCACCCGACCAACCGAAAGCCGCTGCGTGGCGCCCGCGCCTCCCCACCGCGCCAGGCCCGTCCCCGGCCCGCCCCGGGCCGGATCTGGGCCCGAGGCCCGCACCGCGCCGCCGCGACCAAAGCGCCCCTCTGCGCCCGACGAACCCGCGCCCCGACCCGCTCCTCCTTCCGCTCGATCCCGAGCAGGATCAGAGCGTCGCCGTCGCGCCTCCTGCCGACGACCCGAGCACCTCGCCGCCCCGCACCATGTCGCCGGCCCCGCCACCACTTCCTCCGGCGCCGGAATCCCCAAGCTCCACCGCGCAGGAGCAAGGAGGCCGCCGCCATGGACGACCTTAGGCTCCACCGCGCCGGGCGTCGCCTCCAATCGCTGGGAACCAGCCCCCCTCACCGGATCCGGCGTGGATCCGTGCCCCGCTGCCCGTTCCTGGCCTTCGCGCTGCCCTCGCGCCTCGCCGGAGGTCCAACCGCAGCCGGTGGCACCGCCGTCGTCGTTCACCTGCTCGGGGACGAGTAGACGCACGCGCACCATTGTTATGTGACCTTTATGCTCGATCCGTTGAGGAACAACTATCAACGGGAGTCCCTATTGAAGAACATCATAGTAACATACTTAGCAATGAAGTTTAGCTTAAAAATGATGTTTGCAAAAGATGCACTTAGGATAAATAGTAAAAATCTTACCATCTTTCCTAAATAGATGTGACAGTAGTTCAATACGCACACTAGTGGTCGCACGTTTTGAGTACTGATATTTTGAAGTCCAGGAAAATAATTTGCCTTGACAGTATCAAGATGCTCAAGCCATGAAACATAATGACTTATCTCCTCGAGTTTAGTTCAGCCCCGGGACAACAGTAGGTCATGTCTACCAAGCGCCAGACATGTTTGCTTGAATGGAAATAAGCTGTCAATATAAATTAGTTGTCAACTATTTTTAATAAACAATATGGAAGACATAAATATGGTTGAGAAACTCACATAATGGTAGAACTAGAGGCGTCTGCACATCGACACAGATGTCGATATTACCTTCGACTTCATCTTCCGAATGAAATTCAACGGTGATATGCATATCAGGCTCAAATGCATAAGCCTTGCATAGTGCTTTCCAATTTTTGCATTCAAAATAGGTGTAGGTGTCTACATTGTATAATTTAATGGAAAAAGAATAACCATGGTCGGTCCTCAATTGAACTCTCTTTACCTCCATAGTTTGCATAGTACTGAAACCAACCTTATCCAAGACATACATTCTTGCATGGCAGGGGATACTCTAGTAAAAATAGTAAATAAAATAAAATTATAAGTTGAAGCAAAAGAAGCAGAAGTCATGCTTAACTACGAAAAAAGACTTGTCGTTGTGACTTAATGTATCCACTTCGAAGGTCTCATCCAACTTGGTGCTGAAGCGCCTACCACCAACTAGGTGAGGCCTATCGCACAAGCCCCGCTCGTCTTCGCAGTATTCACACATACCGAATTCCTTTTCGTCGTCATACATTTCCTATATTCATAGTTGAAACATTAATTAAAAATCGATCGAATGCAACTACCAAGAAGCTCAACACACAGATCACTATTACTCAATATGCAATGGTTTGACTTTAGGTCTGTCGAGTCTTCCTTCCTAAACTCTCATGTCACGTATATGGTGGACACTCCCTCTCTGATATTGTGACCGTCGGTGATGATCGCTACTCCTCCTTCCCCTAGTGCATAACAAAGGTATATAACAAGGAGAAGAAGGAGAATCAACCCCACGACAACAGCCGGCATTCTTCTTCTCTCATATATGGTGGAGACTCTCCCTCACCGATTTTTTAATTGTCATGTATGGAGCCCCGACGGACTTAAAGTCAACTCGAAATACCGTTCAATTCTCTTTCTAGCAAATCTGGGGCACTCGATATTTCCTACATATTCTAGCACAAGTCATGCTTAAATTCACGGAAAAATCCGGCATGACCTTTGCTAAAATAGGACATATCAAGCGCCTGAAATTTGCTGGAACGGAAATGGATCAACACTCCAGCAAAACATAGGCCACTCAGATTTTCACTGCGATACAAAGATGACTTTTCTCTTATATATCAGAATCAATTATATCATAAGCATTTGCACCCGAACATTTCAATATATCTTATAACCCAAACATTTCATTTGGTTAAGAAGCATAACAAAATACCCTAGTTCTACTCTATTCAACACCGAGGAGTAGAGAAGGAGGAGGTGAACTTTTAGCTCACCGACTCGGGTGTAGAGGAAGTAGAGGTAGCTCAGATGACGATCATTCCAAAGAGACACGACTCTAAAAAGCCTGCATATTCTACCAAGTAAAATTTTAGTTAGATCATCAAACCTCATATTGCATTCTTTGATGACAAAGTGATAATGACATAAATTCAAATAGTTCTATTAATTCAACTAGTTCAACTAAGCACTTACTAAAATGTTCTATATATACCTAAAACATCTACATCATCATCCACTATATATACCTAAAACATCAACATCATCATCCTAAAATTTCCTATTCTATTCAAAACCTACATTCTACAATGTCTACATTCTAAAATCTACATTTAATTTACCTACATTCTACAAGAACAGAGAGAAGGGAGGGAGGAGGGGTAGGAAGGGGTAGGAAGCAGGGAGGGAGGAGGGAGAGGGAGGATGGAGGAGGCGGGAAGGAGGGGGGTGGGAGGAGGAGGGAGGTAGCAGGAGCTACCTTGGTGGCGGTGACGGCGGGGGGCGACGGCGGCGGGATGGAGGAGCGAGGTGATGGATGAGGGAGCTAGGGAGGGAGAGGGCGACGACGACGGGATGGAGGAGGGAGGGGATTGTAATGCCCAAGATGCGACTATATCTCCCACGTGTCGAGGAACGACTTAGAGGCATAATCGCATGTTGGTATGATCGCAAGAAGGATATCTTCACACATTCCCATGTACAGGAACAAAGGGGAAAACAAACACATAGTTGGCTTACAATCGCCACTTCACACAATGCATAAATAAGTCATACATTCATCCAAGTACAATCATGGTCTGACTACGGACAAATCCAAATGAAAAGAAGATAACCACCCTCTATGCCCAATCAACCCTAGTAGGAACCACTACTGATCGCCGAGAAACATCACGTACATACGCCCACGTTCCTCATCGAACTCCCACTTGAGTTCCTAGCCATCAACTGAATCCTACTCGGTTGTACCTGCACCTGTGTTTGTAGTAAACTGTGAGTCACGAGGACTCAACAATCCCATTCCCGGGTATCAAAACTATTAAAGCCTTTGGGTAAGGAGTAAGTGTATAAGTGGGTTGCTGCAAGCGCTAAGCATAGATGAGGTCGCTAGCTTATGTATCATTAGAGCGATAAGATAAGTGAAAGCCATCGGTCGTGAACTAAAACATGATCACTAGATGATCATGTCTACCTACGAGTCATCCATAACCCAGCCATGTTCTCTTCCCGAACTCCCTCGAAAAGAGACCATCACGACTACTCACACGGTAGTGCATTATGTTTGAGGTTTTGTGTCAAGTTGTCTAAAACCGGATATTAACAACTTCCCATCCGCCACATAACCGCGGTCATGGCTTTCTAAAGATCATAACCCTGCAGGGGTGTTCCTAATTAGCCCATCACAAGCTCTCGCGATCAACATGTGTAAAAACAGCAACATTGACATGGCATGTTTACAAGCTTGTTGCACTCACCACAGAGCATATCATGGAAAACCAAATGCACCACTTCAAAGATAACATGATTATGCTCCTAAAACATGTTGACATGTTGCTCAAAATAAAATCACACAAAATGCTACGAAAAAGACAAATCATCAAGTTATAACAATTTCTGCAACTTAACAGCCACAAACACTTTTTCAACAGGGTTAAACATCGCATAAAGCGACCTAACATGTATGAAAAAGCATCCATCATGAAGAGCATCACAAGACGAACATTTTGAAATATCATACACTCCATTTGGACCAACATGCACAAAGTTAAGACCTCACGAACATGCACACATATTGTTAACAGACAACTAGTGCTGAAACAGTAACATCACATAGCAGTTTGGCAACGAAGATTAAGACATCTAGATTAACCCTAACATGCACACCACTGATGCCAACACGTAGAGCACTTAGAGACAAACATTTCCATATATCATATGCGTAAAACGGAGCTACGGGCATAGAGATATGACATGATGAAGGAGGCAACATATTGTAAAGATCTCGAGACTTGGTAGAATTATACCCTCCAGAAAAAGTCAACGTGCTCGTGGTTCAGGCCGGACGAAGCGGATCGGATCCAGACGAAGCGGGTCGGACCCGGACGAAGCGGGTCAGCGGCGAGGCTGGCCGGACTCCGGCGAGACCTCACGACGGCAGGGAGACCGGAGATGGCCGGATCCGGGGGCAGCGGGGCAAGATCCGTCCGGATCCGGGAGGTGGCCGAGCTTCGGCGAAGGCGGCAGCTGGCGGCGGCGTGGCGACATGGTCAGGTGAGGTCGGTGGCGAAGCAGAGGCAAGGCGGCGCAGGGCCGCGGCGGGCGCCCGGTAGCGGCGGAGCGGGACAAGGCAAGGAGGCAGCGGTCGCGCGCTGGCCAGGCGGCCCGATCTGGGCCCTGGTGGGCCCTGGCCTGCGAGGAAATGGGCGGTGCGGTCGCCCAGTGGCGCCCTACCATGTGGCAGCGGAGGAGGGAGGCGGACACGTCCGGCGCCCGGTGGACGTGTTCGGCGGCGCGAGGAAGAGGAAGGCTAGGGTTTGCCCGAAATTTCGGGGGAGATGGGTTATTTATAGGTAGAGGGAGCTAGGAGAGTCCAAATGAGGTGTGGTTTTCGCCCACACCCCCTGATCCAACGACCGAGAGCATTGAGGTCGTTAGAATAGGCTAGTGGGCTGTTGTGGAGGGGTGCTAGGTCAAAAGAGATAGGGATTCCAGCGAGTTATGCAGTTAAACGTTGGAGTATCAAACGACCTCCAAACGAGACGAAACTTGACAGGCGGTCTACCGGTGATATACCAAGACCACTCAACAACTCTCAGCCCACTCCGAGGATGTTTTTATCCCACTCATGAAACAAAGCTAGAGAGGTGCGACGGGTGCCATGTGAGAGAGTCGGAAACTGAAACAGACAATGGAGATAATGGAGACGATGCAACTTCACACGGATGCAAGTGAGACTATGCCAATGCAATGCACATGATGGAAAAGACATAATGATAGCAACACATGCTTAAAGCAAAAACGCAGAAACCCGAAATGAAGGAAGACCCCAGAATGAAATTGATTAAGTCAATAGTGTATATATGGCATTAAATGGAATTATTACATCTGGGGCGTTACGAACTCTCCTCCACTACGGAAAGATCTCATCCCGAGATCTAGGGCTGAAAGAACTCCGGATATTCAGAAAGGAGGTGATCCTCGCGTTCCCACGTAGCTTCTCGACCGGTATGGTGTGACCACTTCACTTTCAGGAACATGATTGATTTGTTGTGAGTCTTGCACTCGGTCTCTTCAAGGATAGCAACAGGGTGCTCATGATAAGACAAGTCGGCTTGAAGATCTATTTCTTCGAAGGCGACGGTGCGCTCGGGGATCTTGAAGCACTTGCGGAGTTGTGACACGTGGAACACGTCATGCACGTTGGAGAAGTTTGGAGGAAGCTCAAGTTGGTAGGCGAGGTCGCCTGTTTTCCCAACAATCTTGAAAGGGCCCACATATCTTAGAGCTAGCTTTCCCTTGATACGGAACCTCTGAGTGCCCTTCATAGGAGAAACACGGAGATACACATGATCACCAATGTCGAAAGCCAAGTCACGATGTGTGCCGTCATAGTAGCTCTTTTGGCGCGATTGCGCATCCTTGAGATTCTCACATATGATTTTGCACATTTCTTTGACCTCTGAGATCTAATCATTGCCAAGGTGTTGACGTTCACCAGTCTCGGACCAGTTGAGAGGGGTACGACACTTTCTGCCATAGAGAATTTCAAATGGTGCTTTGCCTGAACTTGCTTGGAAGCTGTTGTTGAAGGAGAACTCGGCAAATGAAAGACAATCTTCCCATTTCATACCGGAGGAGATTACACATGCCCTGAGCATATCTTCAAGAATTCGGTTCACCCTCTCGACTTGACCACTTGTCTGAGGATGGAAAGCTGTGCTAAAGCGAATCTTGGTACCCATAGCTGACTGGAAGGAATCCCAGAATTTGGATGTGAACAAGCTTCCACGATCTGAGGAGATTACTTGAGGGATACCATGCAAAGAGACAATTCTAGAGGTGTACAACTCTGCTAGTTGTGTTGCATTGATGGATTCCTTGACTGGAAGAAAATGAGCCACTTTTGTGAGCTTATCAGTGACCACAAAGATAGCGTCATTTCCTCACTTGGACTTGGTGAAGCCGGTGACGAAATCCATCTCAATGTGATCGAATTTCCACTCAGGAATAGGCAAAGGTTGGAGAAGTCCAGCTGGACGTTGATGTTCTGCTTTGACTCTACGGAAGACATCACACTCGTTCACGAATTGATCAATTTCTCTTTTCATACGAGTCCACCAATAGGATTGCTTGACGTCATGATACATCTTGGAGCTGCCTGGATGTATCGAGAGAAGGGAATTATGAGCCTCGTTCATTATGACCTTCGGTAGGTCACCTTTTGGAACCACAATCCGGTCCTCAAAGAATAAGGTGTCCTTGTCATCAATGCGGTAGCACTTGTACTTTAGAGTACCTTTGGCAATACCATGCTTCAGTTTTTCACCATAGCATCTAGAAGTTGAGCTTCACGGATTTGATCTTCCAAGATAGGAGCGACTTGAAGGTTGGCAAGAAATCCTTGCGGAACAATTTGAACGTTGAGTTTCCGGAATGCTTCACAAAGATCCGGTTGGAACAGTTTGAGGATGAGACTTTTGCAATAAGCCTTTCTGCTCAAGGCATCTGCAGTCACATTGCCCTTGCTAGGAGTGTACTCAATCCTTGCGGTTAGGCGAGGTCGGTGCCGAAGCGGAGGCGAGGCCGCGCAGGGAGGCGCACGATGCAGCGGTGGCGGCGGGCGCCCAACGGCGGCGGAGCGGGACGAGGCGAGGAGGCGGCGGTCACGCGCAGGCTAGGGGGGCCGATCCAGGCCCTGGCGGGCCCTAGCCAGCGGGGAAGTGGGGCGGTGCAGTCGCCTAGTGGCGGCCTGCCACATGGCGGTGGAGGAGGGAGGCAGACACGTCCCGCGCCCGGTGGACGTGTCCGCGGCGTGAGGAAGAGGAAGGCTAGGTTTTGCCCGAAATTTCGGGGGAGAGGGGTTATTTATAGGTAGAGGGAGCTAGGAGAGTCCAAATGAGGTGCGGTGTTCGCCCACACGATCCTAATCCAACGACCGAGAGCATGGAGGTGGTTAGAATGAGCTAGTGGGCTGTTGTGGAGGGTTCCTGGGCCAAAAGAGATAGGGATTCCGGCGGGTTACGTGGTTAACCATTGGAGTGTCAAACGAGGTAGGAGTAGTCGTCGGCAGTGGCATCTGGCTCCTGAGCTCCACTATCTGGTTGCATCATCCGAGAAGAAGGAGAAAAGGGGGGGAGGGAGCAAAGTAACCGTGAGTACTCATCCAAAGTACTCGCAAGCAAGGATCTACACTACATATGCAATGGTATCTATATAAAGGGGGTAATGTCTGTGTACTATACTGCAGAATGCCAGAATATGAGGGGGGAAGCTAGTCCTATCAAAGACTACACTTATGGCAGCCTCCATCTTGCAGTAGTAGAAGAGAGTAGCTGGAATAGTAACAAGTATCAATGCTTCTGGTGGCCTCCGTCTTGCAGTAGAAGAGAGTAGTCGGTAAGTTCCCCAAGTAACATCATATAGCATAATCCTACCCGACGATCCTCTCCTCGTCACCCTATGAGAGAGCGATCACCGGGTTGTATCTAGCACTTGAAAGGGTGCATTTTATTAAGTATCTAGTTCTAGTTGTCATGAGGACGGAATACAACTCCGGGTCGTCCTGTTAACGTAGACACAACTATTCGAATAGATTACTTCCCTGCAGAGGTGCACCACATAACCCGACACACTCGATCCCTCTGGCCAAACACACTTTCCTGGGTCATGCCGGGCCTCATAAGATCAACCTGTCACAGCCCTACCTAGGCCCAACGGAGAGGTCAGCGCGCAAGGGTCTTAGGTGCATTGCCCTTTATACTCTTGCACATTGCGAACGCGGCCGGCGAGCAAACATAGAAACCTCCATTTAAAAGGAAGTTGTGTTACGCGGTCCAACCCAGCACGCGCCGCTCAGTCGCTAACGTCTTGAAGGCTTAGGCTGATACCACGACACAGGTTACCCACATCTTGTCCCGCACGGCAGTTAGTGCGTATAAGGGCAACGACCCAACTCAAATCAATTATCCAAACTCGTTAAGCGTGTTATTATGAAATGACCGAGGACCACGACCAGGGACCAGACCACCTCTCTATTGGGTGTCTCAACCTGCCTTGTCACTCTGCCACAACGATCCACAAAGAGGGCCGTTGGAAAAAATGTCCTTTCAGCCCCCAATCCATGAATCACTCACGGGTACTCTATGAGCCGACCCGACTTTAGTAAAAACATGTATCATGTATAATATATATATATAGTATATTCCCTGATCACCTTCGGAAGTGATCACGACCTGATAGTATAGCATGGCAGACGGACAAGCATGTAGGGCCACTGATGGAATACTAGCATCCTATATTAACCATTTAGGATGGCAGGCAAAGGTATCAACAATTGTAGCGACAATGACAGGCTATGCAATAGATAGGGACTATCGAATCAACACTAGTAGCAAACCTACTGCAAGAATAAGAGAGAGGAGAGTGGGCGATATCAGGTTGATCAAAGGGGGTTGGCTTGCCTGGAAGCTCTGCGGCAAGTGGCTGGATGTTAGAGGCGTAGTTGTACCCAACAGCAACGTCGGTCTCAAAGTCTACCTGAGAGAAGGGGAAGAAACAATAAATATAAAGCACACAGATGCAACACAGATACATGATAAGACATTAAGCAGTGCTAGGTGTGCCCTAACGTGGTACTAGGAAATACTGGCGAAGGGGGGAAACATATGGGAAAGCATTGCCGGTGTTAGGCATTTTCAGACAGGCGAAACGGAGGGGAAATTTTGCATGTTTGCTATGCTAGGGACGTGTGGTAGAAGAAGGGACATCGTATTCATGTTCTTCATATTTTTCTGAGCAACTTTCAAGTACAATTTTTTTTCATCCGAGCTACAGTTTATTTTATATTAATTTTCAAAGTTGTAGCAATATTATGAAATCATTATTAATTCAAAATTAAATAGATAAATGCTAGGGGTACCCAGAAATGTACCCAGTTGACCAGTCAACATTTGACTGGTCAATAGGGGATGGGGCCCCCTTTCACTGACACATTTAACTAATTACAGATTAAACAACTAGTTAATTAAATTAATTAACATTTTAAATTAAATTAAATTATTATTATTATTGTAAAACCTTTTTCTAATATAAAAAGGGGCGTGGGGCCCACAGGAAGTGGCACAAGGCCTGCCCAGCGAGGCGGGTTAACGGGCGGAGCCCTGGGGGTGCGGGTAGGCGACGAGGGGCAAGCAGGCTGAGCAGGCGGCCACGATGGTGGGCTAGTAGGGCATGGTGTGAGTGGGCATCGGCCAGATAGCGATAGTGGCGAGGGATACGGGCGAGTGCGGGTGGCGCGTAGGCGGCAGCGGTGGCTGGCTAAGGCGAGTAGCAGGGGCGCACGCACGGGGTGAGGGCCGGCGGGAGGTAAGGCGAGCCAACGCGCGTGCGAGCACGGCCAGGGCACATGCGATAGCAGCAACGACGGTTGGCATTAGGAGTAGACAGTGGAGAGCAGCAGTGGCTTGAGGGGCAAACGGGGCTTCGCCGGTCTGAGCGGCAGTGGCTCGCAGTGAGCGAAGCGCGGTGCCGGCGAGGCCGGGCGGTGGCGGACGCGGCAGGTAGCAGCGGCCAGCGGCAGCAGGTAAGCAGCAGCTATGCGGAGTGGGGTAGCGAGCGCCGGCGCGAGTGGAGGGCCGAGCAAGGGCGGTCGCGGGAGCTTGGTATGCCCGAAGGCGCGGCCGCGAGCATGCAGGCATTGTTGGGGGCATGACGACGGGTCGATGAGCGCGTCGATAGGGGTGACGTCCGACGGCGACTAAGCGTGGTGTTCGTCAGCGGGAGTAAAGAAGAAGTGGGAGGGGACGCGCAGCTCATCGGGACTTGCAGGTGTGAAAAATGTGGCTTGGGGGAGGCTCGCTGGCGCCTGAACCGTCGCCGGAGTGCGTCGGATCCAAGGTAGAAGAAGACGAGGCGTGGCGGCAATGCAGTGATCCCCGATTCGGACTCGTGGTCGAGGACGATGTAGCGGAGGCGGGCAGAGCTCGTGGACTCAACGACGAGGCGAGAGGAGGCCGACGGCTACGCGAATGACAACGACACAGCCATGGCATCGCTCTGGCTCCGGTTCAGATCGAGAAATGGAGCGAGGGGAGAGGAGATGGGGAACTGGGGAACTAGGGTTGACCAGGCGTTGGGGGGGGGGGGCTATATAGGGCGCCAGAGCCGACTGGATGCACGCCGCATCACCATCCATGGCCATGGGCGGCCGACGGGCAGCGACCTAGCCTCTAATGAACGGAGGTTGGGGATGGCGGTGGTGGTGGGTTGGGCCTAGCACTGTAGGACTAAAGCCCAGCCCACCATTATCTTAGGCCCCTTTCTTTTATACCTTTCCTTTTTCTTTCCTTTTCTTTTTTTATTTTATTTTATTTCTTTATGTTTTCATTTCAGCTTCTATTTATTTTAGTTCTATGTAATACAAAAGTTGTACCTAAATTAGTGTTGTAATTCAAACCACCGCCACACAAAGTTTTGTAATTTAATAAATTTAGTTTGCAATTTTATTAATCTTAAAAGGTAGTAAAATAATGTCATGGCCACTGTTTTAATGATTTAGGGCACTTGAATATTTTATAAAATGTTGGTTTATGTTTGTTAATTCGTTAGTGAATATTTACAATCTTTTGAACAATTTTAATTCACTATTTTATGAATTATTAATGTGACTTGTTAATTAAATTTGAATTTGAACTCAATTTGAAACAAGTGAGGTTTGGTAAAATTTAATTATGATGACCTGGCATGATTAGCGGGGGTTTACTATAGTTGACTACCGGGGTATCACAAATCTCCTCCACTACAAGAAATCTCGTCCCGAGATTTAAGAGGTGGAGTAAGGGGGGAAGTTGTGGTTACTAAATTCTAACGGATCTTCTTGTTCTTGGTTGCTCTTCTCAAAGAAGTTAAACCCTTCCGTTGATGCCCTGATTTCCCTGCTTCAGGTCACTATGATGAAGTTGTCATCCTCTCTTCGGGAACTCCATCGTAATTACGAAAGAATAAAGGGTGTGTATTCCGGGAGAACAGACCTCTGCAAGGTTGACTATCTGGTCGATAACATCGGCGAAGGTGGCGGAATTTAACTCTCGAATTGAAACTCAAGAAAATATCAGGAGCAATGTAAGGAGGTATCATGAGAAGTTTCGAGCGGGCAGGCATCGTTCGATGCCTGAAACAGGGTGTGAAAGGGGTTCAAAGCAACATGAATAAGTATTGTGTCTGATACCAGAATAGATCAGTAAGAAGGTGGCCCCTGAATTACATACGAAGGCAAGCACGAGAATATCTTTGGCCACAGGGGTGTACAGGAGAGTCAAGTTTTGATCCCGTGGAACTACGGGTTATGGTCTCACCATGTGGGTTAAAAGTAGGAAGGGCACTGTCATCTTGCATGATCATGATAGCAAGGCATGCCAGAGAATAGATTGTCAGTTATGTTGGCAACAACGTTGGTACAAAGGGTGAGGGAGAAGAGAACCATTTTCGTGCTCGTTAGGATGAGGCGGACAAATAGGCAAAATTCTCGTCCATCGGTGGTTACCACAATGTCGTTAACAATAGCAACAGGGTTTTACTAACAGAGTTGTGCATCGAGGTGCTTACTTAACCACGAAATTATTACTACTTATATTATATAGATGACAAGAAAGGTTAAACAAACCAACAGAAAGGAAAATGTTATTACCAGTTTAAACAAACAAATGGAAAGGAAATTGTGATTACACACAAGTATATCCTTCGCAAAGACTAGTAGAGCATGACATACTTGACTGGATATCAAGTACATAACCATTTAGACAAAGGGGCAAAGAAACTCATGACGTTATCCATTCAATAGTGTTTGGATAATTGATCAAGAAATAATTAGCTTCGAGCTTCCATTGTTCTTGTTGACGTTTGGAGTACTAAAATCATGCTTCGAGGTAGCAATGATATGGTGTTAAAGTAAATATTGGGTATGAATATCACAAGAGTACACAAGGAGCAATTCCAAGAATAGCAAGAAATGCAAGGTATAACCACAACACGACCAAGTCTATGGAAGGAAGGTAAGAATGTTGTCGATGACAACACAAAGTATCGAGGGGCAAGGATGGTATTTCTCATCATGAATTCGCTTGATATCCTGTAAGAGCTCAAAATGTAGATAATGATCATGACACATTTGTCGAGAGGTTCCATGAAGATGTAATCGATCAACGACGGATATTGGAACCACGAACATGACACAAACTCGGAATCAAGCTTGTTTATCAAGGCAAAATGGTATGTTGAGGAAGATCGACGTAAGCTTAGCTCATCATCAAAAATTGTTCTTCGGAAAGAAGGACCATGTAGCATAGTTAGAAGTAGCACAATAGAGATGTAGCCGATCAGGCTAGAATGATATGATGGAGTAATAATCTTCCTAGCAACAAAGTACTAGGAGTATTGAACCAAAGTTCGGATTCGAGTCACTTGTCAGAGTTCTCGAGTGACGGAAAATGAAACTTGCAAAGTGACTAAAATGATGAGAATGATATTACAACAAGAATTCATAAGAGATAGTGCAATGGGACGATACCCTCGAGATAGCAGGGGGCAATACTCGAAGGTAGATCAAAATAGAAGTTGGACTGGTGAATTGATCTGTGGAAGGAAAGTGCTTCAACTTGTCCGAGAAATGGGATCAAAGAAGAACAATCATGGTCGGAACCACGATTGCAAAAGACCAGATCCTAGATATAAGATGAAATTATACTAACGGGAATAATTAGTTTAGGAGAAGCTTCCATGATAAGATATAGATCGTGTCCATGGGCATGAACACAGGGTTCAAGGTCGACTCCCACTTCTTCAATGCATAACCTTTCATTCACCTCTCGTTTTCGAAGTTGTAGTGTTGAAAAGTTATATGTCAAGGCACCAGTAGGGCATAACACGCATAACTTCGGGTTCACACAGATTAGGGCAGACATAGGTTCAACCCATCAGGGCATCTTAGGAACATATACCACAAACTTTTAGGAGTAATTAACGCAAGCTCGAAAGTAGAGCATGGTTGTCAAAGCAGAGGATACAATATACCAAAGGCACTATGTATCAGGGAAAGATCTCACAAAATTTTGAATATGAATGATACCATCAGATAACAACCAAGCAATGGGTCTGGCAGTCCACAACAGAGCTGACATGAGTACCGGTACTCAATCAGAGGAAGAAAGAATACAAAGGCATTGGATAATGAAAACATCTGAATACTTTGATGTTTTAAAATCAAGGAAATTATGAATTCTAGATCGTTGTATCGGAATCAGATGCTCTGATAACCTATGAGTAAGTTGAATGGACTTAGAGGCACAATCAATCAACGTTTGATTGGCGAAAAACTAGCACATATCCAGAATGACGTCTAAGCCAGAAAGATAATTCCTAAGGATCACGTAATTATTGTGAGCATTCATGCACGTATTCAATCGAGGGACTCAAGATGTTAATGACAAAGGACGTCGAAGAATACTGCTAGACATATGGAATCAACCATAATGCAAGCATGCAAGAATTTCAAGAGCAATAAGCTGCAGAGGATTTTCGGAAGATCGAATAGTATTTCAAAGAATTTTGTCAAACACATGAACAACTGGGGATGAACGAATCCTCGGTATTTGTGAGGAATTATTTGTACATGTATTCATGCGGCAACGGAGCTGCAAGGTAGTGGTACAAATGATTCTTATAAGGTCGGAGAATATTTCGATGTATCTTGTAATAACAAGAGCAACTGTGGATGAAGGTATGAATGACAAATGTAGGTAGTTATCCATAAGGATTTATCGATGGTATGGACTGCAATGGTGAAGGGCGCAAGGGTATCGGGAAGACATCGAAGAGTAGCTTTGGAAGCTTTTGGTGCACCAAGCGATCATCTAGAATAAGGGGCTCTCCGGGAAGAAGTAGTTACGAGAACCTAGAGTTAGAGTTAGTAAAACCATTTAACTCAAATAGAAAAGAGATCAGAGTCCCACAGTATGGACGATGAATAAAGGATCCTAATACTACCCAATGTCGACATGGGCCCGCAAGCCACACATCCATGTTAGTAAAAGTTTTCAATGACCAGACTCAACTTCGGCCAAGGAGTTGGAAAGGGGGATTCCTACAGGCAGTCGGCTCTGATACCAACTTGTGACACCCCCAATCCTTGAATCACTCGCGGGTACTCCACGAGCCGACCCGACTTTAGTCACAACATGTATCATGTATAATATATAGTATATTCCCATGATCACCTCCTGAAGTGATCACGGACCGATAGTATAGCATGGCAGACAGACAATCATGTAGGGCCACTGATGGAATACTAGCATCCTATACTAAGCATTTAGGATAGCAGATAAAGGTATCAATAGTTGTAGCAACAATGATAGGTATGCAACAGAATACGGGCTATTGAATTGAAAACAGTAGCAAACCTAATGCAAGAATAATAGAAAGGAGAGTGGGGGATATCTGGTTGAGCAAAGGGGGTTGGCTTGCCTGAAAGCTCTGCGGCAAGTGGCTGGACGTCAGAGGCATAGTCGTACCCGGGATAAGCATCAGTCTCGGAGTCTACCAGAGAGAAGAGGGGGAGAAACAATAAATATAAAGCACACAGATGCAAAGATATTAAGTGGTGCTAGGTGTGCCCTAATATGGTATTAGGCAATACTGGAGAAGGGGGAAAACATCTGGGAAAGCATTCCCGGTGTTAGGCATTTTCGAACAGGCGAAACGGAGGGGGAATGTTGCATGTTTGCTATGCTAGGGACGCGTGGTAGAAGAATGAACAACGTATTCCGGTTCGTCATAATTTTCTGAACAAACTTTCATGCATAAAGCTTTTTCATCCGAGCTACGATTTATTTTATATTAATTTTCAAAGTTTTAGCAATATTCTGAAATCATTATTAATTCGAAATTAAATAGATAAATGCTAGGGGTACCTAGAAATGTACCCAACAGTATGTATAAGAGGCTGACAGTGGGCCAGGGGTTCCTAGTTGACCAGTCAACATTTGGTTGGTCAATAGGGGGTGGGCCCCATGTCATTGACACATTTAACTAATTACAGATTAAACAACTAGTTAATTAATATTTTAATTAATTTATTATTATTATTCTAAAATCTTTCTAAATATAAAAAGGGGCGTGGGGCCCGCTGGCAGTGGCACAAGGCCTGCCCAGCGAGGCGGGTTAACGGGCAGAGCCCCGGGGGTGCGGGCGGAGCTCGCCTAGGCGATGGGGGGGGGGGGCAAGCAGGCCGCGCGAGCTGCGGGACGCTGGTGGCAACGGCATTGGGCCAGTAGGGCGTGGTGCGGCAGAGGCCCAGCGGCCCCGGGCGGCGCCCAGAGAGCAGCAGAGACGGGGGATTCGGGCGAGCGCATGCGGCGTGTAGGCGGCAGCGGCGGCTGGCCTAGGCGAGCAGGAGGGGCGCTCGCACGGGGCGAGGGTCAGCGGGAGGTAAGGCGAGCCAGCACGCGGGCTAGCGCGGCCCGGGCACACGCAGTAGCAGCGAAGGCGACATCCATCAGCAGCAGGCAATGGAGACCAACGGCGGCTCGAAGGGTGATATGTCACCAATGTATCTATAATTTTTTATTGTTCCATGCTATTATATATTCTGTTTTGGATGTTTAATGGGCTTTATTATACACTTTTATATTATTTTTAGGACTAACCTACTAACCCAAGGCCCAGTGCAAATTGTTGTTTTTTGCCTATTTTAGTGTTTCGCAGAAAAAGAATATCAATCGGAGTCCAAACGGAATGAAACCTTCGGGAGAGTTATTTTTGGAACAATATCAACGCGAAAGACTTAGAGTACATGTCGGGAAGCAAAAGAGGTGGCCACGAGGGCAGGCGGCGCCCCTAGGGGGGTAGGCATGCCCCCCACCCTCGTGGGCCACCTGTTGACCCCCCGACGTGCCTCTTTAGCCTATATATACTCTCATACCCAGAAAACATCGAGGCAACACACGAAACCCTAATTCCACCACCGCAACCTTCTGTTCCCATTAGATCCCATCTTGGGGCCTGTTCCGGAGCTCCGACGGAGGGGGCATCAATCACGGAGGACTTCGACATCAACACCATAGCCTCTCCAATGAGTTGTGAGTAGTTTACCACAGACCTTCGGGTCCATAGTTATTAGCTAGATGGCTTCTTCTCTCTCTTTGGATCTCAATACAAAGTTCTCCTCGATCTACGAGGAGATCTATTCGATGTAATCTTTTTGCGGTGTGTTTGTCGAGATCCGATGAATTGTGGGTTTAAGATCAAGATTATCTTTGAACAATATTGGATTCTTTTTTGAAATATTTTATGTATGATTATAATATCCTTGCAAGTCTCTTCGAACTATTGGTTTGGTTTGGCCTACTAGATCTATAGTTCTTTCAATGGGAGAAGTGCTTGGCTTTGGGTTCAATCTTGCGGTGTTTAATCTTGCGGTGTCCTTACCAAGTGACATCAGGGGCAGCAAGGCACGTATAGTCAATGTTTGGGATATCGCTTATCGTTATCATCTCGGTCGACTGGGGATTAGAGATTAATCGATTTTATCGGTCGACTATTAATCGGCAAGTTTTTTTCAAATAGGATAGCACTGCACAGATTTATTCATTTACTGATTTACATAACAAGCAACAATAGGCAGAACAACAGTATATAACTACATATATGAGTGCACAAATAAACTGAGATAGTAGATATGTTGCAGTACATATATAAATATATTAGTCTCTGTTCAGAAATAAACTTAGATAGTATCATAGTGGATACTGGATAGGCAACACAATACTACAATAGTACTAGTTCAAAATAGGTTGTAGTACATAAAGTAATAAATAGGTTCAGAATACACAAATAAGCTTAGTTCTACACTTCAACTTCAACTTCTTAGTCTTACTAGTTACTACTTTGCTAGCAAACAGCCAAACACCAACCAACCAAAATAAGGTAGTTCTTACTTCTTAGCTAACTCTCTGATTCTCTCACAAGTCACAAGTCACAACCAAAATAAGGTCGTAGGCTACTAGCAAGCAAACACACAGTACTAGGAGTCTAGGAATGAGATTGTTAAAATGCCTAGGGTTCAAGGCTGCATCAGCTCTTCCTCATCATTTTCTTCTGTCACCCCAACCATGTCATCATCAGACTCAAACTCAATCTCATCTTCATTGATAGGCACAGTGTCATCTTCACCATCGAAAACAAAGTCTTCCACTTCATGGAGTTCTCTCACCCTTTGACTTCTACGAGGCTCTGTTGTATTGTCAACTCCCGTAGCTTCCATCTCTTCATCATCGTAAGCATCTTCACATATCCAATCTTGGGCTGTGGAATCATCTTCACCAAGCAGAACATCACAAGATGAGGAGTATTTCTTTCTCTTGTCTAGAAATCTTCCATTGAATTGAATATAAACTAGATCGTCCCTACGACGCACATCTAATTTATTCCTCCTCTGTGCATCAACCTACAGACTGCATAGTGATGGTTAGTGATTCACATCCTCTCATAAATGAAAAAGGATCATATTTGAATATTTGCAAGTTGAGACTTACTTGTTAAAAAACGCTCCAATTTCTTTCACACCCAGATGAACTTGTGGTTAAGTTGAGTATCCTCAAAGCCATGTGCATTAATGTAGGAGTTTGTAGTCCATAAGTTGCCCACCACTCCCCTTCATTCATAGGAAATAGAAAGTACTATGCATCAGCCCTAAAATATTAGAAATACAATATGGCAAAGTTATCTTTGAGAACAAGCTTACCAGCATTGTAATTGCCATTGGTAATTGCTTTTGTGGCAGCCATCTTCCCAAACATTCCTTCTTTATTTTTGAACTTGGGCAAGTCTATGTTAAGGGCATTATTTTGTGCGTCATCATCATCATGATAAAATTGTTCAATAACATCGATCAACCTGGACATGACTTCTAAATCGGGGAAGATGCTTGTGGTAGTATAACTATAATAGGGATTCAAGGCATATGCTGCCATGTGCAACTTGGTATCTAGCCTCCCATCCATCTTGCTCTCCATGGTTGTTGTGATCACCTTGTAGTCCTTCTCTGAACCTTCAACCACAAGCATTATTGCGTTCTTTGTCTCTATTATTTGTCCATACATAGAGGTCATGGACTGCCCATCACTATCAGCCAACCAAAGTAACTTCACCAATGGCTCAAAAACCTTGCATCAAACATACACAAGCACTAGCATAAGTGTAAAACTCAATTAAACAAGAGCACAAGACACAATTTGTAGTTCATCTAACAATACCTTGATGCAAAGAGACACATTTTTCCAGAATGCCCTACTCATTATTGTGGCATGAGCCACCTTTCCTTTCTTTGTTCTGGTGTGCTTGCATTCTTCCCAAGTGTCACTACAGCACATCTCAGTTAGTTGCTTCCTCTTAGCAGCGAGACTTTGCAATGTAAGAAATGCCGAAGCAAATCTGGTCACTCCCGGCCTAACAATGTCCCTCTTCTTTGTATAAGATCTCATCAATGCCAATGTGGCATGATGTGCATAAAGGAAAATTGTCATCTCCTTGGCTTTGGTAATTGCAGGACCAAAATGCTTCAACTTGCCAATTGCTTCAACCATCAAGTTAATTGTATGAGTTGCACATGAGGTCCAAAATATCTTGGGCCTTTTAATTTTCAGCATCCCCTTAGCTCCCATGTTGTTTGATGCATTATCCGTGACTACTTGAACAACATTATCAGCCCCTACAAAACACCATTGCAAAACACAATAATGAAATCACAACATTCCGCATATGACCACATGATGTGATAGAGGCAAAGCAGTCCCGTCTTTCGATGAGATGGTGGCTATCATTTTGGAGGAAGTCGACTTTGACGATCCGACTACGAACGTGCGAGGACGTCACGCCTTAGCAATCGCTAAACCAACTCCGAGAGGTTATTGACCACGCCGGAGCACGATCAACCTGACCACGAAGGTCTGTTTCCTACAGGCAAACGAAGAACAAGCAAGAAACTGAGATTGCAATCTAGATATTGAGAATTCAAGAGTAAAGCTTTATTGATCAAGTGGGGTTCTGTGACGTCTTGGTCTGGTCGTTGAACACAAACGAAGTACGCGAAGTTGCAGCTATGGCGAACTTTAATCTAAACAAAACCCAAAGTCTAAACGACGCCCTAAGGGCTGTATATATGGGGGAAAGAGGGGGGAATTTCGTGGCCCTTGGTGGAGGGATCCGAAACCAACCCTAACTTGTTTCCCCACACATACGGACTCTAAAAACAGCCTATACTCAAGTATTTCGAAATTACATGGGCCTGGCCCAATAATAAGGTGACGCAGCACCTATAATAGCCTCTGGACAAAATTTATGAAGTGGCATGTTGTATATTTTGTCCAAGGCTTCTCGCACTCATTATGGTGGCTTCAAAGTCCTGAAATCATCAATTGAAACTCCATTCTTGTTCCCCTTGCGCATGCCATCATCTCCATGCTTGATCTTGCTCCAATGTTCATCCTTCTTGTCCAAGCTAGGCCCTTCATTTGTAAGCAAGACAAATGTATCCAATTTAGGCAGCATCATATTCTCATGAACATTAGATTCATTACCAACAAATGAAAGTACCTGGTAATTTAATTGGCGTGCGCGAGCTCTAGTAATTGGTCCTGTATATGTGTCAGTTGGAGCTGTGGGTGTAACGTTGTTAGTGATGTCCTCATCATCCTCCCCTTCTTGAATTGAAGTCGTCCTCGACGGAAGCTCATCTTCCTCACCCAAGTAAGGCTTCAAATCTGCAATGTTAAATGTGGGACTAACCCCAAAATCTGCAGGCAGCTCATGTTTATATGCATTATCATTTATTTTCTCTAACACCTTGAAAGGACCATCAGCACGTGGCATTAGCTTTGACTTGCGTAAATTAGGAAACCTATCCTTACACAAATGTAACCAAACAAGATCTCCAGGTGCAAAGACAACACATTTTCTACCCTTATCTCCAACAAGTTTATATTTAGCATTCATGCGCTCAATATTTTCCTTAGTTAACTCATGCATTTTTAAGATCAATTCAGCACGTTGTTTAGCATCAAAATTAACCTTCTCCGAAGATGGAAGAGGCAACAAATCAATAGGTGCACGAGGTAGGAAATCATAGACAATTTCAAAAGGGCACATCTTAGTAGTAGAATGCAACGAAAGATTATAAGCAAATTCAATATGAGGCAAGCATTCTTCCCACATTTTCTTATTCTTCTTCAAAACAGCCCTAAGCATAGTAGACAAAGTTCTGTTGACTACTTCAGTTTGTCCATCAGTTTGGGGGTGACAAGTAGTACTAAAAAGCAGTTTAGTCCCCAACTTAGCCCATAAACATCTCCAAAAGTGGCTAAGAAATTTAGTATCCCGATCTGAAACAATAGTATTTGGCACACCATGCAAGCGAATAATTTCATGAAAGAACAAATCAGCAACATTAGCAGCATCATCACTTTTATGACATGGTATAAAGTGTGCCATCTTCGAGAACCTATCCACGACAACAAATATGCTATCCCTCCCCTTCTTTGTTCGAGGTAAACCCAAAACAAAGTCCATAGATATATCTTCCCAAGGAACACTAGGGATAGGCAAAGGCATATATAAACCATGAGGATTGAGTCGTGACTTAGCTTTTTGACATGTAGTGCAGCGACCAACAAAATGCTCAACATCTCGTCGCATCTTTGGCCAAAATAAATGTGTAGAAAGTACGCCCTCCGTCTTCTTCACGCCAAAGTGTCCCATTAATCCTCCTCCATGCGCCTCCTGCAACAACAAAAGACGAACAGAGCTAGGTGGAATGCATAGCTTGTTAGCACGAAACACAAATCCATCATTAACGACGAACATGTTCCATGTTCTCCCTTGTTTACAATTCTGCAATACATCTTTAAATTCAACATCATGCACATATTGATCTTTGATGGTCTCCAAACCAAATATTTTAAAGTCAAGTTGTGAAAGCACAGTATAACGACGAGACAATGCATCAGCAATAACATTTTCTTTTCCCTTCTTGTGTTTAATAACATAAAGGAAAGTCTCTATGAATTCAACCCATTTAGCATGTCTACGGTGTAGTTTTGCTTGACTTTTAATGTGCTTCAAAGATTCATGATCAGAATGTGTAACAAATTCTTTGGGCCATAAATAATGTTGCCATGTTTCCAAAGTCCGAACAAGAGCATATAATTCCTTATCATAAGTAGAATAATTCAGACTAGGCCCACTCAATTTTTCAGAAAAGTATGCAACAGGTTTACCATCTTGTAATAACACACCTCCTAACCCAATTCCACTAGCATCACATTCAAGCTCAAAAGTCTTACTAAAATCAGAAAGTTGGAGTAAACGAGCATGTGTCAACTTATCTTTCAATGTCGTGAATGCTTCTTCCTGTGCAGTACCCCAAACAAAAGGCACATCCTTCTTTGTAAGCTCATTGAGAGGTGCAGCAATGGTGCTGAAATCTCTCACAAAACGCCGATAGAATCCAGTGAGGCCAAGGAAACTCCTCACATGTGTGACCATTTTGGGCTGCGGCCAACTCTCAATAGCTTCAATCTTGGCTTTATCAACCTCAATTCCCTGTGGAGTAACAACATAGCCAAGAAAAGAGACTCGGTCGGTGCAAAAGGTGCACTTTCCAAGGTTACCAAACAAACATGCATCACGTAGAGCAATAAAAACAGCACGTAAATGTTCCAAATGTTCCTCCAAAGATCTGCTAAAAATCAATATATCATCAAAGTATACTACCACAAATCGTCCAATGAAAGCACGTAAAACTTCATTCATTAATCTCATGAAAGTACTAGGTGCATTAGTTAACCCAAAAGGCATGACTAACCACTCATATAATCCAAACTTAGTTTTAAATGCTGTTTTCCATTCATCTCCCAATTTCATACGAATTTAATGGTATCCACTACGCAAATCAACTTTGGAGAAAATTGTAGAGCCACTCAATTCATCAAGCATATCATCTAGCCTAGGAATAGGATGACGATAACGAATAGTAATATTATTAATGCCTCTACAATCAACACACATACGCAATGTACCATCCTTTTTCGACACTAGAATAATAGGAACATCACAAGGACTAAGGGATTCGCATATATAACCTTTGTCGAGTAGCTCCTGTACTTGACGCATAATCTCCTTCGTCTCTTCTGGATTGGTACGGTATGGTGCGCGGTTGGGTAGCGATGCACCGGGAATTAAGTCAATCTGATGCTCAATCCCTCGAATAGGTGGTAATCCCGGTGGCATGTCTTGTGGAAAGACGTCGGCGAACTCCTGCAAAATGTTAGTGACAGCAGGAGGCAAAGAGGAAGGCACACCCTCGAATGAAAATAAAGCCTCTTTGCACACAAAACCATAGCAAACAGATTTGCTAAAATCTAGCTCATCAATATCAGATTTGGTGGCAAATAAACATGCAGTTTTCAATTTAATTTCAGAAGCAACAGTAGATGGTTTATTATTAGGCTTCATTTGTTGCTCAAATTCTTTTGCCACAATCTGATTTTCACTCTTATTTTTCTCCTGTTTTGCTTTATTAGCTCTATTAATATCATCTTTCAAAATGGAATCAGGAGTCATATGAAGCAAAGTAATATTTTTATCCTTATGAACAAGAGTATACTGATTGTTTCTACCATGGTGTACAGAAATTTTATCAAATTGCCATGGTCTACCAAGTAATAAGGAACATGCTTGCATAGGTACCACATCAAAATCAATATAATCAGCATATGTAGAGATACTAAAATGCACACGAACAGTACGTGTTACCTTAACCTTGCCGCTGTTGTTGAACCATTGGATGTAGTAAGGATGTGGATGTGGTCTTGTGGTGAGAGATAGCTTCTCCACCATCTCCATGCTAGCCAAGTTGTTGCAACTCCCTCCATCTATGATCACGCGAACAGAACGTTCCTTCACAACTCCCTTTGTATGGAACAAATTATGCCTCTGATTTTTCTTAGCTTGTGTAACCTGCACACTCAAAACACGTTGAGCAACTAAACATTCATACCTGTCAGCATCTTCAGGAGCCATGTATTGTGTCTCATGATCAGAATCGTCTCCACCGTGTTCTTCATGTGTAATAAGAGCCAAAGTCTCCTCATCATAGTCACTAGCAGATTCATATCCACCATCCTCAGTAGCAATCATCAAACGCTGAGATTTGCATTCTCTCGCAAAATGTCCTCTTCCCTTACAACGATGACAAATAATATCACTGGTGTGCCCTGTTGATGCCATGGAAGAAGAAGAACTCTGTGCAGGGCCAATAGGTGTGCTCTTGGCAGATAATGGTGATTGTGCCTGCTTCCTTGTATCACGGCTGGAGGTAACAGCTGATGGAGGTGTCGGTGCAGTATAATGTGTGGAAGTAGAGGATGCACGCGGTGTCCATGATGAAGGTCGACCTGCAGAAAAGTTAGTCCGCGCCAATGCCTGTCGATCCTGCACTTCACATTCAGCTTTACAAGCAAGATGGAATAAACGAGTGATATTATTATAATCCTTATACTCTAGAATGGTCTGAATCTCTCTATTTAATCCACCCATAAAACGTGCAAGCATAGCTTCATTCTCCTCAACAATACCACATCTAATCAGGCCAGTTTGTAATTGCTGATAATATTCTTGATGAGGACATCACTAACAAGGTTACACCCACAGCTCCAACTGACACATATACAGGACCAATTACTAGAGCTCGCGCACGCCAATTAAATTACCAGGTACTTTCGTTTCTTGGTAATGAATCTAATGTTCATGAGAATATGATGCTGCCTAAATTGGATACATTTGTCTTGCTTACAAATGAAGGGCCTAGCTTGGACAAGAAGGATGAACATTGGAGCAAGATCAAGCATGGAGATGATGGCATGCGCAAGGGGAACAAGAATGGCGTTTCAATTGATGATTTCAGAACTTTGAAGCCACCATAATGAGTGCGAGAAGCCTTGGACGAAATATACAAGATGCCACTTCATAAATTTCGTCCAGAGGCTATTATAGGTGCTGCGTCACCTTATTATTGGTCCAGGCCCATGTAATTTCGAAATACTTGAGTATAGGCTGTTTTTAGAGTCCGTATGTGTGGGGAAACAAGAGTTAGGGTTGGTTTCGGACCCCTCCACCAAGGGCCACGAAATTCCCCCCTCTTTCCCTCATATATACAGCCCTTAGGGTGTCGTTTAGACTTTGGGTTTTGTTTAGATTAAAAGTTCGCCATAGCTGCAACTTCGCGTACTTCGTTTGTGTTCAACGACCAGACCAAGGCGTCACAGAACCCCACCTTGATCAATAAAGCTTTCCTCTTATATTCGCAATATCCAGATTGCAATCTTAGTTTCTTGCTTGTTCTTCGTTTGCCTGCAGGAAACAGACCTTCGTGGTCAGGTTGATCGTGCTCCGGTGTGGTCAACAACCTCTCGGAGTTGGTTTAGCGATTGCTAAGGCGCGACGTCCTCGCACGTTCGTAGTCGGATCGTCAAAGTCGACTTCCTCCAAAACGATAGCCACCATCTCATCGAAAGACGGGACACCTTTGCCTCTATCAATTCTTCTACAGATTTTTTTCCTTGTCTTAAACGCTGCAGTTTTTGAAGTAATTCATGTTGATAATATGGTGGAACCCAACGAGTACGCATAGCAGTTTTCAAAGCAGCCCAAGTAGCTGGAATAGGATATAATCTACAATGTTCAGACCACCAAACACATGCAAAACTAGTGAAAGCACAAACAACAGCAGGAACACGTCTCTCCTCGGGATATTGTAAACATGTAAAACGTTGTTCAGTTTCTAACTCCCAAGTAAGATATATATCAGGAACATATCTACCCTCAAATGGTGGAATATTCAATTTCAGTTTAGGAAGATGGTCATGTACCTCAGGTGGTGGTGCAGCCCTACCATTGCGATGATATGCATGAGGACGACCTGGTGGTGGTGGTGGTTGTTGCACGTAGTTCTGATTTTGGTCAACCTCATCCTCGTAATGGTCCTCCACCTCTGCAGTAGCAGCAAGAGCTACAGAAACATCAACAGCAGCACTAGAAGCTTGACCAGGCTCAAGGGGAACGCGCTGTGCTCGTCCCACTTGATTTGGAAGGCGTTGTTGTTGTTGTTGTTGTTGTTGTTGTTGTTGTTGTTGTTGTTGTTGTTGTTGTTGTTGTTGTAGAGGTGGGACAGCAGCAGCAGCCGGTGGTGGTGGAAAACGCGAAAGCAATTCAGCAAACTTGTTATCCAGCTTTGTTTCAAATGTCTTCTCCATGCCATCTATCTTCTCCATGGCCTCGTCCAATGTGTTTAGCACATCTTGCACCTGTACACTCATCATTTGCTGAAACTTATCATGAAGCTCCTTGTTCGTCAAGTTCTCCCAATCAGTCTCGTCGACTTGTGATCCTGGCATGGTTAGCAGCAATAGAAACACACAAGAATATGATCCTACAGACTACTAACAAGTGGTGGTGGTGCCGGGTGTCACAAATCCGTCAAGCAAATCTCAAATTCTTACCAGTTCTTACCCAGCAGCACGCTGTGATCGGCAACCGATGTAGTCAAAACTCTCAAAGCTTGGATAGAGCGATTACCAGGGAGAGTCAGACGCACGATGTAGATGTATGTGGAGCTGGGAAGGCTTATAATATGGTAGCAAAAAGGGTCAGCAATAATCAATTCAGAGATGCAAAGGTGAATAAATGCTCAACGACGGTACTGTGCTGGTCCTAGGCTAGACCGTACTAGAGACGCGAGCCTAGAACACTAACAAAATCACGGCGCTACACGTAATCAAGGGGAAAGCACACTCTGAAAAAAAAAATCGCCTCTTTTTTTTGCGCTGTTTTTTTTTCCGAAAATCACTATAATGGCGAGTGTCTCAAAACACTTCCCAAGTCAAAATAAGATGATAGGCACCAAATTTTTTTGACGATTTTTTTTCGGAAACAGGGCAGCGACGACGAAAAAGTGCGGTAAAAAAACAGTATGATGACACGTGTCTCAAAAGACTCAGAAAAGCACAAAAACAGGATAGGGAAAAATATTTTCACCTGTCGAAATTTTGGCCTAAAAACTGCCCGGGGGTCGCCAGACATTTTTTTTCGAGACCTACTCAGGCAAGGAAACACGAAACCGAAACTAGATGGATCTCGAAAGCCAATCTAGAACGAAAAGAACTCGGATTGGTGGTGGATATGTGGTGGTAGAATATGGCAGCGGTGGTGGTATTTGGCAGCGGTGGTGGTATATGGATACGGATTGGTGGTGGTATATGGATACAGATCGGTGGTGGTATGCGGCAGTGGCGATGAAGATGTTGCGGCGGCGGTGTGACAACTTATGACCAGAACTCGAAACTCTAAAAGACTAGACGCTAAGACCAGCAACTTGACACGATGATGCAACCACAAATTCAACTAAGCAAACACGGAAAAGATTATGCAATGGCTCAGACTGGTTCGGATATGATGAACTAACCCTAATTTTTTTTGGCTTTTTCGTGGACTCTAGGTATGAAGAACAGTCTCGATCTAATCTACGAAAAACTGTAAAATCTCACCGAGCAACCTGGAAATCTGATACCACTTGATAGAGACAAAGGAGTCTCATCTTTCGATGAGATGGTGGCTATCGTTTTGGAGGAAGTCGACTTTGACGATCCGACTACGAACGTGCGAGGACGTCACGCCTTAGCAATCGCTAAACCAACTCCGAGAGGTTATTGACCACACCGGAGCACGATCAACCTGACCACGAAGGTCTGTTTCCTGCAGGCAAACGAAGAACAAGCAAGAAACTGGATTGCAATCTGGATATTGCGAATTCAAAAGGAAAGCTTTATTGATCAAGTGGAGTTCTGTGACGTCTAGGTCTGGTCGTTGAACACAAACGAAGTACGCGAAGTTGCAGCTATGGCGAACTTTAATCTAAACAAAGCCCAAAGTCTAAACGACGCCCTAAGGGCTGTATATATGGGGGAAAGAGGGGGGAATTTCATGGCCCTTGGTGGAGGGGTCCGAAACCAACCCTAACTCTTGTTTCCCCACACATACGGACTCTAAAAGCAGCCTATACTCAAGTATTTCGAAATTACATGGGCCTGGCCCAATAATAAGGTGACGCGGCACCTATAATAGCCTCTGGACGAAATTTATAAAGTGGCATCTTGTATATTTCGGCCAAGGCTTCTCGCAATCATTATGGTGGCTTCAAAGTCCTGAAATCATCAATTGAAACTCCATTCTTGTTCCCCTTGCGCATGCCATCATCTCCATGCTTGATCTTGCTCCAATGTTCATCCTTCTTGTCCAAGCTAGGCCCTTCATTTGTAAGTAAGACAAATGTATCCAATTTAGGCAGCATCATATTCTCATGAACATTAGATTCATTACCAAGAAACGAAAGTACCTGGTAATTTAATTGGCGTGCGCGAGCTCTAGTAATTGGTCATGTATATGTGTCAGTTGGAGCTGTGGGTGTAACCTTGTTAGTGATGTCCTCATCATGATGAAAAGCAATGAATGTGAGCAAATAAAAAAGTTGATATTAGTACCAATTTTCTCAATGCACTCATCTACATAATCGAAGATGTATTGACTTGTATGTGCATCAGCCGACGCCTCTTTTGATCCAAGAAAGATTGTTCCTAACTTGCAATGCACACACAAGTTCATGATGCTCCTCCTTTTCTTGTTTGTCCAAGCATCGGTCATGATAGAGCACCCCGTATCTGCCCTCTCAGCATCATGTGGCTTCAACAAATCCTTAGTCCTTTCAACCTCCTGCAACAACATCTTCTCTCGAATCATATATTGCGAAGGTTGCCTCCAATTTGGACCATAACGACCAAGAGCCTCACAAAATTGTTTGAAGTCATCATCATTGATAGCATTGAAGGGTACATTTTTCTTGTACAGCCATCTGGCCAAATATTGCACTACTCTATAGCTTCTCTCCTTATCAACACTATCATTTATATTCCGCTGAAACTTTTTCATGTTCAATGGGATCGATGGGTCGATTGGAGCAAGATATTGATCCATAGGCCCCTTCTTCGGGTCACCGTTGCTAACTTCATTAAGCTCTGCTTGATCTTCCTCATTGGCCTCTGTGGTCACCAAGGCTCTTACTTCATTTTCTTCCTGTAGCTTTTGCTTCTTCTTCTTCTTTGGCGCCTCATATGCATCCTTACACCGAGCTTGTTGTTCTAGTGTGGCTTGCATACAACTTGTCACTGACCCTTTGATCTAAGCAATGTGTTGCTTCATCCTAGTAACCCCTCCCGACATCACTTTTCCACAAAGCTTGCACTTGACTCTTTGTAGATCATCTGGATCGATCAGCATAGCAAACTCCCATGCCATGTCATCTGAGTTTCTCGTAAGTCTAGAACTTGTAACCTCAGAAGCACCGGAAGCAGACATCTAAAAAAAGGGCAATAACATGTATGAGAATCATACTAATAAAAGGGAAACTTATTCTGTACATGATTGATGATTCTTATTATGTACCACCTCTGTACATAAAAGAAAAGGGCAACAACATCCTTTAAAAAAATGGCAACAACATAGAAGGGCAACTTATTTTGTACATGATTCTATTAAACTCAAAACTGACTGAATTTCATCACTACTAACTGAATGACTGAAGGGTAACAACAACTTATAGTCAGTAGCTGCAGACCTGTGGTTAAACTCCAAAAATGACTGAAAAATGAAAAATACAAAAGTCACAACTCACAAGTACTTGTTTTCTGAATTAGTACATGGCTGAATGCCCAATGGTGTGATGGTCAGACTGATTTAACATATGAATCTAGTTTCTTTAATACATGGCAGAGATACATGGCAATGAAAATTTACTTTGCTTGCTCCTTCAATCCTTCCTCCTTCAACAGAAGTTTACTATTGTATCAGGCTATTAGCCAAGAAAATATAAGAGGACGTCACACATCAGCGAGGAAAAGAAACAATACCAGGATCAGGATGTTGTCTTGCTGCTGGAGAACGAATATCGTCTAGCTGCTGCCATTCGTCGGAGTAGGAGGCAGAGAATGTAGCCTCTCTACTGCTGCTGGGGGAGGGTGGCGGCGGCGAGCAACACCAGCGCCCCGAATGGAGACTGGCGCAGCTCCGGTGCTGCAACGGGAAGACTGGCGCAGCTCCGGTGCTGGTAGAGGAAGAGGGGCACGACGCTGGTGCTGCTGTGTCAAGGTATGGCAACGGGGAGCTGCTGGTTGAGGTCCCGTGGTGGTCAGAGATTTGAGCTACAGAGGAGTCCCGATGGCGATCCAGAGGACTTGTAGTGGCAACGGGAGCTACTGGTTGAGGTCCCGTGGAAAGGGAGAGGGAGATCCACTCGGTGCCTAGCTCAGGTGGTGCTAGCTACGGCCGCCGGAGGCGAGCGGTGTGGCGGCGCGTGGTGGATCTTGCATCGCCGCGCGCTGAGTGGCTTAAACCCTAACTGAGCAGGGGGGGATCCCAGATGTGTTGTGCGGTGGCTGTGCGGGAAGGCCATCGAACGGGCCTTAGGGGAGCCAAATTTCAGCCTTTTGGGTTTTCTGACGTTAGGGGCCCAACACCGTTAATCGGGAATCTAACGATTTATCGCTTGTCAGAGCGATAAATCGGTCTGAATGATAAATGTCAAAGATAAGGCCTTATCTTAGCGGTCACCACACGATAAGCGATAAATCGGCCGATAAATCATTGAATCAGCCGATTTCTTAAACAGTGCATATAGTATTGTTGCCATCGAGGATATAAAGATGGGGTTTATATCATATTGCTTGAGTTTATCCCTCTACATCATGTCATCTTGCTTAAGGCGTTACTCTATACTTATGAACTCAATACTCTAGATGCATGCTGGATAGCGGTCGATGTGTGGAGTAATAGTAGTAGATGCAGAATCGTTTCGGTCTACTTGTCACGGACGTGATGCCTATATATAGTGATCATGCCTAGATATTCTCATAACTATGCGCTTTCCTATCAATTGCTCGACAGTAATTTGTTCACCCACCATAGAATTCTGCTATCATGAGAGAAGCCACTAGTGAAACCTATGGCCCCCGGGTCTATTCTCATCATATTGTCTTCCATCAACTATTTATTGTACTTTGCTTTATTTACTTTCAATCTCTATACCAAAAATACCAAAAATATTATCTTATCATATCTATCAGATCTCACTCTCGTAAGTGACCGAGAAGGGATTGACAACCCCTTTTATCGCGTTGGCTGCGAGGTTCTTATTGGTTTGTGCAGGTCCGAGGGACTCGCGCATGGTCTCCTACTGGATTGATACCTTGGTTCTCAAAAACCGAGGGAAATACTTATGCTACTGTGCTGCATCACCCTTTCCTCTTCGAGGGAATACAACGCAAGCTCAAGAAGTAGCAAAGGGCAAACGGGGCGTCACCTGTCGCAACGGCAATGGCTCACAGCGAGCGAAGTGTGGGGCTGACAAGGCCGGACGAAGGCGGATGCGGTAGGCAGCAGCGGCTAGCGGTAGCAGGCAAGCAGCGGCTATGCGGAGCAGGGCAGCGGGCCCTGATGTGAGTGGAGGGCCGAGCAGGGGTGGCAATGGGAGTAGGGTATGCCCGAAGGCATGGTCGTGGGCGTGTGCAGGCAAAGCTGGGGGCACGACGATGGATCGGTGAGCGCGTCAACAGGGGTGACGTTCGATGGTGACTATGGGCGGTGTTCGGCAACGGGAGGGGAGGAGAAGAGGGAGGGGACGCACGACTCACTAGGAGCCTGTAGGTGTGGAAAATGCGGCTTGGGGAGGCTCGGTGGCGTCGGAACCATTGCAGGAGTGCGTCAGACCCGAGGAAGAAGAAGACGAGGCATGGCGGCGATGCAGTAATCCCCGTCTCAGACTCATGGTCAAGGACGACGTAGCGGAGGCGGGCGGAGCTCATGGACTCGACGGCGAGGCAAGAGGAGGCCGGCGGCTACACGAATGACGGCGGCGCAGCCATGGCAGCGCTCGGGCTCCGGTTCAGATCGAGAAAGGGAGCGAGAGGACAGGAGATGGGAAACTAGGGTTGACCAAGCGATGGAGGGCTATATAGGGCGCTGATATGTCTCCAACGTATCTAAATTTTTTCATTGCTCCATGTTATTATATTATCTGTTTTGGATGTTTTATATGCATTATTATGCTATTTTATATTACTTTTGGGACTAGCCTATTAACCAAGAGCCCGGTGCCAGTTTCTGTTTTTTTCCCTATTTTTGAGTTTCGTAGAAAAGGAATATCAAACGGAATCCAAACGGAATGAAACTTTATGATGATTTTTCTTGAACCAGAAGACACCCTGGAGACTTGAGAAACAAGTCAGAAGAGCCATGAGGCGGCCACAAGGGGGGACGGCGCGCCCAGGGGATAGGGCGCGCACCCCACCCTTGTGGGCCCCCATGACTCCACTGACCTATTTCTTACGCCTATATATTCACATATATTCCAAAAACCCTACAGGAGGCATCGAAACCACTTTTCCACTGTCGTAACTTTCCGTATCCGAGAGATCCCATCGGGGGGCCTTTTCCGGTACTCTGCCAGAGGGGGATTCGACCACAGAGGGAATCTACATCAACCCTATTGCCCTTCCGATGATGTGTGAGTAGTTTACCATAGACCTACGGGTCCATAGCTAGTAGCTAGATGGCTTCTTCTCTCTCTTTGATTCTCAATACCATGTTCTCCTCGATGTTCTTGTAGATCTATCAGACCTAATCCTCTTTTGCGGTGTGTTTCCCAAGATCCGATGAATTGTGGATTTATGATCAGCTTTTCTATGAATATTATTTGAATCTTCTCTGAATTCTAATATGCATGATTTGATATCTTAGTAATTCTCTTCGAACTATCGGTTTGGTTTGGCCAACTAGATTGGTTTTTCTTTCAATGGGAGAAGTGCTTTGCTTTGAGTTCAATCTTGCGGTGCTTTCACCCAGTGATAGAAGGGGACGAGACACATATTGTATTGTTTCCGTCGAGGGTAACAAGATGGGGTTTTCATCATATTGCTTGAGTTAATTCCGCTACATCATATCATCTTACTTAATGCGTTACTCTGATCTTTATGAACTTAATACTCTAGATGCAGGCAAGAGTCGGTCGATGTGTGGAGTAATAGTAGTAGATGCAGGCAAGAGTCGGTCGATGTGTGGAGTAATAGTAGTAGATGCAGGCAGGAGTCGGTCTACTTGATACGGACATGATGCCTATATTCATGATCATTGCATTAGATATCGTCATAATTATGTGCTCTTCTATCAATTGCTTGGCGGTAATTTGTTCACCCACCGTAATATTTTCTATCTTGAGAGAAGCCTCTAGTGAAACCTATGGCCCCCGGGTCTATTTTCCATCATATAAGTTTATGATCTACAATATTAGTTTCCTATTTACTCTCTTTGTAATCTTTTACTTTCCAATCTATAAACCAAAAATACCAAAAATATTTACTTTATCGTTTATCTATCTCTATCAGATCTCACTTTTGCAAATAACTGTGAAGGGATTAACAACCCCTTTATCGCGTTGGGTGCAAGTTGTTTATTGTTTGTGCATGTATTTGGTGACTTACGCATTGTCTCCTACTGGATTGATACCTTGGTTCTCAAACTGAGGGAAATACTTACTCTCCTTTGTTGCATCACCCTTTACTCTTCAAGGGAAAAAACGACGCAAGCTCAAGAGGTAGCAGGAAGAATTTCTGACGCCGTTCCCGTGGAGATCTACGCCAAGTCAAGAGTCAAGATTTGTCTTCTGTCAACTCGCCAATCTCTGGTGCCGCTGAGATCTACGTCAAATCAGGACATACCAAGTACCCTTCATAAAACTCTCATCTCTTGCATTTACATTATTTGCCATTCGCCTCATGTTTTGCTCTCCCCCACTTCTAAAACGATTTTTGAAAAGATTTGCCTTTTCGCTTTGCCCTTTTTATTTGCTCTTTTTCTGTTTGTCTTTTTGCTTGCTTGTGTTGCCATGTGCCTTCTATTTGCTTGCATCTTCGCTTGCTAAAAATCTATCTATGGATCCTCATCCACTTGCTAATATTTGTAAAGGATCCAATTATGAATAACCAATTGCTAGTGAATTGATGCACTATATTATATTTATGAGGTTTTGCTTGAAATGTGAATCTGAAAATTGTGATGAAGTGTTGAAAGAAGAAATTTATGAAGTGAATCACGATAGCTCTTGAATGAAAAACATGATTGCAATGATGTTACTATAAATTCTATTAATGTCAATTGTGTTAATGGTATGCAAAACCCTAAGCTTGGGGATGCTTATTTTGGTATGCTCACTACTTGTTGCAATGATCATGATTGGGGTGACGCTTTTTACGATCTTGAAAATTATTGATGCCCCATGATGAATATGAGATTGATAATAATGTTTCCAATAACATTAAAAGTGGGTTTGGAAGATAGTCAACTTTAGATCCCACATATTTGGATAATGTTCAATCTTATGATTTTTTTTGATGAAAGTGGGTTTGGAAGGGTCGTGACTTTAGTGAATGATAATCCCACTATTTTGGAAGAGTGTCAACTTTGCATGCATATGGATCATGTAGAGAATATGTTATGTGATAGCTATATTGTTGAGTTTTAATATGATCCTACATGAAATTATTATGAGAGAGGAAAATATGGTTGTAGAAATCTTCATGTTACTAAATTACCTCTCTTCATGTTGAGATTGACCTTGTTATCTTTTTCTTCCTTGCATATGCTAGATATTGCTTCTCCTGATTTGTTTTACTATAAAAATGCCTATGCATAGCAAGCATGTTAGACTTATATGTGTTTGTCACATGTTCTATGATGCTTTCTTTGTGCTTCAATTCTTGTCTTTCATGTGAGCATCATTAAAATTATCACTGCCTAGCTAAAAGGCTTTAAAGAATTGCGCTTGTTGGGAGGCAACCCAGTTTTATTTTTCCTTTTTTCTTTTTGGTTCTGTTTTTCAATTTTCACACATTATTACTCTGTAGTAATTGTGTTTTGGTGTTTTAATTACCGTTTGAGCCAAGTAAGACCTTTGGGATGGCTTACGGTGATCGTTGATTTGATTTTGCTGAAAAACAGAAACTTTTGCGCCCATCGCAGAAAATTTAATAATTCGATGGAAAATGAAAACCTTCTGAAATTTTTACACAAAATTGATATACAAATTCCCCACGTCGTCCTAAATTTTTAGAATTTTTAGAGTTACAGAAGTATGCGAAGTTTTCAGCTACAGACTGTTCTATTTTTGACTGATAATGTTTTCTATGTGTTATTTGCTTATTTTGATGAATCTATGGCTAGTATCGGGGGGAGGTATGAACCATGGAAAAGTTGGAATACAGTAGATATTACACCAATATAAAATAAGAAGGAGATCACAACAGTACCTTGAGTGGTTATTTGCTTTGTTTTACTAACGGAGCTCACGAGTTTTCTGTTGAGTTTTCTGTTGTGAAGTTTTCATGTTTTGGGTAAGGATTTGATGGACTATGGAATAAGGAGTGCCAAGAGCCTAATCTTGGGGATTCCCAAGGTACCCCAAGGTAATATTCGAGGATAACCAAGAGCCTAATCTTGGGGTTGCCCCGAGAAGGCATCCCCACTTTCGTCTTCGTCTATCGGTAACTTTACTTGAGGCTATATTTTTATTCACCACATGATATGTATTTTTCTTAGATCGTATTGTATCATATGAGTCTTTTCTTTTTAGTTTGCCACAATCAAACTTTCTATACACATGTTTTGAGAGGGACACACTTGAATCGTGATTTATTAGAATACTCTATGTGCTTCACTTATATCTTTTGAGCTAGGCAATTTTTCTCTAGTGCTTCACTTATATCTTTTTAGAGCATGACAGTGGTTTTATTTTATAGAAATTTTTGAAGTCTCTTGATTCACTTATATTATTTTGAGATTCTTTAAAAATAGCATGGTAATTTGCTTGGGTTATGAATTTAGTCCTAATATGATAGGCATCCAAAGGAGATATAATAAAAACTTTCATATAAAGAGCATTGAATACTATGAAAAGTTGATTCCTTATAATTGTTTGAGATATCGAGATGGTAATATTAGAGTCATGATAGTGGTAGTCTGTGAGGTTAAAGAAATAACTGTGTTAAGGTCTGCGATTCTCGTAGCGTACACGTATGGTCTATGTAAACAAATTGGCGCGCATTGTATCTTGATTGTTTATCTTTGCATGAAGGTCGGGGCGCGTGATGGTTAACTCCTACCAACCTCCCCCCTAGGAGCATGCGTTGTAGTGTTTTGCTTTGAGGTCTATGTAGATTTTTCGCAATAAGTATGTGAGTTCTTTATGACTAATGTTGAGTCCATGGATAATACACACTCTCACCCTTCCACCATGCTAGCCACTCTAGTGCCACACCACTCTCGCCGGTGCATCAAACCACCTTCCACCCTTCCTCAAAATAGCCACCATACCTACCTATTATGGCATTTCCATAACCATTCCGAGATATATTTCCATGTAACTCCACCATTCCGTTTGTTATGACACACATCATCATTGTCATATTGCTTTGCATGATCATGTAGTTGACATAGTATTTGTGGCAAAGCGACCATTCATATTTTTCATACATGTCACTCTAGATCATTGCACATCCCGGTACACTGCTAGAGGCATTCATATAGAGTCATACTTTGTTCAAGTATTTAGTTGTAATATCGAGTTGTAAGTAAATAAAAGTGTGATGATCATCATTATTAGAACATTGTCCCATGTGAGATTATAAATAAAAGAGGCCAGAGAAGCCCAAATAAATAAAAGAGGCCAAAGAAGCCCACAAAGAAAAGGCCAAAGAGCCCAAAATAAAAAAAGAAAAGAAAAAAAGAAGAAAAATGAGAGAAAATGAGAGAAGGGACAATGTTACTATATTTTTCCACACTTGTGCTTCAGAATAGTACCATGTTCTTCATGATAGAGAGTCTACTATGCTGTCACTTTCATATGCTAGTGGGAATTTTTCATTATAGAACATGGCTTGTATACTCCAACAATGGGCTTCCTCAAATGGCCAAGGTCTTCATGAGCAAGCAAGTTGATGCACACCCACTAGTTAGTTTTTGAGCTTTCGTACACTTATAGCTCTAGTGCATCCATTAGATGGCAATCCCTAGTCACTCACATTAATATCGATTGATGGACATCTCCATAGTCTATTGATTTGCCTAGTTAATGTGAGAGTTTCTCCCTCCTTTTGCCTATGACCATCTTCTATTCAACCCATAGTCCTATGTCCATGGCTCGCGCTCATATATTGCGTGAAAAGTTGAAAAAGGCTTGAAAAAGTAGAGTATGAAAAAATTGCTTGGCTTGCATCGGGATGGTCACGAGGGGTATCTTGTGTTAAGAAAAGAGAGCATAAATACTATATGATTTTGTAGGGATAACGTTCTTTAGCCATGTTAATTTTTGAAGCTTCATGGATTGCTTTTGGTATGCTCGAAGTATTACTGTTTTGATATTGATAATCTTTTATTTTAAGTCTTATGGATCTTAACATACATGCCACAAAAAAGAAGAATTAGACTGATAAATATGATAGGTAGCATTCCACATCAAAAATTCTGTTTTTATCAGTTACCTACTCGAGGATAAGCAGGAATTAAGCTTGGGGATGCTTGATACGTCTCCAATGTATCCATAATTTTTTATTGTTCCATGCTATTATATTATCTGTTTTGGATGTTTTATATGCATTATTATGCTATTTTATATTATTTTTGGGACTAACCTATTAACCTAGAGCCCAGTGCCAGTTTACGTTTTTTCCTTGTTTTTGAGTTTCGCAGAAAAGGTATATCAAACGGAGTCCAAATGGAATGAAACTTTACAATGATTTTTCTTGGACCAGAAGACACCTCGGAGACTTGAGAAACAAGTCAGAAGAGCCACGAGGTGGCCACAATGGGGAGGGCGCGCCCAGTGGGGTAGGGCGCGCCCAAGAGGCATAAAACCACTTTTCCACCGCCGTAACTTTCTGTATCCGCGAGATCCCATCTGGAGGCTTTTTCCGGTACTCTGGAAGAGGGAGATTAGACCACGGAGGGAATCTACATCAACCCTATTACCCTTTCGATGAGAGTGAGTAGTTTACCACAGACCTACGGGTCCATAGCTAGTAGCTAGATGGCTTCTTCTCTCTCTTTGATACTCAATACCATGTTCTCCTCGATGTTCGGAGATCTATCAGAAGTAATCTTCTTTTGCGGTGTGTTTGCCAAGATCCAATGAATTGTTGGTTTATGATCATCTTTTCTATGAATATTATTTGAATCTTCTCTGAATTCTTATATGCCTGATTTGATATCTTAGTAATTCTCTTCGAACTATCGGTTTGGTTTAGCCAACTAGATTGGTTATTCTTGAACTAGGAGAAGTGCTTTTCTTTGGGTTCAATCTTGCGGTGCTTTCACCCAGTGACAGAAGGGGATGAGACTTGAGTTAATTCCGCTACATCATGTCATCTTACTTAATGCGTTACTCTGTTATTTATAAACTTAATACTCAAGATGCACGCAGGAGTCGATCGATGTGTGGAGTAATAGTAGTAGATGCAGGCAGGAGTCGGTCTACTTGATAGGGACGTGATGCCAATATTCATGATCATTGCCTTAAATATCGTCATAATTATGCGCTCTTCTATCAATTGCTTGCCCATAATTTGTTCACGCACCGTAATATTTTCTACTTTAGAGAAGCCTCTAGTGAAACCTATGGGCCTCGGGTCTATTTTCCATCATATAAATTTCCGATATACAATATTAGTGATAGAGGAAAAGGTGTCCCATCTTTCTATGAGATGGTGGCTATCGTTTTGGAGGAAGTCGACTTTGACGATCCGACTACGAACGTGCGAGGACGTCGCGCCTTAGCAATCGCTAAACCAACTTCGAGAGGTTATTGACCACGTCGGAGCACGATCAACCTGACCACGAAGGTCTGTTTCATGTAGGCACACGAAGAACAAGCAAGAAACATAGATTGCAATCTGGATATTGCAAATATAAGAGGAAAGCTTTATTGATCAAGGTGGGGTTCTGTGACGTCTTTGTCTGGTTGTTGAACACAAACGAAGTACGCGAAGTTGCAGCTATGGCGAAATTTAATCTAAACAAAACCTAGAGTCTAAACGACGCCCTAAGGGCTGTATATATGGAGGAAGAGGGGAGAATTTCGTGGCCCTTGGAGGAGGGGTCCGAAATCAACCCTAACTCATGTTTCCCCACACATACGGATTCTAAAAACAGCGTATATTCAAGTATTTTGAAATTACATGGGCCTGGCCCAATAATAAGGTGACGCATCACCTATAATAGCCTATGGACGAAATTTATGAAGTGGCATCTTATATATTTCGTCCAAGCCTTCACGCACTCATTATGGTGGCTTCAAAGTCCCGAAATCATCACTTGTAACTCCGTTATTTTTCCCCTTGCGCATGCCATCATCTCCATGCTTGATCTTACTCCAATGTTCATCCTTCATGTCCAAGCTAGGCCCTTCATTTGTAAGCAAGACAAATGTATCCAATTTAGGCAGCATCATATTCTCATGAACATTAGAATTATTACCAAGAAATGAAAGTACCTTGTAATTTAATTGGCGTGCGCGAGCTCTAGTAATTGTTCCGGTATACGTATCAGTTGGGGCTGTGGGTGTAACTTTGCTAGTGATGTCTTCATCATCCTCCCCTTCTTGAATTGAAGTCGTCCTCGACGGAAGCTCATCTTCCTCACCCAAGTAAGGCTTCAAATATGCAATTATAAATGTGGGACTAACCCTAAAATTTTCAGGCAGCTCAAGTTTATATTCATAATCATTTATTTTCTCTAACACCTTAAAAGGACCATCAGCACATGGCATTAGCTTTGACTTGAGCAAATTAGGAAACCTATCCTTACGCAAATGTAACCAAACAAGATCTCCAGGTGCAAAGACAACACGTTTTCTACCCTTATCTCCAACAAGTATATATTTAGCATTCATGCGGTCATTATTTTCCTTAGTTAACTCATGCATTTTTAAGATCAATTCAGCATGTTGTTTAGCATCAAAATAAACGTTCTTCGAAGATGGAAGAGGCAACAAATCAATAGGTGCACGAGGTAGGGAACCAATGACATTTTCAAAAGGGCACATCTTAGTAGTAGAATGCAACGAACGATTATAAGCAAAATCAATATGAGGCAAGCATTCTTCCCACATTTTCTTGTTATTCTTCAAAACTGCCTTAAGCATAGTAGACAAAGTTCTATTGACTACTTCAGTTTGTCCATCAGTTTGGGGGTGACAAGTAGTACTTAAAAGCAGTTTAGTCCCCAACTTAGTCCATAAACATCTCCAAAAGTGGCTAAAAATTACTATCATGATTTGAAACAATAGTATTTGGCACACCATGCAAGTGAATAATTTCATGAAAGAACAAATCAGCAAAATTAGCAGCATCATCGCTTTTATGACATGGTATAAACTGTGCCATTTTTAAGAACCTATCCATGACAATAAATATGCTATCCCTCCCCTTCTTTCTTCGAGGTAAACCCAAAACAAAGTCCATAGATATATCTTCCCAAGGAACACTAGGGACAGGCAAAGGCATATATAAACCATGAGGATTGACTCGTGACTTAGCTTTTTGACATGTAGTGCAGAGAGCAACAAAACGCTCAACATCCCGTCTCATCTTTGGCCAAAAGTAATGTGTAGCAAGTACGTCCTCTGTCTTCTTCACGCCAAAGTGTCCCATTAATCCTCCTCCATGCGCCTCCTGCAACAACAAAAGACGAAGAGAGCTAGCTGGAATGCATAGCTTGTTAGGACGAAACACAAATCCATCATTAACGACGAACTTGTTCCATGTTCTCCCTTCTTTACAATTCTTTAATACATCTATAAAATCAACATCATGCACATATTGATCTTTGATGGTCTCCAAACCAAATATTTTAAAGTCAAGTTGTGAAAGTGTAACATCCCAAATTGTCAATTTGGAATGTTATACATAGATCATACTGCATTCATATTTCTTTACATTTTTGGGTGTGGCAACCCTTGAAAATTCTAAGCAACTCAAGGACCTACGGAAAGAGTTGGGAATTCTACCGTTTTCGTATTTGAGTTTACTCGAATATCGGTACGAGGATCGCGTTGGTTTTAATTATTTTTCTCTCCTAAAAATATTTCTAAATAAAATATATGAGAGGAGATAATATGACTTCTCCAAAACAACAGAAATATTGGAGGAAAAATGTTAAAATCACTTTTGGTATTTATTCGGATTTATTTGCGATTTTATTTGCATAGGGAAAATGCGCGTTTTTCAAAATTGCATGTAGGTCCGAAAAAAATATTCACTTTGTCCTAAATATTATTAGAGGACAGTGAAAATTTATTTCGGAATTTTTGGAGTCCGTTTAGTATTTCTTTCGTTAGTTTTTGTACGTCACGACTCGTTTAGAAAAAAGTGCGAACCGACCTTGGGCCGTAACCGGCTAGGACTCCCCTAGCCGGGGGCCTTTAAAAGGCGCAGCCGCCGGCCTGCGAAGCCCCAGCCCGCCCGCACGAAACCCTAGCCTTGCGCCAGTCGCCGCCGCCAGCCGCCGCCGCCGCCGCCGCATGCCGCCGTCACCGCGCCGCCTGCTGCCGCCGCCGCCTCGCGCCGCCCGCTGCCGCCGCCGCCCCGCCGCCCGCCGCCGCCGTGCCGCCCGCCGCCCGCCGCCACCGGACCACCGCACCGTCGCCGCCGGAGTTCGTCGTTTTCGAGGTAGCCGCCGATTTTCCGTAAAAACTGTTCGGTTTTCTTTTGAAAACCCGAGATTCGTTTTTTTATATAGATCGGTTCGGTTTTTTTCTTTTCGGTTTAGTTATTTAGCGGACGTTCGTCTGTACATTCATTTTAACGAACGCTGTTCGCCCGTTAGGCGCGGACAACGAACGTTCGTTCGTTAGCCTGTTCGTCCGTTTTCTTTTTCGGGGTATTTATCCGCGATTATTTCGATCGCAATTTGTGCCCTGATCTTGTTTTTCGTTTTTCTTCTCGCTCGAGAGTCAGAATCAGGTGATTCAAAATCCCAGATCTTCGTCTCGACGCCCTCTTTCCGTTTAACCAACTTGAACAAAGTTTTGATACTGTAAAATTTGACCCTAGATTAATCTAGTAGACGGATCTCGTTTCTTTCGCAGTATGAGTTTTGTTGCTTCGTTCGATTTGATTCTTTTTGCAAACCAGAGTTCTTAAGTTGGACTTTCTGGTTAGATCTTCTTGTTTGGAGTTTTGTTTGTGCATCATTTCTTGATTGCTTATGTATGCTATTGTTTGCTTGCGATAGAGTACCCGGACTGTGAAGCATGCTACTACGAGTCTCTAGGTTTTGCGAATCGTTAGCAAGGCAAGTAATACTTTGATCATACCCCTTTTATTACCCAGTTTTTATGCATTAGATCAAACCCTCACACATTGCATGAGTAGGATCTCTTAACTTGTGGGTCTGGGAAGTAGATTGAGGTAGAACCTATTACCTGCATTATTTTCAAACCCTTGGGAGTTACTTCTACGCTATGCTTAGGTTGCCATGCTATGCTCGTAGACGTGGTTTGGGTTTGAGTGAAATCCATGACAGATGTGAGTTGTTAATTAATGGTTCAACTTAAGGTGGCTACTTGAATACACATCTGGGTGGATTGGTTGCAGGGCACGTGGAGAATCCAGTGTTGTCCTAGGAAATCCTGGGGTTCCGTGTGATTGTCCTATGGAATGCCACCCAGGCTCAAAGGGATCATAAAACTATTCATGCTAGAAACTTCTGTGTGCAGCCACAATGCCATTATGGGCTCTGGCATAGTATGAGTAAGCTGTGTGAGCTCTTTCAGTGGTGTACTAGCAGATGTAGGGGAAAGTAGGTGTACCGGTCCAACCGGGGTAAAGAGTAAATGCTTCTGAAAGACTGTGTCTCGGTCATCCGTTTCTCAAACACCATGCAGTGCGAGAAATCCAACGGAGGAGATCGAGTCTTGTGTGAAAATTGCACAAACCTCTGCAGAGTGTACAAACTGGTCATGATTAGCCGTGTCCCTGGTTATGGACAATCTTGAGTATCTGGTACTTGAATTATTGGTTGATCTCAACACTCTAAAGTTAATTTGTTGGGTTAATGATTACTTTAATTGGGATTGAGTTGGAGGTACCTTCTCAATGATGTTTCAACTACCATGATAGTTAAAATAAAATCTATTCCTTTGTTGTATGGAAAAATTGGCTTTATGCAAAAACTTTAACCTTAGAGCCTCCACCAGCCAAATATTCATATAGTGTAGCCTTTATTCTGTTACTTGCATCCTCTGTGCTATCTTGCCAGCATATTCCATGTGCTGACCCGTTTCGGGCTGCAACATGTTATGTTGCAGACTAATCAGACGAGAAGTAAGATGTTCTAGGTCATTTGTCATGCACTCAGCTATGCCGTTGGAGTTGATGGACTCACTTATCTTCCAAGCCTTCCGCCGTTATTTTGTTAGATGGCCTTAAGCCATAGACTTTTGTAATAAGTTCTCTTTGGAGGCATTCGATGTAATAAGTGTGTGATTGCCACTCTGTTATAAATCCTTCAAGTACCGTGTCTGTCAGCATTACCGATCTAGGGATGACACTGAATCATAGAGACTTCGGTCCATTCGGATCGTGGTCGTTACAAGATGGTATCAGAGCACATGCTGACTGTAGGACACGACCACTAAGATAAACCGTAGGTCACTTTTCTCTACTAATTTCTGACTCCTCTCCATTTTCTACTTCTTTAGGATGGTGGACCCAAGGAACAAGTTCACTCAACCAGATGAAGACACACCTTTTGGACGACACTTGAAGGAAGTCACTAGGTACCTGAACATAGGAATACCAAGCTTTACCGGGACCTACACCGCCACTTTACTAGAAGAGGAGCGATGGAGCATTCAAGTTCAAATTCCCGAGAGAACCTTTGCACCATCCACTAAGCCAATAGAGTTTTCTTTTGATGCACCAACCTGGAGCCTAGGCAAGAGTATGGCAGCCCACATCACTATGGGAAGAATTGGAGAAGTCTACAAGCAGGAGCTGATGGACACCATCTACCAAATTTGTGGACGCCGAGATGAGCGTTGGGACATGATCAGTACCAGGAAGGACAGGTCCATTGCAACGTTCATCCAGGAGTTAAACCAGCACATTCGTCGATAGGAGCACCAGATGTGCGCAGGGATGATAGATTTGAAGAAGGCATTAACCAGGAACTTGGAGCTAGAAGAAGAACTCAAGTCTACTCGTGACGGATACGAGGAGGAGATGTTGATACTTGTGGAGTAGAATGATGATTTGATAAGGAAGCTAGGAGTATTCATGGGAGATCCAGCACCTGGAGGAGAAGAAGAGGAAGAAGAACCCAAGGAGATTCGTTCTGAAGACTACATCATCATCAACGACACGGATTCAGACCCCGATGATAGTGATGACGAATACTATGAAGATGAAGCTGGAGCAGACATCATGGAATATTCCGCCGATCAAAATTTCTAGATGACCACCTTATGACTAGTAGTTTTCCCCACAAATTAGTATTTAGAGCACTTTCATAACGTTAGTTAGATCTTTGTAAGACCTTGCTTGAAAATTGATTGGTGTGATATGTTTGTGTTTGTCTCATGTGCATATGGGTAGTGATTTTCCCTTAGACCTCAGTTTCTATTCTAATCTCTTCCCTCTACACCCATCAGATGCCTCCAAGACGTGAGCCTGGATTTGAGTTTCCCCCTGAGCTCACTCAGTTGATCCAGCAGCAGAACACCTTGATGCAACTTCTTGTCTAGAACACTCAGAACAACCAGAACAACAATAACAACCCTCCACCACCACCACCCATGGACAACCTGACACGTTTCTTAAGGTTACAACCACCTGTGTTTGCTAGCAGCATTGAACCAATAGTTGCTGATGACTGGCTGCGCAAGATTGGAAGGGATTTGACCACCACCAATTGCTCGGATGCTGAGAAGGTGCGATTTGCCGCACATCAGTTGTCTGGACCAGCCGCAGCATGGTGGGAGAATTACACAGCCACTTTCCCTATAGCCAATGTCACTTGGGAGCAGTTTCAGCAAGCTTTTCGCAATGCCCATGTCTCAACTAGAGCTATGAGCATGAAGAAGCGGGAGTTTCGCAATTTGCACCAAGGAAATCGTACTGTGGCTCAGTACATAGATGAGTTTAGTACCCTATCTCATTATGCCCCAGATGATGTGGCCACAGATGCCGCTAAGGAGGAGAGATTTATGGAAGGGCTAAATGATGAGATGAGCGTACAGTTGATGGTGGCAACCTTCAACAACTACCAGGAGTTGGTGGATAAGGCTATTATGATTGAAGGGAAGCAGCAGCAGATTGAGAGCTGCAAGAGGAAGTATGGACAAGGGAGGAACAATTCTGGAGCCTAGCAGAAGCCCCGATTCACCCCGATTTCGGGAGGATACACCCATAACCATGGAAGCCACACCCACACTGTAGGAAGTTCTCACAACCACAATGGCTCCAAGAATGGGAATGGGAATGGAGCAAACAATACTCAGAACCGGTCTACTCCATTCACACCCGCCAAGAGGGATTTGAGCCACGTCACGTGTTTCAAGTGCGGGAAGAATGGACATATGCCACGGAGTGCCCTGAAGCTAAGAATGGGAACGGCAATGGAAGCGCCGGGAAGAAGCCCAATCCATTCAATAAAGGACAAGTGAACCACATGACCGTGGAGGAGGTTGAAGAGCAACCAGATGCTGTTGTCGGTAAGTTTTTGGTTAAGTCATTTACCGCAATAGTTCTTTTCGATACTGGTGCATCGCATTCATACATTTCAAGGGGATTCGTAAATAGACATAAGTTGGCCACCCAAGTCCTTAAGACCCCCATGTTAGTAAGTTCTCCAGGAGCGGAGTATATGGCACATCAAGGATGTTTTCAGACGCCATTGGTCATAGGACTCCATGTTTTCCCCTCAGACCTGATAGTTTTGGAATCACAAGGATTGGATGTGATACTAGGTATGGATTGGCTATCGATGTATGGTGGGAACATCGATTGTTCCAGTAAGTCTATTTTGCTTACCACCCCGGAGGGAAAAAGGATCAAGTATGTATCTAGGCATTCGCCTATAAGGACACAAGTACATTCTCTCACGGGAGTTGTTCAGGAGGAAGTGCCTGTAGTAAAGGATTATCCGGATGTTTTTTCCAGAGGAGCTACCTAGCATGCCACCGGATAGGGATATTGAGTTTTTGATTGAGCTGTTGCCTGGCACCGGACATATATCGAAGAGACCATACCGGATGCCAGTGAATGATCTGGAGGAGATCAAAAAGCAGATTAAGGAGTTACTGGAGAAAGGGTTTATTCGCCGGAGTTCATCACCGTGGGGAACCCCAGTGCTTTTGGTCGAGAAGAAGGATGGATCTTTAAGAATGGTCGTTGATTATCGAGCCCTGAATGAAGTGACGATTAAGAACAAGTACCCGCTGCCGATGATCAATGATCCGTTCGACCAACTCCAAGGAGCGAAAGTATTTTCCAAGATCGATTTAAGATCGGGATACCACCAGTTGAAGATCCGAGAGAAGGATATACCTAAGACAACCTTCACCACAAGGTATGGGCTATATGAGTATACGGTTATGTCATTTGGATTGACTAACACCCCTGCCTATTTCATGAGTATGATGAATAAGGTGTTCATGGAGTTCTTCGATAAGTTTGTCGTGGTATTCATTGATGATATTTTGGTGTACTCGAAGAACGAAGAGGAACACGCGGAGCATTTGCGTTTGGTACTGGAGAAGCTCAGAGAGCATCAGTTGTATGCCAAGTTTAGTAAATGTGAGTTTTGGTTGAAGGAAGTTGGATTTTTAGGGCATGTTATATCAGGAGAAGGTATAGCAGTGGACCCCGTCAAAGTGCAGGCAGTCACTGAATGGTTGGCACCCACTTCAGTTGGAGAGGTCCGCAGTTTTCTTGGACTCGCGGGATAGTACCGGAGATTCATAGAAAATTTCTCCAAGATTGCAAAGCCAATGACGACATTGTTGAAGAAGGAGACAAAATTCCATTGGGCCGAAGAGTGCGAAGAAAGTTTCCAGGAGTTGAAGAAAGGGTTGACGACAGCCCCAGTGCTGATTTTGCCAGATATACGGAAGGATTTCCAAGTGTACTGCGATGCTTCACACTTAGGACTTGAAGGAGTACTCATGCAGGATGGAAGAGTTGTTTCCTATGCATCTCGTCAACTGCGACCGCACGAGTTGAATTATGCGACGCACGATCTGGAGTTAGTAGCTGTAGTGCACGCACTCAAAACTTGGAGACATTTCCTTATTGGAAATCATTGTGATGTGTACACGGATCACAAGAGTTTGAAGTATATTTTCACTCAGAAGGAGCTGAACCTTAGGCAAAGGAGATGGTTGGAGCTTATAAAGGATTACGATATAAAGCTGCACTATCACCAAGGAAAGGCTAATGTCGTTGCAGAAGCTTTGAGCTGGAAGAGTTATGTGAATACCCTAGTAAAAGGGGAATTGCCACAGGAGTTAGCAGAAGATCTCAGGGAGCTTCGTTTGGAGATAGTTCCTAGAGGTTTTGTCGCAACATTAGAGGTTCAATCAACATTTCTGGGAAAGATACGCGATGCCCAGAAGGATGACAAGGAGATTTCCGAGATAAAGAAGAGGATGAGTGAGGGAAAAACCAAGAGATTTCGTGAGGACGAGCACGACAACTTGTGGTTTGAGGATCGAATCTATGTGCCCAACAACCCGGAGATCAGGAAGTTGATACTGCAGGAAGCACATGATTCGCCATACTCGATACACCCCGGAAACACCAAGATGTATTCGGATTTGAAGGAGCATTTCTGGTGGACGGGAATGAAGAAGGATATTGCCGAGTATGTAGCCATATGTGATCTATGCCAGAGAGTAAAGGCAGAGCATCAGAAGCCAGCAGGATTGCTACAGCCTATGCTGATACCCGAATGGAAGTGGGAAAAGCTTGGCATGGACTTTATCACCGGATAGCCCAGGACCAAATCAGGATATGACTCAATCTGGGTAGTAGTGGATCACTTGACCAAAGTAGCCCACTTTATCCCCGTGAAAACCACGAATACCAGTGCGAAGTTGGCCAAGATATACATGAACAGGATTGTATGTCTGCACGGAGTTCCGAGGACCATTGTATCAGATAGAGGAACCCATTTCACCTCAAAGTTTTGGCATCAGCTACACCAAACTTTGGGAACGACGCTGGAATTCAGTACAACTTTTCACCCGCAGACAGATGGACAGACCGAGAGAGTCAATCAGATTCTGGAAAACATGTTGAGAGCCTGTGCGCTAGATTATGGATCTGGTTGGGATGACAATTTTCCCTACGCTGAGTTCTCATACAACAACAGTTACCAGGCCAGTTTGAAGATGCCATCGTTCGAAGCATTGTACGGAAGGAGATGCCGAACATCGTTGATGTGGGATGAAGTTGGAGACCGTCAGTTGTTTGTACCAGATCTAATCAAAGAATCAGAAGAGAAAGTTAAGTTGATTCGGGATAGACTGAAGGTAGCTCAGTCCAGGCATAAGAGTTATGCAGATTCGAAGCGCAAGGAAGTAGCCTATGAAACCGGAGATAGAGCATACCTGAGAGTATCGCCTCTGCGTGGAGTTAAACATTTCGGAGTTAAGGGAAAGCTAGCCCCAAGATTTGTGGGACCTTACCGTGTTTTGGAACGCATGGGAGAGGTTGCCTATAAGTTGGAGTTACCCGAAGAATTGTCAGGAGTGCACAATGTGTTTCACGTTTCGTAGCTTAAGAAGTGCCATGCGGAGATGGCCGATATCCCGCTAAGAGACACAGTAACTCTAGCGGCAATTCAGTTGGATAGTGATCTGACTTACGAGGAGAAGCCTATCAAGATTCTCGAATTCTCGAGTAGAGTCACCCGCAGTAAGGTTATCAAGTTTTGCAAAGTTCAGCTGAGTCACCACACCGAGGAAGAAGACACGTGGGAACGAGAAGATGATCTACGCAAGGACCACCCACACATGTCCTGTAGCCAAGCCGAATCTCGAGGGCGAGATTCATTCTAAGGGGGGTAGGTTTGTAACATCCAAAATTTTCAATTTGGAATGTTATACATAGATCATACTGCATTCATATTTCTTAGCATTTTTGTGTGTGGCAACCCTCGAAAATTCTAAACTCAAGGACCTACAAAGAGAGTTGGGAATTCTAACGTTTTCGTATTTGAGTTTACTCGAATACCGGTTCGAGGATCGCGTTGGTTTTAATTATTTTTCTCTCCTAAAAATATTTCTAAATAAAATATATGAGCGGAGATAATATGACTTCTTAAAAACAACAAAAATATTGGAAAAAAATGTTAAAATCACTTTCGGTATTTATTCGGATTTATTTGCGATTTTATTTGCATAGGAAAAATACGCGTTTTTAAAAATTGCATTTAGGTCTGGGAAAAATGTTCACTTTTTCCTAAATATTATTAGAGGACGGAGAAATTTTATTTCGGAATTTTTGGAGTCCGTTTAGTATTTCTTTCGTTAGTTTTCGTCCGTGAGGACTTGTTTTAAAATAAAGTGTGAACCGACATTGGGCCGTAACCGGCTAGGACTCCCCTAGCCGGGGGCCTTTAAAAGGCCCAGCCGCCGGCCCGCGAAGCCCTAGCCCGCCCACGCGAAACCCTAGCCTCGCGCCAGCCGCCACCGCCGCCGCCGCACGCGCCGCCGCGCCGCCCGCCGCCCGCCGCCGCCACCGGACCACCGCACCAGCGCTGCCGGACCCGCCGCCCGCCGCCGTCGGAGTTCGTCGTTTTCGAGGTAGCCACCGGTTTTTCATAAAAATCGTTCGGTTTTCTTTTGAAAACCCGAGATTCGTTTTTTTATATAGATCGGTTTGGTTTTTTCTCTTTGGTTTAGTTATTTAGCGGACGTTCGTCCATACGCTCGTTTTAACGAACGTTGTTCGCCCGTTAGTCGGAGATAACGAACGTTCGTTCGTTAGCCTGTTCGTCCGTTTTCTTTTTCAGGGTATTTATCCGCGATTATTTCGATCGCGATTTCTGCCCTGATCTTGTTTTTCGTTTTCTTTCCCAGATCTTCGTCTCGACGCCCTCTTTCCATTTAACCAACTTGAACAAAGTTTTGCTACTGTAAAATTTGACCAAGATCAATCTAGTAGACGGATCACATTTCTTTTGCAGTTTGAGTTTCGTTGCTTTGTTCGATTTGATTCTTTTTGCAAACCAGAGTTCTTAAGTTGAACTTTCTGGTTAGATCTTCTTGTTTGGAGTTTTGTTTGTTCATCATTGCTTGATAGCTTATGTATGTTATTGTTTGCTTGCGATAGAATACCCTGACTGTGAAGCGTGCTACTACGAGTCTCTAGGTTTTGCGAATCGTCAGCAATGCAAGTAACACTTTGATCATACCCCTTTTATTACCCAGTTTTTTATGCATTAGATCAAACCCTCACACATTGCATGAGTAGGATCTCTTAACTTGTGGGTCTGGGAAGTAGATTGAGGTAGGACCTATTACCTACATTATTTTCAAACCCTTGGGAGTTACTTTTACGCTAAGCTTAGGTTGCCATGCTATGCTCGTACACGTGGTTTGAGTTTGAGTGAAATCCATGACAGATGTGAGTTGCTAATTAATGGTTCAAGTTAAGGTGGCTACTTGAATACACATGTGGGTGGATTCGTTGCAGGGCACCTGGAGAATCCAGTGTTGACCTAGGAAATCCCGGGGTTCCATGTGATTGTCCTATGGAATGCCACCCAGGCTCAAAGGGATCATAAAACTATTCATGCTAGAAACTTCCGTGTGCAGCCACAATGCCATTATGGGCTCTGGCATAGTATGAGTAAGCTGTGTGAGCTCTTTCAGTGGTGGACTAGCAGATGTAGGGGAAAGTAGGTGTACCGGTCCACCCGGGGTAAAGAGTAAATGCTTCTGAAAGACTGTGTCTCGGTCATCCGTTTCTCAAACACCATGCAGTGCGAGAAATCCAACGGAAGAGATCGAGTCTTTTGGGAAAAGTGCACAAACCTCTGCAGAGTCTACAAACTGATCATGATTAGCCGTGTCCCCGGTTATGGACAATCTTGAGTATCTGGTACTTGAATTATTGGTTGATCACAACACTCTAAAGTTAATTTGTTGGGTTAATGATTACTTTAATTGGGATTGAGTTGGAGGTACCTTCTCAATGATGTTTCAACTACCATGATAGTAAAAATAAAATCTATTCCTTTGTTGTAGGAAAAAATTGGCTTTATGCAAAAACTTTAACCTTAGAGCCTCCACCGGCCAAATATGCATATAGTGTAGCCTTTATTTTGTTACTTGCATCCTCTGTGTTATCTTGCCAGCATATTCCATGTGCTTACCCGTTTCGGGCTGCAACATGTTACGTTGCAGACTTTTCAAACGAGGAGTAAGACGTTCTAGGTCGTTTATCATGCACTCAGCTATGTCGTTGGAGTTGATGGACTCACTTATCTTCCAAGCCTTCCGCTGTTATTTTTTTAGATGGCCTTAAGCCATAGACTTTTGTTATAAGTTCTCTTTGGAAACATTCGATGTAATAAGTGTGTGATTGCCACTCTGTTATAAATCCTTCAAGTATTGTGTGTGTCAGCATTACCGATCCAGGGATGACACTGAAACACGGAGACTTCGGTCCATTCGGATCGTGGTCGTTACAGAAAGCATAGTATAACGGCGAGACAATGCATCAGCAATAACATTGTATGTTCCCTTCTTGTGTTTAATAACATAAGGGAAAGTCTCTATGAATTCAACCCATTTAGCATGTCTACGATTCAGTTTTGCTTGACTTTTAATGTGCTTCAAAGATTCATGATCAGAATGTATAACAAATTCCTTGGGCCATAAATAATGTTGCCATGTTTCCAAAGTCCGAACAACAGCATATAATTCCTTATCATAAGTAGAATAATTCAGACTAGGCCCACTCAATTTTTTAGGAAAGTATGCAACAGGTTTACCATCTTGTAATAACACAACTCCTAAGCCAATTCCACTAGCATCACATTCAAGCTCAAAAGTCTTATTTAAATCAGGAAGTTGGAGTAAAGGAGCATGTGTCAACTTATCTTTCAATACCGTGAATGCTTCTTCCTGTGAAGTACCCCAAACAAAAGGCACATCCTTCATTGTAAGCTCATTGAGAGGTGCAGCAATGGTGCTGAAAGCTCTCACAAAATGCCTATAGAAACCTACAAGTCCAAGAAAACTCCTCACTTGTGTGACCGTTTTGGGCTACGGCCAACTCTTAATAGCTTCAATCTTGGCTTTATCAACCTGACTTCCCCGTGGACTAACAACTTAGCCAAGAAAAGATACTCGGTCAGTGTAAAAGGTGCACTTCCCAAGGTTACCAAACAAACGTGCATCACGTAGAGAAATAAAAACAACACGTAAATGTTCCTCCAAAGATCTGCTATAAATCAGTATATCATCAAAGTAAACTACCACAAATCGTCCAATGAAAGCACGTAAACTTCATTCATTAATCTCATGAAAGTACTAGATGCATTAGTTAACCCAAAAGGCATGACTAACCACTCATATAATCCAAACTTAGTTTTAAATGTTGTTTTCCATTCATCTCCCAATTTCATACGAATTTGATGGTATCCACTATGCAAATAAACTTTGGAGAATATAGTAGAGCCACTCAATTCATCAAGCATATCATCTAGCCTAGGAATAGGATGACGATAACAAATAGTAATATTATTAATGTGACTACAATCAAGACACATGCGCGATGTACCATCCTTTTTTGGCACTAGAATAATAGGAACAACACACGGACTAGGGGATTCGCATATATAACCTTTGTCGAGTAGCTCCTGTACTTGACGCATAATCTCCTTCGTCTCCTCTAGATTGGTACGGTATGGTGCACGGTTGGGTAGCGATGCACCGGGAATTAAGTCAATCTAATGCTCAATCCCTCAAATAGGTGGCAATCCCAGTGGCACGTCTTGTGGAAATACGTCCGCGAACTCACGCAAAATGTTAGTGACAGCAGGAGGCAACAAGGAAGGCACGTCCTCGAATGAAAATAATGCCTCTTGGCACACAAAAGCATAGCAAATAGATTTACTAAAATCTAGATCATCAATACAAATTTGGTGGCAAGTAAACATCCACTTTTTAATTTAATTTCAGATGCAACATGAGATGATGGTGTGTTATTAGGCTTCATTTGTTGCTCAAATTCTTTTGCCACAATATGATTTTCACTCTTATTTTGCTCCTGTTTTGCTTTATTAGCTCTATTAATATCATCTTTCAAAATGGAATTAGGAGACATAGGAAGCAAAGTAATACGTTTATCCTTATGAACAAGAGTATAATGATCGTTTCTACCATGGTGTACAAAATTTCTATCAAATTTCCATGGTCTACCAAGTAATAAGGAACAAGCTTGCATGGGTACCACATCACAATCAACATAATCAGCATATGTAGAGATACTAATGCACACGAACAGTACGTGTTACCTTAACCTTGCCGCTGTTGTTGAACCATTGGATGTAGTAAGGATGTGGTTGTGGTCTTTGGTGAGAGATAGCTTCTCCACCATCTCCATGCTAGCCAAGTTGTTGCAGCTCCCTCCATCTATGACGACGTGAACAGAACATTCCTTCACAACTCCCTTTGTATGGAACAAATTATGCCTCTGATTTTGCTCCGCTTGTGTGACCTGCACACTCAAAACACGTTGAGCAACTAAACATTCATAACTGACAGCGTCTTCAGGAGCCGTGTATTGCATCTCATTTTCAGAATCATCTCCAGCATGTTCTTCACGTGTAATAAGAGCCAAAGTCTCCTCATCATAGTCACTAGTGAACTCATAACCACCTTCCTTAGCAGCAATTAAGACACGCTGAGATGGGCATCTGCTCGCATTGTGACCAAGAACCAGTGCAACGATGACATATAACATCATGTGTTGGCCCTATGGATGACATGGATGAAGAAGAGCTCTGCGCATGACCGGCAGGTGTACTCCTGGCTGATGGTCGTGGTGCCTGTTTGCCTTTATCACGGCTAGAAGTGACAGATGAAGTAGACGTGCCGAAAAATTAGTTCGCGCCAAGGCCTATCGATCCTACACTTCACGTTCAGCTTTGCAAGCAAGATGGAATAAACGAGTAATATTATTATACTCCTTATACTCTAGAATTGTCTGAATCTCTCTATTTAAGCCACACATAAAACGTGCAAGCATAGCCTCACTATCCTCAACATTACCACATCTAATCAGGCTAGTTTGTAATTCCTAATAATATTCCTCTACAGAATTTTTTCCTTGTCTTAAACGCTACAATTTCTGAAGTAATTCTCATTGATAATATGGTGGAACCCAACGAGTATGCATAGAAGTTTTCAAAGCAGCCCAAGTAGTTGGAATATTATCCGGATATAATCTACAATATTCAGACCACCACACACAAGCAAAACTAGTCAAAGCACAAAGAGTAGGAGCAACACATCTCTCCTCGGGATATTCTAAACATGTAAAATGTTGTTCGGTTTCTAAATCCCAAGTAAGATATATATCAGGAACATATCTACCCTCAAATGGTGGAATATTCAATTTTAGTTTAGGGAGATGGTCATGATCTCGTACCTGGGTGTGTGGTATAGCCCTAGCTTTGCGATTATTTGCTTGTGGATGACCTGGTGGTTGTGGTACTGGTTGTTTCATGTAGTTTTGATTTTGATCAACCTCATCCTTGTAATCTCCATCGTAACCGTCCTCCTCCTCAGTAGCAGTAGGAGCCACAAAAGTATCAACAGCAGCACCAACAGTTTGGCCAGGCTGAAGAGGGACACAACTCGCTTTGCGGAGGGCTGTTTCGCGACATGAAGGTGGTGGTTGTCGTCGTCGTTGTTGTTGTTGCAATGGTGCAGCAGGTGGAGGTAAACGTGCAAGCACTTCAGCGAATTTGGCATCCAACTTGGTGTTAGTTGACTTCTCAATGCCATACATCCTCACTAGTGCATGGCCAAAACTGGTCATGACATCTTCTACCTATTGACCCATCATTTGCTGAAATTTACCATGCAACTCCTTGTTCGTCAAGTTATCCCAGTCAGTCTCATCGACTTGTGATCCTGCCATGGTTAGCAGCAATAGAAACACACAAAAATATGATCCTACAGACTACTAGAAAATGGTGCTGGTGGGGTGTCACAAATCCGTCAAGCAAATCTCAAATTCTTACCAGTTCTTACCCAACAGCAGGTGGTGATCGGCAACTAGTGGTGTCAAATAACTCCAAAGATTGAGTAAAGCGAGTGCCATAGACCTACTATGAAAAGAACTCGGATTAGTGGTGGATATATGATGGTAGGATATGGCAGCGGTGGTAGGTTATGGCAGCGGTGGTGGTATGTTGTAGAGGTGTGGGATATGGCAGCGGTGGTGGTATGGCAGCAACGATGAAAATGGTGCGGCGGCATGACAGCTGTGACAGAACTTGAAACTCTAAAGGACTAGACACTAAGACCAACAACTAGACACGACGATGCAACCACAAATTCAACAAAGCAAAACCCTAAAAATAATATGCAAAGGCTCAGATTGGTTCAGATATAATGAACTAACCCTAATACATATTTGGCTTTTTCGTGGACTATAGGTATGAAGAACAGACTCGATCTAACTATGAAAAACTTGAAAATTTCACCGAGCAACCTGGAAATCTGATACCACTTGATAGAGGCAAAGGTCTCCCGCCTTTCGATGAGATGGTGGCTATTATTTTGGAGGAAGTCGACTTTGATGATCCGTCTACGAATGTGCGAGGACATCGTGCCTTAGCAATCACTAAACCAACTCCGAGAGGTTATTGACCACGTCTGAGCACGATCAACCTGACCATGAAGGTCTGTTTCCTGCAGGCAAATGAAGAACAAGCAAGAAACTTAGATTGCAACCTGAATATTGCGAATATAAGAGGAAAGCTTAATTGATCAAGGTGGGGTTCTGTGATGTCTTTGTCTGGTCGTTGAACACAAATGAAGTACGCGAAGTTGCAGCTATGGTGAACTTTAATCTAAACAAAACCCATAGTCTAAACGACGCCCTAAGGGATGTATATATGGAGGAAGAGGCGGGAATTTCGTGGCCCTTGGAGGAGGGGTCCGAAACCAACCCTAACTCTTGTTTCCCCACACATCCGCACTCTAAAAACAGCCTATACTCAAGTATTTCGAAATTACATGGGCCTGGCCCAATAATAAGGTGACGTAGCACCTATAATAGCCTCTCGACGAAATTTATGAAGTGACATCTTGTATATTTTGTCCAAGCCTTCACGCACTCATTATGGTGGCTTAAAAGTCCTAGAAATCATCACTTGTAACTCCGTTCTTTTTCCCCTTGCGCATGCCATCATCTCCATGCTTGATCTTGCTCCAATGTTCATCCTTCTTGTCCAAGCTAGGCCCTTCATTTGTAAGCAAGACAAATGTATCCAATTTAGGTAGCATCATATTCTCATGAACATTAAAATCATTACCAAGAAACGAAAGTACCTTGTAATTTAATTGGCATGTACGAGCTCTAGTAATTGGTCCGGTATTTGTATCAGTTGGGGCTGTGGGTGTAACTTTGTTAGTGATGTCTTCATTAATTAGTTTCCTATTTACTATTTTGCAATCTTTTACTTTAAATCTATAAACCAAAAATATTTACTTTACCGTTTATCTATCTATATCAGATCTTACTTTTGCAAGTAACCGTGAAGGGATTGACAACCTCTTTATCGCGTTGGGTGCAAGTTGTTTATTGTTTGTGTAGGTATTTGGCGACTTGTGTGTTGTCTCCTACTGGATTGTTACCTTAGTTCTCAAACTGAGGGAAATACTTACTCTACATTGTTGCATCACCTTGTCCTCTTCAATGGAAAAACCAAGGCAAGCTCAAGAGTTAGCAGGCGCTGGGGTCGACTGGATGCACGCCACGTGGCCATCCATGGCCATGTGCGGCCGACAGGCAGCCACCCAGTCTCTGAGGAATAGAGGTTGGGGATGGTGATGGTGGTGCATTGGGCCTGGCACTATAGGACTAAAGCCCAGCCCACCATTAGCTTAGGCCCCTTTCCTTTTCTTATTATATTATATTATATTTGTTTATGTTTTCATTTCAGCTTCTATTTATTTTAGTTCTATGTAATACAAAAGTTGTACCTAAATTAGTGTTGTAAATCAAACCACTACCACAAAAAGTTTTGTAATTTAAACAATTTAGTTTGCAATTTTATAAATCTTAAAAGGTAGTAAAATAATGGCATGGCCATTGTTTTAATGATTTTAGGGCACTTGAATATTTTATAAAGTGCTGGTTTATGTTTTTTAATTCGTTAGTGAATATTTACAATTTTTTGAACATTTTTAATTCACTGTTGTATGAATTCTTAATGTGACTTGTTAATTAAATTTGAATTTGAACTCAATTTGAAACAAGTGAGGTTTGGTAAAATTTAATTATGATGACCTGGCATCATTAGCGGGGGTTTACTGTAGCTTAACTACCGGGGTGTCACAGACTAACTCCTTAGTCACATTGCTTGCAAGCTTCTTGTGATGTGTATTACTGAGAGGGCCCAGAGATATCTCTCTCTCACACGGAGTGACAAATCCCAGTCTTGATTCGTGCCAACCCAACAAACACCTTCAGATATACCTGTAGAGTACCTTTATGATCACCCAGTTACGAAGTGACATTTGGATACACAATAATTACTCCTTTGGTGTTAAGGAGTCTCACGATCTCATGGTCTAAGTAATAGATACTTGGCATGAAGAAAGCTATAGCAAATAACTTAAACGATCTGATGCTCAGCTTACGGTTGGGTCTAGTCCATCACATCATCCACCTAATGAAGTAACCCCGTTATCAAATGAAAACTCATGTCTATGGTTAGCAAACCTTAACCATCTTTGATCAACGAGCTAGTCTAGTAGAGGCATACTAGGGACACAGTGTAGTTTATGTATTCACACATGTATTTAAGTTTTTGGTCAATACAATTCTAGCTGAATAATAAACATTTATCGTGGACAGGAAATATGATAATGATTATTTTATTATTGCCTCGAGGGCATATTTCCAACAGTCTCCCACTTGCAGTAGAGTCAATAATCTAATTCAGATCTCCATGTGATTAACACCCAATCTGTTTTGGGGTTTGATCATGTTTTGCTTGTGAGAGAGGTTATAGTCAATGCATCTACACCATTCAGATCCGTATGTACTTTGCAAATCTCTATGTTATAATGTAGATTCTGCTATCACACTCCACTTGGAACAATTCCAAATGAATGCTCCACTATACGTATCTGCTTTGCGACTTAGAGTCATCTTGATCGGTGTCAAAGCATGCATTGACGTAACCCTTTACGACGAACTCTTTATCACCTCCATAATCAAGAAACATTTCCTTACTCCTCCTTAGGTACTCATGGATAATCTTGACCGTTGTCCGGTGATCCACTCCTGGATCACTCTTGCACCCCCCTTGTCAGACTCGTGACAAGGCACACACCAAGTATGGTACACAACATGGCATACATTATAGAGCCTATGGCCGAGGCATACAACCTTCATCCTTTCTCTTTGTTCTGACGTGCTCGAGCTTTGAGTCTTACTCAACTTCATACCTTACATTATAGGAAAGAACTCCTTTGACAGATCCATATTGAAATCCTTCAAAGTCTTGTCAAGGTATGTGCTTTGTGAAATTCTTACCAGGCGTCTTGATCTATGTCTATAAATCTTGATGCCCAATATGTAAGCAAATTCACGTAGGCCTTCCTTTGCAAAAATTCCTTTTAAACAACCCCTTATGCTTTCCAGAAATTCTACATCATTTCCAATTATCAATATGTCATCCACATATACTATTAGTAATGCTATAGAGCTCCCACTCACTATCTTGTAAATACAAGTTGTTTCTTCATAAACTTTGTAAAAATCCAAAATCTTTGATCACCTCATCAAAGCGAACATTACAACTCCGTGATGCTTGCACCAATCCATAGATGGATCGCTGGAGCTTGCATACTTTGTTAGCATCCTTAGGATCGACAAAACCTTCTGGTTGCATCATATACAACTCTTCCTTGATAAACCCATTAAGGAATGCCGTTTTGACATCCATTTGCCAGATTTCATAACAATAAAATGCGGGAATTAGCTACCATAATTCTAACAAACTTAAGCATCACTACGGGTGAGAAAGTCTCGTCATATTCAACCCCTTGAACTTGTTAGAAACCCTTTGTGACAAGTCAAGCTTTACAAATGGTCACATTACCATCAGTGTTTGTCTTCTTCTTAAAAAACCATTTATTCTCAATGGCTTGCTGATCATCGGGCAAGTCCACCAAAGTCCATACTTTGTTCTCATACATGGATCCTATCTAAGATTTCATGGCCTCAAGCCATTTGTTGGAATCCGGGATCATCATAGCTTCTTCATATCGGAGGTTCGCTGTTGTCCTGCAACATGACTTCCAGGACTAGATTACCATACCATTATGATGTGGAACGTACGTTGGTCGACCTACAAAGTTTGGTAGTAACTTGATCCGAAGTGTCATGATCCTCATCATTAGCTTCCTCCTCGGTTGGTGTAGGCATCACGTAAACTGCTTTCTGTGATGTGCTACCTTCCAATTTGAGAGAAGGTACAATTAACTCATCAAGTTCTACTTCCTCCCACTCACTTCTTTCGAGAGAAACTCCTTCTCTAGAAAGGATCCACTCTTGGCTACAAAGATTGATACGTCTCCAATGTATCTATAATTTTTGATTGTTCCATGCTGTTAAATTATCATTCTCGGATGTTTTACAATCATTTTATAGTCATTTTATATCATTTTTGGTACTAACCTATTGACATAGTGCCAAGTGCCATTTACTGTTTTCTGCATGTTTTTTACATCGCAGGAAATCAATATAAAATGGAGCCCAAACACCGCGAAACTTTTTGGAGAATTTTTATGGGCTAGAAGGCACCCAATGGGCCAGAGCTACACCTGGGGGGTGCCCCGAGGGGGGCACAACCCACCAGGGTCCGCCAAGCCCCCCTGGAACGCCCATGTGGGTTGTGCCCACCTCAGTGGCGTCCTGTACTGCCTCTTCGCTCTATAAATACTCGGATATTCCAAAAACCCTAGAGGAGTCGACGAAATTCTATTCCAGCCGCCGCAAAGTCAAGAACCACTGATGACCCACAAGTGTAGGGGATCTATCGTAGTCCTTTCGATAGTAAGAGTGTCGAACCCAATGAGGAGCAGAAGCAAATGATAGGCAGTTTTCAGTCTGTTATTTCCTGAAAGCACTGAAATTATAGATAACAGATAGTTTTGTGGTAAGATAATTGGTAGCAAGTGATGAACGGTAAAAGTAAATTAGGTGCAGCAAGGTGGCCCAATCCTTTTTGTAGCAAAGGACAAGCCTGGACAAACTCTTATGCAAGGTAAAGCGCTCCCGAGGACATATGGGAATTATCGTCAAGCTAGTTTTCATCACGATCATCTGATTCGTGTTCGGTACTTTGATAATTTGGTATGTGGGTGGACCGGTGCTTAGGTGCTGCCCTTACTTGGACAAGCCTCCCAATTATGATTAACCTCTAATGCAAGCATCCGCAACTACAAAAGAAGTATTAAGGTAAACCTAACCATAGCCTGAAACATATGGATCCAAATCAGCCCCTTACGAAGCAACACATAAACTAGGGTTTAAGCTTCTGTCACTCTAGCAACCCATCATCTACTTATTACTTCCCAATGCCTTCCTCTAGGCCCAAATAATGGTGAAGTGTCATGTAGTCGACGTTCACATGACACCACTAGAGGAGAGACAACATACATCTCATCAAAATATCGAACGAAGACCAAATTCACATGACTACTAATAGCAAGACTTCTCCCATGTCCCCGGGAACAAAAGTAACTACTCACAAGACATAATATTGTTCATGATCAGAGAGGTATTAATATGGATAATGGATCTGAACATATGATCTTCCACCAAATAAACCAACTAGCATCAACTACAAGGAGTAATCAACACTACTAGCAACCCACAGGTACCAATCTGAGGTTTGGGTACAAAGATTGGATACAAGAGATGAACTAGGGTTTGAGAGGAGATGGTGCTGGTGAAGATGTTGATGAAGATAGCCCTCCCCAAGATGGGAGAGTTGTTTGTGATGACGGCGGTGACGATTTACCCCTCCCGGAGGGAAGTATCCCCGGCAGAACTGCTTTGTCGGAGCCCTAGGTTGGTTTCCACCTCGGTTCCGCCTCGAGACGGCAGCGTCTGGTCCCGAAAGCCCCCTCCCGTTTTTTCTAGGTCAAAACGCATCATATAGGAGAAGATGGACACCGGGGGCCCACCAGCTGGCCCTTGAGGCAGGGGGCGCGCCCTGGAAAGGGGGGCGCGCCCCCACCCTCGAGTCCAGCCAGTGGCCCCTCTCGTGGGTTTCTTTTGCCATATATTTTTTATATTTTCCGAAACAATGTTCTGTGGAGTTTCAGGGCTTTTGGAGTTGTGCAGAATAGGTTTCCACAGTTTGCTCCTTTTCCAGCCCAGAATTCCAGCTGTTGGCATTCCCCCTTCTTCATGTAAACCTTGTAAAATAATAGAGAAAAGGCATAAGTATTGTGACAAAACATGTATGAATAGCCCATAATGCAATAAATATCAACTTATAAGCATGATGCAAAATGGACGTATCAACTCCCCCAAGCTTAGACCTCGTTTGTCCTCAAGCGAAAGCCGATATCGAAAAATATGTCCACATGTTTAGAGATAGAGGTGTCGATAAAAACAAAATACGGACATGAGGGCATCATGATCATTCTCATAACATAAACTTATATAAATATAGTCATATGATTCTTATGCTAAAGTAACAATTCATCCATAATATCAAGTATGCATCATAAACTTCATTGGAAACTAACAAACTTTGGTCTCGGTCATTGAATCAATTGCAATTTATCGTAACATCGGAAAGAGTCTATATAAGAGCTTTTCAGCAAGCCTACATACTCAACTATCATATAGTCTTTCACAATTTCTCACACTCACGCAATACTTATGTTTATGGAGTTTTAGTCGGACACAGAAAAACATAGGGGCTTATAGTGTTGCCTCCCAACCTTTTACCTCAAGGGTAATGTCAACAGTAATAAATCATAAAAACTTACATCCAAGTGGGTATATATGTCAGGATCTTTCCAACACAACGTGCTTACCAAAGGATAAAATGTAAAAAGGAAAGGTGGATTTCACCTTGACACTTATAAAACAAGAATAAAAGATAGGCCCTTCGCAGAGGGAAGCAGAGGTTGTCATGTGTTTTCATGGTTGGGTGCACAAAGTCTTAGCATAGAGGAACTTCGCTTTATATTGCCACTTGTGATAAGGACCTTTATTATGCAGTCCGTCGCTTTTATTACTTCCCTATCACAAGTTCGTATAAAGCTAATTTCTCACACACTAATAAATCATACATATTTAGCGGCTTTGCAACATGACAACTTACTTGGAAGGATCTTTTTCAATCCATAGGTAGGTATGGTGGACTCTCATGGAAAAACTGGGTTTAAGGATATATGAAAACACAAGTAGTATCTCTACTTAGTGCAAGGAGTTTTGGCTAGCATGCGGGAGAAAGGCAAGCTCATCATGTTGGAAGATCCATGACAATATACTTTATTTCAGATATAAGAAGATATAACCCATTATCTTGTCTTCCTTGTCCAACATCAACTCTTTAGCATGTGATACTTTAATGAGTGCTCACAATCATAAAAGATTTCCAATATAGTATATTTGTATGTGAAGCCTCTCTTCTTTTATTACTTCCTATTAATTGCAACGATGACCAAAACTATGTTTGTCACCTCCCAACAACTTTTATTTATCATACTCTTGTATGTGAGGTCATTACTTCCCATAAGATCGATATGATCTCTTTGATACTCTTTTTGTTTTCTGTCTTTTTATCATGACCCAAGTGAGGAAATCAAGCCCTTGACTCAACACTAATCTTTATTATATAGCTCACGGACTCGATTACAAAGGATAAAGCTCACAAAGCAAAAGCTCATGACTAGATCATTCTAACTTTATTCTAATAGATCAAGATACTACCAAAAGGAACAAACTAAGTAAAACGGTAAGGATAGGAGTGATGGTGATACGATACCGGGGCCACTCCCCCAAGCTTGGCAGTTGCCAAGGGGAGTGCCCATACCCATATGATTATGTCTCCTTCTTCGGGATTGGTGATGATGGAGTTGTTGCTGATGTAGGCTTGTTGTTCTTCCAAGGCATGGGCTCACCATCATAGAAGGATGATCGAGTCTCCGGGATACTCAAGTCTGCAGCCAAACTCATATTCTTGAATCTATATTCGTACTCACAGTTTTGGTTTTGTAGTTCATAGATCTAGGCTTGGAGGTGATCGATCTTCTCTTGAAGATTGGAGATGGCTTCTCCGAAGATCCTTGAGTCCATCTTGAGGTTGTTGGCAAGCTCCGAGATCATCATGTGGTTGGCGTCGAGTCCTCGTTCCACCATACCTTGGCACTTGAAAACTTGTTGCTCCATTGCTTCGAGTCTTGTCTCCACGCTTCCGGTCCTTCTCGGCCCCTCAACATCATGGATGTGCAGCACCCCCTCATGCAACTCCATGGTTTTGGGGTGGTGCAGCACCTCCGCAAGGTAGGGGTTGATGACCTTCTCGAAGAACTTGTCCTTGGGGGTGTTGGAGGACGCCATGATGATCTAGATCTGTCAAAAATAGCAGCTCGAAACAAAAACAGAGGGATTCTGCGTGATACAGAGGTCAAAACCTTCGGGAGTATATATAATGATTTTTTTCCCAAACAAAAGGAGTAACCCACAAGAAAACGGAGTCCAGGGGACACACGGGGTGCCCTCGAGGCAGGGGGCGCGCCCCGTACCCTCGAGGAGGCCCTGTGTCTCCTCCGGACTGCAGTTTATTTTTTTATTTTTCTAAATATTCCAAAACGGATAAAAAATGCCTTTAGAACTATTTTGGAGTCGGTTTACTTACCGTATCACGTACCTTTTACTTTTCGGAGGCTAAATCGTTCTGGAAAGTGTCCCTTATGTATTCCTCCGGGGTTATGGTTTCAATAATATTAGTTTAAACATTTATAGGATTACCTGAGATATAATGTTTGATCCTTTGACCATTCACCACCTTCGGATTTGTGCCTTCGAAGTTGTTGATTTTTATGGCACCGGAATGATAGACCTCCTCGATAGCGTAAGGTCCTTCCCACTTGGAGAGAAGTTTTCCTGCAAAAAATCCTAAACGAGAGTTGTATAGCAAAACATAATCACCTACGTTAAACTCACGCTTTTGTATCCTTTTGTCATGCCATCTTTTAACTTTTTCTTTAAATAACTTGGCATTCTCGTAGGCATGGGTTCTCCATTCATCGAGACAGCTAATATCAAATAGCCTCTTTTCACCAGCAAGTTTGAAATCATAATTGAGCTCTTTGATAGCCCAATATGCCTTATGTTCTAGATCAAGAGGTAAGTGACAAGCTTTTCCATATACCATCTTATATGGAGACATACCCATTAGATTTTTGTATGCAGTTCTATAGGCCCATAATGCATCATCTAGTTTCTTGGACCAATTCTTTCTAGACCTATTAACTGTCTTTTGCAAGATTAATTTCAACTCCCTATTACTAAGTTCTACTTGACCACTAGTCTGCGGGTGATAAGGTGATGCAATTCTGTGGTTGACATCATACTTAGCAAGCATCTTACGGAAAGCACCATGAATAAAGTGTGATCCACCATCAGTCATTAGATACCTAGGGACTCCAAACCTCGGGAATATAACTTCTTTAAGCATCTTAATAGAGGTGTTATGATCAGCACTACTAGTTGGAATAGCTTCTACCCACTTAGTAACGTAATCAACAGCGACTAAAATATGTGTGTACCCATTAGAGGCAGGAAAAGGTCCCATATAATCAAAGCCCCAAACATCAAATGGTTCAATAACAAGTGAATGGTTCGTAGGCATTTCTTGATGTCTACTAATATTACCAATTCTTTGACATTCATCACATGATAAGACAAACTTACGGGCATCCTTGAAGAAAGTAGGCCAATAAAAACCGGATTGCAATACCTTATGTGCAGTACTGTCTCCCGCATGGTGTCCTCCATAGGCTTCGGAGTGGCACTTGCGTAGGATCTGTTCCTGTTCATGCTCAGGCACACAACGTCTAATAATACCATCTACTCCTTCTTTATAAAGATGTGGGTCATCCCAGAAGTAATGTCTCAAATCATAGAAGAACTTTTTCTTTTGCTGGTATGTGAAGCTAGGAGGTATAAACTTAGCAACAATGTAATTAGCATAATCAACATACCAGGGAGTAGTACGAGAAGTACTTATGACAGCTAGTTGCTCATCAGGAAAGTTATCATCAATAGGTTGTGGGTCATCAAGTATATTCTCTAACCTAGACAAGTTATCTGCTGCGGGGTTCTCAGCTCCCTTCCTATCAATAATATGCAAGTCAAATTCTTGCAGCAAGAGAACCCATCTAATAAGTCTAGGTTTAGCATCTTTCTTTTCCATGAGGTACTTGATAGTAGCATGATCAGTGTGAATAATTACTTTAGAATCAACGATGTAGGGTCTAAACTTATCACAAGCAAACACAACTGCTAAAAATTCTTTCTCAGTGGTAGCATAATTTCTTTGGGCACTATCTAGAGTTTTACTAGCATACTGGATAACATTTAATTTCCTATCAACCCTTTGCCCTAGAACAACTCCTACAGCATAATCACTAGCATCACACATAATCTCAAAGGGTAAATTCCAGTCAGGAGGCTGGACAATAGGTGCAGAGATCAATGCTTTCTTAAGTATTTCAAATGCTTCTGGACAATCATCATCAAAGACAAAAGGAATATATTTCTGTAAAGATTAGTGAGAGGCCTGGAAATTTTGGAGAAGTCCTTAATGAACCTCCTATAAAACCCGGCATGACCAAGGAAACTTCGTATACCTTTGATATCCTTAGGGCATGGCATCTTTTCAATAACATCAACTTTAGCTTTGTCAACTTCAATACCTCTTTCAGAAATTTTATGTCCCAAGACAATGCCTTCATTAACCATAAAGTGGCACTTCTCCCAATTCAAGACTAGATTAGTGTCTTCACATCTCTGCAAAACTCGATCAAGGTTGCTTAAGCAATCATCAAAAGAAGTTCCGTAAATGGAGAAATCATCCATGAAAACCTCAACAATCTTTTCACAAAAGTCAGAGAATATAGCCATCATACATCTTTGAAAGGTAGCAGGTGCATTACATAAACCAAAAGGCTTACATCTATAAGCAAAGGTACCGAAAGGACAAGTAAATGTGGTCTTTTCTTGATCCCCTTTTGACACTGGTATTTGAGAGAAACCGGAATAACCATCTAGAAAGCAGAAATGAGTATGTTTGGATAACCTTTCTAGCATTTGATCAATAAATGGCAAAGGGTAATGATCTTTCTTAGTAGCTTTATTTAACTTACGGAAATCAATTACCATCTTATAACATGTAACTATCCTTTGTGTGACCAATTCATCCTTATCATTAGGGACGACACTCATACCTCCTTTCTTAGGAACACAATGGACATGACTTACCCACTGACTATCAGCAATGGGATAGATAATACCTGCTTCTAGGAGCTTTAGTATTTCCTTCCTTACCACTTCTTTCATCTTAGGATTTAACCGTCGCTGATGATTAATAACTGGTTTAGCATTTTCTTCCAATTTTATCTTGTGTTGACATATAGTGGGACTAATGCCCTTAAGATCATCCAAAGTATATCCAGTAGCAGCTCGGTGCTTCTTCAGAGTTTTGAATAATCTTTCTTCTTCCTGCTCTGAAAGGTTAGCACTGATAATAACAGGATATATCTTCTTTTCATCAAGATAAACATACTTAAGATTATCAGGCAGAGGTTTAAGTTCAAACACGGGATCACCCTTGGGTGGAGGAGGATCCCCTAGGATTTCAACAGGCAAGTTGTTTTTCAATACGGGTCCTTGTGTAAGGAATATTTCATCTATTTCTCTTCTCTCATTCATATGCATATCATTTTCATGATCTAGCAAGTATTGTTCTAAAGGATCATTAGGTGGCACGACAATAGAAGCGAGACCAATAAGTTCATCCTTACTAGGTGGTGCCTTTTCAAGGGGTTGTCTACGGAATTTAGCAAAGTTAAAATCATGAGACATATCCCCTAATCCGACAGTGACAATATCTTTCACGCAGTCTATCTTGGCATTAACGGTATTCAAGAAAGGTCTACCAAATATAATGGGACATAAAGCATCTTGTGGGGAAGTAAGAACAAGAAAATCAGCAGGGTATTTAACCTTCCCACACAAGACTTCAATATCTCTAACAATCCCAACTCGTGAAATAGTATCTCTATTAGCAAGCTTAATAGTAACATCAATCCCTTCTAACTCAACATGTGTAATATCATTCATAATTTCGTTATACAAATCAAAATGGATAATACTCGCACTAGCACCTACGTCACATAAACCATGATAGCAATGATTTCCTATCTTGATAGAGATAACAGGTAAGCCTACAACAGGTTTATGTCTATTCCTAGCATTGGGTTTGGCTATTCTAGCAGATTCTTCTTGGAGATAAATAACATGTCCATCTAAATCTTCTAACAAGAGATCTTTGACCATACCAACACTAGGTTCAACCTTAATTTGCTCAGAGGGTGTAGGTGTTCTAGTATTACTCTTACGAACTATAGTTGAAGCTAGAGCATGATCCTTTATCCTAACAGGGAAGGGTGGTTTCTCAATATAAGCAGTAGGAATAACAGGATCAACATTATAAGTGATGATCTTTTCTTCAACTTTAATAGGTTCAACTACTTTTACTTCAGTAGGGGGATGGTATTTAAACCACTTCTCCTTAGGGAGATCAACATGAGTAGCAAAAGATTCACAGAAAGAAGCTACTATCTCAGAGTCAAGTCCATATTTTGTGCTAAACTCACGGAAAGCGTCGGTATCCATAAAAGCTTTAACACAATCAAAATTAGGGGTCATACCTGACTCCTTACCTTCGTCGAGGTCCCAATCTTCAGAGTTGCTTTTAATTATTTCCAATAAATCCCATTTGAAGTCAATAGTCTTCATCATATAAGAGCTAGAACACGAAGTATCGAGCATGGAGCGATTATTATGAGAAAGCCGAGCATAAACATTTTGAATGATCATTTCACTTGAGAGCTCATGATTGGGGCATGAATATAACATTGACTTAATCCTCCCCCAAGCTTGAACGATCCTTCCCCTTCGCGAGGCCAGAAATTATAAACGTAATTACGATCACGATGAACCTGGTGCATAGGGTAGAACTTCTGATGAAATTCCAACTTCAGATGATTATATTTCCATGATCCCATATCATCGCATAGACTAAACCATGTCAATGCATCTCCCTTCAAAGATAAAGGGAAGAACTTCTTCTTGATAACATCCTCGGGCATACCTGCAAACTTAAACAATCCACAAACTTCATCCACATAGATTAGATGTAAATCGGGTGGTAGTGTTCCGTCTCCTGTAAAAGGATTTTCAAGCAGTTTCTCAATCATACCCGAAGGAATCTCAAAGCAAACATTTTAAATAGGTGCAGTAGGTTGAGGAGCAACTCTTTGCTCTTCTGCTCGGGGTGAAGATACCCCGAACAAGCCCCTCAAAGGATTTTGAGCCATAGTAACAAGTGACAATAAATTTCAGCACACTATATACATTTTTCCTTACCAAATTCCACTTACCAAAGGCGCTTCACTCCCCGGCAACGGCGCCAGAAAAGAGTCTTGATGACCCACAAGTGTAGGGGATCTATCGTAGTCCTTCCGATAAGTATGAGTGTCGAACCCAACGAGGAGCAGATGGAAATGATAGGCAGTTTTTAGTAAGGTATTTCCTGCAAGCACTGAAATTATAGGTAACAGATAGTTTTGTTATAAGATAATTGGTAGCAAGTGACGAACGGTAAAAGTAAATAAGGTGCAGCAAGGTGGCCCAATCATTTTTGTAGCAAAGGACAAGCCTGGACAAACTCTTATGCAAGGTAAAGCACTCCCGAGGACATATGGGAATTATCGTCAAGCTAGTTTTCATCACGATCATCTGATTCGCGTTCGGTACTTCGATAATTTGGTATGTGGGTGGACCGGTGCTTGGGTGCTGCCCTTACTTGGACAAGCCTCCCACTTATGATTAACCTCTAATGCAAGCATCCGCAACTACAAAAGAAGTATTAAGGTAAACCTAACTATAGCCTGAAACATATGGATCCAAATCAGCCCCTTACGAAGCAACACATAAACTAGGGTTTAAGATTCTATCACTCTAGCAACCCATCATCTACTTATTACTTCCCAATGCCTTCCTCTTGGCCCAAATAATGGTGAAGTGTCATGTAGTCGACGTTCACATGACACCACTAGAGGAGAGACAACATACATCTCATCAAAATATCGAAGGAAGACCAAATTCACATGACTACTAATAGCAAGACTTCTCCCATGTCCTCAGGAACAAAAGTAATTACTCACAAGACATAATATTGTTCATGATCAGAGAGGTATTAATATTCATAATGGATCTGAACATATGATCTTCCACCAAATAAACCAACTAGCATCAACTACAAGGAGTAATCAACACTACTAGCAACCCACAGGTACCAATCTGAGGTTTGGGTACAAAGATTGGATACAAGAGATGAACTAGGGTTTGAGAGGAGATGGTGCTGGTGAAGATGTTGATGAAGATAGCCCTCCCCAATATGGGAGAGTTGTTGGTGATGAGGGCGGTGACGATTTCCCCCTCCCGGAGGGAAGTATCCCCGGCAGAACAGCTCTGCCCGAGCCCTACATTGGTTTCCGCCTTGGTTCCACGTCGAGACGGCAGTGTCTGGTCCCGAAAGCTTCCTCCCGATTTTTTCCAGGTCAAAATGCTTCATATAGGACAAGATGGACACCGGGGGCCCACCGGCCGGCCCTCGAGGCAGGGGGGCCAGCCAGTGGCCCCTCTCGTGGGTTTCTTTCGCCAGATATTTTTTATATTTTCCGAAACAATGTTCTGTGGAGTTTCAGGGCTTTTGGAGTTGTGCAGAATAGGTTTCCAGAGTTTGCTCCTTTTCCAGCCCAGAATTCCAGCTGCCGGCATTCCCCCTTCTTCATGTAAACCTTGTAAAATAAGAGAGAAAAGGCATAAGTATTGTGACAAAACATGTATGAATAGCCCATAATGCAATAAATATCAACTTATAAGCATGATGCAAGATGGACGTATCAACCACCAGATCCAATCTAGACACCATCGCAGAGGGGTTCACCACCTCCATTGGTGCCTCTCCGATGATGTGTGAGTAGTTCCTTGGACCTACGGGACCTACGGGTCCGTAGTTAGTAGCTAGTGGGTTCAATCTTACGGTGCTTGATCCCAGTGACAGAAAGGGAACCGACACGTATGTATCATTGCTACAAAGGATAAAACGATGGGGTCTATTTCTACATAAATAGATCTTGTCTACATCATGTAATCGTTCTTATTGCCTTACGCTGTTTCTCCATGAACTTAATACACTAGATGCATGCTGGATAGCGGTCGATGTGTGGAGTAATAGTAGTAGATGCAGAAATCTACGGCCCCCGAGTCTCTTTCTCATATTATTTGCCTTTGCGATTTATTTGCCTTTGCTTTTATTTTCAGATCTACTAAACCAAAAACCCAAAAATACCTTGCTGCAATTTATCTTATTTATCAATCTATCTATGAATATTTACAACTTTATCACGTCAGTTACCCAAAAGGGATTGACAACCCCCTTTACATGTCGAGTTGCGAGTATTTGTTATTTGTGTGCAGGTGATGTTTACGTTGTGTTGCTAGGTTCTCCTACTCATTCGATAACCTTGGTCTCATCACTGAGGGAAATACTTACTGCTGCTATACTACATCATCCCTTCCTCTTTTGGGAAATACTAAAGTAGCTCTAGCAGACATCAAAAGGAATTTCTGGCGCCGTTGCCGGGGAGCACCTTCAACATATACCAGGTTCTAATCAAAAATCTCATATCCTTGCAATTTACATTATTTGCCATTTGCGTCTCGTTTTCATCTCCCCCACTTCACAAACATTTGTCGTTTTTGTTCACCCTCTTTTCCGTTTGTCGTTTTCCGGTCGAATCTATCGTCCACTTGTGTTCTTGTTTACAATTGCTCAAAAATGACGCAAGAGAACACTAAGTTGTGTGATTTTTCCAATACCGACAACAATGATTTTAATGACACTCCTATTGCTTCTCCCGCCACTAGTGCGGAGGCTTGTGATATTAATACTGCTTTGTTGAATCTTGTCATGAAAGATCAATTTTCCGGCACTCCTAATGAGGATGCCGCATCCCATCTTAATACCTTCATGGAATTATGCAATATGCAAAAGAAAAGAGACGTGGACAATGATATTGTGAAATTGAAATTATTCCCATTTTCTTTGCGAGATCATGCAAAAAATTGGTTTTCTTCTTTGTCTCGCAATAGTATCGATTCTTGGAACAAATGCAAAGACGCTTTTATCACTAAATATTTTCTGCCCGTAAAAATAATATCCTTTAAAACCCAGTTCATGAATTTCAAGCAACATGAACATGAAAATGTTACACAATCTTGGGGAAAGATGAAAATGATGCTAAGGAATTGCCCAAATGGGTTAAATCTTTGGATGATCATACAAAAAATTTATGCGGGGTAATTTTGTTTCTTGAAACCTTTTGGATTCTGCCGCAGGTGGCACTTTTATGGAAATTACTTTGGGTGAAGCCACCGAATTGCTTGATAATATTATGGCGAATTATTCGCAATGGCATACGGAAAGGGCATCGACTAGCAAAAAAGTTAATTCGGTTCAGATTGATTCTTTGAGTGAACAAGTTGATGCTCTTATGAAAATGGTTGCTAGTAAAAGTGCTCCTATTGATCTTAATAATATGCCTTTGTCTACTTTGATTGATCAAACTAGTGATGCTATAGATGTGAACTTTATCTCTAGAAATAATTTTAACAACAATGCTTACAGAGGTAATTTTAATCCGAGGCCTTTTCCTAGTAATTCCTCTAATAGTTATGGTAATTCCTATGGAAATCAATCTTACAATAATAATAGTAACACCTCCGATCTAGAGAATAATATCAAGGAATTTATCAATACACAAAAAGTTTTCAATGCTTGCATTAAGGAAAAAAATGAATAAGATTGATGATATGTCTAGCAGTATTGAATTTTTTTGAAGTTAAAGTTGAAGAATCAATTAAAGCTCTTTATGTTTCTATGGATGAAAGTAAGAAAAGAACCGCCATGCTTAGAGCTAAACGAGAATTTTTAGAAAAGGCATTTTCTAGTGATTGCTTTCATAAAAGTTATGAAGAAATTAAAATGATTGGTGTTTCTTCTATTGACTCTTTGTTAATTAAAGTTCAACTTGATGATAAAGGGACTAGAAAAGAGTCAACTTTAGGTATAAGGCATCCCAATATTTCGGAGGGTGAAAATCTTGTTGAGTAATTGATAAAAGTGGGTTTGGAGAGGTCAAGACTTTAACTAGTGATGTGCCCACTATCTTGGATTACAAAGACTTTAATTATGATAGTTCTTCTTTGATTGATTGTATCTCTTTGTTGAAAACTATGATTAATTCACCCCATGCCTATGAACAAAATAAAGCTTTTACTAAACATATTGTTGATGCTATGATGAAAGATTTAGATGATAAGTTAGAATTAGAAGTGTCTATTCCTAGAAAGTTGCATGATGAATGGGAACCTACTTTCAAAATCAAAATTAAAAATTATGAGTGTTTTTCTTTGTGTGATTTGGGTGCTAGTGTTTCCACGATTCCAAAGTCTCTTTGCGATGTTCTTGGTCTTACCAATATTGAAGATTTCTCTCTTAATTTGCATTTGGCGGATTCCACTAATAAAAAGCCTTTGGGAAGGTTCATTGATGTTCTTATTCTTGCAAATAGGAACTATGTACCCATAGACTTTATTGTTCTTGACATCGATTGCAATCCATCTTGTCCTATTATACTTGGTAGACCTTTTTTGCGCACTATTGGTACGATGATTGACATGAAAGAAGGGAATATTAAATTCCAATTTCCCTTGAGAAAGGGCATGGAACACTTCCCTAGAACCAAGATCAAATTGCCTTATGAATCTATAATTAGGGCAACTTATGGAACATCCAACAAGGATGACAACACTTGAAATCTTCGTATCAGGCCTAGCTAAGGGCGTAAAATGATATCGCTTGTTGGAAGGCAACCCAACTTGTATCTTTTTGCTTTTTTATTTTTTTGCTGTTTTCAATAAAATACCCTTTAATATCTCTATTGAGTGTGTTTTTGTGGTTTGAATAAAGTTTTGTGCCAAGCAAAGCCTTAGAATCATGTTGGGTGTTCGTAGATTTGATCTTGCTGAAAAACAGAAACTTTTGCGCTCACGAGAAAAATTATCATTTTTAACAGAAGAGTGCTTTTTGGTTGATTCTTTTTGCAGAAGATTAATATAAAATTTTCCCATGTGACCCTATGTTTTTCAGAATTTTTATGGTTGCATAAGTATTTGAAACTTCCAAATTACTACAGATTGTTCTATTTTTGGCAGATTCTATTTTTATTGTGTTATGTGCTTGTTTTGATGATTCTATGGTTTTCTTTGATGAGTTTTTGCCATAGAAAAGTGGGAATACAATTGATATAATACAAATACAAAATATGAATGGGTTTACTACAACACTTATAGTAGTGATTTGTTTTCTTATACTAACGGATCTCACGAATGTTTTGTTGAGTTTTGTGTGATTAAAGTTTTCAAGTTTTGGGTTATCTTACGATGGATGAAGGAATAAGGAGTAAGAAGAGCCTAAGCTTGGGGATGCCCAGCATCCCAAGCTATTATCCAAAGAGAAGCAAGCAGCTAAGCTTGGGGATGCCCCCAAGTGGCATCCCTTTTTCTTCTAACGACCATCGGTATTTTACTCGAAACTGTATTTTTATTTGTCACATGATATGTGTTTTGCTTGGAGCGTCTTATATGATATGAGTCTTTTATTTTTTTTGATTTTAAGTTATCAATCCTTGTTGCACACACCTATTAAAAAGAGCCAAAATTATGCCATGACTTGTTAGAATAGCTCTCTTTGCGTCCCTTAATTTTTTATGAGCTATCAAATTGCTCTAGTGCTTCACTTATATCTTTTTGAGCACGACATGCTTTAGTACTTTTGAAGAAATACTCTCTTGCTTCACTTAGACTTATTTGAGAGTTAGTAAATTTTTGAAGAAATTATCTCTTGCTTCACTTAGTTTATTTTTAGAGAAAGAAAAAAATGTATGCTCATGATCTTCACTTATATTTGTTCGAGCTTATCAAAAGCAACACATGAAAATTAGTCCCAAAGTGATAGATATCCAAGAAGGATATAATAAAAAAATCATGAAGATCATTGGATAAAATAAACTTGATTCCTAGTAATAGTTTTGAGACATGATGATATGATATGTGAGTCATGTTAATGAGTAATTATGCTTTAGTAAGAATATTAGCGTTAAGGTTTGTGATTCCCTAGACAAGCACAAAAGTCAATAATCATGAAATGAAATTACATCCTACTTGTGGTGCATTATTCGGTGTTATTTGTGCTCAATGTTCGCTTATGAGATTATTCCTTTCATGGTTGGACGCTTCCCAGTCTTTTGGTAGCCTTCACTTGGCACTAAGTATGATCACTACTTGTGCATCCAAAATCCTTTATCCCGGTTTTGTCACATGAGTCCACCATACCTACCTATATGCAGTATTTCCTTGCTGTTCTAAGCAAATTTGTATGTGCCATCTCTAATTTTCAAAATAAATTTCCTTTTTTTGTGCCCGTACCGCTCGCGAGGCAGTGAGGGGTGGCCAATATTTTCCAAGCTAGATGTGTTATGATGAGGACATAACTACCTTCGATACGACCAAAAATATTGCATACATGTATATTTGTGAGGTGATTTCTAATGCAAACTATGCAATAATTTATTTATGTCATCCAGGACAAAAATTCTTCACAGACTTTTGTGCCATGTCTAATTGCAGGTGTATGGGACATTTGTACAATCCACATATGAAGGTAAGGAAAAAAGAGAAGTTTAGGTGCTGTTGAAAAAAACCTTTCACGTCACTTTTGGGCCAAGAGAAGATATAGTCCAAGCCTATCATGTTCTGCATTTAGATTCGGATTGCACAGACATACCTGACTGAAAACGTCAAGAACTCCTTCATACGGACTCTGAATTGGATGATTCTTTTTTTGTTGGAAAGTAGATTTCGTGCTCTTTCCATCCCAATTGGATTCACCTTCAAATTCGTCCGGACCGTTGAGATATCGACGAAACAATCTGACGCTGCAGCAAAATCCGAGTCAAACTACAAGTCCAAAGGTGTTGCGTCACCTCCATTTGGGCCCATGAGACTTGTACGAACTAGGGTTAGTTTTAGGCTGCCTTGGGACGTCCTCCCACCTCCTTGGCCGCAACCACTTGCTCCTATATAAATAGATCCAACTAGTAGCTTTTTCCTTGGGATTTGTTTAGTCAAAAGTTAGCCATTGCAACTTCGTGTACTTCGTTTGTTTACAACGACCAGACCAAGATCGCTTACGGATCCCCACCTTTATCAATACTTCATCTATATTTGCAATTTTCAGATTGCTTTATCATACTCTTGCTTGTTCTTCGATTGCATGCAGCAGTAGACCTTTATGGTCAGGCTGGTCGTGCTTTTGGCATCGCCAGTAATCCTTGGAGATTGGTTTAGCGGTTGCTAAGGCGCAACGTCGTGCACGTTTGTAGTCGGATCGTCAAGGTCGTCTCCACCAAATCGATAGTTATCATCTCACCGAAAGATCGGGACCCTCACCTCTATCAAGTGGTATCAGTTTTAAGGTTGCTCGGTGAGAATTTCCAGTTATCCCTAGATTAGATTTATTTTCTTACCTGTTGTCCAAGAAAAAGCCACAAATAATTAGATCTATTCATCCTTTGTCCTAGCCAGTCCGACCCTTTGCAATTTTCTTTCCATTGTTTGCATTATTGAATTATCGGTTGCATCGTCATGTCGAGTTACTGGTCTTAGTATCTAGTTCGTTTAGAGTTTCAAGTTCTTCTTACATTAGTCACGTCGCCGCTGCATCGTTATTCCTTCAGTTGTCCACCTTCCCATCCATTGATTTCCACCACGTGTTATCCACCATTCATTGTCATAATTATAGTTGAGGTTGTATCACATCTTTGCTTGAGCCAATCTGCATCTTATCCAGTTTGTCATGAAAAGAGAAAGAGAGAGAAAAAAAGACTCAATACCGAGAAAAAAAGGAGAGAAAGAAAAAGAAAAACAAGTGAGAGAAAAAAGAAAGAAAATTCGGATCTATTTAGACTCAATCCCGTAGCTGAATTCGGATTGGAATCTGTTTTGTACCCTATTCAGTAAAACAGGCATATCTTTTTCATACGAAGTCCATTTTGGCTCGACAAGTACTCAAATTAATGCTAGTGACGAGCCACATCTGAATAGTTGCAGGAGCTAATTAAATATTTCGCACCTCAAAATCGTCTTCTAAATAGGTCTTTTTGCCCTCTGAAGTTCGCGAACACAGATTGTTCCAGTTTTTCAGGCCAGTTTTAGATTTTTTTTTGACACCTCATATCAACTCAGAATTGAGCGATTCTTTTTGCGTTTCAAAGCTTGAGTCAGTAGCATTTTGTAGAGAAATTATCATAAAATTGGCTTAAACTATACATGAGGAAAGTTGGAGTGAGAGTTGTTGTACATCCTGCTTTGCGGTGGTTATTCATCATTATCTTTACTGCCATTGTGATCTTCACTTATATCTTGCTGTCCAGAGCTACTTCGTATTCTTTATTGATGCTCGTTGTGCTACGCCGTGACCTTATTAGTGTTCTAGGCTCGTGCCTCTAGCACGGTCAATCCTAGGACCAGCACAATATCGTCGTTGAGTGTTTATTCAACATTGCATCTCTGAATTGATTATTTCTAATCTTTTGCTACCATATATTTAATCCTTCCAAGCTCCACATGTTTCTACACCGTGTATACGTACATTCCCCTGGCAATCGCTTTACTCAATCTTTGGAGTTATTTGACACCGCTGGTTGCCTGTCACCACCTGCTGCATGGTAAGAACTTCTAAGATATTGATATTTGCTTTACTGTGAGCGCTTTACCACCACATCCTAGTAGTTCATAGGAATATTATTCTCTAATTTTGTTTCTTATTTCTACTAATCATGACAGGTACCGGAGAAAGAAGTTCTTGGATGACAGATACATCTTCACCATCACGAGACGTGGGACAACACACACAAGCACACAGTCAGGTTATCTCTTTACCTTCGTTGAGGGTAGATTTAATCATTCTATTTATCTTGCTTGGGAGTTTGAGGTAGAACTAATTTTTGCTAGCCATGACTTTTCTGAACTTGAGAGAGTGCAAGCTGTCACTAGAGCATTTACTGGTTTTTCTTTTGTTTGGTGGAGTGTACACTGTAAGGAAAACAATGATAACCATCCCACAACTTGGAAAGATTTGAAAGTTGTAATGAGACAGCAATTTTTTCCTCCTTACTATCGCCGTGAATTGCTTCGCAAATTGGAACAATTAAATCAAGGTAGTAACACTATTCATGCTTACTACCAAGAGTTCAAATCTTATATGCATCATTGTGACATAGAAGAATCTGAGGATGATACAATGAATAATTTTTTTGGTGGTTTTGTAATGCCCAGGATGGGACTATATCTCCTACGTGTCGAGGCACGACTTAAAGATATAAGCCCATTCTGGAATGATCGCAAGTTTGGTACCTTTGCACATCTCATGTAAAAATAGGGATGGAAAAATGAAAAGATAGTTGGCTTACACTCGCCACGTCACACAAATACATTACATGTTCAACATCATTCACATAAACATCACAGCCCATCTAAGGGTAAAGATCCAAATGACAAGATACCAAACATAACATTAAACCACAGGTCTAGATCGAATCCTAGTAGAAGCTCTACTGATCAACCGGATAGTTCACATAGTAACGGCTACGCTCCTCGTTGTACTCCCAGTCTAGCTCAGTGCCATCGCCTGTGTAGCTCACCATCGTACCTGCATCTGGTGTGTTGAAGTAACTGTGAGCCATAGAGGACTCAGCAATCCCGTTCCCGGGTAACACGACTATCCCAGCCTTGGGTGAGGAACAAGGCTGAAGAAAGAACAAGAGTCTGCAGCAGCACTAGCCTAGCTTACGTAAAAGAGAGCGAGAAGAGAAGGTGCCTCGGTCGAGAGATGATCACGAAGTGATCCTAACTAAAACAAGTCAAACATAACCCCACCGTGTTCACTTCCTGAATCCCTTTCGGAAAATGACCGTCACGGTACACACGCTGGTAGTGTATTGGAACATGGTGTCAAGTTTTCTACAACCGGATATTAACAAGCTCCCATCTGCCACATAACCGCGGGCACGGCTCTCGAAAGTTCAAAACCCTGCAGGGGTGTTCCAACTTGGCCCATGACAAGCCCACGATCCGCGGAGTCGCAACTCCAAGGTGGGAAGGCCCGAGTATTCTCGGAATCCGTGCTCAAGATACTCCGACTAAGGTAAGGCTAATCCAGCAAATCCTCCCGGCGTGCCGACACCCTGATAGTAGCCGCGCGTATCTAGTCTCAGGCCACGACCGGATGAGCACAACGTACAGTGACCAAAAACCCAAGTTTCCAAGGGGGGTTCCGCACACGACTCAAGTTTGGACCAACACTCAAATCGAGCACTGGCCCGGGGGGGTTGAATTAATTAATCCTCGGGTTAATTACTCCCTCGGTAAGTTTTTTAGTTGTTTAGGCGAATAGTACCAATGTTGGGACTTGCTGGAAAAGACTTAGCACTTAGTGGTTTATCGAGGGGGTCCCATAACCCCAGCCGTGTGAGGAACGCATAATCAAGGAACATAACACCGGTTTATAAGGTTCCTAGGGCGGCATGAGTGGAACAAATCACCAAGCAAAAGGCTTAGCCTTCCACCCATTACCAATATATAGATGATTTCATTTAATAATTAATATAGTGTGATATCCCAACAAGCTTCAACAAGAAGCAAGAATCTTGAATCTTCACCTGCAACTAACAATGCTATAAGAAGGGCTGAGCGAAGCCTACGTATAGCCAATCAAAGGTTTGCATAGGTAGGGTGGTTAAACAGGTTCATGGTTACAATATGAGGCTGACAGGAAAAACATGGGCATCAAGGCAAAACTATAGATCGAGACTTTTAGCAATAGGCAAAGATAGTAATGTTATCGGGGTTCGGTCATCTTGCCTGAAGAGTTGTCGATGGGATCGTAAGAGGGGTCCTCGTTCTCAACCTCGGTAGTAACCTCGTGCTCGTACTCGTACTCGGTCTCAGCTTCCGGCTCTACTCAAACACAAGAACACAAGGCAACGAATCAAACAAGATGCAATGCGCAGAAAAATTACTGGATGCATGACTGATGCACTATGGAAGCAAAACGGATGCACTATGGAAGCACAAAAAGTCTACTTAGGAAGCACAGTGTTACAGCACAACAATATGCATCAAGCAAAATGCTTCAAAACATGATAACAATAGGATAATATGAATCTACATGCAAAAACACACAAGTTACATATAGGACTTGCTCAAAATGGAGCAATGGGCTAAAAGTTACAACCGAAACAATAAACATGTACAAGCTGACAATAACAGCCACATAGCAACTTCGGGGCAAGAGATAAATGGTCTACAGCACTCAAACATCATGGCAAAGAGCATGTACATAAACTAGACATATACTACAGCAAATAAATCCATTGGAGCACCCCCAAAGGAGCCATGGATCAATAGCAACAAGCTATGACATATTGAACTTGACAACAAAAACCTGACAGCAGTACTTTGTTGCAACTTGGGAGCAAGAGTTAAATATGCTACAGCCACTCAAATAAGCATGTGAGAGCATGAATGGATAGCCAACAATATATACAACAAGGAATCATCAAGAGTCATCCCAAAACTATCATGGATTTTCCTAGAACAACAAGCAAACATGGCATCTGGATATTACAGATTCCAGACTTAGTGAAATTTCACTAAGTGTTAAAACAGTAGTAACATCATGGCATCTTTGTGAGCAAGTTTAAGTCAACTCAAAGCATATCAAGACAAGTGGTAAGCACCACAGCAAAGTACACATGATGGTGAATCCAGAACATCTAAGCATGCATCAAGGGGACAAACACAACGATAGCAACGAGTTCCTCTACGAGGCATCCCGTAACAAGTTTAACGACATAACAGCCACATAGCACTTTGCAAAGGAGATAAGCATGGCAAGATGATATCTATCATGCAAGCTAAAGCAATCAACATGTAGAGCATTTCATGACGAACACGTGGACATATCATTTGCATCATTTGGATAAACATGCACCAAGTTATCACATTGCAAAGATGGCATGAAAACAACTACTAACAGCAGTTTATAACAAGTAGCACTCTTCTCATGAAGATTAAGACATCTAGATGACCTCAAACATGCATGGCACAATGGAACAAAACGTAGTACAAGTCTCCACGATCATTTTGACATATCATTTGCTCAAATCGGACCATCACACAAAAAGTTATTCACATTTTAAAACTGCATCAGGAACTAAATTAACAGGGACTTAGCAGAATTTGGCTAGGGGAAAAAACACATAGGCGCAAAATAATAAAACACGCACGGGGCGGGTCTTAAGGGGCTCACCCCGCTGGGCCTTGCGGCCTGGGAGGCCCAGACACTGGAGGAGGGGCGGCCGCGGGGCTCGGCCGGACCGGTCTGGCGGAGCCCAGCGGGCGCGACGAAGCGGCGGAGTGGGCCTCGGCCCACTAGGGCTGCTAGCGGGGCGACCGGGATCTGGATCGGGGGATCCTTCGATCCCCCCGACCGAGCGGCGGCGGCTCGCTCCCCGAGCGGCGGCGATGTCTGGCGATGGGGCGGCGGCCTCCGGCGAGAGGAGCCGAGGGGAGGTGCCGGGGCGGCTGGCGGCGGGGCCCTCGGCCGGCGGCGACTCGGGCGGCGGGCCCACGCGACAGATCGGAAGCACGGGGACGATGTGGTGGAAGCACGGCGCGACTAGACGGAAGCACGGCTCTCTGCGAGGTCGGAAGCACGATTTTTCAACGGTGGAAGCACCGCGGAGCAACGGTGGAAGCACCGGCGGTGAACTGTGGAAGCATAGGGTTTTCTGGACGCAAATTTTGGGGGAGATGGACGTTTATATAGGCACAAGGAGCTAGGGTTGTCCAAATGAGGTGAGGTTTTCAGCCACATGATCACAATTAGATGGCCTAGATGAAAGGAGTGGTTTGGGTTGGTTTGGTGGGCTATTGGAGGGGTGTCTTGGGCCTCAAAGAGGGGGTACTTTCAGCCCACGAGAATAACTGTTGGGGTAGCAAACGAACTCCAAACGCGACGAGATTCGGCAGGCGGGTTACACACCCCAAAACAACAACGCACGACAAGTCTCACGCCAAACCGGGAACGTTACATGGCCAAACACCAAAGTAGGCCTCGGGGATGCCACGGACACGTGAGAGAGCTCCGGAACTCGAAACGGACAACGGAAAGGAACGAGTGGGACCGGATGCAAACGACAACACAAATGCAATGCGATGCACATGACTACATGATATGAATGAATGCCACACACGCACACAACAAAACGACGAAAACCCGAAAGACGAAGAACCCGGAAAGGAATTGATGAAGCCAGAGATATTATATATTGCCCAAAAGGGAAAGTATTACATCCGGGGCATTACAGGTTTGAACCATGATATTTGCGCAAGATTTCAGTATATTCATCGTTGCATTAATGGTATGTATGTTCGTGCTTGTACCTTTGAGAGACAAATATAGGAGGATGCATTGTGTGCCTACAACAACTACTATTCCAGTTCATGCTCACCGGTTGGTTCCTCCATCATTGCACCTACTAGAGCAGCCACACCTCCGATTGTGAGCGCGACATCATCTAAAGTGTATGGTACATTGTCATCGTCCGTACCTACATCAGCTACGTCTTTGCGACAAGGTAACAGTAAAAACATTGATGATATAACTTCACATGAGGATGATGCATATCTCGTTAACTTGAATACATCATGTATTGAATTACCTGTTGATTTGAGCACACCACCTAGTTTAGATAATCATGTTACTGTCATGAATGCGTTGTTTGATCAAACAACTGAAATACCAACAATTTTGAGTGCACCCATTGAATTAACTGTTGATGCAAAAGAACCATGTGAATCGGAGATTAAATCATATTTGGATAAAGTACATTTGAAAATAATGGTGCCAATGTTTAATCATTTTGATATGACCTCTAATCTTAGTGATGATTCTATGTCAAATGACTTATTGCATGTTTATTTAATTAAGCATGTTGTAGCCTGTGAATTTCATGCAAGTAAGGTTTATTCACCAATGTTGGGATGGTTTAATGATGAACATTGTCAGTATTTTGATATGAATAAGAGCTTCACTTATTTGTGCAAACTGAGTTGCAATAGTTTCATGCCTTCTATTTCTTGTGATAATATTTTGGCTTTATATTTTATGAACTACGAAAGTTACTCATCTATACATGTGTCATATGTGCGAAATCAAGGGAAGTAAAAATGGATGACATATACATATACAACATGTACACCTTGTCTCTTTTCTTACCCACATTTCAGATTAAGGAACGCCGAGGACGGCTTTGTTTTCAAGAAAGGGAGGATGATGAATAGGCGATTTTTACGAAAGTCTTCAAAACACGATTTCTTTTGAAGACAAATAGATGAAATAAAGCTATATGATAAGCAGCAGATGATAAACGTTTTCAGGCACACAATAGTCAAGTAAGTATCATGAAGATAACACGAAGACTATTGATAGCTAGATAACATGGATCGAGATGGAAGATATAAATGAAGCTAGACAGGGGACAGTCTTCACACAGTGAAGTCAAACAGATCAGACAAACAGGCAATGACTTCATGAAGACATACCGGAATGTAAATGAGTTTGAAGATAGAACCGGTAGCTTGGAGACGCAGGGGATTTGGTAGACCAGTTCGAGTTGCTGTGACAAATGTACATCTGGTTAGGGAGGCTGAGATTGTACTCTCAAGACCGTGTCTTCACCTTATTCCCCTTGATCAAAGGACACCCAGTCCTCGCCCAATCACTCTAGTAAGTCTTCAAGTTAGACTTTTGAACCTTCACATACTTCGTTCACCGGCGATCCACAATGACTCTTGGATGCTCAGAACGCGACGCCTAACCGGCTGGAGGATACACAGTCCTCAAGTGTAACAAGTCTTCAGGTCACACAGACAGAAAGACTTCAGTGATGCCTAACACTCTTTGGCTCTGGGTGGTTTGGGCTTTCTCCTCGCAAGGATCTTTTCTCTCAAAGGCTTCGGAGGTGGGTTGCTCTCAAACGACAAAATCCGTGCACTAACTCTGAGCAGCCACCAATTTATGGTGTAGGGAGTGGGCTATTTATAGCCATGAGGCAACCCAACATGATATGTCCGAAATGACCCTTTGTCACTAAGGAGCTGACACGTGTCCAACGGTTCGATTATGAACACACGCGGCAACTTTGCTTGAGCTCCAAGTAAAGCTGACTTATCCAACTCTGGATGAGATTTTCTCTCATTGTCTTCATTCGAAGACATAGGCTTTTGGTTGAGCATCAGTTTATTCATCTAACTATGTTCCTTAGACCCCACTTAACAGTACAGTGGTTCCTATGACTCAAGAAAGAATAAAAAGAACTAGGAAAGAAACTATGTCTTTGCATTCTATAGTCTTCAATGAATGTCTTCATAGGTCATTATCTTCACGTGAATGTCTTCACGAGGCACCATTGTCTTCAATGTCTTCACACATTTTTAGGGGTCATCTCTAGAAGGTAAACCGGATCAGTGAGGGACTATTACCTATGTTATCCTCCAATTCTCACAAACACGTTAGTCCCTCAACCACGTTTGTCGTCAATACTCCAAAACCAACTAGGGGGCACTAGATGCACTAACAATCTCCCCCTTTTTGGTGATTGATGACAAACATGTTGAAGTTTTCAACGGGGATAAAATATGTGAAACTATAGATAACACGGTCGTTGTCTTCATGAGATTGAGAGGGCTCCCCCTGAAGATGTGCATATAAGAAATTTGCTTTTGAATGCAAAGGCACATGGCAGATTTTTCTTTGTGGAGATCTCCTTCAATCTTATGAAGACAATCCATCATGCATACAAGGATGTATTGAAGATAATGATATGCATAATGGGAAATGGGTGTCTGCTGAATGACTTCATGCGCATAGGATATATATTTAACCAAGCAGAAGAAACAACAACAAATGTAGCAGACGGCCATCAAGTTTCAGTGTTAGAACTCAAGAGCCAAATGTTTCAAAACGAGAGTTGTAAGAACTTAGTAAAAATATGGCACAAGACCCATATATGGACCCGCTTGAAGACTATCAACTCATATGCTTCTCCCCCTTTTGTCTGTAAGGACCAAAAAGGTTTGAAGACATAGAGTATCTATGCGTTCCCAGGTGGTTGATATGTCTCCAACGTATCTATAATTTTTTATTGTTCCATGCTATTATTTATGAAGTCTTGGATGTTTGATGGGCTTTATCATTCACTTTTATATCATTTTTGAAACTAACCTACTAACCCAAAGGCCCAGTCCAGATTGCTATTTTTTGCCTATTTTAGGGTTTTGCAGAAAAGGAATATCAAACGGAGTCCAAACGGAATGAATCCTTCGCGAGAGATATTTTTGGAGGAAATCACGTATGAAAGACTTCAGGGCCAAGCCAGGGGACAGAGGGGCCACCCTCGAGGGTGGGGGGCGCGCCCCCTTCCCAGGGCGCGCCCCCTGCCTCGAGGGCAGCCCGTGTGGCCCCCGATGACCCCATTCTTCCTATATATACCTACGTATCCCAGAAACTCCATACACAGAGAGAAAACCCTAATTCCACCTCCGTAGCTGCTGTTCCCGTGGAGATCCCATCTGGGAGCCTTTTCCGGGAGGGGGATTCATCATGGAGGCCTTCATCATCATCATCATCACCCTCACCATGAGTTTGAGTAGTTTACCACAGACCTTCGGGTCCATAGCTAGTATCTAAATGGCTTCTTCTCTCTCTCTGGATCTCAATACAAAGTTCTCCTCGGTCTTCGAGGAGTTCTATTTGATGTAATCTCTTTTTGCGGTGTGTTTGTTGAGATCCGATGAATTGTGAGTTTATGATCAAGATTATCTATGAAAGATATTTGGTTCTTCTCTGAACTTTTTATGTGTGCTCATAATATCCTTGCAAGTCTCTTCGAATTATTGGTTTGGTTTGGCCTACTAGATCTATAGTTCTTGCAATGGGAGAAGTGCTTGGCTTTGGGTTCAATCTTGCGATGTCCTTTCCCAGTGACAGTAGGGGCAGCAAGGCACGTATTGTATTGTTGCCATCGAGGATAAAAAGATGGGGTTTTCATCATATTGCTTGAGTTTATCCCTCTACATCATGTCATCTTTCTTAAGGCGTTACTCTGTTCGTATGAATTCAATACACTAGATGCATGCTGGATAGCTGTCGATGTGTGGAGTAATAGTAGTAGATGCAAAATCGTTTCGGTCTACTTGTCTCGGACGTGATGCCTATATACAATGATCATGCCTAGATAGTCTCATAATTATTCGCTTTTCTAACAATTGCTCGACGGTAATTTGTTTACCCGCCGTAGAATACCGCTATCATGAGAGAAGCCACTAGGGAAAACTATGGCCCCCGGGTCTATCTTTATCATATTACTTTCCCGTCAACTAGCCAATTTCGGTCGCCGTTGCTTATTTGCTTTCTTTACTTTCTGTTTCTATACCAAAAATATAATTATCAACTCTATCAGATCTCACTCTCGTAATTGACCGTAAAGGGATTGACAACCCCTTATAGTGTTGGCTACGAAGTTCTTATTTGTTTGTGCAGGTGCGAGGGACTGGCGCGTGGTCTCCTACTGGATTGATACCTTGGTTCTCAAAAACTGAGGGAAATACTTACGCTACTGTGCTGCATCTCCCTTTCCTCTTCGACGGAATACAACACAAGCTCAAGAGGTAGCAAGAAGAATTTCTGGCGCTGTTGCCGGGGAGGCTTACGCAAAAGTCATATACCAAATACCTATCACAAACCCTTATCCTTTGCATTACATTTTTTTGCCTCTCATTTTCCTCTCCCCGACTTCACCCTTCCCGTTTTATTTGCCCTTCTACTGCCGTGTGTTTATCGTTCACTTGCCTCTCGTTTGCTTGTGTTGCTATGTGCCCTCACTTAGCTTGCATCTTCCTTGCTAAAGTATGGATCCTCATCGACTTTCTAATCTCTTTAAGAGATCCAATTATGTTGAACCTATTGCTAGTGAGCTGCGTGCACTAGATTATCTTTATGGGGTTTTGCTTGAAATTTATGAATCTAAAAATTGTGAGGAATTGTTAAAAGAAAAAGTGATTCATGATAGCTTGTTAAGTAAAAAGCATGATTGTAATGATGTTACTATAAATTCTATTGATGTCAATTGTGCTAATGATATGCAAAATCCTAAGCTTGGGGATGCTTATTTTGCTATGTCCACTACTTGTTGCTATGATCATGATTGGGGTGATTCTTCTTATGATCTTGAAAATTTATTTAAGCCCCATGATGAATATGAGATTGATAACGATAATAACGTTTGCAATAATATTGAGAGTGTGTTTGGAGAGGTTATGACTTTAGTTAATGTTAATTCCACTATTTTGGAAGAGTGTCAACTTTGCATGCATGTGGATCGTATTGAGAATATGTTTTGTGACAGATAAATTGTTGAATTTGCGTATGATCCTACATGAAATTATTATGAGAGAGGAAAATATGGTCATAGGAATCTTCATGTTACTAAATTACCTCTCTTCATGTTGAGATTGATCTTGTTTCTTTCTTCTTCCTTGCATACGCTAGATCTTACTTGCTATGATAATTTTTTTGCTTATAAAATGCCTATGCATAGGAAGTATGTTAGACTTAGATGTGTTTGTCACATGTTTTATGATGCTCTCTTTGTGCTTCAATTCTTATCTTTCATGTGAGCATCATTGAATTCTCAAGCCTATCTTAATGGCTATGAAGAAAGAGCTTGTTGGGAGGCAACCCAATTTTATGTTTTTGTTTTTGTTGCTGTTAGGGAATAAATATTGCATCTAGCCTCTACTTAGATGTGTTTTCATGTTTTGTTTAGTGTTTGTGCCAAGTAGAACCTTTGGTAAGACTTGTGTGAAGTTTATTTGATCCTGCTGTGAAAAACAGAATCGTTAGTGCTTGCTAAAATAGTCTTCAGATTTTACTGGAGCGTGCTTTTTAGTTGATTCTTTTTGCTTCTGATTGGTAGACAAATTGCGCAAATTTACCAATTTAATTTGAATTTTTTGGAGTTCCAGAAGTAGGCGAACCTAGCAGATTACTACAGACTGTTATGTTTTTGACAGATTCTGTTTTTCGTGTGTTGTTTGCTTATTCCGATGCATCTATGAGTAATATTGGAGGATATGAATCATATAAAACTTGGAGTACAGTAGGCTTAACACCGATATAAACAATGAATGAATTCCTTGCTGTACCTTTGAGTGGTGGTTTGCTTTCTCTTACTAACGGAGCTCACGAGAATTTTTGTCTAAGTTTTGTGTTGTGAAGTTTTCAAGTTTTGAGTATTGCTTTGATGGACTATGGAACAAGGAGTAGCAAAGTCCCAAGCTTGGGGATGCCCATGGCACCCCAAGTAAATTCAAGATAATCAAAAGCCTAAGCTTGGGGATGCCCCGTGAAGTCATCCCCTCTTTTGTCTTCATCCATCGGTAATTATACTTGGAGCTATATTTTTATTCGCAACATGCTATGTGTTTTGCTTGGAGCGTATTGTATAATTTGAGTATTTGCTTGTTAGTTTTCCACAATAATCCTTGCTGGACACACCTATTTGAGAGAGTTAAATATGGCCTAGAAATTATTAGAACACTCTATGTGCTTCGCTTATATCTTTTGAGTTGAATAGTTTTTGCTCTAGTGCTTCACTTATATCTTTTAGAGCATGGTGGTGGTAATATTTTGTAGAAATTGTTGAACTCTCATGCTTCACTTAGATCTACTTGAGAGTCTATGAAAACAGCATGGTAAAGTGTTTAGGCTAAAGAAACTAGTCTTCACATGATAAAACATCCAACGTCAATGTAGTAAAAAAAAATCACATCAAGTGCATTGAATAGAAAGAGATGTTGGATGCTTGATAATTGTTTTGAGACATGAGCATAGTGATATTAAAGTCATGCTAGTGGAGTGATTATGAAATTGAGAAATATTTGTGTTAAGGTTAGTGATTCCCGTAGCATGCATGTATGGTGAACCGTTGTGTGACTAAGTTAAAGCATGAGGTATTTGTAGAGTGTCAACCTTTGAATGGAGGTCGGGGGCGCGTGATGGTTAACTCCTACCAACCTCCCTCCTAGGAGCATGCGTTGATTGCTTTGTTTTGATGACTCGTAAATTTTTGCAATAAGTATATGAGTTATTATGACTAATGTTGAGTCCATGGATTATACGCACTCTCACCCTTCCACCAATGCTAGATTTTCTTATACCGCGCAACTTTCGCCGTTGCCATAAACCCTCTATATATCCTTCCTCAAAACAGCCACCATATTGTTCCTCAAAACAGCCACCATACCTACCTGTCATGGCATTTCCATAGCCATTCTGAGATATATTGCCATGCAACTTTCCACCGTTCCGTTTATATGACACACATCATATTGTCATATTGCCATGCATGATCATGTAGTTGACATCGTATTTGTGGCAAGGCCACCATGCATAATTTTTATACATGTCACTCTTGTTTCACTGCACATACCGGTACACCGCCGGAGGCATTCATATAGAGTCATACTTTCTTGTTGTAGTATCGAGTTGTAATATCGTGTTGTAACGAAAGTGTGATGATCATCATTATTAGAGCATTGTTCCATGGGAGGAAAGGCAGAATCTATAAAGCCCCTCCGCAAAAAAAATAAAAAGAAAAAGAAAAGAAAAGAAAGGCCCAAAAAAAAGAAAAAAAAAGAAAAGAAAAAGGGACAATTGCTACTATCTTTTTCCACACTTGTGCTTCAAAGTAGCACCATGTTCTTCATTGTAGAGAGTCTCATGCTTAGTCACTTCCATATACTAGTGGGAATTTTCATTATAGAACTTGGCTTGTATATTCCAACGATGGGCTTCCTCAAATGCCCTAGGTCTTCGTGAGCAAGCAAGTTGGATGCACACCCACTAGTTTCTTTTGTTGAGCTTTCATTCATATTTAGCTCTAGTGCATTTGTTGCATGGCAATCCCTACTCACTCACATTGATATGTATTGATGGGCATCTCCATAGCCCGTTGCTACGCCTAGTCGATGCGAGACTATCTCCCTCTTTTTGTCTTCTCCACAACCACCTCTATTCCACCCATAGTGCTATGTCCATGGCTCACGCTCATGTATTGCGTGAAATTTGAAAGGTTTGAAAAGATAGAGCATGAAAACAAATGCTTGGCTGAAATTGGGGTTGTGCATAATATGAATATTTAGTGTGATAACGAGGGAGCATAGCCAATACTATATGATTTTGTAGGGATAACTTTCTTTAGCCATAGTATCTTGAGAAGACATGATTGCTTTGTTAGTATTACTTGAAGTATTGTTATTTCTTATGTCAATATAGACTTTTATCTTGAATCTTTCAGATCTAAATATTCATGCCACAATTAAGAGAATTACATTGAAAAACTATATTGGTTAGCATTCCACATCAAAAATTCTTTCTTTATCATTTACCTACTCGAGGACGAGCAGGAATTAAGCTTGGGGATGCTTAATACGTCTCCAACATATCTATAATGTTTGATTGTTCCATGCTGTTATTTATGAAGGCTTGGATGTTTAATGGGCTTTATCATTCACTTTTATATCATTTTTGGGACTAACCTACTAACCAAAAGGCCCAGTACAGATTGTTGTTTTTTGCCTATTTCAGGGTTTTGCAGAAAAGGAATATCAAATGGAGTCCAAACGGAATGAAACCTTCGCGAGAGATATTTTTGGAGGAAATCACGCATGAAAGACTTAAGGGCCAAGCCAGGGGACAGAGGGGCCACCCTCGAGGGTGGGGGCGCGCCCCCCTTCCCAGGGCGCGCCCCCCTGCCTCGAGGGCAGCCCGTGTGGCCCCAGGTGCCCCCCTTCTTCCTATATATACCTACGTACCCCAGAAACTCCATACGCAAAGAGAAAACCCTAATTCCACCGTCGTAGCTACTGTTCCCGTGGAGATCCCATCTTGGAGCATGTTCCGGGAGGGGGATCCATCACGGAGGCCTTCATCATCATCATCATCGCCCTCACCATGAGTTGTGAGTAGTTTACCACAGACCTTTGGGTCCATAGCTAGTATCTAGATGGCTTCTTCTTTCTCTCTGGATCTCAATACAAAGTTCTCCTCGGTCTTCGAGGAGATCTATTCGATGTAATCTCTTTTTGCGGTGTGTTTGTCGAGATCCGATGAATTGTGAGTTTATGATCAAGGTAATTTATGAAAGATATTTGGTTCTTCTCTGAACTTTTTACGTGTGCTCATAATATCCTTGCAAGTTTCTTCGAATTATTGGTTTGGTTTGGCCTACTAGATCTATAGTTCTTGCAATGGGAGAAGGGCTTGGCTTTGGGTTCAATCTTGCGGTGTCCTTTCCCAGTGACAGTATGAGCAGCAAGGCACGTATTGTATTGTTACTATCGAGGATAAAAAGATGGGGTTTTCATCATATTGCTTGAGTTTATCCCTCTACATCATGTCATCTTTCTTAAGGCGTTACTCTGTTCGTATGAACTCAATACACTAGATGCATGCTGGATAGCGGTCGATGTGTGGAGTAATAGTAGTAGATGCAGAATCGTTTCGGTCTACTTGTCTCGGACGTGATGCCTATATACAATGATCATGCCTAGATAGTCTCATAATTATTCGCTTTTCTATCAATTGCTTGACAGTAATTTGTTTACCCGCCGTAGAATACCGCTATCATGAGAGAAGCCACTAGAGAAAACTATGGTCCCCGGGTCTATCTTTATCATATTACTTTCCCGTCAACTAGCCAGTTTCTGTCGCCGTTGATTATTTGCTTTCTTTATTTTCTGTTTCTATACCAAAAATATAATTATCATCTCTATCAGATCTCACTCTCGTAAGTGACCATAAAGGGATTGACAACCCCTTATCGCGTTGGCTGCGAAGTTCTTATTTGTTTGTGCAGGTGCGAGGGACTGGCGCGTGGTCTCCTACTAGATTGATACCTTGGTTCTCAAAAACTGAGGGAAATACTTACGCTACTGTGCTGCATCTCCCTTTCCTCTTCGAGGGAATACAACGCAAGCTCAAGAGGTAGCAGTGGTGAAGATGCTAGTGAAGCCGAGTCGACGTTGGAGTTTGGTGGTGCAGAAGGGCCTGACGCGGAGTCATGATGGAGTGAAGCGATTGCTGGAGAAGTGGTGTCGTCTTCTTCATCGATGATACGAGCAACAACAGTTGCAGCCGAAGATGAATACTAAGAATCTTCTATTGATGGAATTGGACACCAAGTCGCAGATTGTGGAGGAATGGAGTCAAACTTGAAGCGCTCGGTGAAGCCATCTGCTTGAAGATCATCTTCGGAGCAGAGCAATGTGAGGCTCTTCCAGGACCGCCAACAGGCTTCATGAGCAACAAAGGAGTTCTTGGTAGCCAAGTTGCGAATGCGATTCACATTCGCGAGAAGACTTTGCATCTGCCTCATCAACCAATCATGGTTCTTATCCTGCTTCTGGTGTAGTGAGACTAGAAGCTCTCGGTCATTGAGGATACGGGGACGCTTCTTAGGCCATTGAGCAATGGTGCTACCAGTGGCATCAGTGTTGGCATGATGCGGGAGGTGCAGATTTCCAGCCAGAGGATAAGCAGTGACATTTGCATTAGGCACATAAACACCTTCAACATGCTATGTGAAGCTTTGGTGATCAGCATTAAGCAGTTGAAGGGGTTGCTTGGAAGGCTCAGGATAGATGGCTTCATAAGACATATCAACCTCAGGCAAAAAGACAACATGATTGCATGCAGAGGCTTGATAGTTGATAGTTGAGTGAAGCTTAATGAGCCGCATTATCCAAGGAGCATAGAACTTGAGGCCAAACAGATCAATACCAAACGTAGCTAGTTGACGAATGAAGAAGTCATGTGTATTGAATCTGATGCCATTGAGAATATAAAATACCAAAGTCTTCATGGCACCTTCTAGTTTAGCTTCAGACGAGTGTCCCTTGATAGGCGAGAGAGTACGCCTCAGAATATGATATATGGTGCGAGGCAGATACTCGAGGTCCTTGACAAAGAATTCCTTTGGATAATTAGCTTCCAGGGGCAATGGCTTCATCATGCTGAGCATTTCACTCATGTTGGGATCAGCCTTTTTGAAGATGCTTTCGAGCTCCTTCTGATACAGGGAACAACCTGGTTCGTACAACTCACTAGGAGTGGGCAGGGAAGTGAGCTCAAGTAGAGTCTGAGCTTTGGCTTCATGATGAATGTCACGTGTCATCCACTCAAGGACCCATGTCTTCGGATCCCTGTTGTATCCTCTGATGTGAAGAGTAGCATAGAATTGCAGGAGAACCTCTTCATTCCAGTGTTCCTTTGTAGTGACAAATGGAAGCAATCCAATATCTCGGAAGCAGTCAAGGGCTTCCTCAAGGCATGGTAGTCCAGCAATGGCATCACAATCAAGACGTTAGTGAGGAAAGATCTGACCCTGATTGTACATAATACAAGAGTAATAACTTCGTTGCTGAAAGCTCTAGAACCCATCAGAAGAGATCCTTGGCTTCTTGTACGGGTTCTTGGCAGAGTCAAAGAAGGTGTTGTTCGCTCTGAAGCTGTGCACACTGAATGAACCTTGTGTCGTTGCAGTGCTTGGAAGCCTAGGCAATCTGGGCTTGGGCTTCACCGTCTGAGGCCTCCACTCCACATGATATTCATATTGTGGGCCTAGGGCAGCAGGAGGCGTCAGTATTGGCCATCTGATAGTTACAAGCTCATCTTCTTGATTGAAGGCTTGGGCCATGGTGTGAGGCACAGGGGGAGGAACAATCACTTCAGGGGCAGCAATGATTTCGCGCTGCACATTTTCTTCACCCATGACAGTGTCATTGGCTTCAGTATTCATCTGCGGGGCAGCCACATTTGCTTCACTTTCAATGGCTCCAAGAAGAGGGTACTCATGCACAATAGAATCTTGAGGAGTGGGTTCTTGCATGACGGGCACTTCTTCTTCTTCTTTTACAACAACTTCTTGGGGAGGGGGTGACTTCACGAGTTTCTTCCTTTTCTTCATCGGCTGATGCAGCCGGAATATTTTCAGCCACATTGGCTTCAGATTCAGGAGCAGACGTTGAAGGAATGGCATCAGGAAACACTTGACGTGCCACTGACCTTGAGGTTTGTACTTCATCTTCAGGAATGTTGGACATGGAGGCTTGAGGCCTGAGACCTTTGCGAAGCCTTCGAAACTTGGGCGACGCTATTGGTGAAGCATTGGTCTGCTCCATGTATTCTTCTAGTGTTGCTGTGGAAGTCTCGAGTACCGGAGTGGTAACAAGAGACGGCGGGGCGCAAGGAGTGTCTTCATGTAAGGGGGTGTTTGGGGGTTGCTCTTCCCAAACATCATCTTGAGCAATTGGCGTTATGGGACGACCAATGCTTATGAGCTCACTCCTCGTTTGAGCAGGTGACTGAGCAGGTTGGGGTTCAAGCTGAGGAAGGACTTCATCATCACAAACATTGTCATCATGACCAATGTCTTCAGCCACAGGAGAGTCAGGAACTGGAATCTCTTCAGTCTGATGAGCCTCTGAGGTAGCAGGCTGATAGATAATGAGACGATGCTCACTGTTGGAGGAGGCCGATAGGGCAACCGAAATGGGTTCAAAAACCAACGGTTCTGTGGAGGAGCCGCGAGGCTGATGTGAAGCCTTTGAAGCTTTTGTCTTCTACTTCTTCTTAGAAGGAGCAGCATCAGAGGCATCAAGGTGATTGCGTTTCTTTGCTTCAGCTTCAGCCGACCTTGTCTTATTTCGATCAAAAGCTGCGGATGGGACCTTTGGCTTCGAGCCAGTCATGCTGACAGGGAAGACAATGCTGGGTCTTTCCTGCCATCGAGATTCAGTGTCTTCAGCAGCAGGCTTCTTCTTCTTTTTTTCTGGCTTCTTGGCGGCCAGCTTGGGGTCAATGCCTGGACGACCAAGAGCTTTCCTCTTCATAGCTTCATTGTGGGCTTGGACGCATTTCTCAGCATAGTGCTTGGGATGTTCCCTCGAGCCCCTTGCAACATCACGGCACTTGGCAAATACAGCCTTGACGTCTGTCATCATGGTCTTGAAGTTTTGAACTTCTTGTGCACTGAGGCTTGCCATATGCTTCTTGAACAGAGCCTTCTCATGATCAATTTTGTTCTTTTGCTTGATAACCTTCTGTGCAACAGTCAGTTCTTGAGCAATATATCCTTGAAAAGTCACACTGATATCAATGGGAAGCTGAAGATCATCAAGTGAAAGAGATGTATCCTCAAACCATTCATTGATGAAGTTGTTGATGATATCAGCGTCAAAGAGAGGCAAATCATTAACGATTTATGCCTGTTGCTTGCTCTAAACTAGCATTTTAAGGGCATCATCAACAAGATCTTCATCACTGGACAGATCTATGATGTCATCATCATTGCGCAGTATGGTGTCATGAGTGATTCCTTTACCAGATGGCTTCACTAGCTGCTTAGACCGCTGAGAGATGCAAGAGTGATCCACAAAGTTCACACTGGATTCAGGAGGTACAGTTTTCAAGGGCTTCACACTTGAAGCTTTTGGGGCAGCAGTAGATTTAGAAGCCTTTGTCTTCTTCTTGGGCTTCACAGACTCAGGAACAGATTTAGGTTCCATGTCTTCAGCAACATCTTCCACAGTCACCCTTTGAAAAGCGGTGTGGGATAGCAGTCCATCAAGGCCATTGAAGGGGCCAACGTGATTTTCATTGGGTTCAATTGTTCCATCAGACCAGTGCCGAGATGGGCCATGATTGAAGTTAATGCCAAGTTCCTTCCTGTTCTAGGTTGCAGAGTTCTTGGCAAATTTGTAGTTTTCTACAAATAATTCATCCCCACGACACCATCGAAGACAAGATGAGTCAGGATCTAAAGGCATTTGTCCTCTGACCATGCATGGATAAAAGTTCTTGGCAATGGCTTCAGACATAGTCTTTGGTTGAAGCTTCTTGTAGACGATATCACCCCATGGAGGGCGAATGGCGTTCTTGGAAGCTTACTCTAGAGTCACAAATCTGTATAGAAACCATTGTTCTGCCCAATATCTTCGTATCCATTAGATTCGATATTTGTGTTCTCCATAGGTCTCTTTTGGGCTAGACTTGTACATGGTGAACAGATATGGAGGAAGATCTTTGGCAGTGTCAGTACGTCTTTGCCTGCCACATTTCTTGGACTGTTTGTCAGATGCCATTGGATTCAGACAGAAAGGCTTCACAAAGCAGTTTGTCTTCCGACGACTAGTCAGAGAGGAACTGGTTTTAGGAGATTCATTGTGACGATGTAAGAATTCTGCAAGTGAATGCAAACTATGAGAACCAAGGGATTCTCCCACGGACATGTACCTGTGACAGCATTAGAGATGCGAGGGAAGGGGAAGAGGTCATATGCATTCTCAGAAGATTTTGAAAAAAAAATACGGTTTGAAGACACTGACCTCATAGTGCGAAGACATTCACTTATATGGAGTGAGTTAGTTCCAGATTTGTACGAATCCAAGAATAGGTACGAGTGAGGAATCTAACTAGCAGTGAAGCTAAGTGAATATATTTGCATGATATGCGAGAAGGATATAGAAAGAAATAGCCCAGAGATGTACAGAAAACCACTTGTGGTGAAGTTGCATGATTTTAATGGATCAAAACGACGGTAAAAAGAGAGATCTATTTACCGCACCGAACATCTGCTAGACGGGAAGAGATGGCTGCCGAGCAGATCAATCTTCTGTGCCCTAACTTGGCGGCGGAAGAAACCTATGGCGGCGGCGGAGAGACGAGGTCCACGGCCGGCGGGAAGACGGCGTCGAAGAAGTCGCGGCAGCTAAGCGCTTTGTCTCCGGCGTCGACTGGAGCTAGTAGGGGCGATAGGGTTGAGCGAGATGGCGAGAGGTGGGAGAAGAAATTATGACCACAAGGGTGGAGTATTTATAAGGAGAGATGACGGCACAGTGCAATTACGCAAGTGCCCCGGGCAGTTCACATCTGAACTACACGTGGTTGGCATGCGACTTATGGAGAGTTGAGCTATGATCCCACGCACGCCTGATTTGTCGGATGGTCATTTCGGTTTCTCCGGTTTTTGGGCAAAAAGGATACGACATTGAAAATAGTTTTAATTGAGTGTCTCTATATCTTCAGCTGAAAATGGCACAGTGAAGACATTCAACAAGTGTCAATATAATGCATATGAAGAGATAGAGAGAGTTGGAGAGATTAAGCATGGAGAGGGTTAGGGTCCGATCACATTCACTTAGATCAAAAAGTTTGAAGACATAGCTATAAGTGAATATATATATATCAGAGCAACCAAACAAATCAACATTGAGAAGATGAGTCTTGAATACAAACTATGTTTAAGACAGACCAAGTCAGAAGATAATGCAGTCATGACGCCAAATGCAAACTTCAAGAAAGTTTGGTGGTGGCGTTACCCACCGTATAGGAAGTATTAGACCAGGACACGGCGCACAATTATCGTGGCGCTCCAAAGTTGAATTCCACATTAATGTATTCACACTCAGAGTGTAAGTCTCCATGAGTTGAAGACATACATTGCTTTGTATGTTGCACATCGAAGTCGTCAAAATGCATAAGCGTTACGATGTGTGTCCAATCTCATGAAATTTAAGGATTCTAGGATATTTAGCTCACACCGCAGCTTGCATGTATGATTTCAATGTCCTTCTTGGTCACATGATCCCTGAGAAAGTGCTGACGAATCTCAATGTGCTTTGTCTTCGTGTGCTGAACGGGATTATGAGCAATCTTGATGGCGCTTTTGTTATCACAGAAGAGAGGCACCTTCACCATGTTGATGCCATAGTCCTTAAGATTGTTCTTTATTCAGAGAAGTTGAGCGCAACAAGATCTAGCAGCAATGTATTCAGCTTCAGCGGTGGAGAGAGACACTGAGTTCTGCTTCTTTGAAGACGAACAGACAAGAGATCGTCCAAGAAAGTGACATGTGCCTGATGTGGACTTGCGATCAACTTTGTCACCAGTATAGTCAGCATATGAGAATCCAACAAGATCAAATATAGAGCCCTTGGGATACCATAATCCTAGTGTGGGGGTGTGAGCCAAGTATCGAAGAATTCGCTTCACAGCGAGGTGGTGCGATTCCTTTGGTGCCGCTTGGAATCGGGCACACATGCAAACACTAAGCATTATATTAGGCCTAGATGCCAATAAGTAGAGTAAAGAACCAATCCTGGAGCGGCATTAAGGGAGTCTTGGATCGGGGGGGGGGGGTCCTCATGTGGCCGGACAAACTCTTGGTAGGCCGGACTAGTGGGCCATGAAGATTACTACAAGATCAACTCTCATATTCGTATAGGACTCTTGTATTCCTGTAATGGCAAGTTTGGGTCCGGGTGTAGGTTTTCCTTCCTCTGCAAGATGGCATGTACAAACCCTAGGTCTCTTCGGTGTGTATATAAACCAGAGGGTTTAGTCCGTAGAGTCTAGAGAAGAATCATATTATCCTCATAGGCTAGACATAGGGTTTAGCCATTATGATCTCGAGGTAGATCCACTCTTGTATTCATATTCATCCATACTAATATAGTAGGAAGTAGGGTATTACCTCGATCGAGAGGGCCTGAACCTGGGTAAACATCGCGTCGCCAGCCTCTTGTTACCATCGATCCTCAAAACGCATAGTTCGGGACCCCCTACCCAATATCCACCGGTTTTGACACCGATAGGTATACCTTTTGATCGAACTCTTTACCATTGTCGTCGGAGCCCAATTGACCTTTGGTTGGCATTGGCGTCGTGTACCCTTTGCAGTCTTGCATTCAAAACTTCTTCAGGCAATCTTTGAGGTATTTGTCTTGAGATATGAAGATGACATTCTTCCGTTGACGAATTTGGAGACCAAGGAAGAACTTTAGCTCACCCATCATGGACATCTGATATTGCTCTTGCATCATGTATCCAAACTCATCATTGTATCTTTTGTTAGTGCATCCAAAGATAATGTAATCCACATAGATTTGGCATACAAACAGTTCTCCATCATATGTATTTGTGAAGAGTGTGGGATCCAGTGATCCATGTTTGAAGCCCGTGCTCTTCAAGAAGTCTTTGAGTGTGTCATACCACGCACGAGGAGCTTGTTTGAGGCCATACAGTGCCTTGTTGAGCTTGTAAACCATGTCAGGATGCTTTGGGTCTTCAAAGCCTGGAGCTTGTGCAACATACACTTCTTCTTCAATTTTCCCATTCACAAAGGCACTCTTCACATCCATTTGATACAGAAATATGTTATGATGGTTTCCATAGTCTAGCAGTATGCAAATGGCTTCAAGCCTAGCTATAGGAGCAAATGTTTCATCGAAGTCAATTCCTTCTACTTTAGTGTAGCCTTGAGCAACGAGACGAGCCTTGTTTTTGACAACTTGACCATGCTCATCTTATTTGTTGTGATAGATCCATTTGGTGCCAATGATGTTATGCTTCCGTGGATCAGGACGCTTAACAAGTTCCCATACATTATTCAGCTCAAATTGTTGAAGCCCTTCTTGCATTGCATGAATCCATTCGGGTTCCATAAAGGCTTCATCAACTTTCTTGGGTTCAGATATTGAATCAAATGCAGAGTGACCACAGAAGTTGGCTAGCTGAGTTGCTTTTGAGCAAGTAAGTGGACCAGTTGCATTGAGGCTATCAAGAATCTTTTCAACTTGGACTACACGAGCTACCCGAGGATGAACTGGGCAAAGACTTTGCTCATGCTGCTGATCATCTTCTTGTTCAAAGTTGGCTTTAGGCTGAGTATTTTCTTCGGGATGACTAGGTGGAGAGATGATGATTTCTTCTTCAGTTGATTCCTTGGTGAGTATAATTTCTCCTGTACCCATTTGTTTTATAGATTCACTAGGAGAAACATCATCTAGCACAGTTGACAGGTGCTCTCTTTGTGAGTCGTTAGATTCATCGAACCGCACATCTAAGGTTTCGACCACTTTATAGTGAAAGAGATTGAAGACCCGGTAGGTGTGCAAATCCTTTCCGTAACCAAGCATAAAACCTTCATGTGCTTTCGGTGCAAATTTGGAAGTGTGATGCAGATCTTTAATCCTGCACTTAGAACCAAAGACTTTGAAATAACTGACGTTTGTCTTCTTACCAGTCAGAAGTTCATATGATATTTTCTTAAAGAACTTGTGAAGATAAACTCTATTGATGATGTGGCATGAAGTATCAATGGCTTCAGGCCAGAACTTTCTTGGTGTCTTGTATTCATCAAGCATAGTACGTGCCATCTCAATGAGAGTCCGGTTCTTGCGCTCAACGATGCCATTCTGCTGAGGTGTGTATGGAGAGGAGAACTCATGCATGATGCCCAATGTATCAAGTTATGTATCGAGCCCAGTATTCTTGAACTCTGTTCTATTGTTACTTCTGATGTGCTTGATCTTGATGCCATAGTTGTTCATGGCTCGATTGGCAAAACGTCTGAAGACATCCTGCACTTCAGTCTTATAGAGGATTATATGCACCCAAGTGTATCTAGAGTAGTCATCAACTATCACGAAGCCATATAAGCAAGCAATGGTAGTGAAAGTAGAGTAGTGAGTAGGGCCAAATAAGTCAATGTGAAGCAGCTCAAAGGGACGAGATGTAGTCATGATTGTCTTCGAGGGATGCTTGGCCCTAGTCATCTTCCCAGCTTCACAAGCATCACAAAAATGATCTTTCTTAAACTTGACGCCCTCGATGCCTATGACGTGCTTCTTCTTGATGAGAGTGTGTAGGTTCCTCATGCCTGCATGACCTAGTCTTCGATGCCAAAGCTAGCACTCTGAAGCTTTTGCGAGAAGACAAACAGCGAGCTGTGGCCCTGCAAAAAAATTTACCATATACGGATCACCTTTTCTATGTCCTTCAAAGACTAGAGACTTGTCAGATTCCATAAGCACAAGGCAACGATATTTTCCAAATATCACAATCATGTTTAGATCACATAGCATAGAGACTGACATTAAATTGTATCCAAGGGATTCAACAAGCATCACTTTGTCCATGTGTTGATCCTTTGAGATAGCAACCCTGCCAAGTCCCAGTACCTTGCTTTTACCAGTGTGTGTGAATGTGATGTGACTTTTGGGAGAAGGACATAGAGTTCAGTCCATGAGAAGACGTCGATCACCAGTCATGTGGTTGGTGCATCCACTGTCAATTATCCATTCAGTGGCTTCCGAAGCAGTACCCTACAAATCAGTTAGCGGTATAGTCTTCATAAAGAGAAGTGTGAAGCATAAACATTTGACGAACAAGCATGCTATCAAAGTTTAGGTCCTTGTTAGGCAGGATAGGAAGCTTGTCAAGAAACCATGGGACGAAATACATGGTTAGACCATTTGGACACTTGATCTTGCGTCCCACAAGATGTTTTAGGTCCCCAGCGTTAGCGTCGGAAGATGATTTTCGCCTGGAGACCCTTCCCTGCAAGAGAAGTTATTTCTTCTTAACCACCCACATCTTTAGGGGTGGCTTAGAATCTATAAGTCTAAGTGTAGCATCTGAGAACTTTGGCTTAGGACCCCTAGCAAATAGCTTAGCATGAGATGAATAGTACTCATATGAATATGCAGGGAAATTCTTTGTCTTATGAACAAAGTGGTTAGATGAAACATGCTCATATTCATGAGTCTGATGATAATCTCCCTGCAAAAACATTTGCGTTAGAGTGACCCAATGTGGTCATTTGTCTGTATGAAGTCTTTGGACCATATGAAGCTTTTTGTCTGGGGTTGATCTTCTTTCCTGGTGGTGTCATGATGACATTCACAGGAAGCTTTTCGATAAGACTTCTCGGAACCCAGATCTTCTTCATAGGTGATCCATTCCCGCAGTTAGTTCCAATGAACCTAGCAAACACTTTGTCATTCTGATCCTTGAACAGTTTATAGTTTGAGTTAAATGACTCGTCAATGACAACAGGGTTAGCACAAGTGAAGCCAAATAAAGTTGATGGATCTACTGGTGGACCCTTTGCAGCAGCCCATGTGGTTTTGGGATACTGCTCGGGCTTCCAGTAAGAACCATCAACATTCATTTTCCTTTCGAACCAAACACCCTCTTTCCTAGGGTTTCGGTTCAGAATCTGTTTCTTGAGAACATCGCACATTGTCTGATGCCCTTTGAGGATTTTGTACACACCTGTTTCAAGCAATGTCTTCAACCTAGCATTCTCATCAGCAATAACAGTGGTTTCCATAGTAGAGGGGTTAGTTACCACATCAATAGTTGAAGATATTTCAATTTCAGAAGCAGTAGAGCATTCAGTAATAGAGACAACATGGTCACGCTCAAGGCATTTTAGACAGGGTGGCACAAAGTTTTCCCGAGCGGAACTAATCTGTTGGGCGAGTAGTGAATCATTTTCCTTTTGAAGATCATCATGAGATGCTCTATGTTTCTCAAGGTCTTGCTTCCTTTGAAGATAATCATAGGAAAGCTTCTCATGAGTGGTTGAGAGAGTTTCATGACGACTTTCAAGTTCAGTGTACCTTACGTGAAGATTTTTTATGTCTTCAATTAAGGACTGAGTTCGATTCATTTCCGCATCCAACAGGTCATCACTCTTGTCTAGAAACTTTTGAATATGTTCCATAGCATTTTGTTGTTTAGTTGCAATTTTAGCAAGAGTTTTATAGGTGGGTTTGGATTCACATTCAGAGTCATCTTCACTGGAGTTCTGAAAGTAGGCATCGCGTGAGTTTACCTTTGCACCACGTGCCATGAAGCAGCAGGTAGGTGAAGATGACGGTTCAGGTTCGAAAGTCATTGTTTTGAGTGATTCTTTGAACTAAACAAACCAAGGATCCTGGCGGGTTCGATGACCTTCATAGACATCAGAGATTCGGTCCCAGATGAGCTTTGCATTTCGAAGATGCATGATGAGTCTAAATTGATCTCGGGATAGACAGGAACAGCTGATATCCTTCGCCATGATGTCTAGACAAGTGAGACCAATTTCAGTGACTGTCCACAACTCGTTGTTCATCGCCAAGAGGGGTTTCTTCATCATGGCCTTCCACTTAGGATAGCCATGACCATCAAGATGGGACATGACACTTTCTTCAAACCTGCAGTCGACATAACTAAAACTCCGGGTAGTTAAACCAAATCACACAGAACAAGGGAGCACCTTGCTCTGATACCAATTGAAAGTGCAAGTTATCGACTAGAGGGGGGTGAATAGGTGATTTTTACGAAAGTCTTCAAAACGTGATTTCTTTTGAAGACTAACAGATGAAATGAACCTATATAATAAGCAACGGATGATAAATGTTTCCAGGCACACAATAGTCAAGTAAGCATCATGAAGATAACACGAAGACTATTGATAGCTATATAACATGGATCGAGATGGAAGATATAAATGAAGCTAAACAGGGGACAATATTCACACAGTGAAGTCAAACAGATCAGACAAATAGGCAATGACTTCACGAAGACAAACTGGAATGTAAATGAGTTGGAAGATAGAACCAGTAGCTTGGAGACGCAGGGGATTTGGTAGACCAGTTCCAGTTGCTATGACAACTGTACATCTGGTTTGGGAGGCTGAGATTGAACTCTCAATACCGTGTCTTCACCTTATTCCCCTTGAGCTAAGGACACCCAGTCCTCGCCCAATCACTCTGGTAAGTCTTCAAGGTAGACTTCCGAACCTTCACAGACTTCATTCATCGGCGATCCACAATGACTCTTGGATGCTCAGAACGCAATGCCTAACCGGTTGGTGGATACACAGTCCTCAAGTGTAACAAGTCTTCGGGTCACATAGACAGAAAGACTTCAGTGATGCCTAACACTCTTTGGCTATGTGTGTTCTGGGCTTCGTCCTCGCAAGCATCTTTTCTTTCAAAGCCTTCTGAGGTGGATTGTTCTCAAACGACAAAAGTCGTGCACTAACTCTGAGCAGTCACCAATTTATGGTGTAGGGGGTGGGCTATTTATAGCCATGAGGCAACCTGACATTATATGTTCAAATGACCCTTGGTCACTAAGGAACTGACACATGTCCAACAGTCGGATTATGAACACACGCGGCAACTTTGCTTGAGCTCCAAATAAAGCTGACTTATCCAACTCTGGATAAGATTTGCTCTCATTGTCTTCATTCGAAGACATAGGCTTTTGGTTGAGCATCACTTTAGTCATCTGAGTATGTTTACTTGGACCCTACTTAACAGTATGATGGTTCCTATGAGTCAAGAAAGAATAAAAAGAACTACGAAAGAAACTGTGTCTTCGCATTCTATAGTCTTCAATGAATGTCTTCATAGGTCATTATCTTCACGTGAATGTCTTCATGAGCCACCATTGTCTTCAATGTATTCACACATTTTTAGGGGTCATCTCTGGAAGGTAAACCGAATCAGTGAGGGACTATTACCTGTGTTATCCTGCAGTTCTCACAAACACTGATGAGGACATCACTAACAAGGTTACACCCACAGCACTAACTGACACATATACATGACCAATTACTAGAGCTCGCGCACGCCAATTAAATTACCAGGTACTTTCGTTTCTTGGTAATGAATCTAATGCTCATGAGAATATGATGCTGCCTAAATTGGATACATTTGTCTTGCTTACAAATGAAGGGCCTAGCTTGGACAAGAAGGATGAATATTGGAGCAAGATCAAGCATGGAGATGATGGCATGCGCAAGGGGAACAAGAATGGAGTTACAAGTGATGATTTCAGGACTTTGAAGCCACCATAATGAGTGTGTGAAGCCTTGGACGGAATATACAAGATGCCACTTCATAAATTTCGTCCAGAGGCTATTATAGGTGCTGCGTCACCTTATTATTGCGCCAGGCCCATGTAATTTCAAAATACTTGATTATAGGCTGTTTTTAGAGTCCGTATGTGTGGGGAAACAAGAGTTAGGGTTGGTTTTGGACCCCTCCACCAAGGGCCACGAAATTCCCCCCTCTTTCTCCCATATATACAGCCCTTAGGGCGTCGTTTAGACTTTGGGTTTTGTTTAGATTAAAGTTCGCCATAGCTGCAACTTCGCGTACTTCGTTTGTGTTCAACGACCAGACCAAGACGTCACAGAACCCCACTTGATCAATAAATCTTTCATCTTGAATTCGGAATATCCCGATTGCAATCTCAGTTTCTTGCTAGTTCTTCATTTGCCTGCAGGAAACATACCTTCATGGTCAGGTTGATCGTGCTCCGGCGTGGTCAATAACCTCTCGGAGTTGGTTTAGCGATTGCTAAGGCACGACGTCCTCGCACGTTCGTAGTCGGATCGCCAAAGTCGACTTCCTCCAAAACGATAGCCACCATCTTATCGAAAGACGGGACACCTTTGCCTCTATCAAGTGGTATCAGATTTCCAGGTTGCTCGATGAGATTTTACAGTTTTTCGTAGATTAGATCGAGTCTGTTCTTCATACCTACAGTCCACGAAAAAGCCAAAAAAAATTAGGGTTAGTTCATCATATCCGAACCAGTCTAAGCCATTGCATAATCTTTTCCGTGTTTGCTTAGTTGAATTTGCGGTTGCATCGTCGTGTCAAGTTGCTGGTCTTAGCGTCTAGGCTTTTAGAGTTTCGAGTTCTGGTCATAAGTTGTCACGCCGCCGCCGCAACATCTTCATCGCTACTGCCACATACCACCACCGATCCGTATCCATATACCACCACCAATCCGTATCCATATACCACCACCGCTGCCAAATACCACCACCGCTGCCATATTCTACCACCACATATCCACCACCAATCCGAGTTCTTTTCGTTCTAGATTGGCTTTCGAGAGCCATATAGTTTCGGTTTCGTGTTTCCTTGCCTGAGTAGGTCTCAAAAAAAAGAGCGCAAAAGAAATGAGGCGAAAAAAAATTCAGAGTGTGCTTTCCCCTTGATTATGTGCAGCGCCGTGATTTTGTTAGTGTTCTAGGCTCGCGTCTCTAGTATGGTCTAGCCTAGGACAAGCACAGTACCGTCGTTGAGCGTTTATTCACCTTTGCATCTCTGAATTGATTATTGCTGACCCTTTTTGCTACCATATTATAAGCCTTCCCAGCTCCACATACATCTACATCGTGCGTTTGACTCTCCCTGGTAATCGCTCTATCCAAGCTTTGAGAGTTTTGAATACATCGGTTGCCGATCACCGCCTGCTGCTGGGTAAGAACTGGTAAGAATTTGAGATTTGCTTGATGGATTTGTGACACCCGCCACCACCACCACTTGTTAGTAGTCTGTAGGATCAAATTCTTGTGTTTCTATTGCTGCTAACCATGCCAGGATCACAAGTCGACGAGACTGACTGGGAGAACTTGACGAACAAGGAGCTTCATGATAAGTTTCAGCAAATGATGAGTGTATAGGTGCAAGATGTGCTAAACACATTGTACGAGGCCATGGAGAAGATAGATGGCATGGAGAAGACGTTTGAAACAAAGCTCGATAACAAGTTTGCTGAATTGCTGTCGCATTTTCCACCACCACCGGCTGCTGCAGCTGTCCCACCTCTACAACAAAAACAACAACAACAACAACATCGCCTTCCAAATCAAGTGGGACGAGCACAGCACGTTCCCCTTGAGCCTGGTCAAGCTTCTGGTGCAGCTGTTGATGTTTCTGTAGCTCTTGCTGCTACTGCAGAGGTGGACGACCATTACGAGGATGAGGTTGACCAAACAGAACTACGTGCAACAACCAGCACCACCACCACCAGGTCGTCCTCATGCATATCATCGCAATGGTAGGGCTGCACCACCACCTGAGGTACATGACCATCTTCCTAAACTGAAATTGAATATTCCACCATTTGAGGGTAGATATGTTCCTAATATATATCTTACTTGGGAGTTAGAAACTGAACAACGTTTTACATGTTTAAACTATCCCGAGGAGAGACGTGTTCCTGCTGCTGTTTGTGCTTTCACTAGTTTTGCATGTGTTTGGTGGTCTGAACATTGTAGATTATATCCTATTCCAGCTACTTGGGTTGCTTTGAAAACTGCTATGCGTACTCGTTGGGTTCCACCATATTATCAACGTGAATTACTTCAAAAACTACAGCGCTTAAGACAAGGAAAAAATTATGTAGAAGAATATTATCAGCAATTACAAAACTGGCCTGATTAGATGTGGTATTGTTGAGGAGAATGAAGCTATGCTTGCACGTTTTATGGGTGGATTAAATAGAGAGATTCAGACCATTCTAGAGTATAAGGATTATACTAATATCACTCGTTTATTCCATCTTGCTTGTAAAAGTGAACGTGAAGTGCAGGATCGACAGGAATTGGCGCGGACTAACTATTCTGCAGGTCGACCTTCATCATGGACACCGCGTGCATCCTCTACTTCCACACATTCTACTGCACCGACACCTCCATTAGCTGTTACCTCCAGCCGTGATACAAGGATGCAGGCACAACCACCATTATCTGCCAAGAGCACACCTATTGGGCCTGCACAGAGTTCTTCTTCTTCCATGGCATCAACAGGGCACACCAGTGATATTATTTGTCGTCGTTGTAAGGGAAGAGGACATTTTGTGAGAGATTGCAAATCTCAGCGTGTGATGATTGCTACTGAGGATGGTGGATATGAATCCGCTAGTGACTATGATGAGGAGACTTTGGCTCTTATTACACGTGAAGAACATGGCGGAGACGATTCTGATCATGAGACGCAATACATGGCTCCTGAAGATGCTGACAGGTATGAATGTTTAGTTGCTCAACGTGTTTTGAGTGTGCATGTTACACAAGCTGAGCAAAATCAGAGGCATAATTTGTTCCATACAAAGGGAGTTGTGAAGGAACGTTCTGTTCGCGTGATCATAGATGGAGGGAGTTGCAACAACTTGGCTAGCATGGAGATGGTGGAGAAGCTATCTCTCACCACAAGACCACATCCACATCCTTACTACATCCAATGGTTCAACAACAACGACAAGGTTAAGGTAACACGTACTGTTCGTGTGCATTTTAGTATCTCTACATATGCTGATTATGTTGATTGTGATGTGGTACCTATACAAGCATGTTCCTTATTACTTGGTAGACCATGGCAATTTGATAAAAATTCTGTACACCATGGTAGAAACAATCAGTATACTCTTGTTCATAAGGATAAAAATATTACTTTGATTCCTATGACTCCTGATTCCATTTTGAAAGATGATATTAATAGAGCTAATAAAGCAAAACAGGAGAAAAGTAAGAGTGAAAATCAGATTGTGGCAAAAGAATTTGAGCAACAAATGAAGCCTAATAATAAACCATCTACTGTTGCTTCTGAAATTAAATTGAAAATTGCATGTTTATTTGCCACCAAATCTGATATTGATGAGCTAGATTTTAGCAAATCTGTTTGCTATGCTTTTGTGTGCAAAGAGGCATTATTTTCATTCGAGGACGTGCCTTCCTCTTTGCCTCCTGCTGTCACTAACATTTTGCAGGAGTTCGCCGACGTCTTTCCACAAGACTTGCCACCGGGATTACCACCTATTCGAGGGATTGAGCATCAGATTGACTTAATTCCCGGTGCATCGCTACCCTACCGCGCACCATACCGTACCAATCCAGAAGAGACGAAGGAGATTATGCGTCAAGTACAGGAGCTACTCGACAAAGGTTATATACGCGAATCCCTTAGTCCTTGTGTTGTTCCTATTATTCTAGTGCAGAAAAAGGATGGTACATTGCGTATGTGTGTTGATTGTAGAGGCATTAATAATATTACTATTCGTTATCGTCATCCTATTCCTAGGCTAGATGATATGCTTGATGAATTGAGTGGCTCTACAATTTTCTCCAAAGTTGATTTGCGTAGTGGATACCATCAAATTCGTATGAAATTGGGAGATGAATGGAAAACAACATTTAAAACTAAGTTTGGATTATATGAGTGGTTAGTCATGCCTATTGGGTTAACTAATGCACCTAGTACTTTCATGAGATTAATGAATGAAGTTTTACGTGCTTTCATTGGACGATTTGTGGTAGTATACTTTGATGATATATTGATTTTTAGCAGATCTTTGGAGGAACATTTGGTACATTTACGTGCTGTTTTTATTGCTCTACGTGATGTACGTTTGTTTGGTAACCTTGGAAAGTGCACCTTTTGCAACGACCGAGTCTCTTTTCTTGGCTATGTTGTTACTCCACAGGGAATTGAGGTTGATAAAGCCAAGATTGAAGCTATTGAGAGTTGGCCACAGCCCAAAACGGTCACACACGTGAGGAGTTTCCTTGGCCTCGCTGGATTCTATCGACATTTTGTGAGAGATTTCAGCACCATTGCTGCACCTCTCAATGAGCTTACAAAGAAGGATGTGCCTTTTGTTTGGGGTACTGCACAGGAAGAAGCATTCACGGTATTGAAAGATAAGTTGACACATGCTCCTTTACTCCAACTTCCTGATTTTAATAAGACTTTTGAGCTTGAATGTGATGCTAGTGGAATTGGATTAGGAGGTGTGTTATTACAAGATGGTAATCCTGTTGCATACTTTTCTGAAAAATTGAGTGGGCCTAGTCTGAATTATTCTACTTATGATAAGGAATTATATGCTCTTGTTCGGACTTTGGAAACATGGCAACATTATTTATGGCCCAAAGAATTTGTTATACATTCTGATCGTGAATCTTTGAAGCACATTAAAAGTCAAGCAAAACTGCACCGTAGACATGCTACATGGGTTGAATTCATAGAGACTTTCCCTTATGTTATTAAACACAAGAAGGGAAAAGAAAATGTTACTGCTGATGCATTGTCTCGTCGTTATACTATGCTTTCACAACTTGACTTTAAAATATTTGGTTTGGAGACCACCAAAGATCAATATGTGCATGATGCTGAATTTAAAGATGTATTGCAGAATTGTAAAGAAGGGAGAACATGGAACAAGTTCGTCGTTAATGATGGATGTGTGTTTCGTGCTAACAAGCTATGCATTCCAGCTAGCTCTGCTCGTCTTTTGTTGTTGCAGGAGGCGCATGGAGGAGGATTAATGGGACACTTTGGCGTGAAGAAGACGGAGGACGTACTTGCTACACATTTCTTTTGGCCAAAGATGCGACGGGATGTTGAGCGTTTTGTTGGTCGCTGCACTACATGTCAAAAAGCTAAGTCACGACTCAATCCTCATGGTTTATATATGCCTTTGCCTGTCCCTAGTGTTCCTTGGGAAGATATATCTATGGACTTTGTTTTGGGTTTACCTCGAACAAAGAAGGGGAGGGATAGCATATTTGTTGTCGTGGATAGGTTCTCGAAGATGGCACACTTTATACCATGTCATAAAAGCGATGATGCTGCTAATGTTGCTGATTTGTTCTTTCGTGAAATTATTCGCTTGCATGGTGTGCCAAATACTATTGTTTCAGATCGTGATACTAAATTTCTTAGCCACTTTTGGAGATGTTTATGGGCTAAGTTGTGGACTAAACTGCTTTTTAGTACTACTTGTCACCCCCAAACTTGTAATGCCCCGGATGTAATACTTTCCCTTTTGGGCAATATAATATCTTTGGCTCCATCTATTCCATTCCGGATTCTTCGTCTTTCGGGTTTTCGTCGTTTTGTTGTGTGCGTGTGTGGCACTCATCCATATCATGTAGTCATGTGCATCGCATTGCATTTGTGTTGTCGTTTGCATCTGGTCCCACTCGTTCCTTCCCGTTGTCAAATCTCGTCGCGTTTGGAGTTCGTTTGGTGCTCCAACAGTTATTCTCGTGGGCTGAAAGTACCTCCTCTTTGAGGCCCAAGACACCCCTCCAACAGCCCACCAAACCAACCCAAACCCGTCCCTTCATCTAGGCCATCCAATTATGATCGTGTGGCCGAAAACCTCACCTCATTTGGACAACCCTAGCTCCTTGTGCCTATATAAACGTCCATCTTCCCCAATTTTTGCGCACAGAAACCCTAATGCTTCCACAGTTCGCCGCCGGTGCTTCCACCGTTGCACCGCGGTGCTTCCACCGTTGAGCCGCCGTGCTTCCGACGTCCCAGAAAACCATGCTTCCGTAGTGCTGCAATCGCGCTTCCGACCCGCGTCCGTGCTTCCGACCCGACGCGCGGGCCCGAGCCCGAGGTCGTCTCCTACCTCCGCCGCCGGCCCGTTCTTCTCCGTCTCCGGCGTCGCGCCGCCCGTCTTCTTCGCCACCGCGCCCCGACCGCCGGCCGCTCCCTTCTCCGTTGCCTGGCCGCCGCCTCCCGGTCGTCGGCCCCTGCCTCCTCCGCGCCGCCGCGCCGGCCGGGCACCGCCGCCGCCCCTCCCCTCGGCTCCCGCCTCGCCGGCCGGGGGAGCCAGCCGCCGTTCGCCAGGCAGCGCCGCCGCTCGCTGGGGGGATCGGGAGGATCCCCCGATCCAGATCTGTCGCCCCGCTGGGCCAACCCTAGTGGGCCGGCCCGATCCGCCCGCCGCGCAGCCCACTCCGCCCGTTGACCGGCCCAGGTAGATCCGGCCCAGTTGACCCCGTTGACTTCGAGGTGGTTTTATTTTCTAAGTCCCTGGTGTTTTTAGTTTATGATGTTGTTTTATAATGTGGATAACTTTTTGTGTGATGGTCCGATTTGAGCAAATGATATGTCAAAATGATCGTGGAGACATGTACTACGTTTTGTTCCACTGTGCCATGCATGTTTGAGGTCATCTAGATGCTTAAATATATGTTGCAAGAGTGCTACTTGGTATAAACTGTTGTTTGTAGTTGTTTTCATGCCATGTTTGCAATGTGATATCTTGGTGCATGTTTATCCAAATGAAGCAAATGGTATGTCCACATGTTCATCATGAAGTGCTCTACATGTTGATTGCTTTAGCTTGCATGATAGATTTCATCTTGCCATGTTTATCTCCTTTGCAAAGTGCTATGTGGCTGTTATGTCGTTAAACTTGTTACGAGATGCCTCGTTGAGGAGCTCGTTGCTATTGATGTGGTTGTCCCCTTGATGCATGCTTAGATGTTTTGGATTCACCATCATGTGTACTTTGCTGTGGTGCTTACCACTTGCCATGATATGCTTTGAGGTGACTTAAACTTGCTCTCGAAGATGCCATGATAAAACTGCTGTTTTAACACTTAGTGAAATTTCACTAAGTTTGGAATCTGTAATTTCCAGATGCAATGTTTGCTTGTTGTTCTAGGCAAATCCATGATAGTTTTGGGGTGACTCTTGATGATTCCTTGTTGTATAAGTTGTTGGCTATCCATTCATGCTCTCACATGCTTATTTGGGTGGCTATAGCATATTTAACTTTTGCTCCCAAGTTGCCACAAATTACTGCTGTCAGGTTTTTGTTGTCAAGTTCAAAATATCATAGCTTGTTGCTATTGATCCATGCTTCCTTTGAAGATGCTCCAATGGAATTGTTTGTTGTAGGAGATGTTTAGTTTATGTCCATGCTCCTTGCCATGACGTTTGAGTGCTGTAGGCCATTTATCTCTTGCTCCGAAGTTGCTATGTGGCTGTTATTTTCAGCTTGTGCATGTTTATTGTTTCGGGTGTAACTTTTAGCCCGTTGCTCCGTTTTGAGCAAGTCCTATATGTAACTTGTGTGTTTTTGCATGTAGATTCATAATATCCTATTGTTATCATGTTTTGAAGCATTTTGCTTGAAGGCATATTGCCATGCTCCTTTGTGATGTTACACTGTGCTTCCTATGTAGACTTTCTGTGCTTCCATAGTGCATCTGTTTTGCTTCCATAGTGCATCAGTCATGCATCCAGTAATTTTTCTGTGCATTGCATCTTGTTTGATTTCGTGCCTGGTGTGTTTGTGTTGAGTAGAGGCGGAAGCTGAGTACGAGTACGAGAACGAGGTTACTACCGAGGTTGAGAATGAGGAGCTCTCTTACGATCCCATCGACAACTCTTCAGGCAAGATGACCGAACCCCGATAACATTACTATCTTTGCCTATTGCTAGAAGTCTCGTTCCATAGTTTTGCCTCGATGCCCAAGTTTTCCTGTCAGCCTCCTATTGTAACCATGAACCTGTTTAACCACCCTACCTATGCAAACCATTGATTGGCTATACGTAGGCTTCGCTCAGCCCCTATTATAGCATTGTTAGCTGCAGGAGAAGATTGAAGATTCTTGCTTCTTGTTGAAGCTTGTTGGGATATCACACTATATTAATTATTAAATGAAATCATCTATATATTGGTAATGGGTGGAAGGCTAAGCCTTTTGCTTGGTGATTTGTTCCACTCATGCCGCCCTAGGAACCGTATAAACCGGTGTTATGTTCCTTGATTATGTGTTCCTCACACGGTTGGAGTTATGGGACCCCCTTGATAAACCACTAAGTGCTAAGTCTTTTCCAGCAAGTCCCAACATTGGTACTATTTGCCTAATAACTAAAAACTTGCATAGGGAGTAATTAACCCTCTTCTTAATCAACAACCCCGGGCCAGTGCTCCACATGAGTGTTGGTCCGAAACGGGGAGCCTGCGGGGCCACCATGGGGAAACCCGAGGTCTGGTAAAAACCCGTAGCTTCACCCATCCGGTCGTGGCCTGAGACTAGATACGCGCGGCTATTGTCAGGGTGTCGGCACGCCGGGAGGATTTGCTGGATTAGCCTTACCTTAGTCGGAGTATCTTGAGCACGGGATTCCGAGGATACTCGGGCCTTCCCACCTTGGAGTTGCGACTCTGCGGATCGTGGGCTTGTCATGGGCCAAGTTGGAACACCCCTGCAGGGCTATGAACTTTCGAAAGCCGTGCCCGCGGTTATGTGGCAGATGGGATTTTGTTAATATCCGGTTGTAGAAAACTTGACACCATGTTCAGAATACACTACCAACGTGAGTACCGTGACGGTCATTTTCCGAGAGGGGTTCGGGAGATGAACACGGTGGGGTTATGTTTGACTTGCTAGTTAGGATCACTTCGTGATCATCTCTCGACCAAGGCACCTCTCTTCTTTCTCTCTTTTACGTAAGCTAGGCTAGTGCTGCTGCAAACTCTTGTTCTTTCTTCAGCCTTGTTCCACACCCAAGGCTTGGATAGTCGTGTTACCCGGGAATGGGATTGCTGAGTCCTCTGTGGCTTACAGTTACTTGACCACACCAGATGCAGGTACGATGGTGAGCTACACAGGCGATGGCACTGAGCTAGACTGGGAGTACGACGAGGAGCGTAGCCGTTACTATGTGAACTATCCGGTTGATCAATAGAGCTTCTACTAGGATTCGATCTAGACCTGTGGTTTAATGTTATGTTTGGTATCTTGTCATTTGGATCTTTACCCTTAGATGGGTTGTGATGTTTATTTGGATGATGATTGGATATGTAATGAATTGGTGTGACGTGGCGAGTGTAAGCCAACTATCTTTTCGGCTTTCATCCATATTTTTACATGAGATGTGCAAAGGTACCAAACTTGCGATTATTCCAGAATGGGCTTATATCTTTAAGTCGTGCCTCGACACTTAGGAGATATAGTCCCATCCTGGGCATTACCAAACTGATGAACAAACTGAAGTAGTCAACAGAACTTTGTCTACTATGCTTAGGGCTGTTTTGAAGAATAATAAGAAAATGTGGGAAGAATGCTTGCCTCATATTGAATTTGCTTATAATCGTTCGTTGCATTCTACTACTAAGATGTGCCCTTTTGAAATTGTCTATGGTTTCCTACCTCGTGCACCTATTGATTTGTTGCCTCTTCCATCTTCGGAGAAGGTTAATTTTGATGCCAAACAACGTGCTCAATTGATCTTAAAAATGCATGAGTTAACTAAGGAAAATATTGAGCGCATGAATACTAAATATAAACTTGTTGGAGATAAGGGTAGAAAACGTGTTGTCTTTGCACCTGGAGATCTTGTTTGGTTACATTTGCGTAAGGATGGGTTTCCTAATTTGCGCAAGTCAAAGCTAATGCCACATACTTATGGTCCTTTCAAGGTGTTAGAGAAAATAAATGATAATGCGTATAAACTTGAGCTGCCTGCAGATTTTGGGGTTAGTCCCACATTTAACATTGCAGATTTGAAGCCTTACTTGGGTGAGGAAGATGAGCTTCCGTCGAGGACGACTTCAATTCAAGAAGGGGAGGATGATGAGGACATCACAAACAAGGTTACACCCACAGCTCTAACTGACACATATACAGGACCAATTACTAGAGCTCGCGCACGCCAATTAAATTACCAGGTACTTTCGTTTCTTGGTAATGAATCTAATGCTCATGAGAATATGATGCTACCTAAATTGGATACATTTGTCTTGCTTACAAATGAAGGGCCTAGCTTGGACAAGAAGGATGAATATTGGAGCAAGATCAAGCATGGAGATGATGGCATGCGCAAGGGGAACAAGAATGGAGTTACAAGTGATGATTTCAGGACTTTGAAGCCACCATAATGAGTGCGTGAAGCCTTGGACGAAATATACAAGATGCCACTTCATAAATTTCGTCCAGAGGCTATTACAGGTGCTGCGTCACCTTATTATTGGGCCATGCCCATGTAATTTCGAAATACTTGATTATAGGTTGTTTTTAGAGTCCGTATGTGTGGGGAAACAAGATTTAGGTTTGGTTTCAGACCCCTCCACCAAGGGCCACGAAATTCCCCCCTCTTTCTCCCATATATACAGCCCTTAGGGCGTCGTTTAGACTTTGGGTTTTGTTTAGATTAAAGTTCGCCATAGCTGCAACTTCGCGTACTTCGTTTGTGTTCAACGACCAGACCAAGACGTCACAAAACCCCACTTGATCAATAAAGCTTTCCTCTTGAATTCGCAATATCCCGATTGCAATCTCAGTTTCTTGCTTGTTCTTCGTTTGCCTGCAGGAAACAGACCTTCGTGGTTAGGTTGATCGTGCTCCGGCGTGGTCAATAACCTCTCGGAGTTGGTTTAGCGATTGCTAAGGCGCGACGTCCTCACACGTTCGTAGTCGGATCGTCAAAGTCGACTTCCTCCAAAATGATAGCCACCATTTCATCGAAAGACGGGACACCTTTGCCTCTATCAAACACGTTAGTCCCTCAACCACGTTTGTCATCAATACTCCAAATCGAACTAGTGGGCACTATATGTACTTACACCATTCTAGAATGCGGTTATGACTCTAAGTCGTGCCTCGACACGTAGGAGCTATAGCCGCATCCTGGGCATTACAAGTTGGTAATCAGAGCCTTCCCCGACCTAGGAGCTCGTGCTTGATCAAACCGCTGCCGATGTTGAGTCTAGAAAAAAAATGTTTTGAGTCCTATATATATATCGGAGAGTAGGAACTCTTTTTACTCCTTATCCCCTTTGTCGCTTTGGTGAGGACTCCTGACGTATTGTTTTGACTTCACTCTCCTTAATTTTCACTAAAAAATTAGGATCACGCGGGTATTGTTGGGATCGTTCTGATATCGTTGTGACGAGAACATTTTTCTTGGTGCCTCCTGTCATTTATGGGTTGTGGCACTGTCCCGGGGAGTTGAGCTCCGAGGTGTTGTCGTCACAATTGTATCGTTGCTGTTCCGGAATACCAGAAGTGGCCGACATGGAAAACTCTTCTATGTGTGTCTGGTGGTGAGATAACCCCGACGTCACCCAGTACTAAGGGGATAGTTTGGGAGTATTGTCATAGCTAGTATAGCGGATGCATTTCGAAGGTCTAAGGTACACAGCTTCCGAAGGTGCTTGGTTATGTGTTGACGGATGGATACAGCTAGATGTAGGGCTTGTTAGTTGTGCGAAATATTGTTCTTCCCCTGTATACCCAACACCAGATTGCATAAGCAGAAAGTTTCGGGAATTAATAGGTGGGAATTCAAGTAGCTCTTAGGTACTCTTCCAACGAATACATGATATGAGGTTGGGGTTCAACGTCTAGTGATTCGCTTGTCACGGTCGATTTTACACTGGTTATGTTGCGTCTTAATGAATCCTTGGCTAGGCTAATCCGGGGATGCAATGTCCTTTGTAACGTCGTGCCCAGAGGGGCTCATCATGAAAACTATGGACGAAATCTCTATCATATGTTTATTCTGGCTTATTCTACAAGCCCATCCTTTGTTTTTGTTTTGTGTAATGGTAATCGAGTTGCTTCGAAGTCAAGTGTTGATCCATACCTTTTCCTAATCAGTGTTCTCATATATCTATGGGAGTGCTAATCCTTCTTGATCATCGAGATTATTATGTTAAATTCTTTTCAACCAGCGTGCTTCTCTTCAAGTTAACCTGATGCTTTCAATATGTGCAAGACCAATTCTTGGTTTTTCTCAATGGTGTCTGGTTCATTCATCCCAAGATGTTTTTGTTTTTCCCCACCCTCCCACCCTTATTTATTTATTTATGGAGCCATAAATCTAAAGTCAAGTATCCATTTTATTCATGTGAAGTCTCTTCATCATTTTTTCTCTAATGTTTCATCCAGTGATTCTCACGAAGATGCTCAGGAGCTACAAGTTTATCATTCTATGTTCTCGTTTATTCTCCAGTGGACTAAATCCTAGCTTTGGTGTTGATTATATATTTCCTCTTGTTTCAGATGTTTTCACATGTTGGAATTCCTTATCCAAGCCTCTCTTGTTTATTCAACTTTCAATATCTCTTCTCCGGAGTGTTCAAGATATCTCAGAAGATTCATGTTTCCATTCTTAAGACGTTGAAGCTATTTCGAGGTTGTTACGCCATCCATGCCATTTAATTCAAACGGTGCAATATCTCTCAAGCAATCTTTTTCGAAGGTGTTTCTTTTGAGTGGGCCCTAACCCACAGGTCTTTTCCCAGGATCTACCCGACTCTTCTAATTATCTAGAGGTACTCTCAAATTCTTTTCATAGTGTGACATAAGAATGTGTTCCATCAGTCATATGCCTTCTCCAAGATTGCTTTCAAATTCTTTCTATCGTTGCTTCAAAATTTTAATTCTTCATTCTGGAGTGCCTCAATAATCCATGGTGGTGTATCTCGTCGTCATTCTTAGGTTTTGAAGACCGAAGGAGAATTTCTCCTAAATCTTGGTCCATTCTCTTCAAGATTCATGGTTCTAACTTCATGCCACCCTCATAATTATTTAGATTGTGAGAATTATTTTTCTTTCCCATCCAGAGCATTTCAGGAGTAATTTTATTTGGATTCTACAGAGACCATCCTTTTTAGAAGAATAATTCATTTTTAGTTTTTCTCCCGCCCTCAATTCTTCTGGTGCATCATTCGAGTATTCTCTATTCTGCTCGTGATCTCTTCGTTCTTTTGTATCTAAGTTTCCTCAAGTGCCTTGGTTCTTTTTCTAATTCTTTCTGGCGATTCATTCTCTTTTCTTTGTTCATTTCAGATTCTTACATTGATTCGTTCAATTTTCCTCTTCCTTTATTATCACATCATTTCATTCGTTTTTTGCAAATCCTACCCGTGTTTCGCTGAATACTTTCTCAAGATTGTGCGAGATCTCTCTTCAATTCTTTGCAACGTGAATAAGTAGTATGCCAAATCCAATACTCCTCATCAATTCAAATTGGTGAGGGATACGCATAACATAATTATTATTCTTATTTCATCCAAGTGGTTAATTCCTTTGTTCGGAGTTTGTTCATGATTAATAAACTCTACGTTCGAAGTGTTTCATCTTTCTTTCCAGAGTTCCAAGTTTTCTCATTATATCATCACGAAGATCCATCTAAATCATTGCAAGGTGTAGCGACCAGACCTCAAACAGTCTGATCTCTGTGCATCAGTGTCATCCCTGGATCAGTAATGCTGACACGCATAGTACTCGAAGGATTTATAACAGAGTAGCAATCACACACTTTATTACATCGATAGTCCAACGATGAATTTATTACAAATAATATGGCTGAAGGCCATCTAACACGATAACAGCGGAAGGCTTGGAAGATAAGTGAGTCCATCAACTCCAGCGGCATCATTGAGTATAGAACCACGACCTAAAAGGGCACCTTACTCGTCGTCTGAAAAGTCTGCAACATGAAACGTTGTAGCCCGAAAACGGGTCAGCACATGGAATATGCTGGCAAGGTAACACAAGAGAATGCAATGGAAGTAAAGCTATAATATATGCATATTTGGCTGGTGGAAAGCTCTATGGTTACAGTTTTTGCGTAAAGCCAATTTTTCCCTACTTCAAAGGAATAGATTTTAATTAACTATCATGGTAGTTGAAACATCGTTGAGAAGATAGACATCCTCTCAACCCCAATTAAAGTTCATCATTAAACCCAACAATATTAATTAAAGTAACATGATGATATTCACATGAAAATCCAAGTACTAGATACTCAAGACGTCCATAACCGGGGACACGGCTAATCATAATCAGTTTGTACACTCTGCAGAGGTTTGTGCACTTTTCCCACAAGACTCGATCGCCTCCGTTTGGTTTCTCGCACTGCATGGTGTTTGAGAAACGGATGACCGATACATAGTCTTTCAGAAGCGCTAGCACCTTACGATCGGGCGGACCGTACCAACCTACACCCCCTACATCTGCTAGTCCACCACTGTAAGAGTTCGCACGACTTACTCATACTATGCTAGAGCCCATAATAGCATTGTGGCTGCACACAGAAGTTTCTAGTATGAATAATCTCATGATCCCTTTGAGCCTGGGTGGCGGTCCAAAAGAAAAATAGGCAATCACTGGAATACCCAGATGCCTCAATCCACCCAGATGTGTATTAATGTTGCCACCTTAAGTTGAACCATTAATTAACAAACTCACATCTGTCATGGATTTCACTCACCCAATCCACGTCTACGACCATAGCATGTCCTAACAGCAAACGTAGAAGTAACTCCCAAAGGTTTGAATGTAATGCAGGTAATAGGTACTAACTCAATCTACTTCCCAGTCCCACAAGTTAATTGATCCTACTCATGCAATGTGTGAGGGTTGGACTAATGCCATGAAAACTGGGTAATTGGAAAGTATGATCAAAGTGTTACTTGCCTTGCTGATGATCCGCATAACCTAGAGACTCAAAGTAGCAAGCGGCGCACTCCGGGTACTCTATCGCAAACAAACAAGCATACAATAAGTACTTAACTAATGCACGGGTAAAACTCAAATAAGAGATCTAATCAGAAAGTTCAACTTAAGAACTCCGGTTTGCAAAAAGAATCAACTCGAAAGAAGCAACGAAACTCAAACTACGAAAGAAACGAGCTCCGGTTTACTAGTTTGCCTACCTTGAAGCAGGTGACAGTCTATAGCCCAGGAGAGTACCATTGCTGACATGATACAATTGGCCTTCCTCTTCAGATTTATTTAGAACTTCAAGCGTTCAAGGAAAGGTTGTGCAATCTCTCGAAAGTTAGATTTTACAGTAGCCAAAACTTTGTTCAAGTTGACTAAACGTAAAGAGGGCATCGAAACAAAGATCTGGGATTTTGAATCACCTGATTCCGACTCTCGAGCGAAAAGAAAAACGAAAAACAAGATCAGGGCAGAAATCGCGATCGGAATAATCGCGGATAAATACCCCGAAAAAGAAAAACGGACGAACAGGCTAACGAACGAACGTTCGCTGTCTGCGGCTAACTGACGAAAACCATTTGTTAAAACGAACGTACGGATGAACGTCCGCTAAATAACTAAACCGACGAAAACCGATCGGATCTAATCTAATAAAACAGATCTACGGTTTTTACAAAAAAAACGAGCGGTTCTTACTAAAAAAACGGCATCTACCTCGCGAACTCCGGCGGGATCTCTGGCGGCGGCGGCGGCGGTCCGGCGACGGCAACGGGGCGGCGAGGCGATGCGGCGGGGCGGCGGCGACGGGCTGGCGGCGGAGCGGCGCGGGCAGCGCGGGCGGCGGCGGGGCGGCGCGAGCGGTGGGGCGGCGCGAGCGGCGGTGGCGGGCTGGCTGCGGGGCGGCGCGAGCGCGGGCGGCGGCGGTGCGGCGCGGGTGGCGGCGGCACGGCGCTAGGGTTTCGCGGGGCTGGCGGGCTGGCGACTTGGGCCAGCAGGGCTGGCGCTTATAAAGCCCAGTCTCCCGACCCTATACGAGTCTAGGTCGGTTCACTTTTTTTTAAGTAAAGTCCCGGCGCAGAAAAACTAACGAAAGAAATACTAAACGGACTCCAAAAATCCCGAAATAAGTTTTCACCATCCTCTAATAATATTTAGGACAAAGTGAACATTTTTCCCGGACCTAAATGCAATTTTGAAAAACGCGCATATTCCTATGCAAATAAATTCGCAAATAAATCCAGAAAAGTACCAAAAGTGATTTTAACATTTTTCCACCAATATTTCTGTTATTTTGGAGAAGTCATATTATCTCCGCTCATATTTTGTATTTAGAAATATTTTTAGGAGAGAAAAATAATTAGAATCACACTGTCCTCGTACCGGTATTCGAGCGAACTCAAATACGAAAACGGTAAAATTCCCAACTCTCTCCGTAGGTCCTTGAGTTGCTTAGAATTTCGAGGAACGCCACAAACAAAAATGCAAAAAGCATGCAATGCAAACATGATCTATGTATAACATTCCAAATTGAAAATTTGGGATGTTACAAACCTACCCCCCTTAGAATGAATCTCGCCCTCGAGATTCGACTTGGCTAGAGAACAGGTGTGGGTGGTCCTTGCGTACATCATCTTCTCGTTCCCAGGTGGCTTCTTCCTCGGTGTGGTGACTCCACTGAACTTTGCAAAACTTGATAACCTTGCTGCGAGTGACTCTGCTCGAAAATTCGAGAATCTTAACAGGCTTCTCCTCGTAAGTTAGATCACTGTCCAACTGAATTGCTTCCAGGGGTACTGTGTCTCTAAGTGGTATATCGGCCATTTCCGCGTGGCACTTCTTAAGCTGTGAAACGTGAAACACGTCGTGCACTCCTGACAATCCTTCGGGCAATTCCAACTTATAGGCAACCTCTCCCATGCGTTCCAAAACACGGTAAGCTCCCACAAATCTCGGGGCTAACTTCCCTTTAACTCTGAAACGTTTAACTCCTCGCAGAGGCGATACTCTCAAGTACGCTCTATCTCCGATCTCATAGGCTATCTCCTTGCGCTTCGAGTCTGCATAACTCTTCTGCCTGGACTGAGCTACCTTCAGTCTATCTCGAATCAACTTCACATTTTCCTCGGACTCTTTAATTAAGTCTGGTCCAAACAACTGTCGGTTTCCAACTTCGTCCCACGACAACGGTGTTCGGCATCTCCTTCCATACAATGCCTCGAACGGTGCCATCTTCAAACTGGCTTGGTAACTGTTGTCGTTCGAGAACTCCGCGTAGGGCAAGTTGTCATCCCAACTAGATCCATAATCTAATGCACAGGCTCTCAGCATATCTTCCAAAATCTGATTGTCTCTTTCAGTCTGTCCATCTGTCTGTGGATGAAAAGCTGTGCTAAACTCTAGCCTGGTACCCAAAGTTTCATGTAACTGTTTCCAGAACTTTGAGGTAAACTGGGTTCCTCTATCCGATAAGATGCTCCTCGGAACGCCATGCAGACATACAATTCTGGTCATGTATATCTTTGCCAACTTTGCAATGGTATATGTGGTTTTCACAGGGATAAAGTGGGCTACCTTCGTCAATCGGTCTACCACTACCCAGATTGAATCATATCCTGCTTTGGTCCTGGGCAATCCGGTGATAAAATCCATGCCAAGCTTCTCCCACTTCCATTCGGGTATTGGCATAGGTTGTAACAATCCTGTTGGCTTCTGATGTTCTGCCTTCACTCTCTAACATACATCGCACACTGCTACATACTCCGCGATATCTTTCTTCATACCGGTCCACCAGAAAAAATCCTTCAAATCCAAATACATCTTAGTATTCCCTGGGTGAATCGAGTATGGTGAATCATGGGCCTCCTGTAGAATCAACATCCTGACCTCCGGGTCATTGGGCACATAAACGCGGTCCTCAAACCATAAGGTGTCGTGTTCATCCTCACGAAAACCTTTAGCTCTACATTCGCTCATCCTCTCCTTTATAGCGGCAACCTCCTTGTCAGCTTTCTGAGCTTCTCTGATTTTATCCATCAGGGTAGACTGGGTTTCTAGTGTTGCTATATAGCCTCTCGGAACTATCTCCAAACGTAGTTCTCGTAAGTCCTCGGCTAACTCCTTTGGAAATTCCTCCATCATTAGGGTATTGACATGACTCTTACGGCTTAGCGCATCGGGTACTACGTTAGCCTTTCCGGGATGATAGTGCAATCTCATGTCATAATCCTTAATGAGTTCCAGCCATCTCCTTTGCCTAAGATTCAGCTCCTTTTGAGTGAATATATACTTCAAACTCTTGTGATCCGTATATACTTCACAATGGTTTCCAATAAGAAAATGTATCCACGTCTTCAATGCATGCACTACGGCTGCTAACTCCAAATCGTGGGTGGCATAGTTCAGCTCATGAGGTTTTAGTTGTCGTGAAGCATACGAAACAACTCTTCCTTCCTGCATAAGAACAGCTCCAAGTCCTCGACGTGAAGCGTCGCAGTACACCTCATAATCCTTATGTTGATCTGGCAGAATCAACACAGGGGATGAGACCAAATGGTTCTTTATTTCCTGGAAACTGGCCTCACATTCGTCTGTCCACCTGAACTTGGTGTCCTTCTTTAACAACTCCGTCATAGGCTTTGCAATCTTTGAGAAATTCTCGATGAATCTCCGGTAGTATCCTGCTAGTCCAAGAAAACTCCGGATCTCTCCAACTGTTGTCGGTGCTTCCCAATTTGTCACGGTGTCCACCTTAGTGGGATCTACCGCTATTCCTTTTCCGGATATAACATGTCCGAGGAATCTGACTTCCTTCAACCAAAACTAGCATTTGCTAAACTTGGCATATAATTGATGTTCTCTGAGCTTCTCAAATGCCAAACGCAAATGCTCTGCATGCTCCTCTTCATCCTTCGAGAAGATCAAAATATCATCTATGAACACTACGACGAACTTATCCAAATACTCCATAAACACTTTGTTCATCAGGTTCATAAAGTATGCCGGTGCGTTCGTCAGACCAAACGACATAACGGTATACTCGTACAACCCGTACCTAGTGGTAAAGGCCGTCTTAGGTATATCCTGCTCTCGGATCTTCAATTGGTGGTACCCTGATCGCAGATCGATCTTGGAAAATAACTTAGCTCCTTGCAATCTATCAAATAGATCATTGATCATCGGCAATGGGTACTTGTTCTTGATCGTTACTTCATTCAATCCACGGTAATCAACAACCATTCTTAACGATCCATCCTTCTTCTCCACTAGAAGTACTGGCGAACCCCAAGGCGAAGAACTTGGGCGTATGAATCCTTTATCCAGTAACTCCTTAATCTGTTTCTTAATTTCCTCAAAATCCTTTGCGGGCATCCTATATGGTCTCTTAAAAATTGGCCCGGTGCCTGGCAAAAGTTCAATCAAAAACTCTATATCTCTATCCGGTGGCATTCCTGGCAGTTCTTCTGGAAACACATCCGGATAATCCTTCACTACTGGAACTTCCTCCTGAACAACTCCTGATAAGGAATTTAACCTATTCCTCTTTGACTCATGCCGGGATACATACTTGATCCTTCTTCCTTCCGGCGTAGTAAGCAAAATGGTCTTACTGGCACATTCAATATTCCCTTCATACTTAGATAACCAATCCATGCCTAATATCACATCCAGTCCTTGAGATTCCAATACTATTAGGTCCGAAGGGAAAATGTAATTACCAATCCTTATGGGAAACTGATCACACCATGACTTAGCCATATACTCCACTCCTGGTGAGGTTACTAACATGGGCGATCTAAGGGCTTGGGTCGGCAGCTTATACTTATCCACGAATCCCCTTAAAATATATGAATGTGATGCACCAGTATTGAAAAGAACGAGTGTAGTAAAGGACTTAACTAAGGACTTACCTATAACCACATCTGGTTGCTCCTCTACCTCCTCCACAGTCACGTGGTTCACTTGTCCTTTGTTGAATGGGTTGGGCTTCTTCCCCGCGCTTCCATTGCCGTTCCCATTCTTAACTTCTGGGCATTCATTGGCATAATGTCCGTTCTTCCCGCACTTCTAACAAGTGACATGGCTGAAATCCCTCTTGGTGGGTGTGGACGATGTAGGGCGGTTCTGATTCCCATTGGCTCCATTTCCAATTCCATTCTTGGTGCCATTGTGATTGTGCGAGCTACCTCCTCCATGGGTATGCTGAAACTGTCCTACCGCTTTAGGGGTAAAACGGGGCTTCTGCTGAGCTCCAGAGTTATACTTTCCTTGCCCATACTTCCTCTTGCGACTTTCAATCTGTTGATGCTTCCTTTCAATCATTAGGGCGCGGTCAACCAACTCCTGGTAGTTATTGGAAGTTTCCACCATCAACTGTACACTCATCTCATCATTCAGCCGTTCCATGAATCTCTCCTGCTTTTTGGCATCTGTGGCCACATCATCTGGGGCATAACGAGACAGGGTACTAAACTCATCCACGTACTGGGCCACAGTACGATTGCCTTGGTGCAAATTGCGAAACTCCTGCTTCTTCATACTCATTGCTCCAGTTGAGGCATGGGCAGTACGAAAAGCTTGCTGGAACTGATTCCAAGTCACATTGGCTACGGGGTAAGTGGATGTGTAATTCTCCCACCATGTTGCGGCTGGTCCAGACAACTGGTGTGCAGCAAATCGCACCTTCTTAGCATCCGAGCAATTGGCGATGGTCAAATCCCTTCCAATCTTGCGTAGCCAGTCATCAGCCACTATTGGTTCGATGCTGCTAGCAAACACGGGTGGTTGCAACCTTAAGAAACGTGTCAGGTTGTCCACGGTTGGTGGTGGTGGAGGGTTGTTGTTGTTGTTGTTGTTGTTCTGGTTGTTCTGAGTGTTCTGGACAAGAAGTTGCATAAGGGTGTTCTGCTGCTGGATCAACTGAGTGAGCTCAGGGGGAAACTCAAATTCGCGTCTTGGAGGCATCTGATGGGTGTAGAGGGAAGAGATTAGAATAGAAAAGAGGTCTAAGGGAAAATCACTACCCATATGCACATGAGACAAACACAATCATATCACACCAATCAATATCAAACAAGGTCTTATAAATCTAACGATCATTACAAAAGTGCTCTTAAACTAATATATGGAAGTAAACTACTAGTCACAGGGTGGTCATCTAAAAATATTTATCGGCAGAGGATTGCATAATATCTGCTCCAGCTTCATCTTCATAGTCTTCGTCCTTGCTATCCTCGGCTTCCGAATCTGTGTCATCTATGATGATATAGTCTTCCGGTGGAATCTCCTTGGGTTCTTCTTACTTGTCTTCTTCTCCCATGAGTATCCCTAACTTCCGTGTCAAGTCATCATTCTTCTCCACAAGTATTTTCATCTCCTCCTCATATCCGTCGCGTGTAGACTTGAGTTCTTCCTCTAGCTCCAAATTCCTATTTAGGGCTTTCTTCAAATCTATCATCCCTGCACACATTTGGTGCTCCTGGCGACGAATGTGATGATTCAACTCCTGGATGAATGCTACAATGGACCTATCCTTCCGGGTGCTGATCATATCCCAATTCTCATCGCGGCGTCCACAAATCTGGTAGATAGTGTCCTTTAGCTCTTGCTTGTAGACTTCTCCAATCCTTCCCATAGCGATGTGGGCTGCCATACTCCTGCCTAGGCTCCATGTAGGCGCATTAAAGGAAAATGCTATGAGTGAGGTGACAGGTGCGAACGTCCTTCCTGGAACTTGAGCTTGAATCAGCCAACGCTCCTCCTCGAGTAGAGTGGCATTGTAGGTTCCGGTGAAACTTGGTAGTCCAATGTTTAGATATCTTGTGACTTCCTTCAGGTGTCGTCCAAATGGTGTATCATCATCCGGTTGCATGAACTTGTGCTTGGCTTCCACCATTCTAAAGAGTAGAAAAGATGAGGAGTCAGAAAAGGGAAGAGTGAATAGTGCTCTAGGGCTTGTCTTAGTGGTCGTGTCCTACAGTCAGCGTGTGCTTTGATACCATCTTGTAGCGACCAGACCTCAAACAGTCTGATCTCTGTGCATCAGTGTCATCCCTGGATCAGTAATGCTGACACGCACAGTACTCGAAGGATTTATAACAGAGTAGCAATCACACACTTTATTACATCGATAGTCCAACGATGAATTTATTACAAATAATATGGCTGAAGGCCATCTAACACGATAACAGCGGAAGGCTTGGAAGATAAGTGAGTCCATCAACTCCAGCATCATCACTGAGTATAGAACCACGACCTAAAAAGGCACCTTACTCGTCGTCTGAAAAGTCTGCAACATGAAATGTTGTAGCCCGAAAATGGGTCAGCACATGGAATATGCTGGCAAGGTAACACGAGAGAATGCAATGGAAGTAAAGCTATACTATATGCATATTTGGCTGGTGGAAAGCTCTATGGTTACAGTTTTTGCGTAAAGACAATTTTTCCCTACTTCAAAAGAATAGATTTTAATTAACTATCATGGTAGTTGAAACATCGTTGAGAAGATAGACATCCTCTCAACCCCAATTAAAGTTCATCATTAAACCTAACAATATTAATTAAAGTAACATGATGAGATTCACATGAAAATCCAAGTACTAGATACTCAAGACGTCCATAACCGGGGACACGGCTAATCATGATCAGTTTGTACACTCTGTAGAGGTTTGTGCACTTTTCCCACAAGACTCGATCGCCTCCGTTTGGTTTCTCACACTGCATGGTGTTTGAGAAACGAATGACTGAAACATAGTCTTTCAGAAGCGCTAGCTCCTTACGATCGGGCGGACCGTACCAACCTACATCCCCTACATCTGCTAGTCCACCACTGTAAGAGTTCGCACGACTTACTCATACTATGCTAGAGCCCATAATAGCATTGTGGCTGCACACGAAAGTTTCTAGTATGAATAATCTCATGATCCCTTTGAGCCTGTGTTGTAGGGTGGAACCCTAGGTGGAGATCTTTCACGAATTGGAGGGGAATCCCCAAGAACAAGAAGGACACAAGGGAAGAACACAAGAGAAACACAAAAGAACAAGTCCAATCACACATCCACTAGACTCACAAACACATAAGATCCACAAGGTACACGAACAATCAAATGGAAATAAGATATATGGTAGAGTTCATCCCAATCCTATGAGGAGAGAGGTCTTGACAATCCACAAGGATTCTTCTCCTGTGGGAGGTCTTGATAATCCACAAGGATTCTTCTCCCGTGGGAGGCCTTGCATCCACTAGGGATCTTCTCCAAGGTGGAGGTAGTCTCACTCTCTCAAGAGGAGAAGGTAGGAGCAAAGCTCATATACAAATGAGCTATCATATTCGCTAACCTTAGAAAGGAGGTGGAGGTGGTCTATTTATAGTCTAAGCCACGAAGGGGTAAGTGGCGAGGGATACAAGGCCAAAGGCCGACGGTTGCACACAGGCAAGGCGGTAGTACCGGACCTCGGGCGGTAGTACCGCTTGGGAGCGGTAGTACCGCTTGTAAGTGGTAGTACCGCCCGTTCCCGGACTGGACAGGCCATTCTTCTTCCGTCTTTCTCTTTTTGCTTAAAAGCTTATTCTTCTTCTTTTTTTTTATGGCCACGATGCACAAACCAAGATAACAATTGTGTATATGCGGGAACAATCTTGTGACACAAGGGATGATATGATGATACCAAGGTGATATGGTATGTATGCAATGGATGGTGTATAACGATGACCACCAATGTGCACAAGTAACGTTGCCGGCAATACTCAAATGGCTAGTCTCGATGGGCAAGTGACGCAAAATGGGCTAGGGGTTAACAATGCAATTGCAAGGGGAATATACAACGGTGTCGTCGAGGTTACCGTCCGATGATGATGATGAGAGGCGGTGTTGTTGATGGAGACCCGTTCCTAATTAGCTGAAACACCTTAGGAAACGGAAAAACCACAACTCAAAATCTCAAGGACAAATGTCAAATGGTGGTAGCGGACAAGCGATGGTGGTTGTGTCGAAGATGACAATGCGGAAGTGGTGGTGGTGGTTTATGAAGAAGCACTCATCCCTAAGTAGCCGAAACACCTTAGGAGACTCAAGTCACAACTCAAACAACCACAAATGCTATGGGAAACAAAATGGTTAGGTTACGGAAGTCGGTGGTGGTATAGCGGATGATGTGGTGGAAGCCCTAGGAAGAGATGTCAAAATTCACAAAATATGATGGAGTGAAATGATGATGGTAGAATTTTTGTGTTATGGGGGATGTCAATAGCTTCAAAACGAGCTGAAGAACGTCAAAATCGGACTCCGGATGAATTAGTTATGGTCAAAACGGTGAAACTCGGAAGGCTGAAAAAGTGCGGGGCGGTAGTACCGCTTTGGTTGAGCGGAACTAAAAATTTACTACCGCTTGTAGGGCGGTAGTACCGCTTGGATGAGCGGTAGTACCGCTGGTGTCGGGAAAAACTTCGCAGATCGCGATCGGGGCGAATTTGGGGCGGAAATGGATGATTTCGGGGGCGAAATGGGATGGATTTCGTGGATGGAAAGTGGTGAAACTTGGGGAGATGCTAGATCCACTCGAAACCAAGCAAATCCATGGATCAAATCCAACAAAACATCATCAAACCAACAAATCACAAAAAAAAATTGGGGCTATTTTTGGTGGGGATTTTCGAAATTGGGCAAGAACACAACAAAATTAGGCTAGAAAACAAGAAGGGGGGCTCCAATTTCGTGAGAGACCATAGCTCTAGATACCATGATGTTGTAGGGTGGAACCCTAGGTGGAGATCTTTCACGAATTGGAGGGGAATCTCCAAGAACAAGAAGGACACAAGGGAAGAACACAAGAGAAACACAAAAGAACAAGTCCAATCACACATCCACTAGACTCACAAACACATAAGATCCACAAGGTACACGAACAATCAAAGGGAAATAAGATACATGGTAGAGTTCATCCCAATCCTATGAGGAGAGAGGTCTTGACAATCCACAAGGATTCTTCTCCCGTGGGAGGTCTTGATAATCCACAAGGATTCTTCTCCCGTGGGAGGCCTTGCATCCACTAGGGATCTTCTCCAAGGTGGAGGTAGTCTCACTCTCTCAAGAGGAGAAGGTAGGAGCAAAGCTCATATACAAATGAGCTATCATATTCGCTAACCTTAGAAAGGAGGTGGAGGTGGTCTATTTATAGTCTAAGCCACGAAGGGGTAAGTGGCGAGGGATACAAGGCCAAAGGCCGACGGTTGCACACAGGCAAGGCGGTAGTACCGGACCTCGGGCGGTAGTACCGCTTGGGAGCGGTAGTACCGCTTGTAAGTGGTAGTACCGCCCGTTCCGGACTGGACAGGCCATTCTTCTTCCGTCTTCGCTTCCATGCTTCCCTCGCTGATGGTGTAGGCGTTCCTTGGCGCTTGCGCTCCTCCTCGTCGTCCGTGAAGCTCAGACAATACCTATGCATGCACACGAGTGGAGTGTCAAGTAGTATACCATCCTCGAAGAGGTCAAGTGAACACGTGTAAAGGAGAAGATTCACCTTTATGTTTGAGAAGTAGATGGCGCACGTGTCACTTGCCAAATGGGCTCTTGACATGGTGATGTCCGTAGGATGCTCCGCATCAGCCTGGGTGGCGGTCCAAAAGAAAAACAGGCAATCACTGGAATACCCAGATGCCTCAATCCACCCAGATGTGTATTAATGTTGCCACCTTAAGTTGAACCATTAATTAACAAACTCACATCTGTCATGGATTTCACTCACTCAATCCACGTCTACGAGCATAGCATGTCTTAACAGCAAACGTAGAAGTAACTCCCAAAGGTTTGAATGTAATGCAGGTAATAGGTACTAACTCAATCTACTTCCCAGACCCACAAGTTAACTGATCCTACTCATGCAATGTGTGAGGGTTGGACTAATGCCATGAAAACTGGGCAATTGGAAAGTATGATCAAAGTGTTACTTGCCTTGCTGATGATCCGCAAAACCTAGAGACTCAAAGTAGCAAGCGGCGCACTACGGGTACTCTATCGCAAACAAACAAGCATACAATAAGTACTTAACTAATGCACGGGTAAAACTCAAATAAGAGATCTAAACAGAAAGTTCAACTTAAGAACTCCGGTTTGCAAAAAGAATCAACTCGAAAGAAGCAACGAAACTCAAACTGCGAAAGAAACGAGCTTCGGTTTACTAGTTTGCCTAAAGTCAGATTTTACAGTAGCCAAAACTTTGTTCAAGTTGACTAAACGTAAAGAGGGCATCGAGACGAAGATCTGGGATTTTGAATCACCTGATTCCGACTCTCGAGCGAAAAGAAAAACCAAAAACATGATCAGGGCAGAAATCACGATCGGAATAATCGCAGATAAATACCCCGAAAAAGAAAAACGGACGAACAGGCTAACGAACGAACGTTCGCTGTCTGCGGCTAACTGACGAAAACCGTTCGTTAAAACGAACATACGGACGAACGTCCGCTAAATAACTAAACCGATGAAAACCGATCCGATCTAATCTAATAAAACAAATCTACGATTTTTACAAAAAAAAAACCGAGCGGTTCTTACTAAAAAAACGGCATCTACCTCGCGAACTCCGGCGGGATCTCCGGCGGCGGCGGCGGCGGTCCGGCGACGGCAGCGGGGCGGCCAGCCGGGGCGGCGGCGGCGGGCTGGCGGCGGGGCGGCGAGGGCGGCGGGGCGGCGCGAGCGGCGGCGGCGGGCGGGCGGCGGGGCGGCGCGAGCGTCGGCGGCGCGGCGCTAGTGTTTCGCGGGGCTGGCGGGCTGGCAACTTGGGCCGGCGGGGCTGGCGCTTATAAAGCCCAGTCTCCCGACCCTATACGAGTCTAAGTCGGTTCACTTTTTTTTTAAAATAGAGTCCCGGCGCAGAAGAACTAACGAAAGAAATACTAAACAGACTCCAAAAATCCCGAAATAAATTTTCACCGTCCTCTAATAATATTTAGGACAAAGTGAACATTTTTCCCGGACCTAAATGCAATTTTGAAAAACGCGCATTTTTCCTATGCAAATAAATTCGCAAATAAATCCAGAAAAATACCAAAAGTGATTTTAACATTTTTCCTCCAATATTTCTGTTATTTTGGAGAAGTCATATTATCTCCGCTCATATTTTGTATTTAGAAATATTTTTAGGAGAGAAAAATAATTAGAATCACACTGTCCTCGTACCGGTATTCGAGCGAACTCAAATACGAAAACGGTAAAATTCCCAACTCTCTCCGTAGGTCCTTGAGTTGCTTAGAATTTCGAGGAACGCCACAAACAAAAATGCAAAAAGCATGCAATGCAAACATGATCTATGTATAACATTCCAAATTGAAAATTTGGGATGTTACACAAGGCTTCAATCTTTTCATCCTTCACTTCTCATCATTTTGCTACCGGAGTTCTTCATGGTGTTTCATCATGATTTAATTCATCCTCGAAGTCTTCTTCATGATTCTTGTTGGAGGAGCTCGAGTATTCTCCATCTTCCATTCCAAAGTGCAATTTTTTCTACCTTTTCTTTTGAGGTGGTGTTGTGTCATTCTTGACAATTCCTTCATATTTCATGATTCACAATTTATCGAGAATGAGATATTTAAACCCATCATTTTTCTTTGTTCAGGAGATCTTTTTAACCCCTCAATTTATTCGTTTGAGTACTCTTGGGTTGTATCTCACCTAAAAGTTTTTCCCCAAGGACTGTTGCTATTTATGGTCATTATAAATGACCTAAGTTCTTCATTTATCCTCCTGGTGAAATAAGTTTTTTGTCTCCTTGTTGATCTCAATCCAATCAATCATTTGTTAGTGGCCGGTTGTCACCTCAAAATTTTGACATATTTTCCTTAAGCCCACGAGAGCTTATTCTTTTGTTGTTGATTTTTTTCCAATAACTCCATTCAATCATTCTTTCTAAGATTTCTTTCAAATTCATTGGCGGTACAAGTTATCATTTTGTTCTGTTTTCTTTATTCCTAACGATGTAGCTTCAATTCTTTCGTTCCGGAGGTATTGTGGTCTTTATCTCTTCGTCCTGCCATCTAGTTTGGTCAAGATCATGTTCTTTTCCTTTCTGGTCCATTTAAGAGGAGTGTCATGTCCTCCATTCAAGTTTCCTCATCTCATCATGTTCTGCCTCTCTTTTCAACCGGAGTGTTGTCTGAAATCTTTCTTACCCTTGTGCCATTCTTTCAATTGTTTCGGAGGCAGTGTTTTGTTGATTTCACCAAGTATCATCCCATCTTGTCAAGTTCATGTTACATTCCTTCCATTTACAGTCAGAGTGTTGTCCAAATTGTTTCGTTCTTATTCCTTCTCCATCTTGTTTTAACCGAAGTGGTTTTTAAATTCTTTCGACATCCGTGCAGGTCTTTCAACCTACAAGGTTCTCGTAATGTTCCTTGCTCCTCTTTGCTAATGGAGTGTTTGCAATATGTTTCATCTCCATTGTATTATTTCTTTCAATTTGTTCAACCTTAAGCTTTGTTGGTTTCACTCGTTTGTCGCAGAAGCAACTTTGTTTTACCTCTGCCTTTTCTGTTTCTATCCGGTGCCATCTCTAAGATCTCGGGTCAAGATCCTCTGTTAGTGTGGGAGAGTTGTGACGCCCCAAGACCGACGCTCCGGAGGACTTCCATATTTATCATGATCACCGTGTGTTTATTTGCTTGCTCTATTTTATTTTTGCATTGCATCATGTCATCATGCCATCAAACTCTTTTAAATAAATTGTATGGATCTTCGATCCATTTAAACCGAGGGAAGGGTGACTTCTCTTTATAACATAACCTTTCAATATTTTAGGGAGCTATAATAAAATATTCCATTAGTTTGGAACAAACCATAACACACCTGCAGGTTAAGTTCCATGCATTTTCTATCTCAATTCCTTGCCTCAAACCTTGCCAAAATTCTTTTTCCATTTATCGAGGCTCTTCCTAAATCCTCATTATTTTTGGGCTCTTCTAAATATTGTCCTAGTTCAAACCATTCGAATTTAAATTCAAATGGATTTGAATTTAAATCTTTCAATCAGGCAACTTGTATTTTCCCTGTATCGAACTCATTTTTGTGAGTTCGGGAAATCAAAATCATGCTCAGATTCTATCACTATCTCTTCCTTCTTTTCCTTTTTCGTCTTTGCCATTTTTTCTGTATCTGAGAAATAGTAAGAAGAAGAGAATAAGGGAGAGGGAGAAGAGAAGCCAGCTGGGCCCAACCACCTAGGCCCATCCATTCCACAGCCCACCTAAACCCATGTTAACCCTAGCCTACACGCACCCAATACCGGTGGATCCTATTTGACGCTCGTGGGCGTCAAAACTTCGTGCCTCCGCTGCACGCCCTCACAGTTGGGCCGGCCCACGTAAGCGCTACAGTTTTCCTGTTTCGTTATTTTTGTTTCCTTTTTCGTTTCTTTTTTTCTTCTTTCTTATTTTTTATTTTCCTTTGCTTTTTTTGTTTTCAAATATTTGTTCTAAAAGATCAAATATTGTACGGAATACCAAAACATGTTCTCATTTTCAAAATCTGTTCACAGTTTTTGTATATTACACAAAAAGTTCAACGTGTATTGCAAAATTGTGCATCGTATATTGAAGAAAATGTTCATTATGTATTAAACAACTGTTCGGTGTGTATCACAAAAATGTTCAACGTGTATTTAAAAATTGTTTAGTGTATATGACAAAAATGTTTAATGTGTATTTAAAAATTGTTCAGAGTATATTACAAAAATGTTCAATTTATATTTAAAAATTGTTCAGCGTATATGAAAAATTGTTCATGTTTTCAAATTTTGTTCACCTTCTCAAAATTTGTTCGCATTTTCCAAGAAATATTGCAAAATAAAAAAACGGATTTAGAATGCAAAATAAGAACTGCGGCTGCGTACTTAATGGTCAGCATTGTGTTTTAGCTTGCAATTGATGCCAGCCCGAGTGGCCAACAACTGTAGTTTTTTAGTAGGTTGTCAGGAGTTCGACTCCGCACTGCAACTTATTTTTTCTCGTGAAGTTTTTCTTTTGTTACCTGCCAATGGGCGGCCCATTTGCGCGACCATTGCGCGGAAGCTGCTTCGTTTAACGCCAACGAGCGTCAAACAGGAGCTCCCCCGATACCCATATCCCCATTGATCCCTTCCTCCCTCCTCAGCATCGTCGTCCCTGCCAGCACAGAACCCTCCTCCTCGATCTCCTCGACCATCGCTCGATCCCCCACACCCCCGCACCCCCTCTCCTCCCTGGCGCGACCACCTCACATGGCACCCACTGTGCCCGCCGCCGGTGCCCTGGAGCTGCCGCCGCTGCATCATGCCCCGTGCCACTACTCCGCAGCTCGTGTCGCCGAATCGCACGCGCACCCGTCATCGTCGCCACGCCGCGTGCTCCGTCGCCGCTCCTCAGGAGTCGTCGTCCTCCGCGTCCCTCGTGCACGAGCACCTAAGGCCCTGCCTCCTCATCGCATCGCCTCCTTCCCCGCGTCCAGCCGCAGGACTAACAGCTCTGTCGGTGCCCCGCTCGGGAGCGAGCACCCCTACCTCTTCGGCGTCCCCAACCTCTGTGGCCCGTTGGCATCAAGGAGAATCCCCACCGCCGGAGTTCAAGCCGCCATGGCCATGGATGCCATCCATCACCTCTACCTTGAAGTTCCGGTGCGCCCAAGCCTTGGAGGCGATCGGATCCTGCCCAGATCGACCTCCCCAAGCCCTCAACACTGGTTTCCCCTGCTTCTACATGCGGGGACGATGACGACCAGCGCCAACTCCTCTGGTCACTCGAGCCTGACTGTCTTCGGTTACTTCCCGACCCTTGTTGGTGTTGAAGCACCAGCATCACAAGTTCATCTACAGCCACCAAGACTGGTCTCAATGAAGCATCAAGTACCTCTACGGCCAAAGACGTTGGATGCACCAAGTTCGGGTCCGATACATGTACGACTACCATCGCTATGGATCCGTCAAGTACCTCTATGAACACAAGAACGCCTACGAACCGTGTACGACTAACGTCACCGAAGGCCGTCGAGTGAACAACTACCGCCGTCGTGACATCAACAAGAAAATGTGCACCACTACCATTGCCCCGAAGACATTGGATTCGTCAAGTACCTCTCTGAAACGTATGTGTACCACTACTTCCACTTCCGTCATCATGACCGAGAGTACCACTATTTGCACGACGTTCGAGAACGACTACTACTCACGGCGCCCATGTACGACTACTTCCCTCGACAAACTCGAATCACCCTGATGCAGAGCATCCTACGGACATCACCATGTCAAGAGTCCATTTGGCAAGTGACACGTGCGACATCTACTTCTCATACATAAAGGTGAATCATCTCCTTTCACTACAAACAAATACACTTCCGTGATGATACGTGTTTGTCACAGTAGGCCACGTTTTCTGTCATGCATGTACATCCATGACAAATTTATGACAGAATGAAGATAGTCATACATGTGCTGTCTGTTGGGACCCCGACTGATAAGTCGTGATCACCGAATGCATGTGTACAGTGATCCCAGAGATCAATGCTCACTGAACACACAGAAGCTGAATAACAAGAGTCTTACATCCATACATACTGTATTACACAAATTGTGACCATTATGGTCAAGTCTTGAATATATCATTGCAGTAGAAATATTCAATAACAACTTGGACCCATGCCATCTGCATTAACCATGCATGCATTCTGACTGGGAAGCGTCCTAGCTCGCATGTTCATCACCAAGAAATCTTCATCATATCATGTTCATTCATGCCTGGCCAATAAAATAACCAGTGGCAAGCCAATGAGTACTTTGAATGTACTAGCAAGCTACCCAAGTGTGATGACAGAATAATTATGCAAGGCCCTATTGCTAAATTGGCAGTTTTGCGGAAAGCTAGTTTTTCTCGTGCAAGTATGATCAACATTTATCAAGGGTATGAATGCGTCTGCAACAAATGTTAGGAGGTTACGGACATCAACATTGAGAAAGAGTTATGAACAACTCTTGCTCAAGCTCATCGTGACTTTCTCATGAATCACGTCAACAGATTTACCCAAACCGTGTTGTTTTCCAGAAACTTAAGGACATAGTCTAAGAAGCACCACCCAACTTTCCTTGACCGTGGACACGGCTATTCGAATAGTTTGACACTCTACAGAGGTTGCACACTTTACCCACAAGGTCCGGGGAACTTCCATGTCATCCACGACCCGCGGTACCTCAAGTACCCGGTGTAAGCACCCGATCACTATCTTTCCCTAGACGACACTAACATAGAGTCCACTCGATTGGTAGTAACCCCCGTGCCCAACATTTCACATCTTAAAAATTGTGGAGCCTCGCTCCCATATTCATCACATACCACTGACACGGGGTACCAACGATGTGTTCGGTGCCCTGTGAAAACAGTCATGACCGCCTATCCAAGCACGACCCCGTCCCGAGAGTGACCTCATGTCACCCCCGTCACTAGTAATGTGGGCACCATGCTAGTATCGACCTAGGTAATCAATGATGCTCTTTCCCATATAAGGGTAGAGTGGTTGCGCATGTTTGGTTGGGACGGTCGACAAATCTTAAATCTAATCCATCTCCGTAAACAACACTTTCATCAAGACTCGGCACACTACTTCTCCACCAAGTAGTGCCCTAGTGCCTCATCATCTCCCAGGGGCATTAGTGCCACCCACTAGGTTATTTGCTAGTATGTCAAACCACACTTGTTTCTTTCCATGCATAACCCTGACCCATTTTGTGTAGCTAACTACTATAGCATATATCTATCTACTCCCACCCACATAACCCTCATAGGAAGGTAAGGTCATGCTTGATGCAAGTTTCAATAGTAAAGTAACAAAGGTACCAACCAACGTGGTCACCACCTCTACATGATTCCGATGCATTGATAATAAGGTGCTAAGAGACATGCATAAAAGGTTTCTCGAACATGGTCAAAGGGATGCTTGCCTTGTCCTTACAAGTCTTCAAACCTTCTGGTCCATCTCCAAGTACTCCGTTTATTTCGTCAACTAACGACGGAAACAATCATAATAAGCAACACAACCAGGCAAAAAATAGAATTGCTCTAAAAATAGGAGTTGGACTTTTCTAGGATACCTCTGGTCATATGAAAAATGACCAAGGTGGTTTCATAGGCATTGGATCAATGGATATCTCTGAACATTTCAATATGAAGGATATAAGGGGTTTAATGGATCCATAAGAAGTGTACAAAAGAATTATTTTGAAAAATGGGCAAAGCCACCCATCTAACAAGGAATGATTTTAGAAGAATCTAGGAGTTGGTTTCACTTGATTTGGAGTTCGAAAGAATTTCCTATGATTTTGCAAAGTAGGCTATACATGGATAAATAGACCAATATTTGATGTGGTACAGAAGGTATTGGGAAAAATGTTCAAAAACTAAGTTATGAGCATACAAGTACCTAGGAATTTGAATCATGGCATTTGTATCAAGTTTGAGCTCTCTCTGATTTTCTAAAGTTTATCACAGAAATAGAAAAATGACATTTTGATAATATTTATGAATAGAATGTTTCTGCAAAAATGTGCAAATGGCACCATGTGATAGAGCATGATTTTATGAACTCATAGAAATTTGAATCATCAAATTTGGAATTCATTTGATTTATTTGTAGATTTTTGAAGTTTACTTGAAAAAGAAAAAGGAAATAAGGCTTTAACCTTATCCTGCGCACATGGCGACAGATAGACTGTGGGTCGGCCCAGCAGCTCGGCTGCGCGGGCAGTGGTGGTGACGCCGAAGGCGTACTACGGGAAGGCACCACCTAGCGAGGCAAGTGAATCAGACCGAAGCCGTTTACACTTAACCCGACTGGTGGGCCGGCTCGGTCGCCTCTGCCGCTGACGGGCGGGCCCCCTGCCAGCTGGCGGGGCGGTCGTCCTCTACCTCCCGCTCGATGCAGAGCAGGGGAAGCAGAGCGCACGCCGATGCTTGTCCGGCGATAGCCGCCGCCTGGCCGTCTCCCACGGCGCTCCGCCTATGGGCGAGCTCAGCGCGGAGCGGCGCATCCGCTGGTGCAGGTCACGACCGTCGGAGGGGGCCGAGGTGACCGTAGCTTTGACGGTGGCGGGGGAGGTCGTCGGCCATCTGTGGCTCTCGGCGTTCAAGCATCCCCGCGACGGTTCGAGGAGGTGGGATGGTTCGTCGGACCACGGGAAGCCTTTGTGTGGAGGAAAGCAGGGAGGTGAGCTCATTGTTGCTCGAATTTGAGCGAGCCGAAGCGACGGCCGTGCGGTGGTAGGAGGAGAAGGAAGGTGCAGGAGGAGGATCAGGCTGCTCGAGGAGGTTGCTGGGGAGAAGAGGTAGTGAACCGAGGCCAGAGAAGGCTCGGGGTGGCCTTTTATGGCAGGGCGATGGTGCACCGTGAGCTCATGCGCCGACGAGGCTGTTGCCGTCGCTGCAAGCCACGGGGGCGCGCGTGGGCGTGTCTGGGGTGCTCGTGGGGTTGGTCTAGGGCGAGGGGAGAGAAGAGAGATAGCGAGGAAGGGCCAGAGCATCGCGCGTGTGAGGCTGCCCATTGGAGCGCTCGGGCGGCCGGTGCGCGTGCGAGAGGAGGCAGGAGGAGGAAGAGGGAGAAGGGGCCGACGACATGCCGTGTCCCAGACATCGAGGCGACCTCGGGGGACATGCTGGGGAGGCCCGAGGTTGTCGGGTGGCTCGGGCAGTGAGCGGCTACAGTGCTCTGGTGCACTGTAGCGCCTTCCAGAGCACGCATATGGCTGCCATTGGCATCTTTTTGGTGCCCAGGGCGTGGCCACTAGTGTCTAGGGGGTCAGATGAGGAGTAAACAAAGGAGTGAAAATGGCTGTCCAGAGATGTAAAATGAGGTTTTACCCCCCTCAATCATTGAGCTGTGGTGCAGCCATTGCTGCTGGAGGTAGAAGGGGTCTAGGAGATGCTGTGGTAAAAAGCCTAGCTCCAGGAGAATAAGGAAAGTGGTGAAATTATCTGTTTTGGAAAATCGCCAGAAGGTGTTGATGGTGTTTTGGGCAAGCAAATGATCTCCAATTAACATGGGACTTAACAGGATCAAATGGAACATATATTTAGGCCCTTTCACCAAATTAGAGCTCATTTGGGCAAAGTTGCCAATGCAACTTTTATAAACCCTAGAAATCAACAGAAATGGATTTTCCAAGATTAAGCCATGCAAATCATCACTCCCTGATGCATCACTTGGTGCAGTGTCATCATTTGGGGTTGTGAGAATGCACACAAAATTTGAGGCCACAAGTAAAAAGTTGGTAATGTAGAGTTGTTCAAATTTGGATCTGGTGAAAAAGGGTTTTGGGGCACTTAGATCAAGTTATCCTTCTCCAAACCTTGTGCCATTTGACATAGGTGCATATTTACATAATTTTAGCATGTGCACCAAGTTTGAGAGCATGTGGACAAGTTTGGCAATGTAAACTTGCTCAAACTTCAAAATGGACAGAAATGGTTTTGAGGGGATTTGATGATGTTTTCTTGATCTTCAAGGCATGAGGCTTTGTAAGATCATCAAATTTGTCATATTTGACATGATAGAATTTCCCTGGAATTTTTAGAGAATATTTCCTTGTAAATATTTCAAAAGCTTGAAATATCCAAAAAGGGTTTTTGAAGGATCTGTCCAATATTTTGAACATGACCATGTGTTGAAACTCTTATATATAGACAATATATGTCCTATGAGTTTCCCTGAATTTTGAAAAATATTTTTGAAACAGTTAAATAATTTTAACCTATTAAAGACCATTTCTGGCCTAAAGAAAAAGCTTTTAAATAAAATAGGAAAATAACTTTTAAAATTATACTTTTGTGGTTTAGGGAGTCCTATACCTAATAGGATTCAAATATACGTTTTGAAAGAGTTTTCACACCCTAAATAAGGTACTTGCAGTGCAAACCTCAATTCAGCAGTTTTTGGAAAACTAATTTTAGTAAATACTATTTGGCTAAATTATTTTTTATAAGAAAATACTATACTGTTCTATACACATGGCATGATCATTGGCAAAAGGTTTTGGATCAAGGAGATGAAGTATAAGAGTTGGATGATTTATTTGATTTTTAGAGCACTTGCAAACAGCAAATAGAAAACCAATCAAGCAAGGTCAAAAACACTCAATTTTTTTTTGCCAAACCACATTTTAGCATGACTATTAGCTTAAGTGTTGTGGCATGAAAATCAGGGTGTGACAGACCTACCCCCCTTACAAGAATCTCGTCCCCGAGATTCCCAGACTAGGCGTGGAAAGGAATACGGAGACTTGGATATGGGGTAGTATTCACTCCTTCTTGTTGGTTCTGCTTCCGAGTGGTGCTCCTTGGAACCTTGAAGTACTTGGTGGTGTGGCTTCTCGCATGTTGCCCTCTTTGATGCAGGTTGCTGAGGGGTCTCTTGCATATGTTTGGTTGAGCTAGACGTCAAAGGCTCGGTGATCGATGTCCTTATAGAGATCGGGTTAGTTAGGAAGTTAGAAGTATTTCCAGAGTTATGACTCGTGGAAAATTTGGTGCACGGTGGGTAACTCAGGTGGTAAATCTAGCTGGTAGCCGTCTACTACTTGTCTTGCAGTGATCTTGAAGAAGGTCGATGAATCTTGGTGTGAGCGTCCCTTCGACATGGAAATGCTTGGTTCCTTCGAGAGGAGTGGTTTGCAGATATGCCCGGTCTTCGACGCGGAAGTTTATTTCTTGATGATAGTGGTCGGTGTAGTTCTTCCTTCTTGACATGTCGGTCTTCAAATTTCTTCTAACCAGCTGCACAGCTCTTCCTCCGTCTTCGGGTAGTCAAGTATGTTGCCAAATAAAGATGACAACTAACTTGTCCAAGTACTCCATGAAGTCTATGGGGTACGCAAGGTAGGCTGGGGTATTGGTGGTGGTCTCCGTTGAGTATTGGCAAAGGTCTTTTTGACTTAGAGCCAAGGCCCATGGTCAGGATATGACCATGTTGTGGCTTGGTGGGGCTTAAGGGTTTCAAGGATTCTAGTGTGTGAGTGAACGTTTATTATCTTATCCTTAAGCACGGTTTCTAAGATGCCAATAGTTCTTCCTAGTCCTACAATCCTTATACCACCAAAAGCATCATCTCGCATAGGTCAACTCCAATCACCACTCATGCCATACATATCCTCATGACTCCCAAAAGGAGGTCTAACAAAACTATACATGTCTACGATCCGTGAAAATCATATGTATGGCTACCCCTAAGAATCCATGGGTAAGGCATACAAGCTGCTAAGCTTGAATTAAACACGACAATCCAAGTTCTCATCCCATTCTTCCAAGGTTCAAGATAATGCATCTCTATCCTAAGGAAACGCGTCATAAGCCACTCCAAGATCTTGTTTCCTTCGTATGAATCAACTCCAATTGGCCATTTTCTTCCATCAATCACCACATAATCCAACAATTCTACAAATCCGATGTCTACGGTGTTCCACAAGATCTCAAGTCCCTATAATACCCAAATACTTGGAAGGGCTATGTATTCTATAGTAAGTTCACCAAATTCCCACCATCATGGTCAAGTAAACTCCAAGGTCATGATTATATAGATCCCTAAATCAACTCCGACAAATAATCCAATCTCCTAGTTTATTGTCCACCGAGAAACATGGAATCATGATCGGGGTCATCAGTCTAAATCCAATTTACTCCGAACCATGTAGACATACTTAGCAACTCAACTAGAATCTCCTACTTAAATCTAAATCTCATGTCCAACGAGAATTCCTACATGTTTCCCCCAAGACATTATCGTAACATCAACTATCTTCTATAAATATCCCCTGGCTAGGTCAAATCCTTACACCTCCAAGAATTTCAATTTGCGATCACCATTGCCCTGCAAGTCCAAGTTACTCCAGGGTGATGAAAGTTACGCTACTCTATTAATCATGATCCCACCAACATGAAAACCTCACAATCCATCAAGGCCTCGGATAATTCCTCGAAGTCATTGATATAAAGTCACCAAACCATCTGTCCTATATCCTCAAATTGGTCTATCTATCGCATCGTCAGTTCTTGTGCTATATTAGGATGAAAATGTGCTCACTCACTATGTCCACTAGTTCCATTACGAACCCAGTGTTATGCAAGGTTATAGAGGCTTAACTGGTTCTCTTGTAATTCTATGGGTTAGGCACATGGTTAAGGATTCGTGCTGGAGTATCTCGTGAAGTCTCAAAGGGTCTATGAATGGGTTTTTAGTCTGGAGGGGTAAACATAACTTCACGGGGTTGCACTTGGTCGTGGAGGTTGTAGCAGAAGTCTTCATTGTTAGTTGGTTGCCGAGTTGGAATCCTTGGTACTTCTTGTCTTGCTGATCTTTAGTTGAGGAGAGAGATGAGAGGGAAAAAGCATCATAGAGGGGAAGAATGCCTAAAGGGGGTTCTATAGTGCAAGTGCAACAAACAGGTGCAAAAAGGGCGAAACAAAGGAAACAAGGCAAGGAAGATGATATAGCCATGTACTTGTTGCCTAGGGCAAAAGTGCGACTTATATCAAAACACAAACAAATAAAATCAAGCAACATACAATCATGGTTCTATTCGAACCATCATACGGACTCGACTGCACATATGGGGTACACGACTCATCCTACCGTAGGGGTTCTCGGACTCAGTAGTCGTGACTTGTGCCTCGTGCAGTCTTCTGAGTTTTCCTCAGGTGTTGCTATGTCCCTTGTAGTTGTTTGATGAACGATCCGGGTTGATCCTGAAGAATCTTCAACAACTTCTCGCCTGATGAGGGGATGTGGTGAAGGTGTCTCCTCGTAGCTGGTGTTGACTTGGTCTCCTCTTGTCTTCTTAATCATAACGATCCCTTTTTGTCTTCTAAGGCGTCGACGGTACTTGGTAGGTAATCCTTATGCAATTACGATAACAAGGCATAATAGAGGTCCAACATGTCGGTTACGTTGATGACAACATCGACACCAAAAGCGGGGGACGAAGAGAACCGTTTTCCTGCTCACTATAGTGAGGCGGACCAATTGGCGAGGTTCTCATCCACCGGTGGTTGCCGATACAACAACGGTAGTGACATGATTACTCTATTAGCGATGTATATCATGATCTTGCACATCCTGTGCCCTGGTCTTCGTAGGCTAAGGTTGCATCTTGGGGCAATGTCAAGGGTGTCACCATCTTCTAGGTCTTCATGTCCTCATTCCTCAAGGATGTATTTTCTGTTGGCATCGTCTTGTCGTGGTGTCGCAAATCTTGTGTTCAGAAGAGGTGGGTGAGTGTTTGGCAAGGCATCTTCCTTCTAGATTATCCACGAGGATTACAAGGAATCCAGTGGTCAGGGGCATAAGGGTTCTAGTGACCATTTGCAGTAGTTTTGATGGGGAAGAGATCGATAGGGAAAATATACCTTCGTTTTTCCGAAAAACTCAGAGGGGAAGAGGAGTATAGATAGTTTCGAAAACTAGTAATAGTTTGGAAATTGTTTTACCTTAACTAATGACCATGCTAACTAAGGCTTCCTACAGTCAGGATGGCTCTGATACCAGCTCTGTGGGGACCCCGACTGATAAGTCGTGATCACCGAATGCATGTGTACAGTGATCCCAGAGATCAATGCTCACTGAACACACAGAAGCTGAATAACAAGAGTCTTACATCCATACATACCGTATTACACAAATTGTGACCATTATGGTCAAGTCTTGAATAAATCATTGCATCGGAAATCTTCGATAACAACTTGGACCCATGTCGTCTGCCTTAACACTACTGGCATTCTGACTGGGAAGCATCCTAGCTCGCATGTTCGTCACCAAGAAATCTTCATCATATCCTGTTCTTTCATGCCTGGCCAATAAAATAACCAGTGGCAAGCCAATGAGTACTATGAATGTACTCGCAAGAAACCCAAGTGTGATGACAGAATAATTATGCAAGGCTCTACTGCTAAATTGGCACCTTTGCGAAAAGCTAGTTTTTCTTGTGCAAGTATGATCAACATTTATCAAGGGTATGAATGCGTCTGCAACAAGTGTTAGGAGGTTACGGACATCAACATCGAGAAAGAGTTATGAACAACTCTTGCTCAAGCTCATCGTGAATTTCTCATGAATCACATAAACAGAATTACCCAAACCGTGTTGTTTTCCAGAAACTTAAGGACATAGTCTCTGCAGCACCACCCAACTGTCCTTGACCGTGGACATGGCTATTCGAATAGTTTGACACTCTACAGAGGTTGCACACTTTACCCACAAGATCCGAGGAACTTCCATGTCATCCACGACCCGCGGTACCTCAAGAACCCGGTGTAAGCACCCAATCACTATCTTTCCCTAGACGACACTAACATAGAGTCCACTCGATTGGTAGTAACCCCCATGCCCAACATTTCACATCCTAAAAATTGTGGAGCCTCGCTCCCATATTCATCACATACCACTGACACGGGGAACCAACGGTGTGTTCGGTGTCCTGTGAAAACAGTCATGGCCGCCTATCCAAGCACGACCCCGTCCCGAGAGTGACCTCATGTCACCCCCGTCACTAGTAATGCGGGCACCATGCTAGTATCGACCTAGGTAATCAATAATGCCCTTTCCCATATAAGGGTAGAGTGGTTGCGCATGTTTGGTTGGGACGGTCGACAAATCTTAAATCTAATCCATCTCTGTAAACAACACTTTCATCAAGACTCTGCACACTACTTCTCCACCAAGTAGTGCCCTAGTGCCTCATCATCTCCCAGGGGCATTAGTGACACCCACTGGGTTATTCGCTAGTATGTCAAACAACACTTGTTTCTTTCCATGCATAACCCTGACCCATTTTGCGTAGCCAACTACTATAGCATATATCTATCTGCTCCCACCCACATAACCCTCAAAGGAAGGTAGGGTCATGCTTGATGCAAGTTTCAATAGTAAAGTAACAAAGGTACCAACCAAAGTGGCCACCACCTCTACATGATTTCGATGCATTGATAATAAGGTGCTAAGAGACATGCATAAAAGGTTTCTCGAACATGGTCAAAGGGCTGCTTGCCTTGTCCTTCCAAGTCTTCAAACCTTCTAGTCCATCTCCAAGTACTCCGTTTATTTCGTCAACTAACGACGGAAACAATCATAATAAGCAACACAACAAGGCAAAAAATAAAAGTGCTCTAAAAATAGGAGTTGGACTTTTCTAGGATACCTTTGGTCATATGAAAAATGACCAAGGTGGTTTCATAGGCATTGGATCAATGCATATCTCTGAACATTTCAATATGAAGGATATAAGGGATTTAATGGATCCATAAGAAGTGTACAGAAGAATTATTTGAAAAATGGGCAAAGCCACCCATCTAACAAGGAATGATTTTAGAAGAATCTAGGAGTTGGTTTCACTTGATTTGGAGTTCAAAAGAATTTCCTATGATTTTGCAAAGTTGGCTATACATGGATAAATAGAACAATATTTGATGTGGTACAAAAGGTACTGGGAAAAATGTTCAAAAACTAAGTTATGAGCATACAAGTACCTAGGAATTTGAATCATGGCATTTGGATCAACTTTGAGCTCTCCGTGATTTTCTTGAGTTTATCACAAAAATAAAAAAATGACATTTTGATAATATTTGTGAATAGAATGTTTCTGCAAAAATGTGCAAATGGCACCATGTGATAGAATATGATTTTATGAACTCATAGAAATTTGAATCATAAAATTTGGAATCCATTTGATTTATTTATGGAATTTTTGAAGTTTACTAGAAAAAGAAAAAGGAAATAAGGCTTTAACCTTATCCTGCGCACATGGCCACACATAGACCGTGGGCCGGCTCGGTGGCTCGGCTGCGCCGGCAGAGGTGGTGACACCGAAGGCGTACTGCGGGAAGGCGCTACCCAGCGGGGCAAGCGAATCGGACCGAAGCCGTATTCCACTTAACCCGACTGGTGGGCCGGCTCGGTCGCCTCTGCCGCTGACGGGCGGCCCCCCTACCAGCTGGCGGGGCGGTCGTCCTCTACGTCCTGCTCGAGGTAGAGCAGGGGAGGTAGAGCGCATGCTGACGCTCATCCGGCGATAGCCGGCGCCTCCGGCCGTCTCCCACAGCGCTCCGCCTATGGGCGAGCTCAGCGTGGAGCGGCGTATCCGCTGGTGCAGGTCACGGCCATCGGAGGGGGCCGAGGTGACCGCGGCTTTGACGGTGGCAGGGGAGGTCGTCGGCTATCCGTGGCTCTCGGCGTTCGAGCATACCTGCGTCGGTTCGAGGAGGTGGGGAGGTTCGCCGGACCATGGGAAGCCTTTGTGTGGAGGAAAGGGAGGGAGGTGAGCTCAGTGTTGCTCGAATTTGAGCGAGCCGAAGCGGCGGCCGTGCGGTGGTAGGAGGAGAAGGAAGGTGCAGGAGGAGGATCACGCTACTCGAGGAGGTTGCTGTGGGGAAGAGGGAGTGAACCGAGGCCAAAGAGGGCTCGGGGTGGCCTTTTATGGCGGGGCGATGGTGCACCGTGAGCTCATGCGCCGGCGAGGCTGTTGCCATCGCTGCAAGCCACGGGGGCGCGCGTGGGCGTGCCTGGGGTGTGTCGTGGTTCTTGGTCTGAGAGTGAAGGTAGGGGGTACGAATGGAGAGGCAAGGTCCTAGCTATGGCGCAATTGTACACAAGGTGTTTTGCGAGTTCGGGCCCTTCTCGGAGGAAGTAACAACCCTACGTCTCGTTGCCCGGAGGCTTGGTCGACTCATGTGTGTATGTATGTGTTACAGAGGTGAGAACCCTTGTTCTGGAGGAGGGGGGTGGCTTATATAGCGTGCCAAGACCCCAGCCATGCTCCACGTTACCAAGGGCTTAAAGGTACGTTAAGGCAGGCGTTACTGATAACGCCTGCAGTAAAGGGTAGTTATGGGGGTTTACTACAGTGAGTAAATACATGACAGTTGCCGTTCGAGAGGCGTTTAGTCTTCGGAGGCCGAGTGCCTGATCCAGTCGAGTGGAGCTGAGTCGTCCTGGGTACTTGAGTCAGTCGAGTGAAGTGTCACCTTGGACCATCTCAGTCGACTGTCTCCACCGTCGTGAGTCTTGTCTTTTGATCTCCTAGGATAGTGACCTTGGGAGGGGCCTTTAGGTCAGGCCTATGACCCTACCCTAGGTCTGTAACCTCATCAGTAGCCACCGAATGGATCGGGGCTTGAGCAGGGGGATGCTGAGGGAAGCCCTAGCCCTTGCTCGACGTCCTCGGGGTATGTTGTTTTGAAGCTTGTGGCTCGGGTAGGCCTCCTCAGTTGTGTCTTGGTCGCCTCGATCCATTCCGAAGCCATTGATGAATTAGTTGTCTCTGCGTCGGCTGGAAGTCTTCCGTCGTCTGGATGTATTGCGTCGACTGGGTTTTGCGCCGGGCGTCGGGCGCCACGAGTGCGTGCCATTTTCGACGGAATCGGTTGCCTTCTGTCCGCCGGATTCGGCGGGGTTTCCGAAATTTGGGGAAGCGCGCGGGGCGGGGCGTGCCGCACCGATCGGAGGGGTGCGGTTCGAACGCCTCGATTCCCGCGCCCCCCTTTTTCGCCACGTATCGCTCCAGCGCCTGTTACGGGATCGGATAAGATCGTCCGGGGCCACCAGTCAACCACTCGACCGGGTCGTTATAAAAGCGCGCTGAGTCTGCTGCGGGGGGTACTGTGCGCCCAGCTTTCCCCCGTCTGCCTTGTCTTCTCCGCAGCGTCTCTGCTTCTCTGTCGCGCCTCCAATCCTCCCTGCTTCTCTCCGCCGCAGCCGCCGCCTCGCGAGCCATGGTTAAGGACAAGACTGCGGCCATGGAGCGTTCCAAGAAGGCGGCGTCGGGGAAGGGGCGGCGAGCCGGCCGGGTCGAGTCGTCGTCGCGGTCCGGGCTCCCCGCTGGATGGATCCAGGGGGATTGGATCCGGTCCACCGTCGTGGTGGAGGATCTGGAGGAGCTGGAGGAAGAAGGGCTGATCACCGGCGGCTCCTGTAGGGCGCCGGGGGGAGAGCTCGAGCCGCAGCCTCGGGAGGGCGAGTGTGTGCTCCACGCCACCCACGTCGACCGAGGTTTTTCGATTCCACCGCATCCTTTCCTCCGCGTATTTCTGATCTTTTTCGGCGCCCAGGTGCATTATTTCACCCCGAACTCCATCGCCTTTCTATCCGCTTTCGTCTCCATGTGCGAGAACTTCCTCGGTTGCCGACCGCACTGGGGATTGTTCAAGCATATCTTCACCTGTCGCTCCCAGACCGTTAAGAGAGTGAACCCGAGTGACGGCAAGACGCATGTCCTTCAGGCGTGTGGCGGGCTCGGGATTCAGCTTAGGAACAGGAGTGCCTTCCCCCCCATGAACCTCCCAGAATCGATCCGGGGCTGGCAGTCGACCTGGTTTTACTACAGGGATAGTCCGACTCCGGGTCAGTCGACTGGTCTTCCTCCATTCACCCTACGTCGAGCCAGTCCACCTCCTTCGATGGTAGTGAGCAAGGCCGAGAGGGCCGAGGTTGACATGCTGATGGAGAGGGTCGTCCAGCTAGTCCGCGAGGGGGTCACGGGGATGGATTTGCTCGAGGTGTACATCTCGCGGAGGATCCAACCGCTCCAAGCCCAAGACCACCCGATGTGGCTGTACTCCGGCACTGACGACACGTCGCGAGTCCACCCGGAGGCGGCCGACCCGAAGTACATGGTGCAGTGCTTGAAGAGCGTCACCAAAAACAAGGATAACCCCAGGGGGTCGGGGAGGATCATCCCATTCGACGCTGACCACCTGCCAGACAAGGTTAGCCTCCCGCTTCCGAGTGATGTATCTGTCGATTGATTCGCGATCTTTATCGATGATTCCGACTGGTATTTAGTGAACCTCCTTCTTTGCAGATATATACGGAGATGTATTCACTGCCCAACGGAGACTTGGTCCAAGGAGTCGAGGAAGGTACGGGCGACGCCGCCGAGTGGAAATCGAAGGAGGAGACCGAGGAGAGCGAGGAGTACAGCAGCGGGGAGGAGGTCGAGTCACCTCCCCGTGTCGAGCGCCGCTCCAAGGAGAAGAACGACCTAGGGGCCGCTCGACCTCGCGTGGGTCCCTCGGGGTCTCGGACGCCCAAGCGCACCCGCACGACTACCCCCGAGCCAGCGGAGAGGACGCCCAAGCAGCCCAAAGTCGCCCCCGCCAAGCCCCGGAAGGCTCTACCAAGGATCAAGGTGGATGTACCCATCGCCTCTACGTAAGTGTCGCTCGGGCTTGCTTTTCTTTGTTTCTTGGGGGTCGACTGCAGCTTTGGTCGACTCATTTCTTAATCGAATTTTCCAGAGCTGTCGCTTCCACGACCTCGATGGACATGGACCGGGGTCGAGATGATTAGGAGATCGCGGACGCCGCGACATCTCGAGCAGGTATGAGCCCCATGAGACTCGATTTTGTTCTTCTTTTCTTTCGCGGGCGATAGTCGATTGACTTGGTTCCCTGTTTGATCTGAAGCGCCGCATCTTGTCATAGAGCTGCCGGACGACGACGAGGACGAGGGGCGGCTTTGCGAGAACTACCGGCGCGCAAGGAGGAAGGAGCGGAAGGCGTCTTCTGGCTCGGGGGCCCAGCGACCCGAGGACGCGGCCCGAACCACGGTCTCGTTCGCTGTCCCTGTGCCAACCATGCCCGTCGTCGACCCACCGCCTGCGCCGAGCGTCGACCCAGCGCCCGCCTTGGTTGTCAACCCAGCGCCCACTCCGGCTGTCGACTCGGCGCCGATTCGAGCCGTCGATCCAGCGCCTGTGCCTGTGGCCGGCTCGACGCCCGCTGCTTCGTCTGTCCTTTTTTCCACCTATCGTCTCCCGGAGGACCCTGTGGGAGCGGCACAAGAGGCCGTTCGCCAGGCGGAGGTGATGACGGGGCGGACGAAGGCGGCGTATGAGGCCAGCATGGCGGCTTACGACGCCAGCTCTGCTCTTAGGGCCAACGTCCAGGTATGTTATCGGAGTACTTTCTGATTTCGGAAAAAATCTGCTTGTTTTGCTTTGTGAGGTATCACACCACCCACTGGGTGCTCTTCTTTTCTTGTCTTCCTTGAGCTCGCGCCGGACTGAGTTCGGCCGAGTGAGATCAGTGGGGGCACGCTCAGTGCACCCACTGGGTGTAGCCCCCGAGACCGTGGTCGACTGATTGCAGTCGGCCATGGTCTTACTATAGGACTTCCATGTGTTGTTTTTTTGTGCTCGCGCCACACTGATCTTGGCCGAGTGAAACCAGTGGGGGCACGCTCAGTGCACCCACTGGGTGTAGTCCCCGAGACTGCGGTTGAGTGATCTAACTCGACTGTAGTCTCATAACCTTTGCTTTGTCTTCTTGGTGCAGAAATCTTGCGAGTTCGGGGCCAAGTTTGCGGATCTTGAGCAGAAGCAGATCCAGCTCAATCTTGACTTGCAGTTGGCCCGGGACCATCTGAAGAAGACGCGGGACGATGCAGCTGGTAACTTACTTCTGTCCCCCGTCGACTGATTTTTCGCTTAGAGTGTTCCTTCATGTTCATCTGTCCAGTGGCGGCTTTGGTAGGACAACTGCGAGCAGCTTTGGAGCAAAAGGACCTTGACTTGGCGGCGGCGCAGCAGGCGGCCCAGGAGAAGTCGGAGCTGGCGGAGAAGTAGCTGGCTTCTGTGGGCGCGCTCGAGGCGGAGATCACCTGACTGAAAGGTTCACTCGACACGGCCAACAAGGAGGTGGCTCAGCTGAAGAAGTCCAGGGCCGACTTGAACGACAAGTATGAGGCACTGTTTCGGAAGAGGCTTGATCTTGAGGCGTATTTGGGCGACCTCACCAAAAAATGGTACCTCGTGCTCAAAGGTATGTCCTCTTTAAATTGGTTGATATTGGGTTGGTCGACCCGTGTTGCATCTGCTAACTCGACTGCTGTTCTTGGTGCAGAGTTTTGTCGTAACTTCGGAGAGGAGACTAGCCGGGTCGAGCCTGGCTTGGACCCCGCCAACTCCATTGTGAAGGACGAGGTTTCCATGAACATACTGAGGCTGGAGTCTCGCCTCACTGCGGCCACTGATTATCTGGGACGACTGAAGGCGGTGATGGCCCGAATCGACGCCGCACTCTGGAGGGGAGTCGTGCAAGAGAACGACCTCGAGTCTTTGATGACTCGACTTAATGAGGTCCCCGACCGAGTGCAGGAATGGAAGAAGTCGGCCGCCCGGGGAGGAGCAGACGTGGCGCTGGCTTTGGTCCGAGTGCACTGCAAGGAGGTGAAGGAGAGGAAGCTTGCTGCGCTGAAGGTCGCAAACACGAAGGAGCTCCAATTCCAGACCTTCATGGAGACTTTCTTGGAAGCCGCCACTCGCATTGCTGACGGGATTGATCTGGACGAATTTGTCGCGCCTACAAGCCCGCCTCCTCCCGAGCCATGACTTTTATACATTGACCTCATTTGCCACGGAATGCCGCGTGGATCTGTATTCGTTAAACTCTGGTGGGTCTGTGGCCCAAGTACTCTTGCCCGAACCTTGCGGGGCTTTTTATTTGATTTTGATCCTTCGGTTTGACGCTCTTCTTTTGATTGCTTGGAATCTTTGAGTCGACGTCTGTAGCCGGGTTCCCGAGTGAGAAGGTCGCCCTTCGCTCAGAATAGGTAGTTGTAACTTAGGCGAGTCATGGGGTCGCAGCTAAGTCCCCGAGTGAGAGGGTCGCTCTTCACTCGGAGTAGAATGTTTATAACTTAGGCGATTCCAAGCCACGTTGTACTTGTGGTGGAGTTCGGAGGACCGAACCGCCTTGTATTTGTGACGTAGCTCGGAGGATCGTAGCTAAGCCCCCGAGTGAGAGGGTTGCTCTTCACTCGGAGTAGATAGTTGTAACTTAGGCGAGTCACGGGGTCGCTGCTAAGCCCCCGAGTGAGAGGGTCGCTCTTCACTCGGAGTGGAATGTTTACAACTTAGACAATTCCAAGCTACGTTGTACTTGTGGCGGAGTTCGGAGGACCGAATCGCCTTGTATTTGTGACGTAGCTCGGAGGATCGCAGCTAAGCCCCCGAGTGAGAGGGTTGCTCCTCACTCGGAGTATATAGTTGTAACTTAGGCGAGTCACGGGGTCGCTGCTAAGCCCCCGAGCGAGAGGGTCGCTCTTCACTCGGAGTAGAATGTTTATAACTTAGGCGATTCCAAGCCACGTTGTACTTGTGGCGGAGTTTGGAGGACCGAACCGCCTCGTATTTGTGACGTAGCTCGGAGGATCGCAGCTAAGCCCCCGAGTGAGAGGGTTGCTCTTCACTCGGAGTATATAGTTGTAACTTAGGCGAGTCCGGGGTCGCTGCTAAGCCCCCGAGTGAGAGGGTCGCTCTTCACTCGGAGTAGAATGTTTATAACTTAGGCGATTCCAAGCCACGTTGTACTTGTGGCGGAGTTCGGAGGACCGAATCGCCTTGTATTTGTGATGTAGCTCGAAGGATCGCAGTTAAGCCCCCGAGTGAGAGGGTTGCTCTTCACTCGGAGTATATACTTGTAACTTAGGCGAGTCGCGGGGTCGCTGCTAAGCCCCCAAGTGAGAGGGTCGCTCTTCACTCGGAGTAGAATGTTTATAACATAGGCGATTCCAAGCCACGTTGTACTTGTGGCGGAGTTCGGAGGACCGAACCGCCTTGTATTTGTGATGTAGCTCGGAGGATCGCAGCTAAGCCCCCGAGTGAGAGGGTTGCTCTTCACTCGGAGTATATAGTTGTAACTTAGGCAAGTCACGGGGTCGCTGCTAAGCCCCCGAGTGAGAGGGTCGCTCTTCACTTGGAGTAGAATGTTTATAACTTAGGCGATTCCAAGCCAGTTGTACTTGTGGCGGAGTTCGGAGGACCGAACCGCCTTGTATTTGTGATGTAGCTCGGAGGATCGCAGCTAAGCCCCCGAGTGAGGGGGTTGCTCTTCACTCGGAGTAGATAGTTGTAACTTAGGCGAGTCACGGGGTCGCTGCTAAGCCCCCGAGTGAGAGGGTCGCTCTTCACTCGGAGTAGAATGTTTATAACTTAGACGATTCCAAGCTACGTTGTACTTGTGGCGGAGTTCGGAGGACCAAACCGCCTCGTATTTGTGACGTAGCTCGGAGGATCGCGGCTAAGCACCCACTGGGGGATTTAGAGGACACCAATTGTTAGGGAATTATTGCTATCTTGCTTTTGAAACAAATTAGGGAATCTTTATTACAACTCGACCGTCGAGTGCTTCAAGTGAAAAAACGGCGGAGTAGGTCCGCATTCCACGAATGAGGTTCGTCTTTCTTCTGGGCTACATTGTAGAGGTGGTAAGCTCCGTTGCGCAGCACCTTCGTGATGATGAACGGGCCCTCCGATGCTGGGGCGAGCTTGTGCGGACGTTTCTGATGCACTCGGAGGACTAGGTCTCCTTCCTGGAACGCTCGACTTCTCACGTTGCGAGCGTGGAATCGACGCAGATCCTGTTGATAGATGGTCGACCGGATCAAGGCCATCTCTCTTTCCTCTTCCAAGAGGTCGACTGCATCCTGACGAGCCTGCTCAGCTTCGGTTTCGGAGAAGAGTTCTACCCTGGGGGCATTGTGTAACAAGTCACACGGCAATACAGCTTCGGCCCCATAGACCAGGAAGAAAGGGGTACGGCCAGTCAACTGATTCGGAGTTGTCCTCGGACCCCATAGGACGGAGGGCAGCTCGGTTACCCAAGCCCCGGCGGCATGCTTGAGGTCACGCATGAGCCGTTGCTTTAAGCCTTGGAGAATCAGCCCATTAGCTCTTTCCGCTTGTCCATTCGACTGAGGGTGTGCTACGGAGGCGTAGTCCACTCGCGTCCCTTGGGAAGCACAGAAAGCTCTAAATTCATCTGAGTCAAAGTTGGAGCCGTTATCAGTGATGATGTCGTGAGGGACCCCATATCTGAATATTAGTTCCTTAATGAAGCTGATGGCGGTGCTCGACTCGAGGTTCTTGATGGGTTTGGCCTCAATCCACTTGGTGAACTTGTCGACTGCCACCAGAAGATGAGTGAATCCACTCCTGCCTGTCCTGAAGGGACCGACCATATCTAAGCCCCAAACAGCAAAGGGCCAGACTAGTGGGATGGTTTTGAGGGCGGATGCTGGCTTGTGCGACATGTTGGAGTAGAACTGGCACCCTGCGCACTTGTCCATGATATCCTTGGCCATCTCATTGGCGCGGGGCCAGTAAAATCCGGCTTGGTATGCTTTGGCCACGATAATCCGAGAGGAAGCGTGGTGGCCGCAAGTTCCCGAGTGAATCTCATCCAAAATCAGTCGACCTTCCTCTGGATCGATGCAGCGCTGGGCGACTCCAGTGACGCTTTCTCTGTAGAGCTGACCTTGAATGACTGTGAACGCTTTGGATCGGTGAATGATCTGGCGCGCTTCTTCTTCATCTTCTGGGAGTTCTTGCCTGAGCATATATGCTATATATGGCACAGTCCAATCGGGCGTGATTACTAGGACCTCCATGATCAGGTCGAGCACGGCAGGCACTTCGACCTCAGTCGGATCGGTTGCACTGACTGGCTGCGGGGGCTCTTCTGTGAAGGGGTCTTCCTTGACAGAGGGTGTGTGCAGATGCTCTAGGAACACATTCTTGGGTATGGACCTCCGAGTCGACCCAATTTTTGCGAGATCGTCGGCTAGCTGATTCTTTGCTCTGGGCACATGATGGAGCTCTAAGCCTTCGAACTTCTTTTCAAGCTTTCGCACTGCACTGCAATAACTGGTCATTGCCGGGCTCCTGATGTCCCATTCTTTCATTACTTGGTTCACCACTAGGTCTGAATCGCTGTAGACCATCAGGCGACGGACGCCGAGTGAGATGGCCATACGCAACCCATACAAAAGTGCTTCGTATTCTGCCTCGTTGTTTGATGAATCAAAATGGATCTGAAGAATGTAGCTGAGCTTGTCGCCCCTAGGAGAGATCAGGACCACGCCTGCGCCGGATCCGTTCAGCATTTTGGACCCATCGAAGAACATAGTCCAATGGTCCGACTGAACTTGAGTCGGAAGCTCTTGTTCTATCCATTCCACCACAAAATCCGCAATGGCCTGAGACTTGATGGCTTTCTTCGCTTCGAACTTGATATCTAACGGAAGAAGTTCAATCACCCATTTTGCCACTCGACCAGTTGCATCTCGGTTGTTCAGTATCTCTGACAATGGGGCGTCGCTGACGACTGAGATTGAGTGATCCGAGAAATAATGGGCAACCTTTTTTGCAGTCAAGTAGATCCCGTACACAAGCTTTTGGTAATGTGGATACCTTTGCTTGGAGGGGGTCAAACTTCGGATATGTAATAGACCGGGCGTTGGACCTTGTATGCCTTGCCCTCTTCTTCCCGCTCGACCGTGAGTACGGTACTGACGACTTGTCCGGTGGCAGCGATGTACAACAGAAGAGGCTCTCCGCTGACTGGGGCAGCGAGCACCGGCTGGGTGGACAGCAGGGCTTTGAGTTCCTCAAACGCTGCTTCGGCTTCAGGATTCCACTCGAACTTGTCAGATTTCTTCATGAGTCGGTAGAGAGGCAGTGCCTTCTCCCCGAGCCGAGAAATGAATCGACTCAATGCGGCCAAGCAACCAGTAAGCTTCTGGACATCGTGTATACGCTCGGGGCGTTTCATTCGGAGGATGGCGCCGACTTTTTCTGGGTTGGCGTCGATTTCCCGTTCGGAAACGAGAAAACCGAGCAACTTGCCACCGGGAGCTCCAAATGTACATTTCGACGGGTTGAGCTTGATATCGTAGCTTCTGAGGTTCGCGAATGTCTCAGCGAGGTCAGTCAGTAGGTCGGAACCTTTCTGTGACTTGACCACGATGTCATCCATGTACGCCTCGACGTTCCGACTGATTTGCTTTATCAAGCATTTCTGGATCATGCGCATGAAGGTGGCGCCGGCATTTTTGAGGCCGAAAGGCATGGTGACATAGCAAAAACACCCGAAAGGGGTGATGAAGGCTGTCTTTATTTCATCGGGCCCATACAGACGGATCTGATGGTATCTGGAATATGCGTCCAGAAAGGACAAACGCTCACATCCCGCAGTCGAGTCGACTATTTGGTCGATGCGGGGGAGAGGAAAATGATCTTTCGGGCAGGCCCGATTGATGTGCTTGAAATCGATGCACATGCGGAGAGACTTGTCCTTTTTGGGGACCATGACGACGTTGGCGAGCCACTCGGAGTGGTATATCTCGCGGATGAACTCTGCTGCTAGGAGTCGAGCCACCTCTTCGCCAATCGCCTTTCGTTTCTCCGCAGCGGATCGACGGAGATGTTCCTTCACTGGTTTCACCTTCGGGTCGACTCGCAAATGGAGCTCAGCCAGCCCCCTGGGCACACCTGGCATGTCCGATGGTTTCCATGCAAAGATGTCCCAGTTCTCACGGAGGAACTGGATGAGCGCTTCTTGCTATTTGCTGTCAAGGGTGGTGGAGATGTGGGTCGGCGCTGCGTTGGGGTCGGTGGGGTGGATGTGCACGGGTTTTGTGTCCCCGGCCGACTGAAAGGCTGACTCGGAAGCCGGCTTCTTTGCCCTTAGCAGGTCGCCTGGATCCACTTGCTTCTGGTACTCCTCCATCTCTACTGCTGTCATCTGCTCGTCGGCGATCTTCGAGCCTTTCTGGAAGCATTCTTCCGCTTTCTGCTGGTTCCCAGTGATGGTTATGACACCGTTGGGTCCCGGCATCTTCAGCTTGAGGTAGACGTAACACGGTCGAGCCATGAACCTGGCGTAGGCTGGCCTACCCAGGATGGCGTGATAGGCGCTGTTAAAGTCCACCACCTCGAACGTCAGCTTCTCCTTTCGGAAGTTCTTGGACTCACCAAAGACGATGTCGAGTGAGATCTGACCAAGTGAGTCGGCCTTCTTCCCGGGGATTACCCCATGGAACCTCATGTTACTTTCCCTTAGCTTGGACATCGGAATGCCCATATCCCGGAGGGTTGCTGCATACAGGATATTCAAGCCACTTCCTCCATCCATAAGAACCCTGGTCAGTCGAGTGCCTTCGACCACTGGGTCGACCACCAATGCTTGCCGCCCTGGGGTGGCGATGTGCGCCGGATGATTGGACTGGTCAAATGTGATGGGGGTCTTCGACCATTTCAAGAATGTGGGAGTCGCTGGAGCAACCATGTTCACTTCTTTGTTGATGATCTTCAGTCGACTTTTGCTCTCGACGTCTGCGAAAATCACCAAAGTGGAGTTGATGCGGGGGTATCCTCCGTCCCCTTCTTTATCCTCGGACTCTTCCGATTCCTTCTCTTTCTCAGTGGACTGATCTTTTTGGAAACTCTGGATCAAGAGTCGACACTGTCGAGTGGTGTGCTTGGGGTACACCAAGTTTCCCTCGTCGTCCTTCTTAGTGTGTATGGGACACGGCTGGTCGAGCATATCATCTCCAGCCTGACCTTTTCCTTTCTTAGGGGCCCAGGAGCCTTTGGGCTTTCCTTTGCCCTTCCCTTGGTTGACCACTGCAGCCTCTCCCTGAGCAGCTGGGTCGGCCTTACGCTTGTTCTTCCGATTGTGATTATGGTCGTCATGTCCGACTGGTTTCTTGCCGCTGCGGAGCCGATCGGCCTCCTCACCGTTGGCGTACCGACTGGCAATCTCCATCATTCGCGACAGGGACATATCGCCTGTTCACCCAAACTTTAGGTTCAACTCCCTATTCCACACGCCTTCCTTGAAGGCGCACACTGCCTGGTGCTCGGAGACGTTTTCCACTGTGTGATGCAAAGTGGTCCACCGCTGAATGTAGTCCCTCAAAGTTTCACTCGGCTTCTAGGTGCAATGCTGAAGCTCGGCGAGCCCGGCAGGTCGTTTGCAGGTGCCTTCGAAGGTCCGAACGAACACCCGAGCGAGCTCTTCCCAGCTGTATATGCTCCTGGGGGCTAACTAGTTGAGCCACGCCCGAGCGGAGCCTCCCAGCATCAAGGGGAGGTGCTTCATGGTCACGTCGTCGTTGCCTCCTCCAATCTGCACGGCCACTCGGTAGTCTTCTAGCCACGTGTCAGGCTTCGACTCACCGGTGAATTTGCTCACCCCGGCCGCCAGCCTGAAGTTCGGGGGGATCTCTGCGGCCCTGATTGCGCTGCAAAAACACTCGGGCCCGGAGGCCGACGCTCGGCTGCCGGAGGGCTGGCCTCCGCCTCGCTCGTCCCTGGACACCCGGTTACGATCGACCCGGCCCTGCACAAGGATGGACCTCGCGTCGAAGCCGGGCCGCCGGGGATCCGGGGGAACCCTACGTTCGTCGTCTCGCAGGCGCTTGTCCACGTGTCGCGGAGGCGAGTGTGACCCACTTTCCGGAGGAGGGGTAGGCACTCGACGGCGGTCGAGTGGGTCGTCGTTCCGATCCATGTGTCGGTCATGTCGCGGACCACGTTCCTCACGCCTCAGGGGCGATCTTGGACTGTGGGCCGACCATACGGTGTCTGCAGCCACCGATCTGCTGTGAATCCTATTACGCGACTGAGAAACAGCCGCGTTTTGCTCCTCGGTCGTCCGGAGCAAAGCTCGGATCTGCTGAAGGCCTCTTCCAGCTTCCGACTGGGAGGGCTGAATCGACTCTGCGATACGGGCCGCGGCTTCTAGGTTTTGGACTGGCTTGCGGAACACCTGAGTCTCACGTTGACGTGACTGCCGCGGCCGTCGACTGGACTCGGGGGCCAGTCGGCGGGCCTGTTCGTCGAGTGAACGTTGGATGTTTTCCAGGCGCGCGCGCTTGGCCAAGGTGGCCACGCGCGTGGCTTCGAGGGCCAAAGCTTTTGGGGAATCTCCCACGATGGGGGTGAAGAGCGCATCTCCGTTGCGGCGACAGAGCTCAGCCCTCTGCTCGGAAGTGAGGGGCTGAGGGATGTAGCCATCGTTGTCGTGCGCTCGATCGCCGCCGCTGCCGCCGTTCTCCCCGCGAGGAAAACCTGGCGGGCTACGGCGCGGATCGACCATGAGTATTTCTGCCGTGGGGTCGCCGCTCCCGCACTCGGAAACGGAATCTTCGAGCCCGGTCGACTGATCGGCCGGCCCGTAAAGGTAACCATCGGGCTCGATGGCCGCGACTTGCGGGGTGGCCATTTGACGAGCCACCGCGTGTTTTACCCACCGCTGGAGCTGCGAGCGACCGGATCGCTTACGGCGGTGTCCAGCGGGGATGATGGACGATGAGTATCGGGTCGACGGCTGCAGACGGAGGACGCCGCCGGCTCTGGCGCAAAAGTGAGTGGCTCCGCGGGCAGGTAGAGCCTCAACGTCGAGCGGGGCTTCCTTAAGCCAGGCGGAGTCGTCGGCGACGAAGACCAGCGCGCCGAGCCGGATCTCGTGGCCCAACGCTAAAGCGCCGCCTGACACCATGATGAAAGCGGTCGGGGAAAGGATTGCAACTTCACCAAATGTCGCTAAGACGCCTTGCCCCACGGTGGGCGCCAACTGTCGTGGTTCTAGGTCTGACAGTGAAGGTAGGGGGTATGAATGGAGAGGCAAGGTCCTAGCTATGGCGCAATTGTACACAAGGTGTTTTGCGAGTTCGGGCCCTTCTCGGAGGAAGTAACAACCCTACGTCTCGTTGCCCGGAGGCTTGGTCGACTGATGTGTGTATGTATGTGTTACAGAGGTGCGAACCCTTGTTCTGGAGGAGAGGGGTGGCTTATATAGCGTGCCAAGACCCCAGCCATGCTCCACGTTACCAAGGGCTTAAAGGTACGTTAAGGCAGGCATTACTGATAACGCCTGCAGTAAAGGGTAGTTATGGGGGTTTACTACAGTGAGTAAATACATGACCGTTGCCGTTCGAGAGGCGTTTAGTCTTCGGAGGCCGAGTGCCTGATCCAGTTGAGTGGAGCTGAGTCGTCCTGGGTACTTGAGTCAGTTGAGTGAAGTGTCACCTTGGACCATCTCAGTCGACTGTCTCCACCGTCGTGAGTCTTGTCTTTTGATCTCCTAGGATAGTGACCTTGGGAGGGGCCTTTAGGTCAGGCCTATGACCCTACCCTAGGTATGTAACCTCGTCAGTGTGCTCGTGGGGTTGGTCTAGGGCGAGGGGAGAGAAGAGAGATAGCGGGGAAGGGCCAGAGCATCGCGTGTGTGAGGTTGCCCATTGGAGCGCTCGGGCGGCCGGTGCGCGTGCGAGAGGAGGCAGGAGGAGGAAGAGGGAGAAGGGGCCGACGACGTGCCGTGTCCCAGACGTCGAGGCGACCTCGGGGGACATGCTCGGGAGGGCCGAGGTTGTCGGGTGGCTCGGGCAGTGAGCGGCTACAGTGCTCCGGTGCACTTTAGCGAGCTCCAGAGCACGCATATGGCTGCCATTGGCATCTTTTTGGTGCCCAGGGTATGGCCACTAGTATCTAGGGGGTCAGATGAGGAGTAAACAAAGGGGTGGTGGCCTTGGGTGCCCTGGTGAGCTTCTAGAAGGAGAGAGTGCTGAGAGAGAAGGGTGAAAATGGCTGTCCAGAGATGTAAAATGAGGTTTTACCCCCCTCAATCATTGAGCTGTGGTGCAGCCATTGCTGCTGGAGGTAGAAGGGGTCTAGGAGATGCTGTGGTAAAAAGCCTAGCTCAAGGAGAACAAGGAAAGAGGTGAAAATATCTATTTTGGAAAATCACCAGAAGGTGTTTGATGGTGTATTGGGCAAGTAAATGATCTCCAATTGACATGGGACTTAATAGGATCAAATGGCACATATATTTAGGCCCTTTCACCAAATTAGATCTCGTTTGGGCAAAGTTGCCAATGGAACTTTTGTAAAGCCTAGAAATCAACAGAAATGGATTTTCCAAGATTAAGCCATGCAAATCATCACTCCTTGATGCATCACTTGGTGTAGTGTCATCATTTGGGGTTGTGAGAATGCACACAAAATTTGAGGCCACAAGTAAAAAGTTGGTAATGTAGAGTTGTTCAAATTTGGATCTGGTCAGAAAGGGTTTTGGGGCACTTAGATCAAGTTATCCTTTTCCAAAACTTGTGCCATTTGACACAGGTGCATATTTACATCATTTTAGCATGTGCACCAAGTTTGAGAGCATTTGGACAAGTTTGGCAATGTAAACTTGCTCAAACTTCAAAATGGACAGAAATGGTTTTGAGGGGATTTGATGATGTTTTCTTGATCTTCAAGGCATGAGGCTTTGTAAGATCATCAAATATGTCATATTTGACATGATATAATTTCCCTGGAATTTTTAGAGAATATTTCCTTTGTAAATATTTCAAAAGCTTGAAATATCCGGAAAGGGTTTTTGAAGGATCTGTCCAATATTTTGAATGTGACCATGTGTTGAAACTCTGATATATGGACAATATATGTCCTATGAGTTTCCCTGAATTTCGAAAAATATTTTTGAAACAGTTAAATAATTTTAACCTATTAAAGACCATTTCTTGCCTAAGGAAAAGCTTTTCAATAAAATAGGAAAATAACTTTTAAAAGTATACTTTTGTGGTTGAAGGGGGTCTTATACCTAATAGGATTCAAATATACTTTTTGAAAGATTTTTCACACCCTAAATAAGGTACTTGCAGTGCAAACCTCAATTCAGGGGTTATTGGAAAACTAATTTTAGAAAATACTATTTGACTAAATTATTTTTTATAAAAAAATGTTATATTGTTCTATACACATGGCATGATCATTGGGAAAAGGTTTTGGATCAAGGTGATGAAGTATAAGAGTTGGATGATTTATTTGATTTTTATTGCACTTGCAAACAACAAACAGAAAACCAATCAAGCAAGGTCAAAAACACTCAAAAGATTTTGCCAAACCACATTTTAGCATGACTATTAGCTTAAGTGTTGTGGCATGAAAATTAAGGTGTGACACTGTCGTAGAAGTGTTCCATGACATTACTAAAAGTATCATCACGGAAGTGTCCACTTCCATCACGATAAATCTCGCGTCAGAGAAGTGATTTCATCAAGGGTGACCGACACGTGGCATCCACCGTAACAGAACGCCGTTAAGCTATCGGGTCCGGTTTTGGATCCGACAACATGTTAACAGCCCCAACCAGTGGGGATTTTCCACGTGTAAAATCATCATTGGCCGGAGGAAACACGTGTTGCCTCGCCGTTGGGACAGATGTCATCCACTCATTGGACAGGAGGCGCCTATGATAGGTCGACACGTGGCACGACCCAACAGTTGCCCATTCCATTGAAAAAGGCCGGACCAGAAAAAAAATAGCAGGCCGGCCCATATAAGGCCTACTTGTGTCAGGTCCATTTAAGCCCACGGCCCATACGAGATGTACCAATTCGGCCCGTCAATGGCCCGTTAAAGATTTGACACCATTGCAGTCCATCGTCAGTTCGAGCCCGTTAACAGCCCGCTATATATTTCGGCTCAATATCGGCCTGATGAGATTTTGGCCTGTTAACGGCCCATTCGGTCGATGGGCCAATTTTCATGATGTATATCTTTCGGCCTTTTAGCGACACATTTAAATATTGCGCTAATTTCCAGCCAGGTGTGTCTTTCAGCCTGTTGACGGCCCATAAATCAGTTGGACCATTTGTAGTCGGACCTGAGTTTCGGCCTTTTAGCGACCCATTTAAGTGTTGGGCCAATTTCCGGCCCGGTGTGTCTTTCAGCCTGGTGACGGCCCATATATCTGTTGGGCCATTTGTAGTCGGACCTGAGTTTTGTCCTTTTAATGACCCATTCAAGTGTTGGGCCAATTCCCGGCCCTTTGTGCCTTTCAGCCTGTTAACGGACCATAAATGAGTTGGGCCATTTGTAGTCAGACCTGAGTTTTGGCCTTTTAACGGCCCATGCCCTTCATGGTCCAATACCAGCCTGGTTTCTCTTTCGGCCTGCTAAAGGCCCACAACACAGTTGGGCCATTTACAATACGACCTGACTTTCTGCCTCTTAGCGGCCCATGCTCTTCATGGTCCCGTACAAGCCCAATGTCTCTTTCGGCCTTCTAAAGGCCCACAGTATAGTTGGGCTATACGTAGCCCGAACTTAGTAATGGCCTGTTAACGGCCCGTGAAATCAATTGGGCACACCTGTTGCCCGCTTCGATGTCAGCCTGTTAATGACCCGGGAGTTAAGAGGGCCGACCATTAACTTTCGGCCTGGTAACGGCCCATTAACTTAATGGGCCCACTAAAGTTTGTACATGTCTTTAGGCCAAATTAGATAATTTGAGCCCATTACGACAAGCAATTATGCACAGGACGAAAACCGATCAAGCTAAGGTACGGCATACAGGGAAAAACGTTGCACAACCAGCATATATTACAGGAAATTACATCCACTTGGAAATCAAAGATTGATGCTAGTGCAAATAATTGAACAGAACCTAATGATCTACAATGTCACAATCTGCAACCTCAGCACGGATGACGCCCATAAGCATGTGGGCAAGTTCTTGCTGCTTTGCTACATTGTCTCTGAAAACATTGATCAGTTGTTGTGTCGCACGACTCTGCACCTCTGATTCCTCCACCATTTCCATCATTCCTTCAGCCATTAATTGGTTCAGAAAAATACATTTTGCCCGTTGCATTCGAGATAGAGGATACTGAACAGATTCAGATGGCGATTTTGGCGGGCTTGTATTATTGATAGGGGAGAGTGTCTCAACCACTGCATCATAACATAAATTAGGAGGGGAACCAAACAGATTAATCATGAGTTATTGGCATATTACTTGGCCTAGATTTATTGGAAAGAAACAATGGGGTTGCCTTGCTATTTTCAGAGTTTGTCTTCTTATCTTCAGCAGCCTGCACCAAATTAAGACACTAGCATTGCTATCATTGGCCAAGTCAGATAATAGGAAAGCAACATTGGCACAATGAACGTTTGGCCAACTAGCCAACACCAAATTAACACAATATGGCACAGCTATCATCAACCAGGTAAGGTAATACGAAAGCAACATTGACACAATGAATGAATGGGCAACTAGAGCAGCACTACAATTCAGTAATGTGCATGATATGAGATAGTACACTCATGCAGCTCAGTATGCAAAACTACCAGTCAGTTTTCTTTACAAAAATCAACATTTGCGCCTTTAACATTTTGCTACAACTAATTTTAGATCAGACAAAGGTTGGATTCACCCTGATTAACAAAATACATGCTGATGTAAAAAAATAGTGATATACAACAGGTACTTACATCAACATTGGAGCACAGAGAATTCCCGCAAGATATTTTCCTCGAATACAATGCTAATGAAGGAAATCTTCTATCATTTAACCTTATTTTCTAAAAGATAGATGGGTAAGAAACATGTAGAAAATATGATCAGAATGCTATAAAATTTCATGATGCAAGGATACGCACACGCTTCGTAGAATGGAGTTGACATTCTTTTGCTGGACTGCAGCGGACTAGTTCTTCGTCCACTGGAATCTACTTATTATCAGTGGGAGTTGGGTTTCTCTATGCTGGAGCAGTATCTATCAAAAATGGAGTTGGTTTATTATCTACTGGCGTTTGGATCTTTCGCGAAGTCCTGGTTTGTAACCCTTCAGATTCTAACATAGCCGTCTTCCCCTTGCATGCCTTATATAGAAGAATGGTGCTTCAATTATAAAACATGCTACAACAGAGATGGAATAGGTACTGAAGAATAGAAAGGCATGACATATTGACATGTATTCCCTCCATCCGGAAATAAATGGATGGGTCTAGGCGTATTTTAGTTCTAGATACATCCAGTTTTATCCATTTCTGCGACATGTAATCCGGACGGAGGGAGTATGATATAAGAGTTAGGGATACGACATGACAACACAGTAAAAAACACTAAAAACCCACTGCAGAACCAAAGTAATCAAACCCACTGATATGAGATAGTACACTCATGCAGCTCAGGATGCAAAACTACCAGGCAGTTTTCCTTACAAAAATCAACATTGTGGCCTTTAATTATACATTTTGCTACAACTAAATTTAGATCAGATAAAGGTTGGATTCACGCCGATTAACAAAATACATGTTGATGTAAAAGTATAGTGATATACAACAGGTACTTACATCTGCATTGGAGTACAGAGAATTCCTGCAAGAATCTTTCCTCACAGACGATACCAGTGCAGAAATTCTTCTATCTGTTAAGCTTGTTTTCTAAAAGAGAGATGTGTAAGAAACATGTAGAAAATATGATCAACATGCTATAAAATTTCATGATGCAAGGATACGCACACGCTTCTTAGAATGGAGTTGACATATTTTTGCTGGACTAGAGCGGACTAGTTCTTTGGCCACTGGAATCCGCTTATTATCAGTAGGAGTTGGGTTTCTCTGTGCTGGAGCAGTATCTATAAAAACTGGAGTTGGTTTATTATCTCCTGGCGTTTGGATCTTTTGCAAAGACCTGGTTTGTTACCCTTCAGATTCTAACATAGTCGTCTTCCCCTTGCATGCCTTCTATAGAAGAATGGTGCTTCAATTATAAAACATGCTACAGCAGAGAGATGGAATAGGTACTGAAGAATAGAAAGCCATGACATATTGACATGTATTCCCTCCATCCGGAAAAAAATTGATGGGTCTAGGCGTATTTCAGTTCTAGATACATCCTTTTTTATCCATTTCGGCAACATGTAATCCGGACGGAGATAGTACGGTGTAAGAGCTAGGGATACGACAGGACAACATAGTAAAAAAACACTAGTTGAATGTAAAATTGTATGCTAGCAGAATACATACAGAAAAAACTAAGGCAACATACACGTGTATTTTTGGGAAACTAAGATGGCATTGCAACAGAGCACTAGAACATCACTTCAATGTAAAAAAACATGGTATGGTAGACAGATGAAGTACATACTGATGAATAACAATGCATAAGATATTCAGAAGCATGATTTCCAAATTAAGCAGATGGCATTGCAATAGAGTAGAATGACAGTACTTGAATTTGAAAACATGTTATCATGAATGGAATAGGTACTGAAAAACAGGAAGGCATGACATATTTACATGCATGGTCAGCATGCTAAGCATATGGCATTACAACAGAGTAGATACACTCCAGGATATTACTAGTAAGCTTGCACGTGCAACGCACGTTATAACCTTGCTACTAAACTAAAGCTTTCACTTGCAACGCAAGCCTAAGCAGAAATTTTCTCATCCCCCTCTTAAATAAATATTTGAACAGAATAAATAAATCCACTCTTAGATCATGAGACCACTACTCCAATGTTGATCAATTGAAATTTTCAGCAAGTACAGCCCTTGAGTTCCGACAATATTTGCAGCATGTACAACCCTAGGGTCTAACGTGATGCAAGACTAACGTGGTGCAAGATTAAATCATAATAGAAGAATACTACAGGTATAAAAATTTAGTTAAGATTAAGAATCCTCAAAGCCTTTCGCAATAGGCTGATAGCTAAGTTACAAGAGAAATTATACAAGTACTTGGCTAAAAATGGCCGCTCACAAGCCTTGTAATATTTTGTACATTAGATAAATTCCAAAACCAGTGAATTACAGAGAATTTGTAGTCTGCATGAGTGTACAACGAAATTCACGAACCAAAATATGATATGCAAAACTGAAGAATGGTAAATTATGTGATATAAAACAAAAACAACAAATTAATGTCACTGGTAGAGGTGAAGCTTGATGTTCATATCACGGACCCCCAGCATTGATGAGTTACTGCATGCACGCCGGTAATGCCTGACTGTGCAGAACTAATTTGTCCACTGGCTTTACAAACTGCTGTCTTTTTTTAAATACTCTTTGTTAGTTGAGTTGCATCAACATAGATGAATGAATGTATGCTAACTCATTGAGTTGCTCTCCTCTGGTTGAAGAATTCCATATGATATATAATAAGAAGGAAAGTTTCTTAAGGTAAAAATAATCACACAAGTAGTATCACATGCAAAACAACTTATAGTTGCTCACAAGCCTGATGTAAAGTGTTATTACATTCCTGCAAGATTGAAGATAGGTTCGAGGTGAAGACATTAATTGAAGATACAATGGCCTCGTGGCCTACTAATGTTCGGTGTGGAGGTGCCGCCGGGAGTAGCATTGCATTAGCGGGCTGTTGTAATATCATTGATGGTCTCATTGTCTGCAGTAATTACTCAGAACTTTACCCAGTTAATATTGCGATATCCAAGTTCTCCCTCTACCGTCAGCGGAGCTGGGTGACCTGCACATAGGAGTTGGATCTCAAAATTTCTGTTCATGAGCAAGAAGAGGCACTCACCTTTCCGATAAGCAAATTGGACCATGTACAAGCTTATCAGTTCATTTAAGAGCATGAATACCAATACTATGAATACACCTCACAAGATTGTAGGTGCTAATCAAAGTAGATACATATAACACGCAAGATACACATTCCTTAACGTTGTACATTTTCATACAGATTATTAGATAATCTGAAACACTAACTCATAACAGATTTTACCTGACATAAATTCTAATTCAGAAAGTATACTTATTAACACTTTGGTTGCAGAATAAACAGAGATTATAAATCTGAAACTAAGACTACATGAACAACAGGGGAGGGGTTGACATAGCAAACAACTTCAGAATTTGAGTCCAAGCTTGGATTGTACGTAAGACAAGTATAGCAGAGTAAACAACATTCATGTAACAAGAAGGCTTGCATCAACGAAAAATAATATAAAATTTAATTCATGGAAGCATACGAATACAATGTTCAGTGTGAACCCAGGATCTACCATGGAATTGCTCAAGAAGCAGCCTTAAAAATAACATCATTGCTCAACAAATGGGATAAACAGAGATAACAATATCACGTGTAGACTCAGATTTAATTCAACGAATATTACCCATGTCATGGATACAATATTGATAACTCGAAAAATAGTGTAGATAGATCAGAGTTGCAAACATGAGGTGATCCAAAAAAAATGGACACTTCACTGGCTGATGGCAATCTCTATTAGTACAGAATCTATATGGAAATGCTCAACTGTTATGAAAGAACTATAACAATTGTTTTATGGGTACAATCAGGAGTGCTCGGAATTGCAATTAGGATCTTCCAGTGGCTGAGGGAAATCTATAGTTAATATAAAATCACTATGCAAATACTCAACTCATAGGAAAGAACTACAAATACTTGTTGTATGGGTACAATTATGAGTGCTTAACAGGTGAAATAATATACTTGTTATATATGTGCCCGTCCTTTGCGACGGTTATCAAAAAATGGGAAAATAAATATATCTCTAGTACTGTAGCACACCTTTCATGTATAATTCCATATGGAGACATTTATTTACTACCCCTGTATGCAGAAAATGGCGATGAACAGATACTACTGGCTGCTCATATCTATCCAAGGAGACGACATATCCATTACAAATAGAAAATACACCCAAAAGAAAGCTGCAGAGAAATGACCAGTGGAGCACCGATGAATCTAGCATGCATTTGTTAGTAAGGACTCACATTAAAATCTGATGAAACGACTAATCGAGTACAACCCTGTTGTGCACCATTAAAGTGCAGGCTCTTGACTTGTATAAGTGCCACAAGTGCCTGTTCTTGCCATCAGAGAGCCAGGGAGCCACGGGCAGCAGAGGTTATTTCATCTAGAACGGAGTGGCGATGAACAATCAAAATCAAATAAATGAAATCGACAAGATTTCTTCCAGTCAATGGGAATGAAGGACGATGGAGAAGATAACGCACCCGTGAGTGAAGTTGATACCGCCCCTCGTGCACTCTTATGGTCTGCCATGGTGGAGCGGGGAGGGAGGTCAGGAGCATGCCGGCGAGGGCTTCGTGGGGGCAGCGAGAAGCGCAGAGGTGAGGGCATCGTGGGAGGCGGCGAGGGCGACGGGGAGGGCCGCCGGTGCGGCGAGAGCAGTATGGAGGCCATGTGCAGTGGGGGCGGGAAGGGCGTGCCGGCGAGGGCTTCGTGGTGGCGGCGAGGAGCGCGCAGGCAAGGGCATCTAGGGTCGGCGACGGCGACGGGGAGCGGTGTGGCGGGCGGCGCGGCGCCGGTGTCCGAGCGCGAGGCGGCGACGCGTGGAATCGGCGGCGCGTGGGGACTGGGGAGGCAGCCGGGGTCTGTGGTTTGAGCGAGGGGCGGGGGCGGCAGTTGCGAGGAGGAAGGAGATGTGGACGCGGATGGCAGAGTTTTCGTCCGCCGCCTCAAATTGCTAGATGTATTTTTAGCGAGGGTCGGTTGTTATTTGGATGGTTAGATCTAAATGACTGGATCAAATCCTGAGGCTCTAATTGCTCTGTGTAGTTGTGTGTAGATTAGTGGGGTGCACTTAGTGGAGAAAATGTTTGCTTGTTTAATAGTAGTAGAGATATGCATGTTGTACCCATATCACGGGCCAAGTTAGAGCAAGGACCTTGTGGGATGAAGAGGATTCAACATCTTTCTGCAAGTCTTATGAAGAACTGCCTTTACATGTTCCATAATATTGGGTATCATTGACATCAAGTTTATTGGCATTTACATTTCTCCGTGAGGTTCTTGTGGATATATCAGTGTGTACAATTATATCTGACATGCATGGAAGACAACTAGTAGTTAGATTTATCATTTATGTAATGAGTGCATGTAGGAGACGACATAAATAGTAGGACTGGGGTTAACTAGCAGCAACAGGTCTCAAAACTAAAGGGAGAACACATGAAAGCTACAGAAAATGTATCGTTTGTACTCGAGATTAACTAGATGGCACACAAAAGTATTAAAGAACAACATATGTAATACTAGAAGTGGTATAATACTATAATCACCAGACCGTGGGCTAGCATTGGCTAATGGATGATAACTATGGAACTTCGTTACCTAAAGAACAAGTATCTTAGCTGAACTATGGAACATCGTTAACTCCTGAACAAGACCCGTAAGAGATCAGCATGAATATATAGTGAAATGTGATAATCTATTTTCCATGCTTAGATGAATAACAAAGCCATAAATGTTGCACACAAGTAAGATGAGGGTACAACCTATCTGGCCGCAATCCATAGGAGTGAGCATCATGTGCTGACTTGTCGATGGCCCTGCAGTTGTTACGGCTGTCCATGTCGGGCACGCGCATTCGATGCAGGGAACTGTTGAGTGGGGACTATAGCTCCCTTCTGGTGTATGCTTCCCTTGTTGGAGCAGCTGGGGTGAGTTGGAAGACGGTGTGGCCGAGGATGTACATAACGCATAATGTTAAGAACGACACATCCCTTTGATCTGAAGAAATACACTAAGAGATCAACAGCAAGGTACGAGAGTGGTCACACGTCTGTTGACTGAGACTAAATTGGGGTCACATGATTTTATTTTATTTTGGTACTATCCGATCTACGCCGGATGGCTTGATGGCCGTCTTGTGCTTCCTGGCTGACACTGTTAGGAATCTTCCCCGAAGAGCCAGCAACCAACGGCAGAGCAGCTTGTCTCCATTGTCCGTGGCCCCACCCAAAACCCCGCTCCCCGCCCACCGCACTGCCGTCATTGCGCCACCCCCGGGTCAATCCACAAAGACTCCCCGTCATCCAGATCCGGGAGCGGCAGTACCTTGAACCCACGCAACTCTAAGATAGCCATCTAAGCGCTGCTTCCGCGGCGAATTTGCGGCCCCGCACCCTTACGTTAGACACTAGCCAACCGACAGCCTAGGAGCTCCGCCGCCTCGAGGGGTGCTGCTTCCCATTGGGAATCGATTGGCCCAGAATAAAAATTCAGACAACTGACGCCTAAATAACGTGATTTGAGATGAGGGTGCGACCTATCTGGCGGCATGGTGAAGTAGGCAGGTCCAGCTACCGAGTCGGTGAGGCCGGTGCGGTTGCGGTGGCCACCAGCGGCAGGGAAACAGCGATGTCGCGATGGTTGACGGCTACGGGGAAGCAGCGCCGGGACTCTGGATAGATCCGAAGTTGGAGCCGCTCCGGCGCTGTGAACAACGACGGGGGTGACTCGGCTCCGGTATGGTTCACGCGGCCGTTGTCGAGGCAGCTCCAGCAGCACGGAGTAAGAGGCACACGTCCCAGTGGACGACGGCAAATGGACAGCGTCTCCGGCATTAGGGAGGAGAGCGGCTGTGAAATTGGTGCGGTGGGGGGCGCCTTCGAGGAGGGGTTGAGGTTTCGCGGCTCGGGAGAAGGGAGCTTATAGGGAGAAGGTGATTTGGCACCCACGAGGTGATTTGGTACGAGATTGGAACCATGTACGCATTTGTCTGAAATGTGAGTGGGAGTTACAGTTCTACCCCTGCATTTAGGCTTCTCGGCTTGTGTCTGTGTACTGAGGGTCCGGGATAGTAGAGTAACTTTATTTCTCCACCAATAGTGGGCGGGAGCGATTTTGGGCGAGGAGGGCGTGTTTTGAAATATAGTGGGTGCGAGCGATTTCGGGCGAGGAGAGCGTGTTTTGCCGACCATGGTTTATGAATTATTTAGCACATGTCATTTCAGCCGAGGAGAAGGCGCGCTTGGATGAAGTTACGAACCTACCCTCGATGCACAATGGGCCAATTAATGCGTCTCGCACATAGGACGGTAATTTCGCGTCTCCCATTTATTTGCTCGGGTGGATTCGACCGAGCAGAGGATGTTTAACGGTTCATTCAAAATTTGGGAGAACGAGCATCCACGTCTACCTTACCAAGTCGATTCGGATCAAATTTAGAAATATTAGCTTGCCACTTCTTTTTTAGATGGAGAGATGATGCTCGGGAGTAATGTGTTTTTACATGCTCATTGCTAGCGATTTACTATATGACAAATAATTGACCCACTCAAAAACGGGAATCAAACCCAAAATGAAATATCTCGATTCAATGAAATAGCTCGTTCACCAGGTCGAAATAGTGAACTAAATCCAAAATTGAACACCTCAATCGAATAGCATGTTGTACAGTATTACAGTACTCCATGAACATGTTGAAAGTCAAATTAATGAACTTGTTGGATATACGCATATATCCGTTCATGTGTGGATTGCAGACAACATGTTCTCCAATTTAAATATTTGAATGCAACTTTATATCGAGACATGGTTTATATCAGTCTTTGATGCATAAAACGCGACCCCCCCTCTCCTGGACTCGTGCTCTCTCTCTCTCGCCGACAATGTTCAATTCTGTCGCACGCATCCAACACACAAACCTTGTTGGTCTTCTCTCTTTCTCTCCATATCTCTCTCTCTTTGTGTGTGTGCATGGGGGGTCTTTCTAGTTCGCATGCATATATACTCCATCTATAGGTCTCTCTCGCACACTATGTATGATTCTCTAGTCCAAGCTAGATATCTTGGGTGCACTCATCGTACGCACACAAATTCCTTGGCTCGTTGCCCGTAACTCTCTCACACACCACTATGTCGTCTCGGAGCTCTTCCCCCTCTCTCTCAAATTCTCCATCTACCTGGGTCACACATACACATGCATATCTCACTCACACTCGATAGGCCCATCCAAAACTCCATCTCTCTCCCTCGTTCTCTCTCCATCTCACATGCACACACACACAATCTCATGCCTAGCTAGCCACATATGATGGTCTCTCACTCAACTGTAGGCACACACAGTCCCCCCTATATGTATATGACTAACTAATCTTAGTCTCCATCACAAACATGTGCATGGTCTATCTCGATTTCTCTCGGGGCATCTTTCTATCGCGCACGCACCTCCCTCGAACTCCCACCCATATAGCATCCTCACGATCTTGAGGGGGTCTCTCTATCGTAAACACACCCTCTTGCCCTCCCCATGCGTCCATGTTCTCCATGTGTCCCTCTCGACCTTTGTACTTTGTTGTCCAGACCTCTATTGGACATATGCTATAGGGGTGTCTCTCTCCGTTGCAAACAATCACACACTAGCTATCTTCGTGTATCTCCTCGCCTCGCTTTTCTATCTCGGAGAAGCATGCGTGTTATGTTCGCCTAAGAAACGAAAAACACACTCTCTCTCTAATTTATCGTTTGTTGTCACTTTCTCTTTCACACACATACTCTTTTTGCACACTTACTCATTCTCCTTCACACACACTTGATCCGTCTCGACTTAGGCACTCTCCTCGGTCCATAGCATATTGATTTATTGAAAAGTCAAACATCACAAAGTTTGACCATGTACGTGGAGAAAAACAATTACATCTGGAACGGCAAACATATACGATTAGATTCACCATGAGATGTAGTTTTGTATGATGTATCTTTGGTATTGAAGATATAAATAACATTTGTGTAAACCTAATCAAAGTTTCCAAAGTTTGACTTCTAAAAAAATTACATGCACTGCATTATCGAGCGGATGGAATATCTCTTTGCCCCTCTAAGCTATGTGACGCACCACTCAGCCTTATCAGGGCTCCTCAATCTCTCTCAAACTTTATATCTCCCTGGTTCACACATACACATGTCTCGCTCACGCTATATATATAGACCCATCCAACACTCTCTGCCCTTGTTCTCTCTCTATGTGACACGCACCCCCTAATAAGTACCATAATCCCTCACTCCATCATAGGCGCAAACACTCCCCCCTAGGTATAATTATCTCTCACTAGCCATCAGGAACACACGTATTGTCTCCTTCCATCCATACGTCTATCTCGATATCTCTCGGTGTATCTTCTATCGCGCACACACCTTGTCACTTGATCTCCCACCCATGTAGTCCCATCACGATCTCCAGGGGATCTCTCTATGAAAAACATACACTCTCTCCTCCCCATGTCTGCATTTTCTCCGTACGTCTCTCTCGACCTCTCTCCCTTGTTTGTCCGACCCCTCTTGGCCACGTGCTAGGGGTCTTGCTCTCTCGGTTGCAAACAACCACACACTATCTCCTTACCTTGCTTCTGTTGTCGAAGATGCATGTGTGATATGTTTGCATAGGACACACACGTTTTTTCTCGACTTTTATCGAGTGTTGTCCATGTCTCTTTCACACACGCACACACACTTTTTTCACTCACTCTTTCTATTTCACACTCTCTCTCTAGTTAGGGACTGTCTCACGTCCATAAGCATATGGATGTTTTGAAAAGTCAAACCTCAGAAAAGTTTGACCAGGTATATGTGGATAAAAACATTTACATCTGGAAAGATCATTAGATTCATCACAACATGTAGTTACTTCATACTATCATTTATCTTTAGTATTGTAGATATAAGTAATTTCTTTATAAACTTGGTCAAAGTTTCAAAAGTTAGACTTTTAAAAAAATGTTGGAACTACATTATCGAACGAAGGGAGTAGCTCTTTCTCTCCCTCTCTCTGCTATCACTCATGGGCCTCCCCTCTCACACGAACACTCTATACTGACGGATTATACGCTCATTGTGTTAGCGTATAGCTTCGTATATTGTTTAGTTGACTGGTCAACCAGTCCACATGCTGCCTTGTCAGCTCGTGTTCTGTATCTTCGTGTGCTGGCCCATGTGGCAGTGGGTGAAAATAAGTAAACAAGAGGCACGTCTGACACGCGGTGAAGTAAGCAAAGTTGAAACCACTCGGGGTAGCACCCCGCACGCTAGTAAATTGAGGGCACATTGAGGACTGAGGCAATAAAAACACTTGTTTGGGAGAGTGAGAGGCTGGTGAAGTTGGTTTGATTGATTTGTTTATACATGTGGGTCTGTGTGCACAGCGGTGCCAACTCTCTCACATCGCGAGAGCGGTGCCAAAATCTCTTGATTTGACATCGATGCGTATTATGTGGCATACTTTTGCGAAATATGGCATCGGCCACATAGTGGAAGGCAACAAATGCCCAAGCTCTTCACGTAATCATGAGAGGAGAGAGAGAGAGAGAGAGAGAGAGAGAGATTGAAAAAATATCACTAGCCAGCCAACCCTATCGTATGAGTGAATGATATTGGTACCTCTTGATGACATGGCAATCTTATACATCTAGCTGCTCTAATATGTTCTCTTCTTTTGCAGATAAAAAAGACCCGAAAGTGAAAAATGTGCTGCACTATAACAATCTCATCGAATGCCTTGATCTCCATCTTACAGAAATTGATTTGATCGACTATCGAGGCAGCACATCTGAGATTAAATTGGCCAGGTTCTTTGTTCTGGAGGCAAGTGTGCTCAAGGTAATGAGGTTTGGCGTTCTCTGGTGCAACAATGAATGGCGTGCTGATCACCGCAAGCGTCTAAGCCTAAATGACAAAGTCTCCGTAGAAGCTGAATTTGTTTTTGAAACATCAAGTGGCCAGAGACTCGAAAATTTATTTGCCCATTAGTGACTTGTCAGGGCGGTGGATTTTAGTTAGTACGATAATGCTGCATCCACCTAAAGTAACGAAAGTTCTTACGTAAACTTCCTAGTAAATCCCTCTTCGTAGGTGCAGAATTACTCCTAACATTTGTAATATCAGTTTGAAACTTGTAATATTGCCGTGTCCTATTCCTGCGTTGTCAAAATCCTACGAATCAAACAGGTCCTGGGTGTGTGATGATGTTGTGCCTGCCATCTTTCACCAATAGCCGTCGGATCTAGATCTGATCCATACAAACCAAACTTCTCCAATTTTTCAAAAAGATGCCCGCACTTGTTTGCTATTTACAAAAAACTCCTTGTCTCTCACAATCAGCCTTATCTCCTCCCACCAAATCTAGAAGGCCATGGAAAAATCTGGCGCGATGGCCGCTGCCGGCGCCGTCCAGCCCCCAATCTTGGTGTTCCGTGTAATGCACGGGCATCTACGCACGGGAAATTATGTCGAACACGGCTAGTTGTAAGTAGGCTAGGTCTACAACCATGATGGTAGTGACTGCAGATGGTGAGGCTGACTATGGTATGCCGAACATGGCGCCTATACTCAAGTGTCATCTCCGGCATACGGTCTTGTCACTTCACTGTGAGGAGCAGGACGTAATAATTTGACCAAGGGTAGTACAGTGCTACTACATTGGTAGTACTACTACTAGTACTAGCACCACCGTCTGGATTTAGTAGTACTACCACGTCCATCTGGATTTAGTATTTCACTAGCAATATCTAGTAATGCATGTCACAAAAAATGTACTACTCCCTCTGTAAATAAATACATGGTGTATTGCTTTATTCCTATCGGCGATATAACTTTATGTCTTTTTGCTACTTAATAGGATTACATGCAATTAACTAACCACTTCATGTGATGTTTGGTAGTCTCAAGTCATTGAACGCATGCACGGGCAAGGAGGGGGACGCAGCTTCATTGACTTACTGCACTTGCCTTTGTGTGTATGACAGGTGGGCCCAACGGGTGGCTGGCCAACCTGTCATACAGCCAATAGCAGGTGCAGTAGAGGGGCGAGGAGTAGATGGCCAACACGCACATGAATTCAACGTAGTCTGCACTTCTCATATAAAGGCTCCCGCCAGTCCAATCTACGAAATCCTACAGACCTACGCACCCAAGGGCAAGAGTGATCACTCCAATCGCAAGATCAGTTGACTAGAAGCTAGACCCATGGAGGCGATGAGCGCGAGCATCAGCCGGCTGTGCCAGATGATCCACGACACTGGCCTGCTGCCCGGCACCAAGGAACGACTCCAGGTAGTGCTTGAGGATGCCAGGGCGAGGGGCCGCTTGGACGACAGCTTCGTCTCCTTGTTCGATGAGGTCCTCGTCGGCTTCCTCAACAAGTTCACCGTCGTCAAGAAGCTCGCAGACGACCTTGACGTACGCCTCAAGCCCACGCGTCCAGGCTCTGCGATGCCTGCCACCCTCAATGGCCTCTATGGTGACAACCACTTCGATGCACTGGTGGCCTTGCGACTGCCCGTCGTCGCGCCGGAGAATGTCCACCTCGAGGTCGCGCTCGCCGCGCAGCGCCTGGTGTAGCAAGACACCATCGACATAATCACCCACTTCTACACGCAAATCGTCCACAAGGACAACTACATGCAAGAGGAGGATGATAGGACGCTGGCCTTCTTGGACCACTGGGGAACCTTGGACGGCATTGCTCAGAAGCACGTTGAGCTTGCCGCCAACGCCACTGCTCCTCACACGTCGGTTGGTGACCCGGTGCACTAGGGCGTGAGGATGTCGTTGATGGATCTGTATGTATCACTATCTTTCCATCAAATCTATGTAGTAGTATATGGTACTACTAGTAATTATCTTACCTTTCGCATCAACTTCATAATTTTCCTACGTACTCCGTGCATGAACTGCGCCAGAACCAAACTTCTCATTACTCTAGGGAAAATCGTTATTTCTATCAATCGGTCGCGCCATGGAGCAGAACTAAATTTTACAAGTTACAAGCTCAAAAGGAAAAGCCCGCCGTGTTTGCGTCACACCCCCACACGGTTGGTCCGGCACGCCGCTCAAGGTGGTATGTGTCAGGGATATTACTACCAGGTATAAACCGCCCAGGAAGGGCCGGTTCATGCTTGTCGAGATTACTTTTACTAAAGCCCAGCAGAGCATGGAGCAAGACGCTTTAGCCCAGGAGGCTTAGAGCCCAAGTGTTAGGGCCCGTGATTTGTAAACCGTCGTACTGCGTGTAACTTGTGATGTAAGATAGGAAGGATAGAGACCGAGCCGGAAACATTTATGAGCCGGGCTCGGGATTCTATAAACCGGACTGGGCGTCACCTCGTGTCTATAAAGGGACGAGCCAGCGACGGTTCAAGGCAGAGAACAACAACTCGGGACACAGGCAAAGCGGATTCGCTCCCTGGTCATCGAAACCCTAGCAATATTACACCAAACTAGACGTAGGCTTTTACCTTCATCGAAGGGGCCGAACTAGTATAAAACCATGTGTCCTTGTCCGCTTTAACCACTTTAAGCTAACCCATAGCGATGGCCCCACGACTAAGTCCTTTTGCTAGGACATCTGCCGTGACAAAACCACGATAGTTGGCGCCCACCGTGGGGCTATCGCACGATGGTTTCGAGTTCTTGAAGGGCAGCTTTGAAGGACTCAAGGGATATGCAGTGGGCCGGATGACTAAGAGTCGTCGTGGCAAGATCTACATCGATGATGCAGGCTGGGGCCCCGAGGCTGATTCAATTGAATACGGGTACCGGGTCCCCTTCGGCGGCATCCGCGTCTTCATCGGCAAGATCGGCGAACCGGGCCCTGAGCCAGACATCTTCCCCAACATCATCGAGCCGGCTCAGCGTGCGAGACCTGCCCGGATTCAGCCCGCCGTGAAGCACGTCTTCGTTGGGGCAGTTCATGGAGTGCAAGCTGAGGATCGATCGGACTCTGGTGGTGAAACTGTTGTCTATTCCGGCGACGAATCGTCCTCTAAGAGACAGGATCTTTATACCTGTTGCAGGAAGGCCGGTCTGAGGGTTGTTCCGATGGTGATAGTATTCCGGACCCCCTCGATCCGCCGAACCGGGTTGCCGTCTTCATGGCCGGATCAGAACCCATGTAGCAGTCATCAACTACAGCGACGTTAACATCGGACACGGCGGGAGCTAGGGCTGGAGGTCCTGATCCGTCGCCGGCCAAAACTTTGACCGCCTTCGTCGATACTTTGATAGCACTGTTAACGGCAGCGGTAGCCCAGGCCAATAAGGAGAAACATGATGTGGAAGTCGCTCAGGTGAAAAGCCGGATAGATCAAGCCAAATTGGACCAAGCTGCTGAGAAAACCAGGATGGCTGCGAAGCAGGTCGAGCTAGATGCTCAGGCTTATCGACTCATGTTGCATCAGACCGCTTCGCACGAAGTAATGAGGAGAAGGCAACGATCTTGCCTGCCACCGGTTTACGAAGAAAGGAACCTTTTTAGCACGCCAGGAGCAGGGACCAGTAACCAGCCGGAGGTAAACCGGGGAGGAGCGCCGGGCACAGGAGCGTCAGTCCAGCCGCAGGCTGCGGAGCCAACCCGCTAGGTTGTCCCATCACAACATGTACCCATCCCTCCCGGTCATTACTCCAATACATTGGATAACATAGTTTCCACCGCTTCACGACTGGTCGCCCTTCCCATTGAAGGAACGTCCCCCGTAGCGGCGGAGGCACGACGGGCCAGGGAGTTTTTGGAGACGGCGCTAACTCAACATCAAGCTTATTCTCACAGCCGTGAGAGGATTCATTCAACCCCTCGCCCAAGCCGGAGTTATACTAGGCACCTGGATGAACCGGCTATGTCAAGCAGCGAGCGAAGACGTAACCCGCCGCGGAGGGATGATCCGGCAGGGGGAGATGCGAATGCTTAGGACGTGGTGGATCAGGGGAGGCAGCGCCGGGAGGCCAAATTAGCAGCGCAGTACGAAGCCTGTCAGCCAACGCCGGTTCATCCGTCTACCTCAGTTGAACCGAGGGTTATGTCCAGCTCCTTGGGAGTGCCTTGTCTTACTCCCGCTTTACGCAACGTAAAACTGCCCAAGGATTTCAAAGGACCACGCAAGGTGCCCAGCTATGCTGCGGATCTATCCCCTGAGACATGGGTCGAAAGCTATGAGATGGCAATGGAGATGCTGGATGTAGATTATGCATCATGCGCTAATTATTTCACTATGATGTTGGAGGGAACAGCTCGCACTTGGCTGAAAGGCTTGACACCCAATTCCATCGGATCATGGGCCAAATTGCGTGGCCGGTTTATTAATAACTTTAAAGACACGTGCAAATAGCCAATGTATGTCGTCGATTTAGCTGCCCGTGTTCAAGGAGAGCACGAGTCAACAAGTCATTGGGTGCGTCGAGTGTCGGAGATCCAACATTCCTCCAACAGCATCAACCCAAGCACAGCAGTTGTAACCTTGGAAGGCAATTGTCGGTTTGACCCTTTGAAATTGAAGTTGGGACGGCTTAAACGTAATTGTGATGACATGGGGACGCTCATGGGCGCTTTGGTGAAGTATGCGGATTCAGATAGTGCCAAATACCCAGACTCTGATGAGGACAAGGCAGGGAAGGCAAAGAAGAATGGTAAAGTGCCACAGCCCAACCCGGCGAATCAAGGGTACAACGATAAGCATAAAGCGGATAGTAACTTAGATTTTGTGGCCAACACCAATGTTCAGGAGAACGACCAGTGCCGCAAGGGTAGACCGCCCCCATGAAATGGGAGGCCGCCTATTAATCTGGAACGCCAAATGAACATACCTTGCCCAAGGCACGGTACAGTGGAAAATCCAGCTACGCACCTCTGGAAGGACTGTTTTATTATGAAGGAAATCATGAACCGATCCCAATTCGATCATGGACCGTCCGGTGGATCAGGCCCTGGTTTTCACGAGCCGGGTTATCAAGGTGGTGGATCCGGTTCAGGGTTCCATGGTAATCACAGCAACCAAAACGGGAACAATCAGTAGAACCAGTAGCACGGCCAGGGTGGTTATAACAATCAGGGTAATCAGCAGCAGCAGCAGTCCGGATATCAGAGTAATCCAAAGCAGTTGCGCAGTGGACAGTATCACGTCTTTACCACAAGCTTATGTAAGCATGATCAGAAGGTTTACAAGAGGGCCGTACATTATGTTGAACCGGCGGTGCCGCGCTACCTGCGTTGGTCAGAGCAGCCCATTGTGTGGAGCCGAGAGGATCATCCGCCCTGGGTTGACAATCCGGGTCAGCTGGCTCTAGTTGTGGCACCTCAGGTGGGTGGCTACAAGTTTACCAAGGTGCTTATGGACGGAGGCAGCATCATCAACATTTTATACTACGATACTTTCCGGCGCATGGGGCTGACAGATAAGAAGCTTCGGCAATCCAACATAGTTTTCCATGGTGTGGTGCCTGGTAAATCGGGATATCCAGTTGGGAAGATAGACTTGGAGGTCACTTTTGGAGATGAGCATGATTCCAGGTCTGAGACTTTGACCTTTGAAGTGGTAAAAATCAAGAGCCCGTATCACGCCCTGTTTGGGCGGCCGGTTTATGCTAAGTTCATGGCGAGGCCGTGTTATGTTTATCTACAACTCAAGATGCCGGGCCATAAGGGAACCATTACGGTCCATGGGAGTCGCAAGATTGCGTTGGAGTGCGAGGAAGGTGATGCAGCTTATGCTGAGGCGGTTTGTGCAACTGGGGAGCTAAAGTTTTATAAAGATAATGTTGATCCAATAGATATGTCTCTGCTAAAAAAGCCAACCAAAGAGCATGATCCGGCCTTGAAGTTCAAATCAGCTGAAGAGACCAAATAGGTTGACTTTTTTCCTGGCGATTCATCCAAGCAGTTCACCATCAGTGCTAATCTAGATCCAAAATAGGAAAGCTCGCTCATCGAGTTCATCCGTGAGAATTGGGACATTTTTGCATGGAAACCTTCTCACATGCCAGGTGTACCGAGGGACCTCGCTAAGCACACTCTCAACATTGATCCTAAGTTTAAAACGGTTAAGCAATTTCTGCGTCGCTTCAATGAAGAAAGGCAAAAGGCTATTGGTGAAGAAGTGGCTAGGCTCTTGGCGGCAGGTTTTATAATTAAGGTATTTCATCCAGAGTGGTTGGCTAATTCAGTGCTGGTGCTTAAGAAAAAAGGCACTTGGCAAATGTGTGTTGATTACATAGATCTGAACAAGGCTTGCCCAGCTGATCCCTTTGCCCTCTCCCGTATTTATCAGATCACTGATGCTACAGCGGGTTGCAAGCGCCTAAGTTTTTTGGACGCATATTCAGGTTATCATCAGATCAAAATGGCAGTTAAGGACCAGGAGAAAACGACCTTTATAACTCCCTTTGGAGCCTTCTGCTATGTATCTATGCCATTTGGGCTTAAGAGTGCCCAGGCAACCTATCAGCATTGTGTGCAGAACTGTCTTCATGGGCAGGTTGGGCGTAATGTTCATGCATATGTGGATGACATTATGGTGAAATCCAGAAAGGAGGAGACATTAATAACAGACTTGAAAGAAACCTTTGATAATCTCCGGGTTTACAAAATGATGCTTAATCCGGATAAGTGTGTTTTTGGTGTTCCGGCAGGCAAGCTCCTGGGATTCTTGGTATCAAACAGAGGAATTGAAGCTAATCCAGAGAAGATCAAAGTGATTACATCCTTGGCTAAACCAGCGTGCATCAACGACGACCAACGTTTGGCGGGCCGCATTGCGGCGCTCAGCTGGTTTATCAGCCGTTTGGGGGAGAAGGTCATCCCGCTTTATCAGATGATGAAAAAGACAGACCGGTTTGTCTGGAGCGATGTTGTTGATGTTGCATTTCAAGACTTGAATAAGCAATTGGCAGAGCCGCCGGTCCTCGTTGCCCCAGTTGGTAATGAGTCGTTATTGCTATATGTGGCTGCTAATGCCCGGGCAGTGAGCGTTGCCATTGTGGTAGAGCGCAAGGGGGCAGGAAAGGAATAGCCGGTTCAACGCTCGGTTGACTACATCAGTGAGGTACTCATTGAGTCCAAACAGAGATACCCGCATTGGCGGAAATTGGTATATGGAGTTTTCATGGCAAACCGGAAGCTGAAGCAGTACTTTCAAGGCCACCTAATCACTGTGGTCAGTTCAGCTCCTCTGGGGGATATAATCCAGAACAGAGAGGCGACTGGCCGAGTTGCAAAGTGGGCCATTGAGCTTAGCCCTCATGGATTGAAGTATGTGCCCCGTACTGCGATAAAATCCCAAGCATTGGTAAACTTCATCAACGATTGGGCGGAGCTACAGGAACCAGAGGAAAAGCCGGATCACACATATTGGACTATTCACTTTGATGGATCCAGGCAATTGGAGGGCTCGGGGGCTGGAGTCGTATTAACTTCCCCACGAAGTGATAAGTTATGTTATGTCCTCCGTTTAACGTTCCCTTGTACTAACAATGCTTTGGCGATTCAGACCTGGTGGCTCAAGGAGATAAGCTCTCCTCCATGGTCTGCGGATGGCCAAGGAGATGAATTTAAGCCGTATTAAATGCTTTGGCGATTCAGACCTGGTGGCTCAACAGGTGTCTGGTAAGTGGGATTCTAAAGATCCACTTATGGCAGCATATCGACGAGAGGTAGACGCTGTTGCTGGACACTTTAAGGGTTATCAAGTGGACCATATAGACCAGCGAAAGAATGAAGCGGCTGATGAGTTAAGCCGGCTGGGTTCTCAACGTAAACCGGTTCCACCCAATACCTTCCTGGATGTATTACATAATCCGTCGATAAAGTTACTTTCAGAAGAGGACTTGGTCGTTCCTGATCCGGAGGCTCAATTGGTGGCGGCGCTTCATGTTATTCCGGATTGGACGCTCCCCTACCTGGCGTACATGAACCGAGGTGAGTTACCAGAGGACGAAGTCTTGGCTAGACAGATAGTCCGGCGATCCAATTCAATGACTATTGTCAGTGGAGAACTACATCATCGCAGCATCTCTAGGGCATTTCAGCGGTGTACATCGCCGGATGAAGGCCGTGATATTCTTAGAGAGATCCACGAAGGAGATTATGGTCATCATGCCGGTTCAAAATCTTTGGTGGCTAAAGCTTTTCGTCATGGGTTCTACTGGTTGACGGCTCATGCCGACGCAGAGGACTTGGTCAGAAAATGTGATGCTTGCCAGAAATTCTCACGGTGCGCTCATATACCGGCTCAGGAGTTGAGGATGATTCCAATTACTTGGCCGTTTGCGACTTGGGGGCTTGACATGGTCGGACCCTTCAAGAGATCCCCATATAAGAAGACCCACCTTTTGCTGGCGGTGGATAAGTTTACCAGCGGAACCAGTCAGCAAGTGTGATGCAGCAATGACGGTTTAGTTCATCAAAAAGGTGATATTCCGGTTTGGCTTTCCACACAGCATTATAACTGATAATGGTACCAATCTATCCAAGGGGGCTATGGAGGAGTTCTGTCAATGAGAGCACATCCACCTTGATGTATCATCAGTAGCTCACCCTCAATCTAATGGTCAAGCTGAAAGAGCCAATCAAGAGATCTTTAGAGGCATTAAACCCCGGCTTATGGTCCCTTTCCAGAGGACACCAGGTTGTTGAGTGGAGGAATTACCCTCTGTGTTATGGAGCATCAACACCACACCTAACATATCTACAGGGTACACGCCTTTCTTCATGGTATATGGAGCTGAAGTGGTCCTCCCTAGTGATATACGTCATGATTCGCCGCGAGTGGCGGCTTACGTCGAAGCTGATAATGAAAAAGCACGACAAGATGCATTAGACCGGCTGGATGAGGAACGGGACACAGCAGCAGCTCGATCGGCGATTTATCCGCAAGATCTGCGACGGTACCACAGCCCCCGGGTTAAAACCAGAACGTTTCAAGAAGGAGATCTGGTGCTCCGGCTCATCCAAGACTAGACAGACATGCACAAGCTATCCCCGCCTTGGGAAGGACCCTTTGTGGTCAGCAAGAACCTGCACAATGGATCATACTACCTCGTTGATGTTCGAGAACATAAGGACTCACGTACTGCGGAGGAGGAGACCCAACGGCGTGGAACATCGCTCTTCTTCGACCTTACTACACCTGAGCCATAGGCTCTGCTTTATGTACACATGTTTGTAATGTATATATTATGATCAATATAATAAACCGGCGTCCCTGATAAAGCGGGGTATCAGCCGTCCTTTTTTCATAAGAGTTTGTCACATGGGGGCTTCTGTATGAAAGGGAGCTCCTATGGCCTCTTAAACCGGCGATCACGTCAATGCCATCATAAGAGCATAGCTCTGGTTGCTTCGGCAATCCCCACATGATGATGAGGGGCAAAAGAGAGTTTTGATGCCTAGCACAACTCAAACATAGGCCCCGACGAGCATAGCTCAAATGCTACATGGGGGCTCCTGATGCATAGCATCAACGAGTTGACAACCCTTGTAGTAGGCTATCAAGCCATGGCTTGGAAGCCTGGTGTATACACCTAAAACCCCGGATTAGCCTGCCTGCATTAAGTAAGTCACTCCGCCCAGGTAAACCTGGTACGACCCGTCGAACGTATACACAAGTCAATCTTTACAGACCCTGAACTTGGTAACCTTAAATTAACGATCATCAAGTGTTTACACAAGTCAATCTTTATAGACCCTGAACTTGGCAACATTAACATTAATGATTTGGTTAAGGATTGAGGACCATCTTAACAGGCTTTGTGAAATGGTTAATGACAGTAGCCTGGCAGCTCATAAAAAGCCTCAAATTTGGAGCCCGGCGGCTCGTAAAAAGCCTCGACTACACGGTCTTATTTGCCCAAAAATTTCTTTTTGATTGTTTATACAATTTTTTTATCCTGAAGGTCATTGGTGTTCATCCAAGTCCATTGGTTCAGGGAGTGGATGACTATAAAATGCCACTACACCTTCGTTTTCAGAGCCTTAATCTGGTTTGATTATACAAACACCAGTACTGCCTACATTTAAACCGGAGTTTATCATAACCCGGTTCGGTGATTATACAAACACCTTTGTTTTCAGAGCCTTAATCTGGATAAAGCGACAGGCTCACCAGGAGTAGTATAGCAAATCCCAGTGATTTCAACATCTTCAGTTGGAGCGGTCGTTTGCTTAGCCGGACTAGCAGGAGCAGTGCTGGCTTGGGCAAGGTTGACTGGTTCAAGATCATTATCTGTTAGATCACTCCCTTGGTCAACAAAGACTGCATGATCCGTGGGAATAGGATCTTCATACAAAGTGTCAATAGGATCTTCAGCAGGTTCAGGATCCTTTGCCGGTTCAAGAATCGCATCGTCATCTACCGGTTTATTCAATTTGGCCTTCTTGCTACGCCTGGGTTTACTGCGGAAAAGTCAAAAATAGGTGAAAATCAGAAGAGTCAAAGACAAAAATTAAACCGACCACGCAAAAAAACTTACCCAGGAATAGTCTTGAGGGGAGGAATCTGTGTGGCTGTTGATTCGCCAGAAGAGGAATGAGGAGTTTCCTGATAATTCGGATCAGACGGATTAAGAGGTTGTCGAATAAGACCTGCCTTAGGATAAAAACGTCTGGAGTGTGTAAAACCTCGGAACGACGCCTCCAAGCCGGAGTGTGTGTTAATCTGGTGGACTCAATGGCGTGGCCACTGTGCCGCGTGGTGCGGCGAGCTTCATGTTGTTGTTTCTTCAAAAGAAAGTTTGGGTCCAAGTAAGCGAAAGGATGAGAAAATTGTACTTTCCGGCTTGCTCAACGAATTTTTGGTGTTGGCAGAGGTTCTAAATCGGAAGAAAGAGTGATTACCTCAACATCATCCGCTTTGCTGCCTTCAGCGCATCCCTGGGTATGGTCATTGTTAATAAAATGCATATAAAGAAAAGTCAAAGAAATCAAGCGAATCAGGTAGTACCTCGGAGGCCGGTTCATCATCTTCCGGATTGGATCCAGACGCGCCAGTGGTTTTCTTTTTAACAGCCTTCTTAATAGCCTTGGTTTTTTGGCGAGGCACCTTCGCCGGTTTATCCTGGGCTTTCCTCTTCCAGAATGGATCATTGCTCTATTGAAGGGAATAAAGACACTTCAAAACGAGCACTGCGGACGGATTAAAACAAAGCAAAGCAATATGAAAAGAATTTTTACCGACGGTGCTTTATTGAGTGCACAGAAGGGAGCCAATCCGGTTTGACTGCAAACTTCTATAGGCTCATTCAGCAGTTTCTTGACGCAGTCGTTGATCTCATTTTCTGATAACACCGCCTCTGTATGGCGCAAAGGATCTTTGGGATTCCCAGTATATTCACACATTAAACCGGAACGCCGGCTTAGCGGGAGAATACTCCAAAAAATCCAGCAACGAACAAAGTCAACCCCTGTTAAACCATTGGCCGTAAAAGCCCTGAGCTTTGAGAGCTGAGGAGCGTACTGAGCTCGTTCCTGGGCACTTAGCCGCTGTGGAAAGGGATGATTCTACGGAAGATGGTGGGGGCGATAACCCGGCAATGGATTCTCTTCGGCGGGAGAAGTATCTAGGCAGTAGAACCAAGTCTGATTCCACTCTTTTGGATGGCTGTGGAGACTGGCGTGAGGAAAACTAACGTCCTTCCTTTTCTGAATAGACATCCCGCCGAGCTCAGTATTTGGACCGTCATGAAATTCGATGCGACGGTTTAAGTGAAATAAATCCCGGAACAACTCAACTGATGGCTCCTCTTGCAGATAAGCTTCACCAAAAACTTGGAAGTTGCAAATATTTGACATAGAGTTGGGACGAATATCTTGCGGATGATGTTGGAAATTGGCTAGCACATCGCGGAAGAATTTTGACCCGGGAGGATTGAACCCCCGAGCTAAGTTATCAAGAAAAACGACAACTTCTCCCTCTTTGGGCTCTGGAGGACACTCTGATCCGGGGACCCTCCAGTGAAGGATATTTTTTGGGCCTAAAGCGCCAATTTCGGCCAGTTTTTCTAAGTCCTCCTCAGTAACCCGGGATTGGACCCAGTTGCAGGAGGTAAACTGCTTGGCTTGAGTGGCCATTTTTGAAAGGAAGTCTGAAAATATAATGAAAAGTCGGTTTATGATCTAGGCAAGTTTAAACCGGTAGCATCTCTAGGTACTTATTTAACAGCGGTTTAGGAAGGGGCCTAATGGTATATACTGAATTATGATGTTTGGAACAGGTAAAACAATGATATCTACCGGTTTATAGTATCTGAGACAGCTAAACCGCCGACAAGAGTGTATGAAATACTGAAGTGATGAAGAAACAGTTTTCGCACGGACAGTAAGGAAAATATGGATCTACCGCATGCTGGAAATTTAGAAATATTCAGTTTATATTAAACAGATGCAATGAAGGTTCTAGCAGATGCAATCTAACTAGTAATATTGGGAAAGATGATGGTATTACGAAGAAACAGAGTTACTTCTACAGCTATCAAACAGGAAGGTCAGATCTACGCTAAAACTATCGTGCTATGGCGAAGAACTATAAAGAACAGTGTCTACCCGCAGGTTCATATGAGGAAGAAAACCCTAACGAGATTGGCGTGCGGGAAAAAAGGAAACTTACGAGAGCAAACGAATGCGGAGGCGCGCCAGAGTTTTCTGGTCCAGTCAGGTTGATGCAGCGGCCAAGCTTGATGAAGACGCGGAGCTTGACGGTGGCGGCGGAGCTCAGGTATGAACATGCGCGAGGAAGAAGAAGGAAAGGGAGCAAGGGGGAAAAGGAGATGCCACCCTGCCCTATTTAGAAGCCGAAGGATAAAACGGCAGGTGCGGGAATCGAGGAGCCAAAAAAGGTGGATATAGGACGATGCTGTCGCCTCGATTTTTGGAATATTTAATGGATAAAAGATAAAAAATAGGTACACATATTAAATGTGTAGATGATGTCACGGCGGGTTAATGTGATCTGTGAAGATGACGTCACGCCGGTTTACGAAGCACTTGAAGCTGCGGAAGGGGAAATCTGTACAAGACGTTGAAGATTGACATGAACAGGTTCAAATTAATCTGGGGCCTAATGTCAGGGATATTAGTACCAGGTATAAACCGCCCAGAGGAAGGGCCGGTTCATGCCTGTCAACATTACTTTTACTAAAGCCCAGCAGAGCATGGAGCAAGATGCTTTAGCCTAGAAGGCTTAGAGCCCAAGTGTTAGGGCCCATGATTTGTAAACCGTCGTACTGCGTGTAACTTGTGATGTAAGATAGGAAGGATAGAGACCGAGACGAACACGTTTATGAGCCGGCCTCGGGATTCTGTAAACCGGATCGGGTGCCACCTTGTGTATATAAAGGGACGACCCGGCGACGGTTCAAGGCAGAGAACAACAACTCGGGACACAGGCAAAGCGGATTCGCTCCCTGGTCATCGAAACCCTAGCAATATTACACCAAACTAGACGTAGGCTTTTACCTTCATCGAAGGGGCCGAACTAGTATAAAACACTGTGTCCTTGTCCGCTTTAACCCCTTTAAGATAACCCGTAGCGATGGCCTCACGACTAAGTCCTTTTGCTAGGACATCTGCCGTGACAAAACCACGACATTATGCGTGATGTGTTGCACTTTCACTTACAAGTGGGACCGCAGTTGAGCAAACCGACTATTGGCAAACCCCCACCCCGGCCACCACGCGATGGATGAGAAAACAGGAGGGAGAAGAGATGGCTATAGCACGGACTCCAAGAAAATTGGTGTTAGATGGAACTCGTGTGGGTGGCGTGTGTCGTACTTCTAGACATGAATGCTAGTTATGGCCCATGCCATCCCACTATATCGAGATGCTGGTTACGTAGAACAAATTTCCTGGAGTCCGTGCTCAGCCCTCCTCTATCTCTCTTCTTAGCCAGCCAGCAGACGCGTGGAGCCCATCGTCTGTTTTCTCATATGCGGTCCCACATGTCAGTGAAAACGCAAGAGGACCCACTGAACCTGCACATCTTTTACCTCGACATGCTGGTGATGAAAAGCAAATCCAATAAAGATCTTCGGTGGCCGCTTTTCAAGTTACTCAAGAGTAGTAAGGTTCTATTTACAGTTTAACCCAAGATGCACATCACGTGGCTTCAACTACCACTCTATTTTCTTGCATGACACGACCTGGGTGCTGGATCTCCCACGTTTCGGCAAAAGGAGGAAGAACTCGACCAAATCTTTGGTTGTGCTCTCGGATTAGACTAGTTGCGGCTAACTTAAAATTTTATTGTGTAGAATGGATGCAAGTTTTGGAATTGGGAAGAAGAGTACAACGATATATTGATAGAGCGCAATTTAGTAGATGTTCTAGCACTTTTAGCTAGCATAGAGGCTTGAGATGAGACTAGTGCACTTGTTGATAGAATAGAGGCTAGACACGTCTACTTCTTTATACTCGAAGAAGAAAGAAGCACGCAGGATCAAGCCTCCGCAGATCAACAATGAATGTATCAAGAAGGCACTAATCCAACTTACAAGAGCAGTTATGGAAGTTGGATACTTCTAAAATGTATTCTTGTGGTTCTTGTTTTTCTAGTCAAAATTTTGGTGATCTATTTCCATGTACCAAAAAATCAATGATGAAAAAAAGATATGTGTTTGCAAAGAAAAATGTACGTGGCCGGGATGCGTCCGCGCGTTCGGCGCATGGCAAAACGGAGGTCCGTTTGGGGTCATGCATTGGAGTTGGCCTTACAAGTGGGACCGCAGTTGAGGAAACCGACTATCGGCAAACCCCCACCTCGCCCACCGTGCGATGGCTGAGTTAGAGAAACGACGAGGTTGAAGAGATTGTTGTAGCACAGACTCCAACAAATATGGTGTCAGATGGAAGTCGTGCTGATGGCGTGTGCCGTACTCCTGGACGTGAATGCTTGTTCTGGCCCATGCCACCCTACTACTCCTACTACTTATAGTAGTAATATCGAGGATTCGAGGTGCTGGTTACGTACAGCGAACACATTAACATATGGCCCACCTCACACTGTGGCCAAATTTCCTGGAGTCTGTGCTAGGTTAAAAAGTGTTCTTTGTGAGGATGGGTGGCTGGTCTCAAGTTTAAAACTTCTTGTATTACGTACATAGACGTAGAGATAGTGTAGCATGTGAAGCTAGTACAAATAGTGTACTATTGTTGATTGGCCTCATCCGATAACCTGTTGCAATGCACGTACAATTATGTATTCGGAAAATATATTTTTTCCTCGTCGCAGCACCCACTCAGAGAAGCGACTCGAAAGTCATTCATAAATTTAGTAAGTTTATCACAGGCATATCATTTTATTACCTACAACAGGTCATCAACCCACAACGACAACGAGGATACGTTATAAATATTACAGTTTTCATCACACAACAAATGACAAGCAATGAAATAAACTTCAACTCAACCAATCCTCGGCGTTGGAAACACTTGCTTTGAAACACAAGTGATTCTCTGGGAAGGGCCATCTAGTGTCAATCTCGAGACCAATGCAGGATTGATCATCCAAGCTGAAGCGGCCTACTATATCACGACCAGGGTAGGGAGCCACTGCACTGTCCGACGTATAGATACAGTTGCTTCTCATAAATGGTAGTAACATTGTGTCAACAGCAGTTGGATCGCCTTTGACCATCATTGGATTGTTTTGTCCAAGGAAGAGCGAGTTTGCTCCAAGACTATCAATATTGTACCAGGGAGAAGGTGTTGGCGCTAGCACTCTAGTATCCATCCTGAATACCATGCAACGAGTGTTGGAATAGGTCCGGAGAGTGCGACCATGGGAGACAACACCTTCTCCCTCAGTAGTAACATCAACAGTGGGCTGTATATAGACAAGAAGTGGTGACCCATCGGAATTAGTTGCCAGCCGCCAGTGAGCATATGGGCCCTGCTCGTCCTCATGCTTGTGATCATCACCATCGTCATCTCCCCCTTGGTTATAAAAATGTTCAAGTATAGGTGGTGGAATTTTCACAGGACATTGGAAACACAAAAGATGGTTAATTAGTAGAGAAGGGAAACTTGCTAACTCGCATGCATGTGGATGAAACAATTATAATTACGGTGGAAGAAAAACGTACCAAAACAATAAGGATCCCATGCAAAAACAGTGCCATGAGTGGTGGCAGAAAACACTAGCCTCTCGTATTCAATTGCATCACAATACACATCCGTGTATTGAAACTGATTTTTGAGCAATATCCATCCAGTCGAACCACGAAGGACAGCAACAAACTTGTCGAAGATAGAAATAACTTTATAGTTCTTGTAATTCCAAGAGCGGCCGAAACTCGAGAAATTGCTATCTTCTGTAGATGACAATCACCATGATCATATTTGAATGTACGTCGATAATCTGTGTGCTCAACCTCAAGGCACTCAGAGATTTTTGGAAGTGGAATCCGCTGATGAGTGTACACATTCACAAGTTCCCACTCGCAATTGTACCCAATATAAACAACCCAATCTCCATTTGCGCCTGCCCAATGCTTGCCCTCAAGCGATGGCATCTTGACATCATACGTATCATTATGAAGCGGCATCAAATTGCACAAGGCGAGGCTTCCCTCGTCCCCGCTACGGTCAGTAGGGTCATGGTGAAGAAGATAGGGGAGATCAAACCACTCCTGGACCCTTGGGTTCCTTGTAATGATGTTATTAGTTGAGTCGAGAATGTTCTTGAACGAACCTGCCATGCTAGCCGAGGTGATGACGTCACACCGATCCATGAGTTCCCCCACCGCGTCATCATTCAGATCGGGGCAAAAATAACGGGGTCGGTTCCGGCTTGTTCCCTCCATGGAGAAGACAATCGAACAATGGCAGAAGGAAGGGTGAAGGCAAATGGAGGAGGGAGGAAGAGCGTGCGACATCAGTTCCAAATCGAGAGGGAAAGGCGAAGAGTCGATGGACGGTTGCCAGTTTGCCACGGTACATGAAGAGGCGCCCCGGCCTACACGTCCTTTCGGAAATTGTACAAAAGGACTCACCGTCGCCTCACTGACATGTTGGAACGGGACCACATGTCAACGAAACATGGTGTGTAATTTCCTGTGCAAAATGCGATATGGCCGCGTTGGCCCGAGGTGCCGCATTTGTTATCGCTGAATAATATAAAATATTATGAGTGCAGACGCTCCACCCCGAGGTTTGTAGCTCCTTCTCGGTTGTCGAGAATCTATGTTCTTCCACTCTTCCGTTTAAGACATGAGCTTTGTTCATCCTGTTGCCGGCACGCGGGGCATCTATATGCCTCCATTTTACAAAATCATACTATATGCCTCCATGACACGCGGGATATCTAGCATCAAGGTGGCGTGTCATGCAAGAAAATGGAGATATGCAGTGCGTAAGTGAGTCATGCACTTTGATGGCACCTAGTACTACACAATATTTTTTCTCCTCGATGGCACATGAATAGTGCACGTACTCAATGACAGAGAACGGGATGGTAGCCATGGACATGGTCGGCCCTTTTTGAAGAGAGTACAAATAAATACTTAACTTTGATGTGTCCCGTCAACTCGCAGAACGACGAGAAGCTTGCTTACTACGCCTTCTCCCTCGCCAACACGTGCATGGTCGCTCGTAGGACGAGGAGAAACTTTTGCTTACAAGCGGTGGATGTGCAGCAGTTCATTTGGTGTCAGATTGCTAGAAGTAGTACCATCATTATTGTTCGACTTCCGGAAGAGGAGAAGAGCCAAGCGCAAGGTCACCTACTAACCTATAGTACTACTATATCCAAAGCTAGTCCACCTGTTTAGAGTATGGTTAATTAATATAGGCGGCTCTTGCAGCGGCACATCATTTAGAGTAAGTAATCTCTTCGTAGGATCAAAGGAAGTGAAACAAAAGTTGGAGTGTATGCTAGATTGCCAATTAAAACATGATTACATAGGGAAAAAAATCCAATAGCATTCTATCCTATGAATCAAACGACCAATGTAGGAAAATTATGAGGGGGGTCTCTCCCACAGTGTTCCTCAGCTCGCACCTAGCATCATGGTGGTCGAACTTGGAGTCATTCATCTGGTACACGGGACCACATGTCAACGAAACATGGTGTGTAATTTCTCGTGCAAAATGCGATCTGGACACGTTGGCCGGAGGTGCCGCATTAGTTATCGACCTTTATTTTTTTAATGGCGTGTCATTCAGTTTTGAAGCACGACTAACTGGTACTGTTTGCAGAGAAAATATATAAACTACTCTACCACTACTCCACCTCTAGTACTAGTAGTATAAAAAAGATATATAGGTTGGAGCTTCAGAGCTTTCTTGCTAAGGGCTGCCCACTTGCTTCTCACACTATCACCCTCTCTCCAGATCTAAAAAAGACGGCTCTCTCTCCCTCCTCACCGGTGGTCACAGATCCGCTGGGGTAGAAAAGGACGTGCAGCATTGATGCACTCGTCGTCGGCGAGCGAGGTCACGCATTGACGACAAGGCCGTCCTCTCAGACCTAGCGCCCGCGCGGGATGGCCTCCATCCCCAAACTCGCTGCCGTAGTGCGTGCGGAGGACGACGACCAGGAGCGAAGCCACTTCCCGCTGACTCTCGGGTATGCTACCTCTTTTCGAACCATACCCTTGTTCTATTGCCCCATCTGCCACGTCACTGCATGTGGATCTTTTTCCACTCCACCATCTTCCCAATTTGCTATCCTCTGCTCTACTGGTCACGCAGACGAAAATCTTAATTTGCACTATTAAAGGAAACCCTACTTCATGTAGACTAATCCATGTCTGGGTTGAATAAGGAAAGGAAGGGAGGCTGCACTGTCCAAGAGAGTAGGCATCGAACCCGCATCTAGGTTGAAAAGGGGAAACTAAGTAGCTAAGGAACGAGTCTCGTGTCTCTTGGTTGAAGAAGGGTAGAAAGGCATGACAACGCAATAGAGAATGACCAGGTCGATCAGTTCGTTGTCCTCACATAGGAAAAAGGTGGCTAAACATAACAAAAATGGGATGTAATCCACATATGCTACCAGGATATTTGTTGCTCTGGGCAACCATACCTCCCTCACCACTCTATGCGTCTATGGAGGTACATCGTACTGGTACGCCCACTGTCCAAATGGGTCTCCCATGCTCTTATTGCCACTTTTTTGCTATTAGTATAACGCCAGCGGTAACGTCAACCAATGCTATTGCTAAAGTGATGCCACATTTAACTAATGCCGCACTCAGTCTAATGTCACTGATAAATTTAAGTAATGACATTTAATATCTCTAGAATATTTCAGGGTTAGATGTTGATTGTGGATGTATTAAAGATTTTTCAGCTAAGGCCTTCTAATGTTGTTGCACAGCCAGTATACCAATGATGAAACTTGTTACTACCTTCAGATTTTTGCACTGTTAATGCTTATAGATTACATACCTCACTTTCATGAGATAAGTCAACTTTATTGTACGGTGTCACCAAAATGCCAAGGCGTTTCTATAAGCTAGCACTGGAAGATTTCCATAAGCTCTCCCATGCTCTTATAGAAATCTTCCAATGCTAGAGCTTATGGAAATCTTCCAGTGCTAGAGCTTATAGAAACCTTTTCCCATTAAGAAATTGGAATGCTTATATTTGTGAGTCTATTCTTCAACTAGTGCCCCTTTTATAGTAATCACACTTTCAATATCTATGCAAACAGGGATGCTTGATTTTAGTGGAACTGTCCAATTGGTTCAACATTAGGAGCATGTTTTCTTCCAAACCTTTATATCCAATTGGTGGCACTATGAGCTGTTTATTAAGAAGGTACATGGTTTGCTACTATCTTGCTACTCTTTTTGTACTGTCATTAGATAGTAATACTAGTAGTTTTCATGTGAATTTATTGGCAGGGTGGACCTACATTGGAGGTGAAGGACATGATTAAATGATTGGATGCTCAATTTCGGTTGTATCGATTTCACCTCTTCCATCACTACGAACATGGATATCCTTGGTCTGATGAAGAATAGGTGCTATATTTCTGCTCTGAACAAGCAAATCAATTCAATATGAAATTGTCCAGGGCAAAACATGACTGTATCAAATTGTCTAGTGCAAAACATGACAGATGCTAAGCGGAAGAGACATGTTTAAAATGAAAATACAAGGTGGGGTATATGTTTACTAGCTGCTTGATATTTGTGCAGACAGAGATGTCTGCCTGTTGCTATTTGGCAAACACACAAAGTGACTGCAATTTTGGTTGAACTGCACAAGAGAATAGTATAGTCACTGCATGCAATGCCATTTGAAAATAGACACATAAAGAGTTGATAGTCACTTCATGCACTGCAGAAAAGTAGTATTGTACTATTTACTGGCCAACACTAGGTTCTTCATTGCTTTGATCTGATTATACAATGGGCATCATTGTGCCTAAGTTAAAGTTTGTATTCCAAAACTAGTCTCGCCGTGTGATCGAGAGAAGGCCAAATCATATTGCAGTGGATGTTCCTCCATCATGTGTGGTTCATTCTGATGGTTCCAGCTGTTGGTGAAACCACTTACGTTTGCAAGAAGAATTGTAGAGTTCACAAACAAATTTTTCTTTCAGTCTGTACTGAATGTTGGCCAAGACAAGCATCCATGTTAGTAGGAAGAACATATGTTTTTTCTAGATCTTTGCTTTTGGAGCTACATATTTGTATATGATCTGTGAATCATTGAGATGCATTAACATGTTGATCTTATGTATGGGAATCGTAATAGTTGGTTTTAGTTGTGGCTGATCTTTGCTTTTGGAGCTACATATTTGTATATGATCTGTGAATCATTGAGATGCATTAACAGTTCCTTATATCTGTTCTCTCATTGTTTACAAGGTACTGGTCGATCACTAGCTAGCCTACTAATGCGCTCCTGGCAGTTTTAGTTGCGACGCAAGATCCGAAGTGGCAGTTTTTTGAATAAAAATGCCTACCTCTCAAGAAATTGACAAGCTGCTCAGAAGAAAATGCCATGTGAATCTGAAGAAACTGCCAGCAAAAACGTTCGCAAATGCCTTATCTCCCAGTGAATGGTCATCAGTTAATGCGATCGTACACGTACACCATCCGACCTACTTGATCCTACACGGATAAATAGTGGATCACGCATGTACTACCTCCTTTCCGGTTTGCAGGGCTCAATTCAAATAAAGACCTACTCGATCCTACACAAATAAATAGCGGATCACGCACGTACTACCTCCTTTTCGATTTGCAGGGCTTAATTCAAAAATCTCACCAACCAAAGTAGATGATGAGTGGTGGAATGATTTTTGACAAGGAGGGAGTACCTCATCTGGATGATTCGAGTTCGCAAATGCCTTATCTCCCAGCTAAATGCCTTATCTCCCAGCTAAAGTTCATCAACTAATGCCCTCGGCTGCGACTCGTTGCATGCTGCTCCGTGTACTGGTTGCGAGTGATTTTGAGTGCATGCATGCAGCCAGCCGTAATTAAGGCAGCTAACTGATGTGAAAAAGATGCGCTTTAATTGTTGCGGGCCTTTTAAATCTGTGGAATCATTATTGACAAGGAGGTAGATGATTCGAGTGCACTCGTTTGACCGTCACGCCGGCGTGTGACCCAGCACGGACGGGACGGGACGGCATAGTCTGCATTTCAGTTTCTCTAGTTTTCCACGGCAAGCTGGCGCGCTAAGCCATGCCTGCTTAATTATGCATTGAATTCCAATGACCGTCACGCTACCTTATGCCTATAAGTATTGTTTCCCGGCCTTCTATGGTGGCACCGTGACCCAACTCGCCCTATCCTCATAAGCCCCCACCGGCCCGACGTCGCTCGCCACTTATCCTCACTCTCGCCATGTCCGCCATGCCCCCGCTCGTCCGCGATAGGCGAGCCCGGAGGCGGTCACCGCCGGAACTAGTGTTCGGTTTTTCACCAGAAGGCAGACGGAGGGAGGAGGCATTCTATCGGGATGGCAATGCGGAGATCGAGGACTTGTTGGAGCGCGACCGCCTGGCGGAGGAGCAGGAGTGGTTGGAGCGCGAACGCTTGGCGGAGGAGCAGCGTATCGTAGATTTGCGCCGCCAGCGGGACATGAAGCAGCAGCGCACCGACGCTCTGAGTCGCGAGCAGAGAGCCCGCAACTAGGCCGACTACATGGAGGCCGGCGCTCGGCAAATAGCCCTGGAGGCTGTCGGGCACGCACACGTTCGCGACGCCGATTTTAGTACCAGCTCGTCAAGTGGGTTTCCTGCTTAGAAGTCGAAGCTTCGGTGGACCACATCGGCATGGAAAGGGCCAATGCACACGAGCAACGCGCCCTATCGCACCTCTGGCAAGTTCGAGGCGAGGCGGAGGACGTCGGTGCCAGCGTTTAGCGTGTACCACAGATGGCAGCCGGCGTCGTCTAGTTAGCTAAGAGTAAGTTACTAGAGTATTAGTGGGAGTAGATAGTTAACTTGGCTATGATGATTGTCAACGTGGAAGTTCAGTACTCTATATGCAAATCAGTCCTGTTACTTTGCTCTGAATGTTGAACTTTCCGTTTGAACGTATGGAATGGGCTGTTATTTTTATGGGTTGTATTTGTTCTCCACGGGTTTAGAGGCTGACTTGTGGTCCTACCAAGTTGACGGGTACACAATCAAGAGATGATTGTACATGGAGAGGATGACAACAGGGACCCGCCAAGGTCATGGAAGTACACAAGCAAGTGCCTCCTTGTTTCAAGCCAATAAAAAAATGGCTCCTCCCAATGGATTTCTAACATCTGGGTCCCATGCCATTGTCAATGTAGTCAATAAATGAGAGAATTGCACAACGCGCGACTGACACCAGGGACCCAGCAGCTCACCCAGTTATTTTTGTTTTGAGTTAATTTGATAAATGCCATTCCAAATCTGGTGTTTCTGAGAAATGCCACTCCAATTTCCAAACTTTGAAAAATGCCATTTTATGCCATTTCCAGTGGCATTTTTCGATGTCTGGAGTGGCGTTTTTCAAAGTTTGCAAATTGCAGTGGCGTTTTCCAAAGTTTGCAAAAATTGTAGTGTCATTTTTCAAAGTTTGGAAATTGCAGTGGCATTTTTATGAATCGCCATAATTGGAGTGGCATTTATCTAATTTGTTTTTGAGACGGAAGCAGGGTGTCAACTGGGTTGTGCGGGGCACTCTGGCCTGACTAGACAGCCTTCTCTTTTATGATTACCACAGACCAGCCCAGTAGTTTTTTTCTTTCTGAAAATGGCTAGCCCAGTTTTTTTTGTGGTTTTCCAAGTAAGTCGCTTTGTCAGGCCTGTTGGGGTGCAAATCTTTCAAGACGAGGATAGCTTCATTCGGCTGGACGAGAAAATGGCCTATCAGTAATGAGAAATGGGATGTACATTTTTAAAACACATCAAACCGGCAATTAGTTCCATTTTTTTTTCATTTCGAGATTTTAAATTGCATTTATTTTTATGCATGGACAATTTGTTGGATTTTATATTGATATACATTTATTTTTAAAATCAGTTTGAATGTGACTTGAAATTTCGGGATTAAAAATAGTTCGGACCGCACCGAAATATGCAAAATTTCGTATAATTTTTTAACCGTGGCCACAATATGGGTTGTAATGCTAACAAAAAGAATATGGGCTCAAAAAAAACCTTAAGAATTAGCAAATGGGTTGTAAATTATTAGAAATAATGGCAGATGGGCTGTATGATGTTTTCCATAGATTTGAGGCTTTCCTAAAGAAAAAGATTGACGCACAAGCAGTGACTATTGGATGTCCATCCAACAGCTGTCCTGCTTCTTCAATCTCTGCGCTTCCTGCTCCAGCCGCTCAAACAAGCGCCGGTGGGACTGCCTGCTCTCTCCTCCCTGCGGTCGGCTGTGCTGCCGCGCAGGCCTCACCGCCCCACCGCACTCCCATCGCTGGCCTAGCCATCCCTCTACTCACCCACACCTGTTGTTATTCTCCGGCGATGGCAGACGAACTAGTAAACCCTCGTACTCCTCCGTGTGGGAAAAAACTGCCGAGTCTTCCCTAGCTCCGTGTAGTTCCCTTCCTAGGCCTCGCCATCGTCCACCGCGCTGGTGCTCTCGGCACGGCCTGGTCAACGTGGTCAATGAACGACATCTGTCGGAAGTGGACTGTACGTGGAGAGGCTGATAGCTGGGTCCATGGCCGCACGCAAGGAAATGCCTCCTTATTACGTGCAAAATAATGATTCCTCCACCTGACAGCTAGGACCCACGGGAAGGGCTTCTGTATTTCGCGAAAAAACATCCCCTCGCTGACAAGTCGGACCCGCCAGCTATATCTTCGCATGCAAGGAAGTGCCTCCTTATGATGCACAAGAAAATGAATACCCCCCTGCTAGCTGGGACCCACCATAGTGGGTGGATGACTTGTGGAGCTACTAAGTTGACAGGGACAGAGGGCTTTGTCAAGTTAGTCAATATGAACAATTCTAGCTCCAGTGACCGTACGATGTCCATCCAACGGCCATAGTGCTTCTTCAACCTGTGATCTTCTTGCTCTGGCCGCCCAAAGCAGCGCCAGTTGTGCCGCCTACTCCTCCCTCCCATGGCCGGCTGTGCGGCCGCGGAGGTCTCACCGCCCCTACTACTCCCACCACTGGCCAGACCATCCCTCCAGTCACCCACACCCCCTGTTATTCTGCGGCGACGGCAGCCTCACACCGCAGCCGAACCTATGAACCCTCATACTCCTCTCTGCGTGGGCATCCACTGCCGCGTCTTCCCCGGCTCCGCGTCGTCCCCTTCCTAGGCCCCACCATCGTCCATCGCCTTGGTGCTCTCGGCGCGGCGTGGTCATTGTGGTCAACGACCGACTTCCATCGGAAGAGTACTGTACGTGGAGAGGCTGATAGCTGGGTCCACGGCCGTAGCTGGGTCCACTGCCACAGCCCAGTTTTTTTGTGATTTCCCAAGTAAGTCGCTTTGTCAGGCCTGTTGGGCCGCAAATCTTTCAAGATGAGGAGAGCTTCATTCGGCTGGCCGAGAAAATGGCCTATTAGTAATGAGAAATGGGTTGTACATTTTTAAAACACATCAACCCGGCAATTAGTTTCAAATTTCTTTTTTTTCATTTCGAGATTTTAAATTGCATTGATTTTTATGCATGGACAATTTGTTGGATTTTATATTGATATACAATTAGTTTTAAAATCAGTTTGAATGTGGCTCAAAATTTCGGGATTAAAAACAGTTTGGACCGCATCGAAATATGCAAAATTTCGTATAATTTTTTAACCGTGGCCACAATATGGGCTGTAATGCTAACAAAAAGAATATGGGCTCCAAAAAAACCATAAGAATTAGCAAATGGGCTATAAATTATTATTAATAATGGCAGATGGGATGTATGATGTTTTCCACAGATTTGAGGCTTTCCTAAAAAAAGGTTGACACACAAGCAGTTACTGTTGGATTCCCATCCAACGGCCGTCGTGCTTCTTCAATCTCTGCTCTTCCTGCTCCAGCCGCTCAAACAAGCGCCGGTGGGACTGCCTGCTCTCTCCTCCCCACGGCCGACTGCGCTGCCGCGTAGGCCTCACCGCCCCACCGTAATTCCATCGCTGGCCTAGCCATCCCACTACTGACCCACACCTGCTGTTATTCTCGGGCGACGGCAGACGAACCAGTAAACCCTCGTACAGTCGTACTCCCCTCCGCATGGGAAACAACTGCCGAGTCTTCCCTGCCTCCATTGTTGTTCCCTTCCTAGGCCTCACCGTCGTCCATTGCCCTGGTGCTCTCGGCGCGGCCTGGTCAACGTGGTCAACGACCAACATCCATCTGAAGTGGACTGTACGTGGAGAGGCTGCCAGCTGGGTCCACGGCCGCACACAAGGAAATGCCTCCTTATTACGCGCAAAATAATGATTCTTACACCTGACATCTATGACCCACCGAAAGGGCCTCTGTATTTCTTGAAAAAACATTACCGCCGCTGACAGCTCGGACCCACCAGCTATATCTTCACACGCAAGGAAGTGCTTCCTTATTACGCACAAAAAAAATGAATACTCCCCTTGTTAGCTGGGACCCAGTATAGTGGCAAGCTGACTTGTAGGCCAACTATGTTGACGGGGACGCAGGGCTTTGTCAACTTAGTCAATATGCACGATTCTAGCTCCAGTGACCGTACGATGTCCATCCAACGGCCATAGTGCTTCTTCAACCTCTGGTCTTCTTGCTCTTGCCGCCCAAAGTGGCTAGCAAACCAGCGTCGGTCGTGTCGCGTGCTCCTGCCTCCCGTGGCCGGCTGTGCTGCCGCGGAGGCCTCACCGCCCCCTACAACTCCCACCGCTGACCAGGCCATCCCTCCACTCACCCCCACCCCTTGTTATTCTACGGCGACGGTAGCCTCACAACGTGCTACTTCTCGAGCTTGCGTTGTAATCCCTCGAAGAGGAAAGGGAGATGTAGCACAGTAGCGTAAGTATTTCCCATAGTTTTTGAGAACCAAGGTATCAATCCAGAAGGAGACCACGCGCGAGTCCCTCGCACCTGCACAAACAAATAAGAACTTTGCAGCCAACGCGATAAGGGGTTGTCAATCCCTTTATGGTCACTTACGAAAGTGAGATCTGATAGAGATGATAATTTCTATTTTTGGTATTTTTTATTATAAGAACAGAAAGTAAAAGCGGAAAAAGTAAAGTAGGTGTAGATTGATATGTTGAGAATAGACCTGGGGGCCATAGTGTTCTCTAGTGGCTTCTCTCATGATAGCGATATTCTACGGCGGGTAAACAAATTACTGTCGAGCAATTGATAGAAAAGCGAATAATTATGAGACTATCTAGGCATGTTCATTATATATAGGCATCACGTCCGTGATAAGTAGACCGACTCCTGCATCTACTACTATTACTCCACACATCGACCGCTATCCAGCATGCATCTAGTGTATTGAGTTCATAAGAACAGAGTAACGCCTTAAGCAAGATGACATGATGTAGAGGGATAAACTCAAGCAATATGATATAAAGCCCATCTTTTTATCCTCGATGGCAACAATACAATACGTGCCTTGTTACCCCTACTGTCACTGGGAAAGGACACCGCAAGATTGAACCCAAAGCCAAGCACTTCTCCCATTGCAAGAACTATAGATCTAGTAGGCCAAACCAAATCAATAATTCGAAGAGACTTACAAGGATATTATAATCATACATAAAGAGTTCAGAGAAGAACCAAATATTTCTCAAAGATAATCTTGATCATAAACCCACAATTCATCGGATCTCGACAAACACACCGCAAAAAGAGATTACATCGAATAGATCTCCTCGAAGATCGAGGAGAACTTTGTATTGAGATCCAAAGAGAGAGAAGAAGCCATCTAGATACTAGCTATGGACCCGAAGGTCTGTGGTAAACTACTCACAACTTATGGTGAGGCGATGATGATGATGTAGAAGCACTCCGTGGTAGATCCCCCCTCCGGCGGAGCTCCGGAACAGGCCCCAAGATGGGATCTCACGGGAACAGAAGGTTACGACGGTGGAACTAGGGTTTTCTCTGTTCTTCTGATGGTTTCGGGGCACGTAGGCTTATATAGGAGGAAGGAGGGCACCAGGGACCTTACGTGGGACCCACGAGGTAGGGGGGCATGCCCTAGGGGGGGGGCACCCTCGTGGGCACCACGTGGCCCCTACTCCGTGGTTCTCAAGTCTCTCGTGTGTGATTTTCTCCAAAATATCTCTCCAAAGGTTTCATTCCGTTTGGACTCCGTTTGATATTCCTTTTCTGTAAAATCCTGAAACAGGCAAAAAAACAACAATCTGGACTGGGCCTTTGGGTTAGTAGGTTAGTCCCAAAAATAATATAAAAGTATATGACAAAGCCCATTAAACATCCAAAACATAATAATAATAGCATGGAACAATCAAAAATTATAGATACGTTAGAGACATATCAAGCCTCCCCAATCTTAATTCCTGCTCGTCCTCGAGTAGGTAAATGATAAAAACAGAATTTTTGATGTGGTATGCTAACCAACATAGTTTTTTCAATGTAATTCTCTTAATTGTGGCATGAATGTTCAGATCTGAAAGATTCAAGACAAAAGTCTATATTGACATAAGAAATAATAATACTTCAAGCATACTAACAAGCAATCATGTCTTCTCAAAATACTATGGCTAAAGAAAGTTATCCCTACAAAATCATATAGTCTGGCTATGCTCCCTCTTCATCACACAAAATATTCATATCATGCACAACCCCGATTTCGGCCAAGCACTTGTTTTCATACTCTATTCTTTCAAACCTTTCAACTTTCACGCAATACATGAGCATGAGCCATGGACATAGCACTATGGGTGGAATAGAGAGGTGGTTGTGGGGAAGACAAAAAGGAGGGAGATAGTCTCACATCGACTAGGCGTATCAACGGGCTATGGAGATGCCCATCAATAGATATTAATGTGAGTGAGTAGGGATTGCCATGCAACGGATGCACTAGAGCTGAAAATGTATGAAAGCTCAACAAAAGAAATTAGTGGGTGTGCATCCAACTTGCTTACTCACGAAGACCTAGGGCATTTGAGGAAGCCCATCGTTGGAATATACAAGCCAAGTTCTATAATAAAAATTCCCACTAGTATATGAAAGTGACTAAACATGAGACTCTCTATCATGAAGAACATGGTGCTACTTTGAAGCACAAGTGTGGAAAAAAGATAGTAGCAATTGTCCCTTTTTCTTTTCCTTTCCTTTTTTTCTTTTTTTGGGCATTTCTTTCTTTTTCTTTGGCCTTTTTTTTCTTTTTTTTTGTGTGGAGGGGCTTTATTGATTTAGCCTTTCCTCCCATGGGACAATGCTCTAATAATGATGATCATCACACTTTCATTATAACTCGATATTACAACTCGATACTAGAACAAAGTATGACTCTATATGAATGCCTCCGGCGGTGTACCGGGATGTGCAATGAAACAAGAGTGACATGTATGAATAATTATGCATGGTGGCTTTGCCGCAAATACGATGTCAACTACATGATCATGCATGGCAATATGAAATATGAAGCGTGTCATATGAACGGAACGGTGGAAAGTTGCATGGCAATATATCTCAGAATGGCTATGGAAATGCCATGATAGGTAGGTATGGTGGCTGTTTTGAGGAATAATATGGTGGCTATTTTGAGGAAGGATATATAGTGGGTGTATGGTACCGGCGAAAGTTGCACGGTACAAGAGAGGCTAGAAATGGTGGAAGGGTGAGAGTGCGTATAATCCATGGACTCATCATTAGTCATGAGAACTCATATACTTATTGCAAAAATGTCAAGACCCCGATCCTAAGTCACACCGATCTAGCTTGTAACACATCATATCACTTTGCGACCTCACGCACGGTATCCCCACGGGTGCCACCTTACCTGGCCCGAGACCGTTTGCGCATTTTGGCACACGTATATGATAGTGTCGCTAGCATCCATATGACAGAGAACCCGGGCCGACATGGCTAGTTATAAACCAAAAGTGGCACTAAATTACAGAGACAGGCATACATGACCCAGAAACGAACGTGTCGGTCATGAACGTATGAACCCAAGTCGTAGCAAGCTACATGGACTTAAAGGAACAAAGCATGACATTTCCCTTAAGGGACAGACACAGGAACGAAGAAGGACACATGTCGGCCAGCCTATGTGTTCCGGAGCAGTAGCAAGCTACCAAGGCTCAGTGGAAGCACTAGGAGGCATTTCCTTGTAAGATAGGCTACCAAGGGTAAACAACTAGGTGTCGGATCCCACACATATCAAGCATTTCAATAACATACACACAATACGCTCAATATGTGCAAATACAACATTGCATCACAACAGAACTCTATGACTCAAAGTACTTTATTTAAGAGGCTCCGAAGAGCCATACATAACATATTCATACAGGTACGGGTCACATGACCCAACACTCAAGTCATACAAGCATACAAGCACAAGCGGAAGATAACTTGTCTGAGTACACACAACTTGGAAAGAAAACATGCTTGGTGTAGCCTGGCTATCTACAAGGCCCTTCACAAGCTCAGGATCACCGTCTGGGTAGCAAGTTACTCATCAACGTCAACGTCTATGTAGAACCCATCAGAGGGGGCAGGGTTCTCCTCTACAACAGTTATTAAGCAAACATGAGTACAAAGGTACTCAGCAAGTCTTACATAAGAACATATCATACATGCATCATTATCAACAAGGGTAGTGGAGTTTGTAGCAGCAGGCCAGCTTTGACTCTTGGCTAACCTATACTACAACTCTCAGCAGATTGCAAGATGAGACTATGCACACGAGTCCACTACTCACCACAACAATACACTACCGTGGATCCTCTACTGTCACCCTACGGAAGGGCCATCCACGGCACTCACACTTGTCTTGAGACTTTTAGGAGTAACCATTAACTTGTCTATGAACTGTATAAGCAACCAAGTGGTCCTTAACCGTGAACAACGGCTATTCGAATAGATTGGTAACCCTACAGGGGTGTACTTCTTCACACACGCTTTCACCACTTATCACATTTTACTCGACGTGTACTCGGCAACATTCAAGCGGAAGCCCAGCGAGGGTGTCGGCCACGACCTGACTAACCACACAAGTCCCTAGTCCAGGTTTATCACCTATTTGGGTTCCATCTGTGGGGAGATCCGGCCGGGGTGTCGCTCACGGCCCCAAACGATGTGTATAGGGTTCCCGAGTCACCAAACGGGCGACCGGTACACCGTGCCACGTACCTGCCGCGTCACAGCCCACCCCGAGGGTCAGCGCTGCGCACGACCTCCAGTAAACTACAAACACCAGAAACTAGTTGCAACTCCTGGACAAAGGACAAGGGCAGTCAATAAGTCGAGAGGGTCCATTTGTTTCGGGCCCAATGCATGGTAGTAGTTGATCTTAAATCACACATACAGATCTCAGGTCCTATGGACGGTTCCAATGAAACAACCCACCATGTACTCCTACATAGCCTTTCATTGATACCTTTACCAAAACATATTCCACACTTCACTCTCATTACCAAACATGATCATTTCACTCTGATCCATCACCCAGATGAACCAAACCTGACACAACTCTAAGCATAGCAGGCAGCATAAGTAAATAGCATGGTAGGAAACACATCACATGGCTCAATCAACTCCTACACATGCTAGTGGGTTTCAACTATCGCAGCAAATAATAGTTCACACGTTGTTGCCTTAATGCAGTAAAAGAGAGCAGGAGCGAGAAGATGGTTTTGTAACGGAATGATCAATGGGTTGCTTGCCTGACAGATTGGTTGTCGGGTACTGCTCTTCAGTTGGATACGCAGATGTATCCTCGGGAGCAGAACCTACCACGGAGAACATCGGTAATACAATCAATACATAACAATATGCAACAATATGATGCGTGCTCATGAAATGGCATGATGAATGTGTTTTGAGCTAATGCAACTATAAACAGAAGGGTTTGAACTTATTTGAATCAAAGATTCAAATTCATGCCCAAACTATTATTATTTAAAGTGCATTATCATGTTCTGATGCGAACAGCAATTTAACTTGCTTAAACATGCATGAAACCAGTACCAATGGATAGATTGGATTTTTCTGATCATTTGTCATATATAAATCCTTTTCATCTGAGCTACCGTTGAATTTATATGAATTTTAGAAGTTAGGGAATTTTATGAAAATAAATAAATCATTTTTGATTTATTTAAGTCAAAGAAAATACTTACTGCATCAGCATGACATCATGCTGACGCCAGCAGGTCAACAGGGCTGGTCCAGTCAAACCTGACGTGTGGGGTCGACACGTCAGTCTAACAGAGTTAACTAACATGGTTCAATTAAACTAACTACTAATTAATAGGGTCGGGCCCACATGTCAGTGGTACAGCTAATTAGCTGAATTAACTTAACACTAACTAATCCTAAACTAACATAGTCAACGACTGGGCCCACATGTCAGTGGCACAGGGGGAGGTCAAATCCCTCGGTCGGCGGGTCAAACCCGCCGGCGGCTAGTCGCCGGTGAGGCCAGACGCGGCGGAGCGCCTCGGGCCTTGTCCTCCGATGACCAAAATGACGGCGGAGCACATCTACGGGCAGCTGGGAGTGAGCCGCGTCGAGTGGTGCTCGACTTGGAGCTCGAGGTCGCCGGAAACGACGCCGGCGACGAGTCCAGTGGCTGCCGGAGTTCGGGTGAGGCCGAACTCGTGGATGCGGTGCTCGTGGAGCCGCATGGAGTTTTCCTACAACATCTACGCGAGGCGGTGGAGATGATGGGCACGACGGCTGGGCCGTTAGCTGGCCGGAGACACGTCGGCGGCGAGCGTGTGAGGCGGCGCGTGCGGGCGAGCTAGGTGCAGTCGCTACGGTGCACGGGAGCGAGAACAGAGAGGCTGGGGAGGGGCTGGAGCTCACGGCGGTTGCAGCGAGCTAGACGACGGGCTCGGGGACGAACTGGTGCGGTGGCGACGGCGAAGGGGATCTCCGGCGGCTGAAGGTTGAAGACGACGTCGACGGTGGCGAAGCACAGCATGCGAGCGCTCGGGGCTCAACCTGCTCGACATAGCAGACGACTTCGCAGCTCAAGGACATGAAGGGGCGGCGTGAGGGCGATGTTGGCTGCGGTTACGACAGCGGTGAGCTCGCGGGCGCGTCGGCCATGGCGAGGAGAGGGCAAGGGAGAGGGACAAGGGGGAGAGTGCGGTGTCCAGAGGGGTCGGGCGACGACGTGGAGGCGAACCAGGCGTCGTGGAGGCGGGGATGTGAAGCAGGGCGGCGGGCAGCTGCGTGGCGTTCGCAGGCTCGCCGGCGTGCTCCTCTCTGCCTGCCTGGCGAGAGGAAGCAGCTGCGTGGAGCGGCTGCTGGGCCGGGCCGGCCAGGTGGGCCGCCAGGTGGGCCGGCCAGGTAAGTCTCTCTCTCTCTCTCCTCTTTTCCTAATTTAGTTTTTGTTTTTGTTTTTCTGCCACTGTGTTGAATTAATAAAAATGCTAGAGCATTTTTATAAATCATGAAACTGACCATGTCTACTGTGTAATATAAACAACATGGAACATTTTAGTTTATGATTATTTGGGCATTTAAAATATTTTATAGCATTTAATTGCCCAAATGCAAATACAATATGATTTAATCCAGTGACCTTAAGATGTCCTAGAAAATTGTGCACCATTTTTGTCAGAGGTTTGAGACCAAGGCAAAGATGATGAACATTTTTGAAGGGCATTTTGGGTACATTGGAAAAGATTTTATTAAACCCTAGTTGAAAGAAGAGTGGTGCTAGGGTTTCTGTCATCCCCATTTCAAGTTCCTGGAAAAGTTAAACATGATGCACACTCTAGCTAGTCCTAATGCAAGCACTGACTAGGGATGTGACAACTCACCCCCACTCAAAAGAATCTCGTACCGAGATTCAGGTTCCTCCGTAAAAAGGGTGGGGTACTCAAGTCGAAGACAATCCTCCCTTTCCCAAGTAGCTTCGTTCTCGGAATGGTGTGACCATTGAACCTTGAGAAACTTGATATTATGACGTCGAGTGGTTCGCTCGGTTTGATCAAGAATACGGATTAGTAACACGTGAACCTAGTAAAGATGAGAGGCCTAGTCCTAAACCCCCGTAGAAAGAATAGGCTGACTCAGATCATAAGGGCATAAGGTAAAGAAGTAAAAAGAGCCTTACGTTCCCTTCCACAATCAATTTCCCTACATATAACTAAGAATTTTCTAGACTCAACATCGACCAGTTTGGCTTGAAGAACCTACAGGCAGTCCGGCTCTGATGCCAACGCTGTCAGGACCCTGATCCTAAGTCACACCGATCTGGCTTGTAACACATCATATCACTTTGCGGCATCACGCACGGTATCCCCACGGGTGCCACCTTACCTGGCCCGGGACCGTTTGCGCATTTTGGCACACGTATATGATAGTGTCGCTAGCATCCATATGACAGAGAACCCGGGTCGACATGGCTAGTTAAAAACCAAAAGTGGCACTAAATTACAGAGACATGCATACATGACCCAGCAACGAACGTGTCGGTCATCAACGTATGAACCCAAGTCGTAGCAAGCTACATGGACTTAAAGGAACAACGCGTGACATTTCCCCTAAGGGACACACACAGGAACGAAGGACACATGCCGGCTAGCCTACGTGTTCCGGAGCAGTAGCAAGCTACCAAGGCTCAGTGGAAGCACTAGGAGGCATTTCCCTGTAAGATAGGCTACCAAGGGTAAACAACTAGGTGTCTGATCCCACACATATCAAGCATTTCAATAACATGCACACAATATGCTCAATATGTGCAAATACAACATTGCATCACAACAGAACTCTATGACTCAAAGTACTTTATTTAAGAGGCTCCGAAGAGCCATACATAACATATTCATACAGGTAGGGGTCACATGACCCAACACTTAAGTCATACAAGCATACAAGCACAAGCGGAAGCTAACTTGTCTGAGTACAGACAACTTGGAAAGAAAACAAGCTTGGTGTAGCCTGGCTATTACAAGGCCCTTCACATGCTCACGATCACCGTCTGGGTAGCAAGTTACTCATCGACGTCAACGTCTATGTAGAACCCATCAGAGGGGGCGGGGTTCTCCTCTGCAACAGTTATTAAGCAAACATGAGTACAAAGGTACTCAGCAAGTCTTACATCAGAACCTATCATACATGCATCATTATCAACAAGGGTAGTGGAGTTTGTAGCAGCAAGCCAGCTTTGACTCTTGGCTAACCTATACTACAACTCTCAGCAGATTGCAAGATGAGACTACGCACACGAGTCCACTACTCACCACAACAATACACTACCGTAGATCCTCTCCCGTCATCCTATGGAAGGGCCATCCACGGCACTCACACTTGTCTTGAGACTTTTAGGAGTAACCATTAACTTTTCTATGAACTGTATAAGCAACCAAGTGGCCCTTAACCGCGAACAACGGCTATTCGAATAGATTGGTAACCCTACAGGGGTGTACTTCTTCGCACACGCTTTCACCACTTATCGTCGTTTACTCGACGTGTACTCGGCAACTTTCAAGCGGAAGCCCATCGAGGGTGTCGGCCACGACCTGACTAACCACACAAGTCCCTAGTCCAGGTTTATCGCCTATTTGGGTTCCATTCGTGGGGAGATCCGGCCGGGGTGTCGCTCACGGCCCCCAACGATGTGTACAGGGTTCCCGAGTCACCAAACGGGCGACTGGTACACCGTGCCACGTACCTGCCGCATCACAGCTCACCCCGAGGGTCAGCGCTGCGCACGACCTCTAGTAAACTATAAACACTAGAAACTAGTTGCAACTCCTGGACAGAGGACAAGGGCAGGTAATAATTCTAGAGGGTCCATTGGTTTCGGGCCCAATGCATGGTAGTAGCTGATCTTAAATCACACATACATATCTCAGGTCCTATGGACGGTTCCAATGAAACAACCCACCATGTACTCCTACATGGCCTTTCATCGATACCTTTACCAAAACATATTCCACACTTCACTCTCATTACCAGACATGATCATTTCACTCTGATCCATCACCCAGATGAACCAGACTTGACACAACTCTAAGCATAGCTGGCATCATAAGTAAATAGCATGGTAGGAAACACATCACATGGCTCAATCAACTCCTACACATGCTAGTGGGTTTCAACTATTTACTGTGGCAATGACAGGTCATGCAAAGGGATGGGGTTCAACTACCGCAGCAAATAGCTGTTCACACGTTGTTGCCTCAATGCAGTAAAAGAGAGCAGGAGCGAGAAGATGGGTTTGTATCGGAATGATCAATGGGTTGCTTGCCTGATAGATTGGTTATTGGGCACTGCTCTTCAGTTGGATACGCAGATTTATCCTCGAGAGCAGAACCTCCCACGGGGAACACCGGTAATACAATCAATACACAACAATATGCAACAATATGATGCATGCTCATGACATGGCAAGATGAATGTGTTTTGAGCTAATGCAACTATAAACAGAAGGGTTTGAGCTTGTTTGAATCAAAGATTCAAATTCATGCCCAAACTATTATTATTTAAAGTGCATTATTATGTTTTGATGTGAACAGCAAGTTAACTTGCTTAAACATGCATGAAACCAGTACCAATGGATAGATTAGATATTTCTGATCATTATTCATATATAATTCTTTTCCATCTGAGCTACTGTTGAATTTATATGAACTTTAGAAGTTAGGGCATTTTTTGAAAATAAATAAATCATTTCTGATTTATTTAAATCACAGAAAATACTTACTGTGTCAGAATGACATCATGCTGACGTCAGCAGGTCAACAAGGCTGGTCCAATCAAACCTGGCGTGTGGGGTCCACACGTCAATCTAACAGAGTTAACTAACAGGATTAAATTAAACTAACTACTAATTAACAGCGTTGGGCGCACATGTTAGTTGTACAGCTAATTAGTAGAATTAACTTAACACTAACTAATCCTAAACTAACACAGTCAACGACTCGGCCCACATGTCAGTGGCACAGGGGGAGGTCAAACCCCCCGGTCGGCGGGTCAGACCCGCCGGCGGCTAGTCGCCGGTGAGGCCAGACACGGTGGAGCGCCTCGGGCTTTGTCCTTCGACGACCAAAACGATGGCGGAGCACATCTACGGGCATCTGGGAGTGAGCCGCGTCGAGTGGTGCTCGAATTGGAGCTCGAGGTCGCCGGAAACGACGCCGGCGACGAGTCCAGCGGCTTCTGGAGTTCGGGTGAGGCCGAACTCATGGCTGCGGTGCTCCTGGAGGCGCGTGGAGTGGTCCTACAGCATCTACGTGAGGCGGTGGAGATGATGGGCACGACGGCCGGGCAGTTAGCTAGCCGGAGACACGTCGGCGGCGAGCGTGTGCGGCGGCGCATGCGGGCGAGCTAGGTGCAGTCGCTACGGTGCATGGGAGCGAGAACGGAGAGGCTGGGGAGGGGCAGGAGCTCACGGCCGTTGCAGCAAGCTAGACGACGGGCTCGGGGACGAACTGTTGCGGTGGCGACGGCGAAGGGGATGTCCGGCGGCCGAAGGTTGAGGATGACGTCAACTGTGGCGGAGCAGAGCGTGCGAGCGCTCGGGGCTCAGTCTGCTCGACGTAGCGGACGACGGCGAAGCTCAGGGACTTGACGGGGCAGCGCGAGGGCGACGGTGGCTGTGGTTACGACGGCGGTGAGCTCGCGGGCGCGTCGGCCATGGCACGGAGATGGCGAGGGAGAGGGACAGGGTGGAGAGTGCGGTGTCCAGAGGGTTCGGGCGACGACTTGGAGGCGAACCAGACATTGTGGAGGCGGGAAAGTGAAGCAGGGCGGCGGGCTGCTGCGTGGCGTCCGCAGGCTCGCCGGCGTGCTCCTCTCTGCCTGCCTGGCGAGAGGAAGCAGCTGCATGGAGCGGCTGCCGGGCTGGGTCGGCCAGGTGGGCCGGCCAGGTAAGTCTCTCTCTCTCCTCTTTTCCTAATTTAGTTTCTGTTTTTGTTTTTCTGCCATCGTGTTGAATTATTAAAAATGCTAGAACATTTTTATAAATCATGAAACTGACCATGTCCACTGTGTATAAATAAACAACATGGGCATTTAAAATATTTTATAGCATTTAAATGCCCAAATGCAAATACAATATGATTTAATCCTGTGACCTTAGGATGTCCTAGAAAATTGTGCACCATTTTTGTCAGAGGTTTGAGCCCAAGGCAAAGATGATGAACATTTTTGAAGGGCATTTTGCGTACATTGGAAAAGATTTTATTAAACCCTATTTGAAGGAAGAGGGGTGCTGGGGTTTCTGTCATCCCCATTTCAAGTTCCTGGAAAAGTGAAACATGATGCACACTCTAGCTAGTTCTAATGCAAGCACTGACTAGGGATGTGACAAAAAATCTACGAGTCATCAAAACAAAGCAATCAACGCAAGCTCCTAGTGGGGAGGTTGGTAGGAGTTAACCATCGCGCGCCCCCGACCTCCACACAAAGGTTGACACTTTACAAATACCTCATGCTCTAACTTCGTCACATAGCGGTTCACCATACATGCATGCTACGGGAATCACTAACCTTAACACAAGCATTTCTCAATTTCATAATAACTCCACTAGCATGACTCTAATATCACTATCCTCATATCTCAAAACAATTATCAAGCATCCAACTTCTCATCATATTCAATGCACTTAGTGTGAAAGTTTTTACTACATTGATATTGGATGTCTATCATGTGGAGACTAGTTTTATAGCCTAAACACATTACCATGCTGTTTTAATAGACTCTCAAAAGGATGAGAGTTCAAAAATTTCTTTAAAATATAATCACCACCGTGCTCTAAAAGATATAAGTGAAGCACTAGAGCAAAAACTATTCAACTCAAAAGATATACGTGAAGCACATAGAGTGTTCTAACAATTCCTAGGACATATTTAACTCTCTCAAATAGGTGTTTCCAGCAAGGATAATTATGGAAAACTAACATGGAAAGACTCAAATTATACAAGACGCTCCAAGCAAAACACATATCATGTGGTGAATAAAAATATAGCTCCGAATATAGTTACCGATAGATGAAGACGAAAGAGGGGATTCCTTCCCGGGGCATCCCTAAGATCAGGCTTTTTGTTGTCCTTGAATTTTACTTGGGGTGCCTTGGGCATTCCTAAGCTTAGGCCCTTGCTACTCTTTGTTCCGTAGTCCATCGAAGCAATACTCAAAACTTGAAAACTTCACAACACAAAACTTAGACAAAAATCTCGTGAGCTCCGTTAGTATAAGAAAGCAAACCACTACTCAAAGGTACTGCAATGAATTCATTCTTTGTTTATATTGGTGTTAAACCTACTGTATTCCAACTTCTCTATGGTTCATACCTCCCAATATTACTCGTAGATGCATTGAAATAAGCAAACAACACACGAAAAACAGAATCTGTCAAAAACAGAACAATCTGTAGTAATCTGCAGGTTTCACATACTTCTGTAACTCCCAAAAATTCAAACTAAATTGTTAAACGTGAGGAATTTGTCTATTAATCATCTGCAAAAAGAATCAACTAAATATCACGCTCCAGTAAAATATGATGACCATTCTAGCGAGCGCTAACGATTTTGTTTTTCACAGCAAGATCACATAAACTTCACACAAATCTTCCGAAAGGTTCTACTTGGCACAAACACTAAACAAAACACAAAACCACTTCTAAACAGAAGCTAGATGCAATATTTATTTCTAAACAGCAGCAAAAACAAAAAAAATAAAATTGGGTTGCCTCCCAACAAGCTCTTTCTTTATAGCCATTAAGATAGGCTTGATGATTCAATGATGCTCACATGAAAGACAAGAATTGAAGCATAAAGAGAGCATCATAAAACATGTAGCAAACACATCTAAGTATAACATACTTCCTATGCATAGGCATCTTATAGGAAAACAAATTACCAAGACAAGCAAGATCTAGCATACGCAAGGAAGGAGAAAGAAACAATAGCAATCTCAACATAACGAGAGGTAATTTAGTAACATGAAAATTTCTACAACCATATTTCCCTCTCACATAATAATTGCATTTAGGATCATGATCAAATTCAAAAAAATAGCTATCACATAACATATTCTAAACACGATCCACATGCATGCAAAGTTGACACTCTTCCAAAATAGTGGGATTAACATTAACTAAAGTCATGACCTCTCCAAACCCACTTTTATCAAAAGTTTCATAAGATTGAACATTATCCAAGTATGTGGGATTTGAAGTTGACACTCTTCCAAACCCACTTCCAATATTAATGCAAACATTATTATCAATCTTATATTCATCATGGGGATTAAATAAATTTTCAAGATCATAAGAAGAATCACCCCAATCATGATCATCGCAACAAGTAGTAGCCATAGCAAAACAAGCATCCCCAAGCTTAGGGTTTTGCATATCATTAGCACAATTGACATCAATAGAATTTATAGTAACATCATTGCAATCATGCTTTTTATTTAAGAATCTATCACGAATCACCTTTTATTTTAACAATTCCTCACAATTTGCAGATTCATAAATTTCGAGCAAAGCCTCATAAAGATAATCTAGTGCACGCAACTCACTAGCAATAGGTTCAACATAATTGGATCTCTTAAATAGATTAGCACGTGGATGAGGATCCATAATTTAGCAAGCGAAGATGCAAGCTAATTGAGGGCACATAGCAACACAAGCAAACAAGAGGCACGCGAACGGTAAACACACGGCAGAAGAAGGGCAAATAAAACGGCAAGGGTGAAGTGGGGGAGAGGAAAACGAGAGGCAAAAAATGTAATGCGAAGGATAAGGGTTTGTGATAGGTACTTGGTATATGACTTTTGAATAAGCCTCCCCGGCAACGGCGTCAGAAATTATTCTTGCTACTTCTCGAGCTTGCGTTGTATTCCCTCGAAGAGGAAAGGGAGATGCAGCATAGTAGCGTAAATATTTCCCTCAGTTTTTGAGAACCAAGGTATCAATCCAGTAGGAGACCATGCGCGAGTCCCTTGCACCTGCACAAACAAATAAGAACTTCGCAGCCAACGCGATAAGGGGTTGTCAATCCCTTTATGGTCACTTACGAAAGTGAGATCTGATAGAGATGATAGTTTATATTTTTGGTATTTTTTATTATAAGAACAGAAAGTAAAAGCGGAAAAATTAAAGTAGGTGTAGATTGATACGTTGAGAATAGACCCGGGGGCCATAGTGTTCTCTTGTGGCTTCTCTCATGATAGCGATATTCTACGACGGGTAAACAAATTACTCTCGAGCAATTGATAGAAAAGCGAATAATTATGAGACTATCTAGGCATGATCATTATATATAGGCATCACGTCTGAGACAAGTAGACCGACTCCTACCTGCATCTAGTACTATTACTCCACACATCGACCGCTATCCAGCATGCATCTAGTGTATTGAGTTCATAAGAATAGAGTAACGCCTTAAGCAAGATGACATGATGTAGAGGGATCAACTCAAACAATATGATATAAAACCCATCTTTTTATCCTCAATGGCAACAATACAATACGTGCCTTGCTGCCCCTACTGTCACTGGGAAAGGACACCGCCAGATTGAACCCAAAGCCAAGCACTTCTCCCATTGCAAGAACTATAGATCTAGTAGGCCAAACCAAACCAATAATTCGAAGAGACATGCAAGGATATTATAATCACACATAAAGAGTTCAGAGAAGAACCAAATATTTCTCAAAGATAATCTTGATCATAAACCCACAATTCATCGGATCTCGACAAACACACCGCAAAAAGAGATTACATCGAATAGATCTGCATGGAGACCTAGGAGAACTTTGTATTGAGATCCAAAGAGAGAGAAGAAGCCATCTGGATACTAGCTATGGACCCGAAGGTTTGTGGTAAACTACACACAACTCATGGTGAGGCGATGATGATGATGTAGAAGCACTTCGTGGTAGATCCCCCCTCCGGCGGAGCTCCGGAACAGGCCCCAAGATGGGATCTCACGGGAACAGAAGGTTACGGCGGTGGAACTAGGGTTTTCTCTATTCTTCTGATGGTTTCGGGGTACGTAGGCTTATATAGGAGGAAGGAGGGCACCGGGGGCCATACGTGGGACCCACGAGGCAGGGGGCGCGCCTTAGGGGGGCGCCCCCACCCTCGTGGGCACCACGTGGCCCCTACTCCGTTGTTCTCAAGTCTCCCGTGTGTGATTTTCTACAAAATATCTCTCCCGAAGGTTTCATTCCATTTGGACTCCGTTTGATATTCCTTTTCTGCAAGACCCTGAAAAAGGCAAAAACAGCAATCTGGACTGGGCCTTCGGGTTAGTAGTTTAGTCCCAAAAATAATATAAAAGTGTATGACAAAGCCCATTAAACATCCAAAACATCATAAACAATAGCATGGAACAATCAAAAATTATAGATACGTTGGAGACGTATCACACCGCAGCCGAACCAGTGAACCCTCGTACTACTCTCCGCGCGGGCTTCCACTGCCGCGTCTTCCCTAGCTCCATGTTGTCCCCTTCCTGGGGCTCGCCGTCGTCCACCGCCCTGGTGCTCTCGGCGCGGCGTGGTCAACATGGTCAAGGAATGGCTTTTCATCGGACGTGGACTGTACGTGGAGAGGCTGACAGCTGGGTCCACGGCCGCAGCAAGGAAGTGCCTCCTTATTACACGCAAAATAATTATTCCTCCACCTGACATCGGGGACCCACCAGATGGGCCACCGTATTTCGCGAAAAAACATTTCCCCCTGACTGCTGGGACCCATCAGCTACATCTTTGCACGCAAGGAATTACGTCCGGGCAAAAAAAATGATTCGCCCCTCTGACTGCTGGGACCCACCAGCTACATGTTCACACGCAAGGAAGTGCTTGACAGTCGGGACCCACCTGGTCGAAGCATACATAGCGTTGTCATTCTGGTCGTGAACGTGTACGTACGTACTAGTCGATGTAGAGGCACACACGTGTCATAGTAGAGGCGCGCACGTAGCATGTACACGTACGTACAGCGGCCACGGTGCAAGAAAGTAAATACGACCATGTACGTACATATTGGCGGGGTCTCGAACGCCTACTCGCGTGTACATACGGCCAGGACTCGTGTACATGGCTGGGTCGGAACAGAGAAACAGCGTCAGCGTCGTGTTCAAGGGGAGCCAACCGGCTAGGTCGGAACGGAATGCGTCGTCGTGTTAATCGGGAGGGCTTGGACGGAACAACTGATAGAAACAAGGCCTGGCGTACCGTAGAACGGAGGAAACGGTCTTGTGTTCGACCGGCCACGTTTGAAACGGGATCCTCTTCATCGGGAGGGGTCCGGCGTACTGCAAAACGGAGGAAGCAGACCTCCTACGGTCGAAACGGGGGTCCTGTTGATCGGGAGGGTTGTGGCATAACGCAAAACAGAGGAAACGGACTTGTATTGGAGCGCTACGGTCGAAACGGGGGTCCTGCTCATCGGGAGGGGTGTGGCGTACCACAAAACGGAGGAAACGGACTTGTGTTGGAGCGCTACGGTCGAAACTAGGGTCCTGTTCATCAGGAGGGGTGTGGCATACCGCAAAACGGGACTCCACGGGATACTGTTCATCACCACCGTCGACCCCCTCCAGCCTCAACGGGCTACTGTTCATCCACCGTCGACCTCCTCCAGCCTCCACCTGCGACTGTTCAGCCTCCACCGCGCGCTACTCCATCGGCTACTGTTCAACTAGCCCTCTCCACGGGCTCCTGTTCGACCACCCCCTCCACGGGCTACTGTTCATCCAGCCCTCCACCGTCAACTATTCATCCAGGCCTCCACGGGGTGGTCCTGTTCATGCAGCTCTCCACGGGGTGCTATTCATGCAGCCCCAACTGGCTCGATCGAACGGGGTCCTGTTCATGCAGAGGGAACACCACGGGGTCCTGTTCAGCCACTCCCACCAGGAACTGTTCATCCAAACCCCCCCAGCAATGCTCACTGTTCATGCAGAAGCAGCATCGATCGGCTTCAGTTAGCAGCAGTAGTGAAGGAATCGCTCGATCGGGTTCAGTTAACAACCATCGATCAATCGCTCGGGTTCATTAACGCGTAGCCTGCAGTGAAATCACTCTGGTTCAGTTAGAGCCCAACGCCTCGATCGGCTTCAGTTTGATCCCAACACCTTGCACCCACGCGTGTGCGTGTACAAGAGAAACCCGCATTGCACGGCCCTGACCACCCATCGTAACCGGGAACACCCCAATATTTTTCTCGCCCTCGCTTCTACCATGGTTTTGTCCGTCATGGAAGGCCCAAAGAAAGTCATGCAGTTGCGTCTCCGACCCGCCCAGGACGAAAAGCCCATTTTCTGTCATGATTTTTTGTCATAGAAGTAGGACCCCACCACATCTATGATGATACCGTGTTTTATCACAATTATTGTCATAGAAGTGTCATAAGTATGACAGAAAAAAATTTCGTTCGGCCCAAAATGTCCCGGATGTGTCTTTTTTTTGTAGTGTTTACACGTGTTCACTTGACCCCTTCGAGGATGGTATACTACTTGACACTCCACTCGTGTGCATGCATAGGTATTGTAAGAGCTTCACGGACGACGGAGAGGAGTGCAAGCACCAAGGAACACATACACCATCCGCGAGGGAAGCTTGGAAGCAACGACGGAAGAAGACGGAGCTCGGGAAGCTGCAGCAGCCGGACATCCGGGCTAGACACCGGACATCCGGCATTTCACCAAACCCCGGACATCCGGCATAACCCCCCGGAAATCCGGCATCCTTCACAGAACCGCACCCGAAGTTTGCCCATCTTTGGGTCGGACATCCGGCCAGTGCCTCGGACATCCGGCGACTCGCGAAGCAGACATCTGACCCCCAGCCCGGATATCCGGCGCCTGCCTGCGTGTAGAGATGGGCCAGAAGCCCATGTATCGCCTTCTCACTTACCCGTTCGTGACTAATACTATATATACTCCTTCCCCACCTCCTAGTTAGGGTTAGCTTTGTGTTAGCTCATTTGAGACCTAAAGCATTGCTCATCCATAGTGGTTCTACTCCACGAGAATGACCGCGGCCTCTACGGAGAAGATCCACACCGGATTCAAGACACCTAAGGGGAAGATACCTCACAGATTCAAGACCTCCTCATGGAGATGAACTAGCTACCGTGTATCCCCCTTTGTTGGATTTGGACCGTGTATCCCGTTGTGTTGAGGATCTAGCACATGTGTGATTATTTCTTGTTGATTTGAGTGTTTTCTCTCGTTTCCCCTCGTGTTCTTCGTGTTCATCCTCGGGGATCCCTCCAATCGTGAAAGATCGTCCTAGATCGGGTTAGCCCCGCATCATATGGTATAATGAGCCTTGGTTCATCACGAATTTGGAGCCTCCTCGCCGTTTTCTAGCCTTGTTTTGTTGTGTTCTTCCCCATATTCAAAAATTCCCCACCAAAAATAGCCCAATTTATTTTGTGATCTATTGGTTTGATGACGTTTTGTTGATTTTGATCCGTGAATTTGCTTGGTTTCAGGTGGATCTAGCATTTCCCCAAGTTTCCCCATCTTTCATCCACGAAATCTCTCAAAAAAATCCCCAAAATAATCAATTTCCGCCCCAAACGAGTTTGGAAGTCCCAATCCCGATCTGGAAATATCGGACCAGACATCCGGGCCACCGGCCGGACATCCGGGCCATCGGGCCGGACATCTGGCTCCCCGGCCGGACATCCGGCTCCTGGAGCTCAAAATCGGTCAAGTTTCTGGAATCAGGTCCTGGATTTCCGGACATAACCCCGGATGCCCGGCCCGTGTAGTTTCAGACTTTTCCGTTTCATTGTTTTGTCCATAACTAATTCATCCGGGGTCCTATTTTGATGTTCTTTAGTTCATTTTGAAGCTCTTGACACCCCCCATAACACAAAACTACCACCATAATCATTTGACTCCATCATAATTTGTGAATTTTGGCATCTTTGCGTAGGCGTTCCACCATATCATCCGCATAACCACCATAAACTTGCGCAACCTAACACATTTTGTCCACCATATCACTTTTGGTTGCTTGAGTAGTGACTTCAGTCTCCTAAGGTGTTTAGGCTACTTAGGGACAATTCCTTCTTCATCAACCACCACCACCACTTCCGCATAGCCTAGCCCAATATACATTACCAACCCAACTTGACACAATTTTTGTTCAAGCTTATTTGAGTTATGGCTTGTGTGTCCTAAGGTGTTTCGACTACTTAGGGACGGTCACTTCAACTCCGACAACGTATATAGCCCCACCATCCTCTTATGCAACCACCACTGTTTCCCGCTACCACCATTTTGGCATTTGTCCTTGAGGTTTTGAGTTTACAGTTTTTCCCATTTCCTAAGGTGTTTCGGCTAATTAGGAATGGTTCTACATCAAGAGCATCAGTTCTCATCATCATCATCGGACGGTAACCTCAACGACATATTTTTATATTCCCCTTGCCATTGCATTATTAACACCTAACCCATTTTGCGTCACTTGCCTATCGAGACTAGCCTTTAAGTATTGCCGGCAACGTTACTTGTGCACAATAGTGATCATTGCTACGCGCTTCCATTGCATGCATACCATATCATATTGGTATCATCATATCATCCCTTGTGTCTCAAGATTGTTACCGCATATACACAATTGCTATCTTGGTTTGTGCATTTCGCATCGTGGCCATACAAAAAAAAGAGAAAGAATAAGCTTTTAAGCAAAAAGAGAAAGACAAAGAAGCTTGTAAGCAAGACCCATAGCATTGCATCATATGATATGATATCCGATCATCTTGGATCATCACCGGAACATCATACATAAATAGCATACTTGGGATGGAAAGTGGATACATTTTGCGTCTTGTAGGTTATGCACAAGTGTCGTATCCGCCTATAGAGCATTCGTGCAAGAGTCTCTCTTGAGTTGTGCAACATGAGCGTTTTCTGTGGATTCCACATTTTGTGCTCATTCCTTGGTTGCACGGCCCCATTTATCTATATGTGTGTGTCTTTCCGTGTGCCACCCATATTGCTATTGGTCTACTTGTTTCATTTGAGAATTTGTGAATCTCTTTCAACATTATTGACTCTTTTTAACATTTTGCATCAAATTTTTGTGCCACTATTCTCACCAAGCTCCACCAAAAGCTTTATTGTGTAGGTGTGAGAATTGACAAGAATCGGTACCAATTGTGTTATTTCCTTGATACATATTGAGTGATCATTGATCCATTCTCAACATCGGGTAAGGTACATTGGTCTAGTTTGTTTGTTTCTCCCACTCACCACTACTTGAGTCTTGTGATGGATAGGCAAAGCATTTCATCTCCGATCTGCACCAACAACGACGAGTTCGATGCCACGAACCCCTTCTTCAAGGCCAAGGTGTGTGCTCAAATGGAGGAGCTCAAAGCCCTCATCAAGAACCGCACGAGGTCTCCCTCATCTTCGAGAAGACACTCAAGTGCACATGCTTCCGAGCTACCATCTCCGGCAAGATCACATCGACATCGACACCATCAACGACAAGAACTTTAAAGTCAAGAGCTCAACACCAACAACCGCTCTATGAATTCACCATCTACCTTGGCATCTTCGCCAAGCGACTTCAAGGCATCTTTGCCTTTGGATATGCGGCATTTTCGCCCTCATGCACCTCAAGCTTATGCTCAAGAGAAGCTCCCCAAGCTCAAGTCTGTGACTTCCACGAGCTACTACGACCTCGATAACAACCACACTATTCCTTTCTATGGGACTCAAGAACCCGAGGAGTATCTCGAGTGGGAGCACTTAATGGACGATTACATCATGCTACTTCAAGTTCCTTACGAAGATCAAGTGAAGTGCACCAAAAGGAACTTCCAGGACTACGCGTCAACATGGTGGCTTCACACACCTTCGGAGGACTATGGCATGAGTTGGCCCAAGACAAAGAGATCTTTACGGCGAGAGTTTGTGCCTCCCACCTACACGGAACAACTTCTACGCCAATTGGAGAACACCATCCAAGGATCCAAGTCCATCGACGAGTACTTCAAGGAGATGAAGAATGCCTTGCGATGAGCTGGCATGGACGATCCCATGTCAACGAAGTTCCACTTCATGATGGGATTGAACAACGACATTTCCAAGACTATCTTCCTCGAGAACTACAAGTCCCTCGACGACAACTACATTGGTTCTCTCAAGGCGGAACAAGAACTCATGAAGGCCAAGGTTTCTCCACCGCAAGCACACTTATCGAAGACCAAACTCCAAGACGTCGAGAAGGAGGCTAGTACCACAACGATGTCCAAGCCCAACGAGCTCCAAGACGATGTTCCCAAGTTCGACTTTGTCGCCATCCCTCTTTGTGGCATTGATGATGCCGAGTCTACTTTGACTCTTTTTCAAGACGGCGTAGCGACGACTACGACTACGGAGCCATTCGAGGACCAAGCATTGGAGGCGCGCGACAAGGTGGCGAGCAAGGATGATGCTTCCATCTTTTGAGGCGAGAGTGATGATGTGCCATCTTAGGCCTTCATCCATGGTGACGATGACGAGATGGTTGAGCATGGGATTTTCCCATCGACCACAGCGACGTATGATGACTTGAGTGACTTTTGCCTCCATATTGAGAGTGAGAGTGACTTCATCACTAGCCCCATATATGATGAGCAGCCCAAATTCTCATGTGAGGAGAGCCATAACCCCCACCACTTGAGTGAGATGAGTGACTCCACCAAATATGAGTTTGAGTGCACCTATTTTGAGGGAGTGAGTGAACCACCACATAGAGAGTGTGAGATAGTTGATATGGCATGTGAGGCCTCTTTCAACACTAATGACTTGACCTCTACCTCTATTGTGTCTTCTCATTTGGTGCTCGGTCCCACATTTGATGACGCGTCGATCCTCGACGACTTTGTCCTTCCTATGGACAAGACGATTGATAGAGGTGAGGGGCCCGATCTTTCGATGAGATGATAACTATCGATTTGGTGGAGACGACTTTGACGATCCGACTACAAACATGGATGGCGTTGCGCCTTAGCAATCACTAAACCAATCTCCAGGGGTTACTGACAATGCCAGAAGCACGATCAGCCTGACCACGAAGGTTTATTCCTGCATGCAATCGAAGAAAAAACAAGAATATGATAAAGCAATCTGAATATTGCAAATATAGATGAAGTATTGATAAAGGTGGGCATGCAATCTCTTTTTCCCTTATCTTCATATGTGGATTGTACAAATGTCCCATACACCTGGAATTAGACATGGCACAAAAGTCTGTGAAGTATTTTTTGTCCTGGATGACATAAATAAATTGTTGCATAGTTTGCATTAGAAATCACCTCGCAAATATACATGTATGCAATATTTTTGGTCGTATCCAAGGTAGTCATGTCCTCATCATCCTCCCTTTCTTGAAAATAAAGCCGTCCTCGGCGTTGCTTAATCTGAAATTTGGGTAAGAAAATAGACAAGGTGTACATGTTGTATATGTATATGTCATCCATTTTTACTTCCCGTAATTTTCGCACATATGACACATGTATAGATGAGTAACTTTCGTAGTTCATAAAATATAAAGCCAAAATATTATCACAAGAAGTAGAAGGCATGAAAATATTGCAACTCAATTTGCGCAAATAAGTGAAGCTCTTATTCATATCAAAAGATTGACAATGTTCATCATTAAACAATCCCAACATTGGTGAATAAACCTTACTTGCATGAAATTCACGGGCTACAACATGCTTAAATAAGCAAACATGCAATAAGTCATTTGACATAGAATCGTCACCAAGATTAGAGGTCATATCAAAATGATTAAACATTGGCACAATTATTTTCAAATGTATTTTATCCAAATCTGATTTATTCTCCGAATCACATGATTCTTTTGCATCAATAGTTAATTCAATGGGTGCACTCAAAATTGTTGGTATTTCAGTTGTTTGATCACATGACGCACTCATGACAGTAACATGATTATCTAAAATAGGTGGTGTGCTCAAATCAACAGGTAATTCAATACATGATGTATTCAAGTTAACTAGATATGCATCATCCTCATGTGAAGTTATATCATCATTGATTTTACTGTTACCTTGTCGTAGAGACGTAGTTGATGTAGGTACAGACGATGACAATGTACCATACACTTTAGATGATGTCACGCTCACAATCGGAGGTGTGGCTGCTCTAGTAGGTGCAATGGTGGAGGAACCAACCAGTGGTGGTGAGCATGAACTCGAATAGTTGTTGTTGTAGTCACACAATGCATCCTCCTGTATTTGTCTCTCAAAGGTACAAGCACGAACATACATACCAGTAATGCAATGAGGAATATACTGAAATCTTGCGCGAATATCATGGTTCAAACCACCAAAAAATCTATTCATTGTATCATCCTCAGATTCTTCTATGTCACAATGATGCATATAAGATTTGAACTCTTGGTAGTAAGTATGAACAGTGTTACTGCCTTGTTTTAATTGTTCCAAATGTCGAAGCAATTCACGGCGATAGTAAGGAGGAAAAAATGGTTTCTCATTACAGACTTCAAATCTTTCCAAGTTGTGGGTTGGTTATCAATATTTTTGTTACAATGCACACTCCACCAAACATAAGCAAAACCAGTAAATACTCTAGTGACAGCTCGTACTCTCTCAAGTTTAGAAAAATGATGATGACTAAAAACTTTTTCTACTTCAAGCTCCCAAGCTAGATAAATACCAGGATTAAATCTACCCTCAAATGACGGTAAAGAAATAACCTGACCATGTGCTTGTGTGTGTTGTCCCACGTCTCGTGATGGTGAAGATGTATCCGTCGTCCAAGAACTTCTATCTCCGGTACCTGTCATGATTAGTAGAAACAATAAACAAAATTCGAGAATAATGTTCCTATGAACTACTAGGATGTGGTGGTAAAGCGCTCACAGTAAAGCAAATATCAATATCTTACAAGTTCTTACCATGCAGCAGGTGGTGATAGGCAACTAGCGGTGTCAAATAACTCCAAAGATTGAGTAAAGCGATTGCGAGGTGAACGTAAATATGCACAGTGTAGAAATATGTGGAGCTGGGTTGCTATATATGGTAGCAAAAGATTAGCAATAATCTATTCAGAGATGCAATGTTGAATAAACGCTCAACGACGGTACTGTGCTGGTCCTAGGCTAGACCGGACTAGAGACGCGAGCCTAGAACACTAATGATGTCACGGTGTAGCACAACTAGCATCAATAAAGGATACGAATTAGCTCTGGACAGCAAGATATAAGTGAAGATCACAACGACAGTAAAGATAATGATGAAAACAACTGCCAAGCAAAATATACAACAACACTCTCTCCAACTTTCTTTTCCTTCTTTTTCTTTTTCTTTTTTCTCACACTTTTTTTTCTTTTTCTTTCTCTCCTCTTTTTTTACTTTTTTCTGTCTTTTTTTTTCTTTCTCCCTCTTTCCAAGACAAACTAGATAAGATGCAGATTGGATCAAGCAAAGATGCGAACGACTTCAACTATGATTATGACAATGAATGATGGTTTGCACGAGGTGGAAATTGATGGATGAGGTGGTGGACAACGGAAGGGATAACGATGCAGCGGCGACGTGACTAATGTGAACAGAACTCGAAACTCTAACGAACTAGACACTAAGACCAGCAACTCGACACGACGATGCAACCGATAATTCAATAATGCAAACAATGAAAAGAAAATTGCAAAGGCTCAGACTGGCTTGGACAAAGGATGAATAGATCAAACTATTTTTTGGACTTTTTCTTGGACAATAGGTAAGAAAATAAATCTAATCTAGGAATAACTAGAAATTCTCACCGAGCAACCTGAAAACTGATACCACTTGATAGAGGCGAGGGGCCCGATCTTTCAATGAGATGATAACTATCGATTTGGTGGAGACGACTTTGACGATACGACTACAAACATGGATGGCGTTGCGCCTTAGCAATCGCTAAACCAATCTCCAGGGGTTACTGACAATGCCAGAAGCACGATCAGCCTGACCACGAAGGTCTATTCCTGCATGCAATCGAAGAACAAGCAAGAATATGATAAAGCAATCTGAATATTGCAAATATAGATGAAGTATTGATAAAGGTGGGGATCCGTAAGCGGTCTTGGTCTGGTCGTTGGACACAAACGAAGTACACGAAGTTGCAATGGCTAACTTTTGACTAAACAAATCCCAAAGAAAAAGCTACTAGATGGATCTACTTATATAGGAGCAAGGGGTGGCGGCCAAGGAGGTGGAAGGACGTCCCAAGGCAGCCTAAAACTAACCCTAGGTCGTACAAGGCTCATGGGCGCAAGTGGAGGTGATTTAACACCTTTGGACTTGTAGTTTGACTCGGATTCTGCTGCAGCGTCAGATTGTTTTATCGGTATCTCAACGCTCCGGGCGAATTTGAAGGTGAATCCAATTGGGTTGGAAAGTGTACGAAATCTAGTTTCCAACAAAAAAAATCACCCAATTCGGAGTCCGTATGAAGGAGTTCTTGCCGTTTTGAGTCAGGTATGTTTGTGCAGTCCGAATCTGGATGCAGAACGTGAGAGACTTGGACTCTATCTTCTCTTGGCCCAATAGTGACGTGAGAGAGCTTTTTGAACAGCACCTAAACTTCTCTTTTTCCCTTATCTTCATATGTGGATTGTACAAATGTCCCATACACTTGGAATTAGACATGGCACAAAAGTCTTTGAAGTATTTTTGTCCTTGATGATATAAATAAATTGTTGCATAGTTTGCATTAGAAATCACCTCACAAATATACATATATGCAATATTTTTGGTCGTATCCAAGGTAGTCATGTCCTCATCAACGATGGTCATGGTGGAATATGATGCACCCCCCACATGGTTCCATCAAGATGTAGATGATGACCACCATTTGGTTTTTCCCACCTCACCTACACCACATGAGTGGAATGAAAAAGGTAACAAAGGTGAAGGTGATGCCCTCGTCCCACTAGTGGACTATGTTGACATTTATTGCTTGCATGATGTAGATCCACCTATTGCCATGGTTCGGCCTAGTATGATTTCCCTATGCGATGATTTACCCATTTATGATGAGTTTGATGATAGCCATGTGGAGTCTATTAGTTGTGATGCCATGTTGCTTATGATTTCATGTGACAATTCTCTCGGTCACATCATGTTTGATAATCCGCTTGACTTGTCATATGCTATGCATGAGATCAATCACATGTCATGTTTGCAATCTCTTCATAGTGACTATGCATATGCCATTAAAATGAACCCAATTTGCACACATGGCATAGATGACAAGCCCATGGTTATTGGCATTTGTTTTTCTTGTAATGATATTGACATCCTCGCTTTGCATCATATCCATCATATGCCATGCCATGATTATCTAGCTTCGAATATGCATTGTTTAGGATGTTGTTCCACTTCTCCACATTATGCTTACGATATTGCTCATGAGGAGACCCCCATAGTTTCCTCATACTTTTTAGGAGATTTTGATCCATCCCATCTATTGCATGATTCTCATAGTTGTGTGCACAATATGGTCCCCATGAATGCCAATGCTTTTGTTGTGCCACATATTTGCTCTAATTTATGTCCCCGTCGTACTATACATAATAACTATTCATTCATGATGGATGACATGTTCTTATACCATGCATCAAATTTCTTTGAGCGATTCTTATCTTGTGCTAACTCATACGTGCACATACACATCATGATGGATGATGTGTACATTTACCACGCGCACAATTTCTTTGGTTTGTGTCTCTTTTGTGTAGGTACCCATGAATACGTGTCAACCTCTGATAACCCACAAGTATAGGGGATCAATTGTAGCCTCTTTTGAAAAGTAAGAGTGTCGAACCCAACGATGAGCTAAAGGTAGAACAAATATTCCCTCAAGTTCTATCGACAACCGATACAACGCTACGCACGCTTGACGCTCGCTTTACCTAGAACAAGTATAAAAGTAGAAGTACTTTGTAAGTGTAACGAGATAGGTTTGCAAGAATATAAAGAGGACGTAAATAAAAACTAGGGGCTGTTTAGGTAAAGAAGCAATAAAGTTAGTATAGCGAGTGTGGAAAAGTGGTGGTAGGAGTTGCGAAATTGTCCCTAAGCAATTGACTATGTTACTAGACCGATAGCAAGTTTTAGGTGGGAGAGGCCACTGCTAGCATGTCATCCCTGACTTGGAATTCTGTGCACTTATGATTGGAACTATTAGCAAGCATCTGTAGCTACTAATGTTCATTAAGGTAAAACCCAACCATAGCATTAAGATATATCGGTCCCCCTTCAATCCAGTATGCATCAATTTCTATGCTAGGTTGAAGATTCTATCACTCTTGCCCTCCAATACATAGTCCTATCAACATACAACTAACCCTATGGTGTGATGCACGCGCGCGCTAATATGATGGGCACCAAAGGACAGCAACATAACCACAAGCAAATTAAACCAATCATAGCAATTCACCAATTATCGATAGGAAAACGAAAATATACTCAGACATCATAGGATGGCAACACATCATTGGATAATAATATGAACCATAAAGCATCATGTTCAAGTAGAGGGTATAGCGGGTTGCGGGAGAGTGAACCACTGTAAATAGATGGGGGAAGGTGATGAAGAAGTTGGTGAAGATGCCAGAGGTGTTGGTGTAGATCTCCGTCGCATGATGATGGCCCCGGTGGCACTCCGGCGCCACCGGAAGCGAGGGGGAGAGAGCCCCCTCCTTCTCCTTCTTCCTTGGACTTCTCCCTAGGTGGGAGAAGGGTTCTCCCTCTGGTCCTTGGTCACCATGGCATGGGAGGGGCGAGAGCCTCTCCGAGATTGGATTTGTCTCTCTGTCACTCTCTGTTTCTGCGTTCCCAGATTATGGCCTTTCACCGTTTCTTATATTCCCGGAGATCCGTAAGTTCGATTGGGGTGAATTTTTGACACGATTTGTATCAGGATACTAGCTTTCTTGCGGCGGAAGAAGGGCACCAACCGCCTTACGGGGTGGCCAAGAGGGTCAGCGGCGCGCCTGACCTCCTAGGGCATGCCCCCCTGCCTCGTGGCCCCCTCGGGCATCGTCTCGCATTGATTCTTCTTCCCAAAATTCATAAAAAATCCTAAACAAATCTGCGTCCGTTTTTATCCCATTTGGACTCCGTTTGATATGGATATTCTGCGAAACAAAAAACATGCAACAAACAAGAACTGGCACTGGGCACTGGATCAAAATGTTAGTCCCAAAAATAGTATAAAAAGTTGCCTAAAGTATATCAAAGTTGTATAATATTGGCATGGAACAATCAAAAATTATAGATACGACGGAGACGTATCAGCATTCCCAAGCTTAATTCCTTCTCGTCCTCGAGTAGGTAAATGATAAAAAAGATAATTTTTTGTGACGCCCCCGATTTGACTGTACACTAATCATGCACGCAAATGTGTACGACCAAGATCAGGGACTCACTGGAAGATATCACAACACAACTCTAGACACAAATTAAAATAATACAAGCTTTAGATTACAAGCCAGGGGCCTCGAGGGCTCGAATACAAAAGCTCGAATACACAAGAGTCGGCGGAAGCAAATATCTGAGTACAGACATAAGTTAAACAAGTTGCCATAAGATGGCTAGCACAAAAGTAGCAACGATCGAAAAGGCAAGGCCTCCTGCCTGGGACCTCCTAACTACTCCTCGAAGCCGAACTCCACGTAGAAACATCCTCGGGATCATCTGGCTCCTGGACTCCACCATATGGTTGCGTCATCCGAGAAGAAGGGACAAAAGGGGAAAAGAGGGAGAAAAGCAACCGTGAGTACTCATCCAAAGTACTCGCAAGCAAGGATCTACACTACATATGCAATGGTATCTGTGTAAAGGGGTAATATATGTGGACTGAACTGCAGAATGCTAGAATAAGAGGGGGATAACTAATCCAATCGAAGACTACGCTTCTCGTAACCTCCATCTTGCAGCAGAAGATGAGGGTAGTTGGAAAGTAACAAGTATCCTCGCATCTCGCAGCCTCCGTCTTGCAACAGTAGAATGGAATAGATGGTAAGTTCACCAAGTAACAACATATATCATAATCCTACCCGGCAATCCTCCCGCACATCACCCTGTGAGAGAGCAACCATCGAGTTATATCTGGAACTTATCTGGGTGTGTTTTATTAAGTATCTGGTTCTAGTTGTCATGTGGTCAGAGTACAACTCCGGGTCGTCCTTTTACCGAGGGACACGACTATTCGAATAGATTAACTTCCCTGCAGGGGTGCACCACATAACCCAGTACGCTTGATCCCATTTGGCCGGACACACTTTCCAGGTTCATGCCCTGCCTCGGGAGATCGACACGTCGCAGCCCTACCTAAGCACAACAGAGAGGTCAGCATGCCGGTCTAAGTCCTAGGCGCGCAGTGGTCCGGGCCCATCGCCCAACGCACACCTGCACGTTGCGTACGCGGCCGGTGAGCACACCTAGCAACCTCCATTACTAAGGAAGTTGCGTTACGCGGTCCAACCCGGCGCGCGCCGCTCAGTCGCTGACGTCAAGAAGGCTTCGGCTGATACCACGACGTCGAGTGCCCATAACTATTCCCACATAGCTGGTTAGTGCGTATAGGCCAATGACCAGACTCAGATCAAATATCCAAACTCGTTAAGCATGTTATTATGAAATAACCGCGGACAACGACCAGGGCCAGGCCACCTCTCCACTGGGTTTCTCAACCTGCCCTCTCGCTCCGCCACAAAGATCCACTCGGGGGGCCGTCGGGAACTCAGGCCCATCACTACCTGGATGGAGCCACCTGTCCTTTCAGCCCCCACATCGAATCACTTGCGGGTACTCAATGAGCCGACCCGACTTTAGTCATATCATGTGTCACGTAAAGTATGTGTATAGTATATACCCGTGATCACACCCAATGTGATCACCGCCCGATAGAATAGCAGGGCAGACGGACAAGGGTGTAGGGCCATTGATGGAATACTAGCATCCTACACTAAGCATTAGGATAACAGGTAAATGTATGAATAGTGGTAGCAACAATGACAGGCTATGCAGTAGAATAGGAGTTATCGAATCATCATCAGTAGCAAATCTAATGCAAGAATAAGAGAGAAGTGAATGGGCGATATCTCGTGATCAAGGGTGGTTGGCTTGCCTAGAAGCTCTGCAGACGAAAGGAATCTTCGAAAGCGTAGCTGTAGTCGAAGACCGAAGCATCAATGGTCTCAGGGTCTATCACGGTATTGGAGTCTACCAAAAAGAAGCAACGAAGGGGAAATAAATAAATAATAGAGCAAACGATAGCATCACAAAATATAACAAGGAAATACGCGGCGCCAGGCGTGAGCTAACACAGGGATAGGTGATGCTGGCGAAGATGGAAATTATCCGGGAAAGTATTCCCGGTGTTAGGTATTTTCTGACAGGTGAAACGGAGGGGGAAGGTTGTAGGTTCACTATGCTAGGGACGTGTTGTGGACGAACGGACTGCATATTCGGATTCGTCTCGTCGTTCTGATCATTTTTCATATATAAATTATTTTCATCCGAGTTACGGATTAATTTATATGATTTTTCAAAGTTTTTAAAGAAATTTTGGATTTAATTTAATGTTTAAATTCGAATTATCCAGACTAGTGATTGATGACGTCATCATGACAGCAGCATGATGTCATCAGGTCAACTGACCAGTTGACTAGTCAAACCTGACAGGTGGGACCCGTCTGTCATAGGTATAGATTAACTAACATTATTAAATAGACTAATCTAGTTTATCAGGTTAATTAAACCATTTTAATTAAGTTAATTAATTGCCTAATTAATTAATTAACATTATTTTATTTTATATTTTTTTAAACATCCTCTTTTTTTAAACAAAGGCTGGGCCCCACATGTCATTGGGCCTAGGTCCCCTAGTGGTTTTGGGCGCCCGGGTTAACGGGCGTGCCTGCACCCGAGCGAGCACTCGCCCGCAGGGAGGCGGGACGAGGCCGCAGGCGAGGCGCGGCGGGGCAAGGCCCGCCGGCCGGCCGCAGGCGACGGCGACCGTAGTGGGGCGGCAGCGCGTAGGGGTGGCGGCCGCGGCGCGGCGCAAGGCGGCCGCGCGGCGGCAGGGTCGCGACGCACTTGCGGAGGGCGACGCCGGCGGAGGCCAGTGCACGGGCGCCGGCGGAGCAAGGACACGACGGACAACAGCAGAAGCAGGCGAGTAGCAGTAGTAGTGGAAGCAGCGGGCAGGGAAGTAGCAAGTAGCTGCGGCTGCGGGCGGGCGTGAGACAAGGCGCCGGGGCGCGAGCGGGGCGCGGTGCGCGCAGGCTCCAGCCATGGCCACGGCGATCCTCGACCATGGCGGCCACGGGTGGACACGGCGCGACGGCAATGGGAGGCAAGGGAAATAGGGGAATCGGTGCGGCGCTCACCGCGGAGTTCGACGGTGTGCTCGTGGAGGCTAGGGATGGTCCGTAGACAAGGCAATCGACGGCGAGTGGTGGCGGCCGTGGTCGGAGAAGTGGGCGATGGCGAGGCTTTGAGGCGGCCCGGGGCTTGTACTTGAACCGAGAGGACGACGGCGATGAGGTGACCTCCTGGACGCGCTATCAGGTGACGGGGAGCTCGTTGGCCGCGGCTCCGGCGACGGCCATGACGACCATGGCTTGGTTGAATCTCCAGATCGAGAGGTAGCGAGCGGGGAGTGCGAGTTGGGTTAGGGTTCAGTTGAGGGGAACCGGGTTGCTCTTATCCAGCCCGGGGACCCGTGGTATGGCCGACACGACGAATCGGCGGCCATGGAGGCGTGGATGTGCGCCACGCACAGGTTTGTGCCTCCCCTCCTGTACACATGAAGATGGAGAAGGCTGTGGTGGGCTTGGGCCGCCCTACTGTAGTACTAGGCTTCTAGTGTACAGTGTGCACTTGGCCCATTTCCCTTTTTCATGTTTTCTGTTTTATTTCTTTTATTGTTTCCCACTTATTTTGAGCTAATAAATGAACTTCGTTTAACATGATATTTCGCACATAAATACTAGGCAGTGGGTAGACCTAGCCCAACAAGTTTCAAATATTTTAGAATATTTTAAATATTTATTCAGATTAAATTGGTTCAAATAAATGTTATTGGACATGTTTTGAATATTTTAAAGGTCATATTACCATTTAAAAAATGTTGGTCAATGCAAGAAAAATACCTAGTGATTATTTTCAATATAATGAACACTTTTGATTTACTATTTGAATAAGTAGTATTTTTGACTTGCATTTGAATTTGAATTTGGCGAGGGTTTAATCAAAGAACAATTAAGCATAGCAAAAGGAGGTGACATGGCATCATTAGCGTGGAGATACTGTAGCATAATAATCCGGACGTCACAATTCTCCTCCACTACAAGAAATCTCATCCCGAGATTTTAGCGGTGGACTAGGGGGGGGGGAAGTGATGGTAGCGAAAACCTAACGAGTCTTCTTGGTCTTGGCTGCCCTTTCGAAGAGATTGATCCCTTTCGTTGAAGTCTTCATTTCTCTACTTCAAGTCATCATGGCCAAGTCGTCATCCTTTCTTCGGTATCTCCATCGTCCTACGAACGCGGCCAGGGGGGAAAACTTTGGAAGAACGCATCTCCACAAAGCTGGGCATCTGACGGTGAACTCAATGGGAAATACACGAGACACCCCACGAGTTGTATTTCAGTGAATTCGTTGAGTGCAATAAGTGATGGTACCAAAGTTTCAAACGGGTAGGCAGTCACTCGATGCCTAACCAGAAGCTGGAATGGGGTCTTGATCAACGAGAATAATATGGTGTTTGATACCAGGATGAAACAAGGTAGAATTTAGCTCGTGAATTACACACAAAGCCAAGTGCAAAGAATACATTAGAATCAAGGTTGTACAGGAGAGTCAGGTTTCGATCCCGTGGACCTGTGGGTTATGGGCCCACCATGTGGGTTAAGAGTAGGAAGGGCGATGACATCTTGCACAGAAAGCAAGGCATGTCAGAGGATAGTCTGTCAGCTAAGTTGGCAACAATGTCGGTACCAAGGACGGGGAACGAAGAGAGCCATTTTCTTGTACATTGTAACGAGGCGGACCAATAGGCTAGGTTCCCGTTCACCGGTAGTTAATGTTACAACAATAGTAGCGAGGTCTTACTGACAGAGTTGTACAACGAGGTGTTTACATAAGCAGATAATTATTACTGCTTAGATTATATGTAGATCAAAGAAAGGTTAAACAAACACATGTAAAGGAAAATTGTGATTGCACACAATGATTAGGAGTATATCCTTCACATGGACAAGCAGAACATAGCTTACAGGGTAGGAGAGCAAGTACCCAACCATTCAGATAAGGAGGCAAGGATTAATCAAGATGTTACCCATACAATGGTGTTTGAATAACTAACCAAGAAACATTTAGCATCGCGCTTCAAATGCTCTTGTTGAGAATCGGAGTACCACAGACATGCTCCGAGATAGCATTGGCATGGTCTTGAAGCAAAGGTCGGACTTGGATACACAAAGGATTCATCAGGAACAACTTATAGAATAAGACTTACAATTTCCTCCTGGAAGAATGGTTATCCTTGCAAAAGAGATTATAAGGTTAGGTCCTCCAGCCAGGGGCGCTAGGCATGACATCATATTATCAAGTCATCAAAGGACCAATATTATAACTCCTAGAAAGTTGTCCCAGCCATCTTATCTGACCGAGATTCAGATCCGATTGGTGTCATGATACCTCAGACTCGGGATGTTCGAGAAGAAACGGTGCAACATTAATCGACAAAATGACTTGCAAGATTCTCGGAAAGTGGATTATGGGACCGGGTTCCCGAGATAGTAGTTCATCATTAAACCAAGGAGAGGATGAGGAGGTGGCGGATGGGCTAAGCTACAATTCATCGAGAATTCCAAACGGAGGGATTTCCACAATAATGTGAACAAGAGGATGACACTTATCAATTCAAATGATATAATGTTGTATGCTCGAGGAAAAACATACACCATTAATCATTAGGTGAAAGGTGTGCCCGAAATATGACCTTAGGCAGCAAGATCAATGTTAGAGTGACGATTCAATAACCAACAGTCTAAGAACGAACTATCGATCGTTAACTTCAAAGCAATAGGGTTGCTAGAAGTACATAACTCAAGCAGCATTGTTAGCATATTGGTATCCCGATTAAAAACAACACAGGGACCAAGGAAGAAAGGTGATGGTGAGAAGTATCATCATACCGAGAATTTCTAAGAGGTGGAGCAATTCCCACAACATTCTCGACATAGAAGACAGTAATACTTCAATGCAGAACACAACACTAGCTGGAGAGCAAGTTGTATTCATAATGTGGACAAGTTCGCGATGAAAGGAAGTCAAGGATGTTGTCGATGATAATAAAAATCATCAAGGGCAAGGAGGGTATTTCTCATCATGAACACAGTTGACATCTCGGAAGAAGTCAAAGTGTTGAAGGTGATTCGACACATTTGCCGGGAGGTTTCAAGAGGATGCAATCAAACAACAACGGCAATAAGCAAGAGAATGACGACGTGGCAAGTTATACAATCAATATATAAGATGCAAGCTCGGAACCAAAGTTGCCTTTCAAGACAAGCAACATGATGTTGAAAACTAGACGTAAGTCGGGCTCACACACTGAAGAATTTGTGCACCAGATAAGGACGAGGTAGCACAATCAAAGATAGCAAGACCAGGATGCAGCCGATAGTCTAGGAGGGACCAGATTGAGTTCAAAATTTCCCAGTAAAAATACTAGGGTTATTTGATTTGTAGTGCAGAAAAATTTCACTAGTCGGAGTCCTTGGTTGACAACAACCTAGAACCCGTAGAGTGATTACGACAAGGAAAGACATTACTTCAACTAAGTTAGTAAGATGTGGTGCAATGGCAAGACATCTTCGAGATACCAGGGGGTAATACTCGAAGGTAGAACATGATAGAAGTAGAACCGGGTCATTGACCTATGACAGTAGATACTTCAACCTTGCCAAAAATAGACGAGGCCCTGGAATGAATTCCCATCAGATATATCAGATCAGGACAGCATGGTCAGAACCATAACTCTAAGAAATCAATTCAAGAATACCGAAAGAATCATACAGCTGGATAATCATTTTGCAAGAAGCTTCCGAGACGGTCTACATCATTTTCATGGGCATGAACACAAAGTTCAAGGTCGACTCCCACCTCTTTAATGCATATCATTTCATTCACCTCTCGCTTTGATAAAATTGTAGTGTTGGAATTTTATCTGGTAGAACACTGGAAGAGTATGACTTGTGAAAACTTTCGGGTTCTCACGGATTAGGGGAAGGCATAGGTTCAACCCGTTGGGCATCTTAGTAACATATACCTCAAGTCTCACAAGTAAATAAGACAAGCTTGATAGTAGAGCATGGTTGACAAAAGCAGATGATACAATTTACCAAAGGCAATATGTATTAGGGGAAGAACTCACAAGGTGATTGAATATAAAGGACACTGTCGGATAACAATCCAACAATGGATCGAGCGATCCACAATGGGGCTGATGTGAGTATCGGTACTGACTCAGAGGAAGAAAGAATGCATAGGCATCAGATTCAAAAATCACCTTATTAGTCTAATGTTTAAATAGAAAGAAATTATGATTTCTAAAACGAAGGATCAGAAGCAGACGCTCTGATCAAGGATGGATAAGTTGAAAACACTTAGTTGGACATTCAATAAAGGTTTGAATTACCGAGAACCAACTCATGTCCGGAATGACGTCTGAGCCGGAAAGATAATTTTTAAAAGGATAACCTGATGATTGTGTGCATACGCACACATTGAATCAATAGGCTCAAAATGGCTAAGGCAAGGGATGTTAACGAAGACTACTAGTTGCATGGAATTAACCATAATGCAAGCAGGCAAGAACTGTACGAGTAATAGGATGTAGAGGATTTTCGAAAGATCGAAAAGTATTCCGAAGAATTTTGTGAGACGCATGAACAAGTGAGAAGAACGGATCCTCGATAAATGTGAGGAAATAACCGTAAGGGTTTTCATGCGAAATAAAACTGCAAGGCAGTAAACTCAAAGGATTCTCGAGACAACGAAAAATATTTCGAGGCATCTTGTAAAAACAAGAGCGACGAGGAATGATCATGAGAATGACAGGTGCATGCAGATATCCATAGGGATATATCGGTGGTAGTGATTTGCAAAGGCGGTGAGCACAAGGGTCTCGGGAAAATATCGAGGTATACCCTCAGAATCTTCTGACGAAGCAGGTGATCTTCCGGAATAAGGGCTCTCCGGGACAAATAGTTACGAGAACCTAGAGTCAGAGTTAGTAAAATATTTTAACCCGTATAGAAGAGAGATCAGAGTCCCAGAGCATAGAAGAGGAATAAAAGATCCTATCACCACCCATTGGTGTTGTGGGCCCGTAAGCCACACAACAAGTTAGTAAATTTGTTTTTCAAAGACTATACTTAACTTCGGCCAAGGAGTTGGGGAGAGGGATTCCTACAGGCAGTCGGCTCTGATACCAACTTGTGACGCCCCCGATTTGACTATACACTAATCATGCACGCAAATGTGTACGACCAAGATCAGGGACTCACTGGAAGATATCACAACACAACTCTGGACACAAATTAAAATAATACAAGCTTTAGATTATAGGCCAGGGGCCTCGAGGGCTCGAATACAAAAGCTCGAATACACAAGAGTCAGCGGAAGCAAATATCTGAGTACAGACATAAGTTAAACAAGTTGCCATAAGATGGCTAGCACAAAAGTAGCAACGATCGAAAAGGCAAGGCCTCCTGCCTGGGACCTCCTAACTACTCCTCGAAGCCGAACTCCACGCAGAAACATCCTCGGGTTCATCTGGCTCCTGGACTCCACCATCTGGTTGCATCGTCCGAGAAGAAGGGACAAAAGGGGAAAAGAGGGAGAAAAGCAACCGTGAGTACTCATCCAAAGTACTCGCAAGCAAGGATCTACACTACATATGCATTGGTATCCGTGTAAAGGGGTAATATCTGTGGACTGAACTGCAGAATGCCAGAATAAGAGGGGGATAACAAATCCAATCGAAGACTACGCTTCTCGTAACCTCCATCTTGCAGCAGAAGATGAGAGTAGCTGGAAAGTAACAAGTATCCTCGCATCTCGCAACCTCCGTCTTGCAGCACTAGAATGGAATAGATGGTAAGTTCACCAAGTAACAACGTATAGCATAATCCTGCCCGGCAATCCTCCCGCACATCACCCTGTGAGAGAGCAACCATCGAGTTATATCTGGAACTTATCTGGGTGTGTTTTATTAAGTATCCGGTTCTAGTTGTCATGAGGTCAGAGTATAACTCCGGGTCGTCCTTTTACCGAGGGACACGGCTATTCGAATAGATTAACTTCCCTGCAGGGGTGCATCACATAACCCAGCACGCTTGATCCCATTTGGCCGGACGCACTTTCCAGGGTCATGCCCGGCCTCGGGAGATCAACACGTCGCAGCCCTACCTAAGCACAACAGAGAGGTCAGCACGCCGATCTAAGTCCTAGGCACGCAGGGGTCCGGGCCCATCGCCCAACGCACACATGCACGTTGCGTACGCGGCCAGTGAGCAGACCTAGCAACCTCCATTACTAAGGAAGTTGCGTTACACGTTCCAACCCGGCGCGCGCCGCTCAGTCGCTGACGTCAAGAAGGCTTCGGCTGATACCACGACGTCGAGTGCCCATAACTATTCCCACGTAGCTGGTTAGTTCGTATAGGCCAATGACCAGACTCAGATCAAATATCCAAACTCGTTAAGCATGTTATTATGAAATAACCGCGGACAACGACCAGGGCCAGGCCACCTCTCCACTGGGTGTCTCAACCTGCTCTATCGCTCCGCCACAAAGATCCACTCGGGGGCCGTCGAGAACTCAGGCCCATCACTACCTGGATGGATCCACCTGTCCTTTCAACCCCCACATCGAATCACTTGCGGGTACTCAATGAGCCGACCCGACTTTAGTCACATCATGTGTCATGTAAAGTATGTGTATAGTATATACCCGTGATCACACCCAAAGTGATCACGGCCCGATAGAATAGCAGGGCAGACGGACAAGGGTGTAGGGCCACTGATGGAATACTAGCATCCTACACAAAGCATTAGGATAACAGGTAAAGGTATCAACAGTGGTAGCAACAATGATAGGCTATGCAGTAAAATAGGAGTTATCGAATCATCAACAGTAGCAAATCTAATGCAAGAATAAGAGAGAAGTGAATGCGTGATATCTGGTGATCAAGGGGGGTTGGCTTGCCTGGAAGCTCTACAGACGAAAGGAATCTTCGGAAGCGTAGTTGTAGTCGAACACCGAAGCATCAATGGTCTCGGGGTCTATCACGGTATCGAAGTCTATCGAAAAGAAGCAATGAAGGGGAAACAAATAAATAACAGAGCAAACGATAGCATCACAAACTATAACAAGGAAATACGCGGCGCCAGGCATGAGCTAACGCAGGGATAGGTGATACTGGCGAAGATGGAAAACATCCGGGAAAGTATTCCCGGTGTTAGGTATTTTCTGACAGGTGAAACGGAGGGGGACGGTTGTAGGTTCACTATGCTAGGGACGTGATGTGGACGAACGGACTCCGTATTCGGATTTGTCTCGTCGTTCTGATCATTTTTCATATATAAATTATTTTCATCCGAGTTATGGATTAATTTATATGATTTTTCAAGTTTTTAAAGAAATTTTGGATTTAATTTAATGTTTAAATTCGAATTATCCAGAATAGTGATTGATGACATCATCATGAGAGCAGCATGACGTCAGCAGGTCAACTCACCAATTGACTGGTCAAACCTGACAGGTGGGACCCGTCTGTCATAGGTATAGATTAACTAACATTATTAAATAGACTAATCTAGTTTATCAGGTTAATTAAACCAGGTTAAATAAGTTAATTAATTACCTAATTAATTAATTAATTAACATTATTTTATTTTATATTTTTAAACATCCTCTTTTTTTTTAAACAGAGGTTGGGCCCCACATGTCATTGGGGCTAGGGCCCCTAGTGGTTTTGGGCGCCCGGGTTAACGGGCGCGCCTGCACCCGAGCGGGCACTCGCCCGCAGGGAGGCGGGACGAGGCCGCAGGCGAGGCGCGGCGGGGCGAGGCCCGCCGGCCGGCCGCAGGCGACGCCGACCGGAGTGGGGCGGCGGCGCATAGGGGTAGCGGCCGCGGCACGACGCAAGGCGGCCGCGCGGCAGCAGGGGCGCGGCGCACTTGCGGAGGGCGACGCCGGCGGAGGCCAGTGCGCGGGCACCAGCAGAGCAAGGACACGACGGACAGCAACAGAAGCAGGCGAGTAGCAGTAGCAGTGGAAGCAGCGGGCAGGGGAGCAGCAAGCAGCTGCGGCTGTGGGCGGGCGTGAGACAAGGCGAGCGGGGCGCGGGGCGCGCATGCTCCAGCCATGGCCACGGAGATCCTCGACCATGGCGGCCACGGGTGGACACGGCGCAACGGCAACGGGAGGCAGGGGGAAATAGGGGAATCGGTGCGGCGCTCACCGCGGAGTTCGACGGTGTGCTCGTGGAGGCTGGGGATGGTCCGTAGACGAGGCAATCGACGGCGAGTGGTGGCGGCCGTGGTCGGAGAAGGGGGCAATGGCGAGGCTCCGAGGCGGCCCGGGGCTTGTACTTGAACCGAGAGGACGAGGGCGATGAGGTGACCTCCTGGACGCGCTAACAGGTGACAGGGAGCTCGTTGGCCGCGGCTCCGGCGACGGCCATGACGACCATGGCTTGTTTGAATCTCTAGATCGAGAGGTAGTGAGCGGGTATTGCGAGTGGGGTTAGGGTTCGGTTGAGGGGAACCGGGTTGCTCTTATCCAGCCCGGGGACCCGTGGGATAGCCGACACGACGAATCGGCGGCCATGGAGGCGTGGATGTGCGCCACGCACAGGTTTGTGCCTCCCCTCATGTACACATGAAGATGGAGAAGGCTGCGGTTGGCTTGGGCCGCCCTACTGTAGTACTAGGCTTCTAGTGTATAGTGTGCACTTGGCCCATTTCCCTTTTTCATGTTTTCTGTTTTATTTCTTTTATTGTTTCCCACTTATTTTGAGCTAATAAATGAACTTCGTTTAACATGATATTTCGCACATAAATACTAGGCAGTGGGTAGACCTAGCCCAACAAGTTTCAAATATTTTAGAATATTTTAAATATTTATTCAGATTAAATTGGTTCAAATAAATGTTGTTGGACATGTTTTGAATATTTTAAAGGTCATATTACCATTTAAAAATGTTGGTCAACGCAAGAAAAATACCTAGTGATTATTTTCAATATTATGAACACTTTTGATTTACTATTTGAATAAGTAGTATTTTTGACTTGCATTTGAATTTGAATTTGGCGAGGGTTTAATCAAAGAACAATTAAGCATAGCAAAAGGAGGTGACATGGCATCATTAGCGTGGAGATACTGTAGCATAATTATCCGGGCGTCACATTTTTGATGTGGAGTTCTACTTTGCATAATCTTGATCATGTAATCTAATCATGGCAAGAATATTAAGACACTAAAAGAATTTAATACTCGCGCATCCCAACAAACAATCAAGTCTTTCAAAATATCAATGCTATAGAACATTATCCCTACAAAATCATATAGTCTTTTATGCTCCCTTTTCTTAACACAAGGTACCCCTCATGCCCATCCCGGTGTCAGCCAAGCAATTGTTTTCATACTTTACTTTTTATAACCTTTTCAACTCTGCACGCAATACATGAGCGTGAGCCATGGACATAGCACTATGGGTGGAATTGAAGGTGGTAGTAGACAAAAGTAGGGAGAAAGTCTCACATCGACTAGGCAAATCAATGGACTATGGAGATGTCCATCAATTGATATCAATGTGAGTGAGTAGGGATTGCCATGTAACGGATGCACTAGAGCTATAAGTGTATGAAAGCTCAAAGGAAAACTAGTGGGTGTGCATCAACTTGCTTGCTCATGAAGACCTAGGGCAATTTTAGGAAGCCCGTTGTTGGAATATACAAGCCAAGTTCTATAATGAAAATTACCACTAGTATATGGAAGTGACCATATAGGAGACTCTCTATCATGAAGATCATGGTGCTACCTTGAAGCACAAGTGTGAAAAAAAGATAGTAGCATTGTCCCCTATTTTATTTTATTTTTTTCTTTTTTTCTCTTTTTTTGGGCCTTCCTTTTTTTGGCCTTTCTCTTTTTTTTGGTCTTTTTTATTTGGCCTTTTTGTAAGGGACAATGCTCTAATAATGATGATCATCACACTTCTATTTACTTACAACTCAATATTACAAATCGTTGCAAGAACAAAGTATGACTCTATATGAATGCCTCCGGCGGTGTACTGGGATGTGCAATGATCTAGCATAGCAATGACATAAAAAACGGTCAAGACATGAAAACATCATGCTAGCTGTCTTACGATCATGCAAAGCAATATGACAATGATGGTGCGTGTCATAACTAGTGGAATGGTGGAGTTACATGGCAATATATGATACGGACACCGCAAACACTATTGTGGTTCCTCCAATACTGTTAAGTAAAATATCTTCCAACGGAGAGACTCATTATGAAAGTAAGATGCAAAAGTATGTTGTTCCTGCTCTACGTCATAAAAAGATTATGTGTGCAACAGAATAGAGAGGCATCTTAGGTGTGAAGCCTATTCTATATGCTACTGAAGGGAGATGGTCATATGCTTTACCGATTGAACGCAATAACATCATCACAAATAATTCTTTTGTTTGTTCAGTTGCTCCACAGATTGTGCATCAGGAGAAAGTGAAGCCCACGTTCAGAACACCTTGCCATGCAAGTATACTTACGTGATGGATCCCAGAATCATCAATCATCCTGCAAGAGTGCAAGCCGAGTATTATTTTTCTGTAGGGAAGGATACGTGTGTCCTTTTTATTTATTTCCATAGTTTGATCAGATTTGGTAGTCTTTTTTTCTGTTGCATACAACTTGTAACCGATGAGGAGTCCTCATGTTTTTCTTAGTCCAGGTCAGGCCTAGCCCAAGTATTAGGCGCCACCTATATAAGCAAGGGGTGCAACGCTTTGTAAAGGTTAGGTTTTAGTTTTGGCAAAAATACTGAGAACATGCATCTAGCGATGCCCGCGTATCTGTGCTTGTGCGTTCCCTAATCAGCGTTTGATCATTGCATGTGTTTGGGCGACGTCGATCGTCAAGGCGCAAGTCTCGGTTTGATTCTTGATCTACAAGGGTCGATCTAGCTTCTTGTTCTTCTCCATATACTTCTACTAGTGCTTATTATCCATCTGCTAATTACTCCGTCGCCGTCGCCGCCGCTAATCGCCATTAGCTTAATCCCCTGCTTCTATACTAGTACTACTACTACCACGTACATCTTCCAGCCGTTGTTCATCTCTACAATCCATCCATCCATCTAGTCTGCTACTAGTCTCCTCCACGTACACATCCATAATCTCTTCTGATTCCAACAAAATCCATTGCGTTTTATTTTGTTGGCGCGTGGTGAAAGATCAGGGCAACCCAAAAATCGTCTCAACGCCACTTGAGCCGTATCAATATATCTTGGAATGGCTATGGAAATGCCATAATAGGTAGGTATGGTGGCTGTTTTGAGGAAGGGTATAAGGTGGTTTGATGCACCGGCGAAATTTGCGCGGTACTAGAGTGGCTAGCAAGGTGGAAGGGTGAGAATGCGTATAATCCATGGACTCAACATTAGTCATAAAGAACTCACATACTTATTGCGAAAAACCTATTAGCCCTCGAAGCAAAATACTACAATGCATGCTCCTAGGGGGGAGGTTGGTAGGAGTTAACCATCGCGTGCCCCCGACCTTCACGCAAAGATAAACAATCAAAATACAATGCGTGCCAATTTGGTTACATAGTTAGGAGACCATACGTGCACGCTTCGGGAATCACAAACCTTAACACCAATATTTTTACTAAACCAAAATCATTCACTAGTACCTCCCACATATTAGCATCTCTATATCGCAAAACTATTGCAAGGAATCAAACATATCATATTCGGCGATCTACAAGTTTATGTATGATTTTATGACTAACCATGTGAATGACCAATTCCTGTCAACTCTCTAAATAGATACAAGTGAAGCAAGAGAATTTTAATTATTTCTACAAAAGTTATGCCCACGCTCTAACAAATATAAGTGAAGCAAAAGAGCATTCTACAAATGACGGTTTTCTATGTGAGGAGAAACGGGCAATCCAAACTTCAAATGATATAACTGAAGCACGTGAAGCATTCTATAAAGCCATACTCAAAAGATATAAGTGAAGTACAAAGAGCATTATATAAATCAACCAAGTACTATCTCATACCAGCATGGTGCATTTATTAAAATAAAAATAAAAAGCACATGACGCTCCAAGAGTTTACACATATCATGCGAACGAAACGAATCCGAAAACATACCGATACTTGTTGAAGAAAAATGGGATGCTTTACGGGGCATCCCCAAGCCTAGACGCTTAAGTCTCCTTGAATATTTACTTGGGGTGCCTTGGGCATCACCAATCTTGAGCTCTTGCCTCTCCTCCTACTACTCACATTGAGACATCCTCGATCTTCAAACACTTCATCCACACAAAACTTAATCAAACTTTTAGTTGCTGGGTTAGTGCATATGATCAATTAAATCCCATCATGTACTGCTCTAAAATTATTGTATAATTATAAACAAACATTACCTACTGTATTATATAATAATTCTATGACCCCAAGTCAAGGAGGCTTCAACAAGAATTCAAACATATGCAAATAATGAAGCTATAACAGCAATCTGTGAAAACAGGATAGTCTGTAGTAATCCGAACATTAACCATACTTCTATAACTCTAAAAATTATGGAAAATTAGGGAAAAACAAAAATTTGTATAGCAAGACTTTGCAAAAAGTTTCAGATCCTTTCGACGTTCCTGTAAAAAAAGTAAAATCGCACACTACAGCTAAAGTTTCTGTTTTTGCACCGCACAAACCAACAAGGAGTTTAATCATCCTAAAGGAAACTCTTGGGACATTATTTTTATAATACAATGGAATTGTGCAAGGGGATAATTATTTTTTTTCAAAAGTTTATGTAATCAAGGTTCACAAAGTTTCCGCGGGCATGAACAAAGTTCAAGGCTAGCTCCTACTTTAACAATCCTCGTCTTTCTCACTTTCGCTTTTCTTTTTGAAAAAGTTTTAGGTTCCCCTCTTTTTTTTAATCTTTATAAAAGAACTCAATAGAAATAAATGACTCTCTAAAACTTTCGGGTTGTCTCCCTGGCAGCGCTTTCTTTAAAGCCATTAAGCTAGGCATATAGTGCTCAAGTAATGGATCCACCCGGATCCCAAGGTATATCAAAGCCAATTTTAATTAACAATGATTTGTGATTTAGTAGTGAGCACAAAGTAACATATATCATGCAACAACGAAGTCTAACTCTCTTCTGATGCATCGCCATGTCATAAAAGAACAATTCATGCACACATAGTAAAGGCTAATGCATAGTATAAACAGTTTCCTGCAATTTTATCATATTGGAAATATAGAGAGGCAGATATGTAGTTCCTCTCTCCTAATAATTGCAAGTAGGGGCAGCAAGCACATGCATATTATATCTATTAAAACCATCATGTGTATTAGTGAAACGCAACCCATTAATATAATCCTTAATAAGGGCAAACTTCTCCAATATAGTGAAGTCGGGAGAATTAAAAAAGATAATAGGACTGTCATGCGTGGGTGCAATAGCAACAATTTCATGTTTAGCATAAGGAACTATAGCAAGTTCATCTCCATAAGCATAATTCATATTGGCATCTTGGCCACAAGCATAGCAAGCATTAATTTCATCAAAAAGGGATATTTCAAGCGAATCAAAGGGATCATAGAAATTATCATAGCAATCATCCTTCGGTAAGCACGAAGGGAAATTAAACAATGTATGAGTTGAAGAGTTACTCTCATTAGAAGGTGGGCACGGGTAGCTAATCCGCTCTTCCTCCTTTTGTTATTCGCTCTCCTCGTCATCTTTTTCATCTAATGAGCTCACAGTGTCATCAATTCCTTCTTCCATAGTTTCGTGCAAAATATTAGTCTCCTCTTGGATAGTAGAGACCTTCTCAATAAACACATCAATATTGGCATTGTATTCATAATTCTCATAGCAATATTTCAATATATAAAAAAATTCAGGCCTATAAACATCATCATCAAAGGCTTCATACCTTTTAAACAGAGATACAATTGCATAAGCACCCTTAAAAGCAACGAAGTCCTCTATTTGTTCCACATCATAATAATCATATATACCATTATAAGATGCTAAGGTTTCATTATCATTAAATTTGCATGAAAAGGGAAGGTGTGGAGCCTTCATCCTAGAGCAACAACTATAATCATATCTCAAGCATAGTTGCCGAGCATACCAATGCAACATATAAATTTGATCCCATAATAGTTTCCCTGTTTGTGTCAAGCGATAATACCTAAAGTATTCATGTTAATGCAACATTACTCCCATTATATAGTTGGATGGGGTTTTCTCAGGATTATCAAAGTAGTAAATATTTCTCACATACTAAGCATCGAGAGTTTTAGGAGGTTCCCATTCTCCATGAGTAGCAAGTACACCTAATTTTTTTGGTATTTCGTGTTCCATATCCATAACTAATGATAGAGAACAACTTAGAACAGAAAATAAAATCTACTTAGTGATAAAGCAAACAAGCACACACGAGAATATTCACCTCACGCTATTGCTCCCCAGCAACGGCGCCAGAAAAAGGTCTTGATAACCCACAAGTATAGGGGATCAATTGTAGCCTCTTTCGATAAGTAAAAGTGTCGAACCCAACGAGGAGCTAAAGGTAGAACAAATATTCCCTCAAGTTCTATCGACCACCGATACAACTCTACGCACGCTTGATGTTCGCTTTACCTAGAACAAGTATAAAACTAGAAGTACTTTGTAGGTGTAACGGGAAAGGTTTGCAAGAATATAAAGAGCACGTAAATAAAAACTAGGGGATGTTTAGGTAAAGAAGCAATAAAGTTAGTATAGAGAGTGTGGAAAAGTGGTGGTAGGAGTTGCGAAATTGTCCCTAAGCAATTGACTACGTTACTAGATCGATAGCAAGTTTTGTGTTGGAGAGGCCACTGCTAACATGTCCTCCCTGACTTGGAATTATATGCACTTATGATTGGAACTATTAGAAAGCATCCACAACTACTAACATTCATTAAGGTAAAACCCAACCATAGCATTAAGATATATTGGTCCCCCTTGAATCCCGTATGCATCAATTTCTATGCTAGGTTGAAGCTTCTGTCACTCTTGCCCTCCAATACATAGTCCTATCAACATACAACTAACCCTTTGGTGTGATGCATGCGCGCGCTCATATGATGGGCACCAAAGGACAACAACATAACCACAAGAAAATTAAACCAATCATAGCAATTCACCAATTATCGATAGGACAACGAAAATCTACTCAGACATCATAGGATGGCAACACATCGTTGGATAATAATATGAAGCATAAAGCACCCTGTTCAAGTAGAGGCTACAACGTGTTGCGGCAGAGTGGACCGCTGTAAATAGATGGGGGAAGGTGATGAAGATGTTGGTGAAGACGAGAGAGGTGTTGGTGTAGATCGTCGTCGCACGATGATGGCCCCGGTGGCACTCCGACGCCACCAAAAGCGAGGGGGAGAGAGCCCCCTTCTTCTCATTCTTCCTTGGCCTTCTCCCTAGGTGGGAGAAGGGTTCTCCCTCTGGTCCTTGGTCTCCATGGCATGGGAGGGGCGAGAGCCCCTCCGAGATTTGGATATGTCTCTCTGTCTCTCTTTGTTTCTGCGTTCCTAGATTCTGGCCGTTCACCGTTTCTTATATTCCCGGAGATCCGTAATTTCGATTTTGCTGTATTTTTGACACGATTTGTCCGGATATTATCTTTCATGTGGCGAAAGGAGAGCACCAACCGCCTTACGAGGTGGCCACGAGGGTCAGGGGCGTGCCTCACCCCCTAGGGCGCGCCCCCTGCCTCGTGCCCCCCTCGGGAATCACCTTGCATTGATTCTTTTTCCCAAAATTCATAAATATTCCCAAAAAAAAATCTCCCTCCGTTTTTATCCCGTTTGGACTCCGTTTGATATGGATATTCTGCAAAACAAAAAACATGCAACAAACAGGAACTGGCACTGGGCACTAGATTAATATGTTAGTCCCAAAAAAAATTATAAAAAGTTGCCAAATGTATATGAAAGTTGTATAATATTGGCATGGAACAATAAAAAATTATAGATACGACGGAGATGTATCAACCTCACAATCCCATGAGTTGACAAAACGAGCTCTAGAGGGCAATGTTGATTTGGGATACCGTAGATTGTCTTTCCCACCGCTACTCTCGCGCAAAGACTTCGCACAATTCTTCTACATGGCCCTCACATGGTGGTGGGTTATTTACCACTTATCGCTTTATGCCTATATTGCCATGTTCACTTTGCATGATATGCTCATTTCGATGCCTTTTCCATGCATGTGTGACCCATGCTTTGCATTACACATGATCCATGATTCTAGTACTCCTATGTGTATTTGCAAGCTTGGTGGTGATATTGCTTGTTATTTCCATGATTGCTTCGTGTCCCATGCCTATGATGATATTGATGCTTGCCCAATTACTTGTCTTGATTGCGATATGTCATGTGCATTGCCTATGCCTATTGTTTGCCCACATGACATGATTGCCATGATTTCCTCTAGTGTGTTGCATCTTTGCGCCACTAGTTTGCATGGCATATTTGATATGCTTGCCTTGATTGGTGCATCACCGATGATTCATACTTGCTCGTTTCATGTGGTTGATTGCCACTATTGCCATGCTTTGCACATGATTGATATTGCTACTTGTCATATGTCTCCACATGTTGCCTCTCTCATCCTAGATGATTTGAAATGTATTGAATGCAACAATGCTTTTAGTCTTGATAATAAGATTGCCCCCATAGCATTCTCACATTTATTTGGAGATTTTGACATAATTTTTGTGAAGCATGCTTGTCTTACCTCTTTGCACCATGATTATAGCCATTGTTGCATCATATTATTCATGCACTTTTGCTCCTAATGGTTATGTGCAAGAGAAGAGAACCATCATGATTGATGATGTGTTTTTCTACCATGCACATAAGTTCTTCCTCTTGTTGTGTGCATGTGTAGGATACTTGGACTTTGTGTTGACTTCCACCTCACGTGAGTTGACCATTCGAGCTCTTGAGAGCGAACCACCTTCTAACACGACAATTCTTCATCGCACTTTCTTGTGCTTCGGCATTGTGAAGGGCGCACAAGGACACACTTTCAAGGTGATATATTCCTCTTTCGAAACACCCAACACCATGATCATGGATATTGTGGATCACTCTACTTGTGTTGCTTGCACCATGAGACTCATTTTTCATCTTGGACCCCTTGATTGCACACATGTTAGAGATCTCGCTTCGACTTTCCATTTTCATATTTCATGCTACATGATATATATGCCTTGTGGGTTGCATCCGGCTTGTGTATTACGTGTCCCTATCATATGCTTGGTTGCAACAATGTCATCTCTTCACATATGCCATGTTCCATTGATTGCTACATGTTTGACATGATTGCCTCACACATGATGAACAATTCCTCTTCCTATTGTGTTGAGTGCCATACTACCTTCACTACACCATATGCACGTTACGTTTGGATTGTCTTGCACTTGGCCCATGTGTTTAGACACTTCATTTCCTTTGGTGTTGTGAATGATTCCTATGCCTACCATAGACCTTTCATTGAGCGCTTTGCCCATGCTTGCTATGAACTTGAGGTAGATGCTTATTCTCTTGTCACACATATTTGCATCACTACCTCTAAATTGCATACTTGGCCCCATGATATCTTTTCTTGTGCTCAATTGATATGCTTACATGACTTGTCACAATCCTTTATCACACCACATGCTATGCTTGATGATGACACTTGTTGGGTTCATCACCACTTGAATGATTGGTTTTGCACTAACGCTAACCACATTTGTTTTCCAAGTGTTTGTTGTCCTTGATCCTCTTCAGGGAATCACTAGACCGTCCGAAATTGGAGAGTGCCCATTTAGATCTTCAAGATGACGAGTGCTTGGTGATCGACCATTTCGACATGGAGACGCCGTCTCTTTACCATGGTGATTTGGCTTTCGATCTGAGGTCGGATCTTTTCCATGGGGGATGGGATGATGCAGAGCATCCTACGGACATCACCATGTCAAGAGTCCATTTGGCAAGTGACACGTGCGACATCTACTTCTCATACATAAAGGTGAATCATCTCATTTACACGTGTTCACTTGACCCCTTCGAGTATGGTATACTACTTGACACTCCACTCGTATGCATGCATAGATATTGTCGGAGCTTCATGGACAACGGGGGAGTGCAAGAGCCAAGGAACACCTACACCATCCACGAGGGAAGGTTGGAAGCGCCGACGGAAGAAGACGGAGCTTTGGAAGCTACAGCAGCCGGACATCCGGGCCAGACGCCGGACATCCGGCGCTTCACCAAACCCCGGACATCCGGCATCACCCCCCGGAAATCCGGCCTCCTTCACAGAACCGCACCCGAAGTTTGCCCATCTTCGGGCCGGACATCCGGCAAGTGCCCCGGACATTCGGCGACTCGCGAAGCCCCGGACATCCGACCCCCAGCCCGGACATAATGCGCCTTCCTGCGCGCATAGACGGGCCAGAGGCCCATGTATCCCCTGCTCACTTACCCCTTCGTGACTAAGACTATATATACTCCTTCCCCACCTCCTTGTTAGGGTTAGCTTTGTGTTAGCTCATTTGAGACCTAGAGCATTGCTCATCCATAGTGGTTCTACTCCACGAGAGAGACCGCGGCCTCTATGGAGAAGATCCACACCGGATTCAAGAACCCTAAGGGGAAGATCCCTCGCAAATTCAAGACCTCCTCACAGAGATGAACTAGCTACCGTGTATCCCCCTTTGTTGGATTTGGACCGTGTATCTCGTTGTGTTGAGGATCTAGCACATGTGTGATTGTTTCTTATTGATTTGAGTGTTTTCTCTCGTTTCCCCTCGTGATTTCCCCTCGTGTTCTTCGTGTTCATCCTCGGGGATCCCTCCGATCGTGAAAGATCGAGCTAGATCGGGTTAGCCTTGCATCACACCCCGAAAGCACGCTCCGAAGGTATATCGTGAGACGCCGCCCGTGAACGAATTCATGTGTGATGTATGAGATGAACCACTTGTTTGCATCGTGCCCATTTGTTTCGTTCACGTTCCTCTTTTTTCCATGTGTCGACACGTGGGTACCCGACACCCCAGATCACCCAATATCCTTGCTTGACTCGCTCACGCCACCCTTCTTTTGCACCGACATCTCGACGAGTTGTCGGATCACCGGAACGTTGTCGTGGCTCCGTTTCCTTTTCGCCGCCATGACACCCATTTCTTTCCGTCGTGGCGACAAATGCTCCATATATTTTATCATTTACACTTTTATCAAAAATTGCATAAAACTTGTATATGCCACCCGCATCATGATAACAACATTTAAATGGTTGAAATTATTGTTTGCATTAACAATTGCTAATTGACATGTGGGGATTTTCTGGAATTCCTGTATGTTTGTGTTCGGCCCCTTTTAAATTGCTTAAATAGTGTAGTTCATTTGTGTTCCACCTCTTGCCATGTTAAGAACATTTAAACTTGTTGGGTCCTTAACAAGTTCAAACTAAATAATCTAATGTGGTGTTTCATCAATATGCAACTCGTTGCATATTGAGCTCCACTTAACTTGTAGTATTGTTTGATGCACTTTGTCATGCATTGCATATTTAAACCGGACATGCATCGTACTTGTTTGTGCATCATATGCTTGTTTCTGCTTGTGTTTTATTTGTGTTGTTTGCTTCTTTCCGGATTGCTTCTCTTGTTAGCTTCGGTTTCGTTCCGGAGTTGTGAGGATTCATTCGACTCTGACCATTTGTCTTCTTCATGGACTCGTTCTTCTTCCTTGCGGGATCTCAGGCAAGATGACTGTTCCTCGATATTACCTATATCTTTGCTTTGCTAGTTGTCCCGCTCCATAGCTATGTCGCGCTACCCATTCATGTCTTGTCAGCCTCCTATGTTCCCATGGAACCCTCTAACCACCTTCCTAGCAAACCGTTGATTGGCTAAGTTACGCTTTTGCTCAACCCCTCTTATAGCTATGTTAGTTGTAGCTGAAGATGGAAGATGTTCCATGTTGGAACATGGATTCTTTGGGATAAGACAATATATATCTTATTTAATTAATGCACATATATACTTGGTAATGGGTGGAAGGCTTGGCCTTCGGCTTGGTATTTTGTTCCACTCATGCCGCCTTAGAATCCGATAAACCGGTGTTATGTTCCTTGAGTTTGTGTACCTAACATGGTTGGGGTTTATGCCCCCCCCCTTGCTTCTTTGCTTAAAGTAAAGCTTTCCCCAGGAGATCCAACTTTGGTTTTACCATTCTCCTAATAACTAAAACTTGCCGAGGGAGTAATTAACCCGAGGATTTATTAATCAACCCCCCGGGGCCAGTGCTCGACTTGAGTGTTGGCCCACCTACCTAGCAGTCGACGATGCCGTCTCGGGGCAACTCGAGGTCTTCTAGCTATCGTCCACTTCACATAGACGGATGAGTCTGTAGATGGAGAGCATGCGGCTCTGGACACGGGTCTGACTAACCGGGAGATCTCCTTGGGCTAGTTTTCCTTTCTTCGAAGAACTTGTGCACCGGGATTCCGAGAACGCTCGGGTCTTCCCTAAGATAAGAGGTTTTATCTCTGCTGATCGTGAGAGCTTGTGATGGGCTAAGTTGGGACACCCCTGCAGGGTTATGAACTTTCCAAAGCGGTGCCCGCAGTTATGTGGCAGATTGGAATTTGTTAATATCCGGTTGTAGATAACTTGACACCATAACTCTATAAGAATACACTACCTGTGTGAGTAACCATGATGGTCCTTTCGAAGGAGTTCGGAAAGTGAACACGGTGGGTTTATGTATGAACGTAAGTAGACAGGATCACTTCTTCATCACTACTAGTTGTGATCGTTGGCATATATTCTCATCTCGCTCTAACTTCGTAAGCTAGCCTCATACAATGCTTAGTGCTGCTGCAACCACATTATAACCTCTCCACACCTAAAAGCCTTGATTGTTTTGATACCCGGGAGCAAGATTGTTGAGTCCTCGTGACTCACAGTTACTACACAAATAGATGCAGGTACCGCAGAGTTTGATGCGGGAGATGTGCAAGAACTTCAGTGGGAGTTTGATGAAGAGCGTGGGAGTATGTACGTGACATATCCCGATGATCAGTAGAGGTTCCTACTAGGACCGATCGGGATTAGCCTGTGTGGTACCTTTTTCTTCGTTTGATTTCGTCTGTAGCCACACTCTGTGTTCTCTGGTTGAATGTATGTTTATTTTATTAATTGTGTGACGTGGCGAGTGTAAGCCAGCTATTAAACTCTCTTTCATCATGTTCATTACATGGGTTATGTAAAGATACCATGCTTGAGACCATTCCAGAATGCGGTTATGACTCTAAGTCGTGCCTCGAAACATAGGAGCTATAGCCGCATCCTGGGCGTTACATTGGCCTCCCGCACCGCCTCTTTGCTCTATAAATACTCAGATATTCTAGAAACCCTAGAGGAGTTGACGAAATTCTATTCCAGCTGCCGCAAAGTCCAGAACCACCAGATCCAATCTAGACACCATCATGGAGGGGTTCACAACCTCCATTGGTGCCTCTCCGATGATGTGTGGGTAGTTCCTTGTAAACCTACGGGTCCGTAGTCAATAGCTATATGGTTTCCTCTCTCTCTTTTGATTATCAATACAATGGTCTCTTGGAGATCCATATGATGTAACTCTTTTGCGATGTGTTTGTTGGGATCCGGTGAACTTTGAGTTTATGATCAGATCTATCTTTTTATATCCATGAAAGTTTTTTAAGTCTTCTTTGATCTCTTATATGCATGATTTCTTATAGCCTCATATTTCTTCTCCGATATTTGGGTTTTGTTTGGACAACTTGATCTATTTATCTTGCAATGGGAAGATGTGCTTTGTAGTGGGTTCGATCTTACGGTGCTTCATCCTAGTGACAGAAAGGGAACCGACACGTATGTATCATTGCTACCGAGGATAAAACGATGGGGTCTATTTCTACATAAATAGATCTTGTCTACATCATGTCATCGTTCTTATTGCATTATTTCGTTTCTCCATGAACTTAATACACTAGATGCATGTTGGATAGCGGTCGATGTGTGGAGTAATAGTAGTAGATGCAGGCAGGAGTCGGTCTACTAATATTGGACGTGATGCCTATATAATGATCATTGCCTGGATATCGTCATGATTATTTGAAGTTCTATCAATTGCCCAATAGTAATTGTTTTCCCACTGTTTGCTATTTTCTCTAGAGAAGCCACTAGTGAAATTTACTGCCCCGGGGTCTCTTTGTCATATTATTTGCCTTTGCGATTTATTTTTCTTTGCTTTTATTTTCAGATCTACTAAACCAAAAACCCAAAAATACCTTGTTGCAATTTATCTTATTTATCAATCAATCTATCAATATTTACAACTTTATCACGTGTGTTACCCGAAAGGATTGACAACCCTTTTTACACGTCGGGTTGCGAGTATTTGTTATTTGTGTGCAGGTGTTGTTTACTTTGTGTTGCTTGGTTCTCCTACTGGTTCGATGACCTTGACCTCATCACTGAGGGAAATACCTACCGCTGCTATACTGCATCATCCCTTCCTCTTTGGGGAAATACTAACGTTGCTCTAGCATACATCAAAGATCTTGCCTTCGGATCTGTGGTAGAAGGTATACCCAAATGTCTCTTTAGGGTATCCTATGAAGATGCACTTCTCCGCTTTGGGTTCTTGCTTATCAGGCTCAAGCCTCTTGACATAAGCGTCGTATCCCCAAACTATAAGAAATGTCAGCTTAGTTTTCTTTCCAAACCACAACTCATACGGTGTCGTCTCAACGGATTTAGATGGTGCCTTATTTAAAGTAAATGTAATTGTCTCTAATGCATAAACCCCAAAACTATAGTGTAAAATCGACAAGATACATCATAGAATGCACCATATATGTAACGCCCCGGACACACCCGCCGGTGGTCATTACTCCTGGCGGGATCTAGACTGGCCCCACAGATCAATACTAGTTTTTTCTGCGCACTTTGTCCTCACTCGTGTGCACCCGGGAGCAACTTCCCGGTCAGTTACCCATCCTGAAATTACTCCAAGCTGAGCACGCTTAACTTTGGAGTTCTATCCGAATGGGGTTCCAGAAAAGAAGGAATTCCTTATTGATATGAGTAGTCTACCATCCGTAATAAGCCAGGCTATCACATACACCCCCCGTAAAAGGAACCGACATCCTCGTCGGGCCACAGGAACGTTCCCTCTTGGCACATACGTTTATGCATCCAGTCCGGTACATGTGCCATGTCGTGTGCCACAACGGGTCACAAACGTCATGCACAACATGTCCGCGCACCTGTCCGCAAACATCCGTGTAACCACGAGGGTCGGCTCTGATACCAACTTGTAACACCCCGGACACACCCGTCGGTGGTCGTTACTCCTGGCGGGATCTAGACTGGCCCCATAGATCAATACTAGTCTTTTTTGCGCACTTTGTCCTCACTCGTGTGCACCCGGGAGCAACTTACCGGTCAGTCACCCATCCTGAAATTACTCCAAGCCGAGCACGCTTAACTTTGGAGTTCTATCCGAATGGGCTTCTGAAAAAGAAGAAATTCCTTATTGATATGAGTAGTCTACCATCCCTAATAAGCCAGGCTATCACAATATCCAATAGAGTACGGCTACGATGGTCGGACACACCATTACACAATGGTATTCCAGGTGGCATGAGTTGTGAAACAATTTTTTACATTGTCTTAAATACATACCAAACTCGTAACTCAAATATTCACCTCCATGATCATATCGTAGACATTTTATCTTCATGTCATGGTGATCTTCAACTTCACTTTGAAATTGCGTGAACTTTTCAAAAATTTCATACTTGTGTTTCATCAAGTAAATATAGCCGTATCTACTCAAATTATCTGTGAATGTAAGATAATAATGATATCCACTATGTGCTTCAATACTCATCGAACCGCATACATCAATATGTATTATTTCTAGTAAGTCACTCTCTCGCTCCATTATCTCAGAGAATGGGGTTGTAGTCATCTTGCCCATGAGGCATGGTTCACATGTCTCAAATGATTCATAATCAAGAGATTCCAAAAATCCATCAACATGAAGTTTTTTCATGCGCTTTACACCAATATGACCTAAGCTGTAGTGCCACGAATATGTGGTACTATCATTATTTACTTTGCATCTTTTGGTATCAATATTACGAATATGTGTATTACTACGATCAAGATTCAACAAGAATAAACTATACACTAGGGGTGCATGACCATAAAAGATATTACTCATATAAGTAGAATAACCATTATTCTCTGACTTAAATGAATAACCTTCTTGCAATACACAATATCCAGATATAATGTTTTATTCTCAACGCAAGCACCAAATAACCATTATTTAAGTTTAATACAAATCTCGAATGTATTTAGAGCATGCCTATGGTGATCATATCAACCTTGGAGACACTTCCAACACTCATTGTTACCTCTCCCTCAGCTAGTCTCCGTTACTCCGCAGCTCTTACTCTGAGGTACCAATATTAGCAACTGAATCAGTATCAAATACCCAGACGCTACTACGACTACTAGCGAGGTACACATCAATAATGTATATATCAAATAAACCTTTGTTGACATTGCCAGCCTTCTTATCTGCTAAGTACTTGGGGCAGTTCCGCTTCTAGTGGCCTTTCCCCTTGCAATAGAAGCACACAGTCTCAGGTTTGGGTCTAACCATGGGTTTCTTCATGGGAGCGACAGCTGCCTTGCCATTCTTATTGAACTTCCCTTTCTTTCACTTGCCTTTTCTCTAGTTCAGTTAATCAAATTATGAATGAACTCCCACTTAAATCGACATCCCTCAAGTTGTCTAAGTGGTACCTGATCCAACTAACCCATGTACAATTATCACGTGAGATGGGGTAGTCATCAATGCTGAACATCTCCATGTTGATCATATATACTATCTGGCTCATGTTCGATCTTTCGGTCTCCTGTGTTCCGAGGCCATGTCTATACCTGCTAGGCTCGTCAAGTTTAACCCAAGTATTCCACATGGGTAAAACTAGCTTCACTCGTTATATGTGAACATAGAGTTTATCACAACAGATCATCATGAGGTGCTTCGAGACAATGAACTTTTGCAACGGTGAATACTTAGGGAGAATACTTTTATCTTGAAATAAAGTGAAGGGATCATAAGCAAATAAGATGCATAAAAAGATAAACATCACGTGCAATCAATATATGTGACATGATATGGCCATCATCATCATTATGCTTATGATCTCCATCTCCAAATCACCGACATGATCTCCATCGCCACCGGCATGACACCTTGATCTCCATCATCATGTTATCATCGTGGTTGACTCCACCAACTATTCTTTCTACAAATATTGCTAACGCATAGAGATAAAGTAAAGCAATTACATGGCATTTAATGCTTGACGCGTAAGTCATACAATAAATTAAAGACAACCATATGACTCATGTCGGTTGCCGTACTCGTCGACATGCAAGTCACGAACTTATTACAAGACATGATCATCTCATACATCAACATATATCACATCACGTTTTGGCCATACCACATCACAACATGCCCTGCAAAAACAAGTTAGACGTCATCTACTTTGTTGTTGCAATTTTTACGTGGCTGCTAGGAAAAACTATAAGAACCGTTCTTATCTACGCAAAGCCACAACGGTGATAATCAAGTTTCCTTTTAACCTTCTACAAGGACCGCCTTCATCAAATCAGATTCAACTAAAGTAGGAGAGACAGACACCCATTAGCCACCTTATGCAATACAAGGTGCATGTTAGTCGGTGGAACTGGCCTCATGTGCGAGGACATGTAAAGTTGGTCCAAGCCGCTTTATCCCACAATACCGCCGAATGCAAATAAGACAAGGGAGTTAAGCAATTTGAGCATCAATGCCGACAACTCTTTGTGTTCTACTTGTGCATATACATCTACGCATGGACCTATACTACTACGGGATATTGCTAACGTGACACTACGATCAGAGACCCTTCGACGAAACTGTGTGCGATGCAATAATCGCAAACGGTGGTGTAAAAAACCCGTCAAAAAAGGTGCAAAACTTTTGTGTTGACGGATGCATCAAACACAGTTCAGATAGTTGCGTATGCGATGTAGGGCATATGGTTCAGTTCAATTAACTATTTGTGATGAGGCAACACAAAAGAAACGGGCAGCCATATGAAGGCATGTGCGAACATACAGTTCACTCGGATGAATAGTTTGTGATTAGACAACACAAAAGAAACGGTCAGCCAGATCAAGGTGTGTGCGATATACGGCATGCGGTTCACTCGGCCTTGTCGTCGGTGTGTGACCTCTGTGGCAACCGTTCGCTCCCCACTAGCCTCTTCTTGTACCGTGGCAACCATCCACCACCTCTTCTCCTTTCCCTCTCGATTTGGAACTCCTGCCACACTCTCTTCCTCCCTTCATTTGCCTTCACCCTTTCCTTTTGCCATTGTTTGATCGTCTTTGCCATGGAGGGAACCTGCCGGAAATGACCCCGTTATTCTTGCCCCGATCTGAAAGATGACGTGGTGGAGGAAATCATTGATCGGTGCGACGTCGTTAGCTCGGCTAGCATGGCACGTTCGTTCAAGACCATTCTCGACTCAACTAATAACATCATTACAAGCAACCCAAGGGTCCAGGAGCGGTTTGATATCCCCTATCTTCTTCGCCGTGACCCTGATCACTGGAGCGGGGACAACGGAAGCCTCGCCTTGTGCAAGTTGATGCCGCTTGATAATGATACGTGTGATGTTAAGATGCCATCGCTTGAGCATAAGGCTTGAGAAGGCGCAAATGGAGATTGGGTTGTTTATATTTGGTACAACTGTGAGTGGGAACTTGTGAATGTGTACACTCGTCACCGGGTTCCACTTACAAAAATCTCAGACCGCCCTGAAGTTGAGCACACCATTATTCTACGTATGTTCAAATACGATCATGGTGAGTATCATCTACGAAAGATAGCAATTTGTCGAGTTCCCAACAGCTCTTGGAAGCTGTTGCTATCTTCGACAACCTTGTTGCCATCCTTGCTTCGACAAGCACACCAGTATTGCTCAAAAATCAATTTTTGTACACGGATGAGTACTTTGATGCAATTCAATACGAGGGTCTTGTGTTTGCTGCCACCACTCGTGGCACTGTTTTTGCATGGAATCCTTATGGTTTCGGACGTTTGTCTTCTAGCATAATTATAATTGTTTCATCCATATGCATGCGGGTTAGCTAGCTAGTTTCCCTTTACTAGTTAACCTTCTTGTGTTTCCAAGGTCATGTGAACATTCCACCACCTATACTTGAATTTTTTTATAACCAAGGGCGAGATGACAATGGTGATGATCACGAGCATGAGGACGAGCAGGACCCATATACTCAGTGGCAACTAGCAACTTATTCCGATGGATCACATCTTCCTGTCTATATACAGGGCACTGTTGATGTTAGTAAGGAAGCAGGTGTTGTCTCGCATGGTCGCACTCTCCGGACCTATACCAACATCCGTTATAGGGTATTCGGGATGGATACTAGTGTGCTAGCGCCAACACCTTCTCCCTTGTTCAGTATTGATAGTCTTGGAGAAAACTCGCTCTTCCTTGGACAAAACTATCCAATGATGGTGAAAGGCGATCCAGCTGCTGTTGACACAACGTTACTACCATTTATGAGAAGCAACTATATCTATACCTCAGACATTGCTATGCTTACCTACCATGGCTATCACAATATGGGTATTGAAATAGGCCGCTTCAGCCTGGATGATCAGTCCTGCGTTGGTCTCGAGATTGACAGTAGCTGGCCCTTCCTAGAGAATCACTTCTGGTTCAAAGCAAGCGTTTCCAATGCCAACGAGTGGTTGAGCGGAAGTTCATTTCATCGCATTCTTATTTGTTGTGTGAGAAAAACTTTACTTTACTAGAATGTTTTTTTTGGAAATGATCTATATTCTAACATGTATCCTCGCTATGGTTGTGGGTTGATGACTTGTTGTATGTAATCAATGGTACATTTGCATATGCGTCCATCAACTCACACGTGCTGGTGGTGTCCATATTAACTATGCTTGTGATTTTAGTTGCAAAAATGGGATAGTGCTAGTGATTTTTAGCTACATATTTTGACAAATCGCAGTGTAACAAGGTTGACAAATGGCAATGTTACTAGATAAACAAATGTTAATCTTTCCAGTTTGACAAATGGCAACATAACCAATATGACATATGCAAATCTTACCTAATTGTTTCTACGTGGTTGCACACAGGTCATCCAAAACAACCATTTGCGTTGAAGGGATGCACAAATCCTACACTGCGAATTTTCCCTTGACTTAAGGCGGACGACAATAGCTCTCACTTTGCATATGGGAGTTCTAGCTAAAACGTTCGTGATCAAGAGCTGCACAAATCCTGCTCGGTACATTTTCCCTTGGCTTCCTGGGGAAGCTGTCGGTTTGCATACGGGTGTTCTAACTAAAACGTTTGTGATGAGTGTTTTATATTTTAAAACCATTGACATTTTTTTCAAAAGAAAATCGTTTGATAAGTCTATACATTAAGAGAGAAAAATGCAAGTTCGTTCAAACCATATCTTTCATTCAGTCACACTGCGAATTTATATTCATATGATCGAGAATTCAAGATACAGTATTAAACCCCAAAAAACTATTTCCGACGGCGGCGGAGGCGGCGAGCCGCTCCGTCGTTGTCGTTGTCATCCTCCGGGACACCATTGTTGAAGTCTTCAAGGCAGCACAAAATGTTCTTCACTTGTAAATCAATAATCATGTCGTCGCCCGATCGACGGGCGGGGCGTGGGAGGACGGCAACTGGTGCCGCTGAGAGGTAGCAGTCGACGGCAGCGTCCCATGCCGCTGAGGGGGGTGCGCACGGGCACGGGAGCGGTGGGTGCAGCCAAACGACGGGGACTGACGCCACGGTGGGTGGAGGGGTGCGCATGGGCAGGGGCACGGGCACGGCGAGTGCAGCCAAACGCACGGGGTCTGGCAACACGGTGTGTAGAGGGGCGCTCACGGGCACGAACACGAGCGCTGGCGGTGGCATGTACACAAGCTCGCGCGAGTCCGCGGGGACCTCGCTGGCACCCACGGCTTCCAGCTATGCGATAGTGCTCGGCGTCCCGCCCGTTAATGCTACGGGGATGGTCGCTAGCACGGGCGCGGGGATGGGAGCTGGGACGGGAGCGGGGGTAGCAACCGCCGTGGCCAGCTCGTTCTGGGCAATGTCTATGAGGCCCCATGCCTCCTTATTTTCTACCTCCTCTGGCTCGGAGTCAACTTCACCAAACTTGAAGACTAGTGGCAGATGATCATTCTGCGCCATGGCGTTGGTGGAGGTCTACGGGAGGTAGGGGAATGGGAGGCGAACAGTAAGGCCGCCCGTATTAAACAGCAGCTTAGGCGCCATTAAAGGAGAGGAATGTGGACGGCCATAAGTCAAAGGGCTCGCTTCCTAGTGAGCCTGCGCAGTGTACTGCTCGCACGTTTCCCGGTGAGCCGGCACATTGGAGGACAGCTTGCACGCCTCTCGGTCAGCTTGTGCACCGGACTCCGCTCACATGCCTCCCATTCAGTCAAGGTCAAGTAGCTATCCGCACGGCATCTCCCATAGCCATTCAAATGAAGACACGTGGCGTCACGTGAATGGTTAACAGAATGCACACGATTTGAATTATACAAATGTTTGAGATATTAAAGTCGCAGCTATTTTTTTCAAAATGCCTTTGTTGGTTTTTATTCGAGTGCGCCTTCTCTAAAAATGGACACGAAAAATACCACAGCATGTCAGGTGCCATTCCATGATAACATGCCAAGTTTCATGAATTTTAGACGAGTTTTGGATTTACTAGAATTTAAAAACAAAGTATCTCAATGTTTTGCCGACAATCAACGATGCCCTGGTGTTTGAAATTCATTCCCATTTCCTGCATGGGACCTAAGCATGCACCCAAGGACACACATTTGATTTTTCAGCCAATCTATATGCATTAGAGCATGGGCATGTAATTCAAATTTGAATTATGCACATAAATGCATTGAAAACTCAATTAAAGCATAAAAATGTCCAAACGAATCCCAAAAATTGACACAACACTCCTGTTGTTCTATGTTGACACGAGAAAAAAATTGAAAGCAATAAGAGGCAATGGATATCGTTTCGTCCCCAAAGGTGGGACGTTCCCTACCGCAACCATTAGGCTTGTTGTGAGATGCTATGGTTTGTGAGAAACATATCCCCGAACCTGCCCCAAATGGGACAAACAATTTACCACGGCATGTTGATGCCGCTCCATGATAGCATGCCAAGTTTCATGAATTTCAGACAAGATTTGGAATTACTAGAATTTAAAAACCAGGTATCTGAATGCTTCCGGCCGAGTGACCCTGGCAGGTTGTTTGACATTCATTCCCATTTCTTACATGGGACCTAAGCATGCAACCAAGGGCACAAATTTGAATTTTCAACCAATTTATATGCATTAGAGCATGTGCATGTAGTTCAAATTTGAATTATGCACATAAATGCATTGAGAACTCAATTAATGCATAAAAATGTCCAAACGAACCCCGAAAAATCCCAAAAATTGACACAACACTCATGTTGTTCTATGCTGACATGAGAAAATTATTGAAAGCAATAAGAGGCAATGGATATCGTTTCGTCCCCAAAGGTGGGACGTTCCCTACAGAAACCATTAGGCTTGTCGTGCGAAGCTCTGGTTTGTGAGAAACATATCCATAAACCTGCCCCAAATGGGATTTTTTTACCATGTCATATTAATGCCGCTACATGATAGCATGCCAAGTTTCATGAATTTCATACGAGCTTTGGGTTTACTACAATTTAAAAACCAGGTATTTCAATGTTTGCGGCCAATTGACCGCGGCAGGGTGTTTGACATTAATTCCCATTTCTTGCATGGGACCTAAGCATGCAAACAAGGGAACAAATTTGATTTTTTAACCAATTAATATGCATTAGAGCATGTGCATGTAGTTCAACTATGAATTATGCACATAAATGCATTGAAAACTCAATTAAGCATAAAAATATCCAAACGAACCCCAAAAAATCCCAAAAATTGACACAACACTCCTGTTGTTCGAAGTTGACACGAGAAATTTTTTGAAAGCAATAAGAGACAATGGATATTGTTTCGTCCCCAAAGGTGGGACGTTCCCTACCGAAACTATCAGGCTTGTTGTGAGAAGCTCTGGTTTGTGAGAAGCATATCCCCAAACCTGCCTCAAATGGGACAAAAAATTTACCACGGCATGTTGATGCCACTCAATGATAGCATGCCAAGTTTCATGAATTTCAGACGAGCTTTGGATTTACTAGAATTTAAAAACCGGGTATCTCAATATTTGCGGCTGAGTGACCGTGGCAGGGTGTTTGACATTCATTCCCATTTAGTGCATGGGACCTAAGCATGCAACCAAGGGCACAAATTTGAATTTTTAACCAATTTATATGCATTAGAGCATGTGCATGTAGTTCAAGTATGAATTATGCACATAAATGCATTGAAAACTCAATTAATGCATAAAAATGTCCAAACGAACCCCGAAAAATCCCAAAATTTGACACAACACTCCTGTTGTTCAATGCTGACACGAGAATTTTTTTGAAAGCAATAAGAGGCAACATATATCGTTTCGTCCCCCAAGGTGGCACGTACCGTACCGAAACCACCAGGCTTGTTGTGAGAGAAGCTCTCGTTTGTGAGAAGCTTATACCACAACCTGCCGCAAATGGTACAATATTTTTTACCCCAGCAGGTTGATGCCATTCCATGATAGCATGCCAAGGTTCATGAATTTTAGACGAGTTTTGGATTTACTAGAATTACAAAAGAAAGTACCTCAGCATTTGCCGGAGAGCCACGGTTCCGTGGTGTCCGAAATTCATCCCTATTTCTTGCATGGCACATAAGCATAAACCCATGGACACATATATGATTTTACAACCCATGTTGGTGCACCGGACCATGTGCATGTGCTTTAATTTTGAATTGTGCACCTGAAATTGCTAGAGAACCAATTTAATGTATCAAATTTCCAAATGAACCCTGAATAATTCCAATTTTTTTACGACGCACATATAGTTGCATGTTCACTGCAGATAATAGTTCTAGCAATTCAAATACCAGCCATTGCCGCTGTGACCCCATTATGTAATACAAATCGAGATGAAATATCAAGTAGATCCCACACAATCTATTATCACCAACCGTGTGAGATGCAACACAAAATATCTTGGAGCACCGTCGGATTATAGTATGCATTGGTTTTATTTTGCAACATAATAATAACTTAATTAATTAACTAATTTGCATAGGGGGTCGCGTCCCCGAGGATTCTTTTCTACATAACAGGGGGGCCAGTGCTGATGGTGTTGGTCCAAAACGGGCAACCTGCGGGGCCGCCTCGGGGAAACTCGAGGTATCTGGCATACCTGTAGCTTGTCCCATCCGGACGTGGCCTGAGACGAGATACGCGCGGCTACTATCAGGGTGTCGCCACACCGGGAGGTCTTGCTGGACTTGTTTTACCATTGTCGAAATGTCTTGTGCACCGGGATTCCGAGTCTGATCGGGCTATCCCTAAGATAAGGGGTAATATTATTATTATCTCTGCTGATCGTGAGAGCTTGTGATGGGCTAAGTTGGGACACCCCTGCATGGTTATGATCTTTTGAAAGCCATGCCCGCGGTTATGTGGCAGATTGGAATTTGTTAATGTCCGGTTATAGAAAACTTGATAGAGGATCCGAAGTAAAATACACGAACCGCGTGAGTAACTGTGACTGTCTCTTTTCACTTTGAGAAGAGAACATGGTGGGGTTATGTTTGACTCGTAGGTAGTTCAGTATCTTCAGCGATCATTACTAGTTTGCGACCGTTTGCGTAGATGCTCATCTTATTCTTGTACTCGTAAGTTAGCCACCATATATTGCTTAGCCGCTGCTGCAACCTCACCACTTTACCTCTTCCTACCCATTTAAGCTTTGCTTGTCTTGATACCCATGGTTATGGGATTGCTGAGTCCTCGTGGCTCACAGATACTACAACATCAGTTGTAGTGCAGGTTTTAGATGACTTGACGTGAGAGCGATGTCCTTTGTGTTGGAGTTCCTTCTTCTTCTTCTTCGTCGGTCTTGGGTTAGGTGCCGGGTCGGCAGCCTGGGATAGCAGATGGATGTCGTTGTGTTTTACATGTTTGCATCCGTAGTCGGATGCTTTGTATGTGATGATGTTGTATTCATGTGACTTGTATGAATTTTTGTATCCCCATGTATTTATGTAATGGTACAATGTAATGATATCCATCTTGCTAAGCGCCCGAAATGCGGTTGTGCCCCAAGCACGAGTGTGTCACGTGAACGGGATAGAATCACATCTTGGGCCTGACAAAACTGTTGGGTACACCTTCTATCACAGATCCGAAGGCAAGATATTTGTTGCTAAGAATGGATCCTTTCTAAAGAAGGAGTTTCTCTCGAAAGAAGTGAGTGGGAGGAAAGTAGAACTTGATGAGGTAATTGTACCTTCTCCCAAATTGGAAAGTAGCACATCATAGAAACTAGTTCCAGTGATTCCTACACCAGTTAGCGAGGAAGCTAATGATGATGATCATGAAACTTCGGATCTAGTTACTACTGAACCTCATAGGTCAACCAGAGTATGTTCTGCACCAGAGTGGTACGGCAACCCAGTTGTGGAAGTCATGTTACTAGACCATGATGAACCTACGAAATATGAGGAAGCGATGATGAGCCCAGATTCCGCAGAATGGCTTGAGGCCATGAAATCTGAGATGGAATCCATGTATGAGAACAAAGTGTGGAATTTGGTTGACTTGCCCAATTATCGGCAAGCCATTGAAAATAAATGGATCTTTAAGAGGAAGACTGACGCTGATGGTAATGTTACTATCTACAAAGCTCGACTTGTTGCAATAGGTCTTCGACAAGTTGAAGGTGTTGACTACGATGAGATTTTTTCTCACTCGTAGCGATGCTTAAGTCTGTCTGAATCATGTTAGCAATTGCCGCATTTTATGAAATCTGGCAAATGGATAACAAAACTGTGTTTTTAATGGATTTATTAAAGAAGAGTTGTATATGATGCAACCAGAAGGTTTTGTCAATCCTAAAGGTGCTGACAAAATGTGCAAGCTCCAGTGATCCATCTATGGACTGGTGCAAGCATCTCGGAGTTGGAATATACGCTTTGATAAGGTGATCAAAGCATATGGTTTTATACAGACTTTTGGAGAAGCCTGTATTTGCAAGAAAGTGAGTGGAAGCACTGCAGCCTTTCTGATAAATATATGTGAATGACATATTGTTGATCAGAAATGATGTAGAATGTTCTAGAAAGCATAAAGGATTGTTTAAAAGAGTTTTTCAATAAAAAGACCTCGGTGAAGCTGCTTACATATTGGGCACCAAGATCTATAGAGATAGATTAAGACGCTTGATAGGATTTTCAATGAGTACATACCTTAATAAGATTTTGAAGAAGTTCAAAATGGACCAGTCAAAGAAGGAGTTCTTGCCTGAGTTGTAAGGTATGAAGTTGAGTAAAGACTCAAAACCCGACCACGACAGAAAATAGAAAAAGAATGAAAGTCATTCCCTATACCTCAGCCATATGTACTATAAAGTATGCCATGCTATGTACCAAACCTGTTGTGTACCCTGCCATGAGTTTGGCAGGGAGGTATAATAGTGATCCAGGAGTAGATCACTGGACAATGGTCAAAAATTATCCTTAGTTACTGGATGACTAAGGAAATGTTTCTCAATTATGGAAGTGATAAAGAGTTCGTCGTAAAGAGTTATGCCGGTGCAAGCTTTACACTAATCCAGATGACTCTAAGTAGCAATCTGGATGCGTATTGAAAGTGGGAGCAATAAGCTAGAGTAGCTCCATGCAGATCATTGTAGACATATAAATTTGCGAAATACATACGGATCTGAATGTAACAGACCCGCTGACTAAACTTCTCTCACGAAGCAAAACATGATCACATCTTAGTACTCTTTTGGGTGTTAATCACATTGCGATGTGGACTAGATTGTTGACTCTAGTAAACCTTTTGGGTGTTAGTCACATGGCGATGTGAACTATGGGTGTTATTCACATAACGATGTGAACTATCGGTATTAAATCACTTGGCGATGTGAACTAGATTATTGACTCTAGTGAAAGTGGGAGACTAAAGGAAATATGCCCTAGAGGCAATAATAAAGTTGTTATTTATATTTCCTTATATCATGATAAATGTTTATTATTCATGCTAGAATTGTATTAACCGGAAACTTAGTACATGCGTGAATACATAGATAAAAGAGGGTGTCCCTAGTATGCCTCTACTTGACTAGCTCGTTAATCAAAGATGGTTATGTTTCCTAACCATAGACATGTGTTGTCATTTGATCAACGAGATCACATCATTAGGAGAATGATGCGATGGACAAGACCCATCCGTTAGCTTAGCAGCTTGATCGTTTAGTTTTATTGCTATTGCTTTCTTCGTGACTTATACATGTTTCTATGACTATGAGATTATGCAACTCCCGAATACCGTAGGAACACCTTGTGTGCTATCAAATGTCACAATGTACCTGGGTGATTATAAATATGCTCTACAAGTGTCTCCGAAGGTGTTTGTGGTGTTGGCATAGATCAAGAATAGGATTTGTCACTCCGAGTGTCGGAGAGGTATCTCTGGGCCCTCTCGGTAATGCACATCACTATAAGCCTTGCAAGCAATGTGACTAATGAGTTAGTTGCAGGATGATGCATTACGGAACGAGTAAAGAGACTTACCGGTAATGAGATTGAACTAGGTATGATGATACCGACGATCGAATCTCGGGCAAGTAACATATCGATGACAAAGGGAACAACATATGTTGTTATGCGGTTTGACCGATAAAGATCTTCGTAGAATATGTAGGAGCCAATATGAGCATCCAAGTTCCGCCATTGGTTATTGACCGAAGATGTGTATCGGTCATGTCTACATAGTTCTCGAACCCGTAGGGTCCGCACGCTTAACGTTCGATGACGATTTGTATTATGAGTTATGTGATTTGATGACTGACGTTTGTTCGGAGTCCCGGATGAGATCACGGACATGACGAACGGTCTCAAAATGGTCGATACATAAAGATCGATATATAGGAAGGCTATATTCGGACATCGGAAAGGTTCCGAGTGATTCGGGTATTTTTCGGAGTACCGAAGAGTTACGGGAATTCGTATTGGGCCTTAATGGGCCATACAGGAAATGAGAGAAAGGCTTCAAGGGTGGCACTGCCCCTTCCCCATGGACTTGTCCGATTTGGACTAGGGAAAGGGGGCGTCCCCTTCCTTCATTCTCCTTCTCCCTTCCCCTTTGCCTATTCCATGTGGGAGGAGGAATCCTACTAGGACTAGGGAGTCCTAGTAGGACACCACACTTGGCGCGCCCCCTCTAAGGACGGCCTCCTCCTCCTCCCTCCTTTATATACGTGGGCAGGGGGCACCCTAAAGGCACTCCAAGATTTGTCTTAGCCATATGCGGTGCCCCTCTCCACAATTACACACCTCGGTCATATCGTTGCAGTGCTTAGGTGAAGCCCTGCGCCGGTATCTACATCATCACCATCACCACGCCATCGTGCTGATGAAACTCTCCCGTGACGCTCAACTGGATCAAGAGCTCGTGGGACGTCATCGAGCTGAACGTGTGCTGAACGCGGAGGTGCCGTACGTTCGGTGCTTGGATCGGTTGGATCGCGAAGACGTTCGACTACATCAACCGCGTCACTAGACGCTTCCGCTTTCGGTCTACGAGGGTACGTAGACACACTCTCCCCGCTCGTTGCTATGCTTCTCCTAGATAGATCTTGCGTGATCGTAGGAAAATTTTGAAATACTACGTTCCCAGCATATACTAACTTATCTCACGAGTTCTTGTTGAGTTTTGTGTGATGAAGCTTTTCAGATAAAGGGAAACCGTGATATGAGAAGAATTAATGAGGCACAAAAGCTCAAGCTTGGGGATGACCAAGGCACCCCAAGATATTATGTAATGCCCCGGATGTAATACTTTCCCTTTTGGGTATATAATAAATCTCCGGCTTCATCTATTTCCATTTCGGGTTCTTTGTCTTTCGGGCTTTCGTCGTTTTGTTGTGTGAGTGTGTGGCATTCATTCATATCATGTAGACATGTGCATTGCATTGCTTTTGTGTTGTGGGTTGCATCCGGTTCGTCGTGTTTCTTCCCGTTGTCCGTTTCGCGTTCCGGAGCTCCCTCACGTGTCCGTGACGTCCCGTAGGCCTACTTTGTTGTTCGGGCGTTTTACGTTACCGGTGTGCCGTGAGGTTGTTGTGTGTGTTGTTGTTTTGTTGTGTGCAACCCGCCTCTTAAATCTCGTCTCGTTTGGACTCCGTTGACTTTCCCCTCCGTTGTCCGTGTGGGTCCGATGTGCCTTCACTTCGTGTCCCGGAAACACCCCCTGCTGCTTTCTTTTATCTCCGTTTAGGCCTTTTAAATCAACCCCCGCGATCGGATCCGTCGGATCGCGATCGGAGGGCTCCTAGCGCCCCTAAACTCTCCCTAACCCTAAAATTCTGCTACATATAGACCCCCCTAGTCTATTTTGGGCATCCCTATCCCCTTCTTCTTCCTCCTCTAGATCCCCTTCTTTTTTTTTCTTTTCTTTCCCTCAGATCCAAAACAACTTCTGGATCCCGAAGGATCCCTCGATCTGAGCACGAGGTCAACGCACGCGTCGCGCCGGCCGCTTCGACCGAGCCCTGGGAGGCGCGCGCGCCGCTGGGCCCGAGGCCGTACTCGCCCGAGCGTACCGCGCCGCTCGCCTCGTCACTTCCCGACCGCGCCGGGTCGTCGCCCTGGGACCAGTTGACCGCACCAGGCCGACCGGCCCATCTCCGCCGAGGCGACCAGGCCGCCACCCGAGTCGCCTTCGCCAGCGCCCCCTCCGCGGGCCCTTCGCCACGGGCCAGCCAGCGCGCCACCGGGCGCCCCGCACCGCAGGCCGCCTGCGCTCGCCGCCCCGCGGGCTCCCTCTCCGCGGCTGGGCCTCGGCTCCCCTCCGCGCCACCTGGGCCGCCCCCTCACCGCGGTGGGCCGCCGCGCGCACCGGGCCCGTTCTCCGCCGCCGCATCGGGCCGTCGGCTCCGCCAGGCCGGGCCTCTTCCTCCGCAACGGGCCTCGCCCCACCTCCGTTTTTTTTTCTGATCAGCCCAGATCTGCTAAAGGTTGACTTCTTCCCCACTAAGTCCCTGTTTAACTAATCTGGAATGCAATCTTTGAACTGCTCTAACTTTGTGCCTGTTGCTCCGTTTTGCGCGTGTAGCATGTCCAGATGTTCGTGGAGATGTCCTCTACGTTTTACCTGTTGTTGTCATGCATGTTAGATGTCATCTTGACACTTGTTTTGCTGTTGCAAGAGTGCATCATGATATAAACTGCTGTTGTGTGTTATTTTTGTGCCACCTTTGACATGTGATAACTTTTAGCTCGTTTGTCCAAACGATGCAAATGACATGTCCACGTGTTCGTCTTGCCACGAACTACGTGTTGTGTGTGATAGGTTGCATGGTAGATTTATTGTTTCCTTTTTATCATCATCGCAAAGTGCCATGTTCACATGTTGTGTTTTCACTTGTTATGAAATGCCTTCTTGATGAGCTCGTTGCAATCGTTGTGGCAACCTCTATGATGCATGCTTGTGTGTTTCGGGATCACCTTCATATGCACTTTGATGAGGTGCTTACCCTTTGCCATGTTTAGTTTCGAGGTGACTTAAACATGCTCTTTTTGATGCTATGATGATGTTGCTATTTTAGGACTTAGTGAAATTTCACTAAGTCTGAAATCTGTAACGTTCCGATGCCATGTTCGTGTGATGTTGTAGGACAAAGCATGTTAGTTTTGGGGTGGATTTTGATTGTTCCTTGTAGTATATATTGTTGTCTTTCCATCCATGTCCTCACATGTCCATTTGAGTGGCTGTAGCATGTTTATCTTTTGCTCTAAAGTTTCAATAAAATTCTGCTGCCAGAATTTTATTTCAAAGTTCAATATGTCCAAGATCATTGCTATTGATCCGTGACTCCGTTGGGGGTGCACTTTGGACCTAGTTGCTGTACTATATATCTAGTTTGTGTTCAAGTCCTTTGCCATGCTTTTTGGGTGCTGTAGCTTAATTATTTTGAGCTCCAAAGTTGCTATGTTGCTGTAATTTTCAGTTTTCGCTCAAATCTTGTTTCGGGCGTAACTTTTAGCCCGTAACTCCGATTTCAGCGAATCTTATATCAAACTTGGGTGTTTTTCTGTGTAGATTAATAATATCAGCTTGTTATCTTGTTTTGAGGTGTTTTGCTTGAGTGATGTTTTACGTGCTCCATGTGCTCCTTAGTGCATCCATCATGCATTCATGTTTTTCGAGTGCGCATTGCATCGTGTTGATTGGTGCTTGGTGTGTTTGTCTTGTTTAGAGCCGGAAGCTGAGACCGGGTACGAAGTTGAGCACGAGGTTTCCAACGAGGTTGAGCACGAGGACCCTTCTTACGATCCGAACGAATTCTCTTCAGGCAAGATGACCGAACCCCGATAACATTACTATCTTTGCCTATTGCTAGTAGTCTCGATCAATAGTTTTGCCTCGATGCCCATGTTCTTCTTGTCAGCCTCCTACTTGTAACCAATTGCCATGTTTAACCACCCTACCTATGCAAACCGTTGCTTGGCTAAGTACGCTTCGCTCAGCCCTTCTTATAGCGTTGTTAGTTGCAGGTGAAGTGAAGATGCTTGCTTCATGTTGAAGTCTGGTTGGGTTATATCACACTATCTAAATGCTTAAAATGAAATCACATATATATTGGCAAGGGTGGAAGGCTAAGCCTTTTGCTTGGTGATTTGTTCCACTCATGCCGTTAGGATCCGTATAAGCCGGTTTTATGTTCCTTGATTATGCGTTCCTAACACGGTTGGGGTGTATGGGACCCCCTCGATAAACCGCTAAGTGCTAAGTCTTTTCCAGCAAATCCCAACATTGGTACTATTTGCCTAATAACAAACTAAACTTGCATAGGGAGTAATTAACCCTCTTTCTTAATCAACAACCCCGGGCCAGTGCTCCACATGAGTGTTGGTCCGAAACGAGCAGACTGCGGGGCCGCCTCGGGGCAACCTGAGGTATCTGGCATACACCTGTAGGATGACTCATCCGGCCGTGTCCTGAGACCTAGATACGCGCGGCTACGATCAGGGTGTCGACACGCCGGGAGGATTTGCTGGATTAGCCTTACCTTAGCTCGGTATATCTTGAGCACGGGATTCCGAGGATACTCGGGTCTTCCCACTTTGGAGTTGCGACTCCGCGGATCGTGGGCTTGTAATGGGTCAAGTTGGAACACCCCTGCAGGGTTTGAACTTTCGAAAGCCGTGCCCGCGGTTATGTGGCAGATGGGAGCTTGTTAATTCCGGTTGTAGATAACTTGAGACAATGATACTAATACACTACCAGCGTGTGTTCCGTGACTGTCAATTTCCGAATAGGGATTCGGGAGTTGAACACGGAGGGGTTATGTTTGTGAGCTTGTAGCTAGGATCACTTCGTGATCACTTCTCGCCGTTGCCTTCTCTTCTCGCTCTCACTTGCGTAAGCTAGATGCTAGTTGCTGCTGCAGACTTGTTCTTTCTTCAGCCTTTCCGTCACCTAAAGGCTTAAATAGTTCTGTTACCCGGGAACGGGATTGCTGAGTCCTCTGTGGCTCACAGTTACTTCACACACCAGATGCAGGTCCAGCTGTGAGCTATCCGGGTGATGGCACCGAGCTGGATTGGGAGTACGACGAAGAGCGTAGTCGGTACTACGTGCGCTACCCGGACGATCAGTAGTGGAGTCTCTTACTAGGATTCGATCCGCCTGTGGTTTTACTTTATCTGAGTTTGGTACTTTGACATTTGGCTTTTGCCCTTAGAGGGTTGTAGTGATCTTAATGTATGATGTTTGAGACTTGTACTGTATTTCTGTGACGTGGCGATTGTAAGCCAACTATTTTCAGTTTACTATCCCCCCTTTTACATGAGTTGTGCAAAGATTACCAAACTTGAGATCATTCTAGGATGGACTTATGCCTTTAAGTCGTGCCTTGACACGTAGGAGGTATAACTCCATCCTGGGCATTACATATTATTTCAAGAAGTCTCAAGCATCTAAACTTGGGGATGCCCCGATAGGCATCTCACCATTCTTCATCAACAATTATCTGTTAGTATCGGCTGATCCTAAGTTTTTGCTTCTTCACATGAGATGTGCTATTCTTGAAATATCATTTTATTTTTTTACTTGTTGTTTTAATAGAATACTTAGGTCTGATTTTTTATAAATAAAATAGAGCCCCCAAATAGTTGCCGGAAAAGCCAGATAAGCGGCATTCACATCCCGTCAAAGAAGCTATTTTCTAGCACCGTTGCTCTAGTGCTTCACTTATATCTTTTTGAGCATGGTGTGATTTATTATTTTTGAAGAATAAACTCTCAAACTTCACTTATATCTATTTAGAGAATCAACCAGAATTGGTCAATTGCATGGTTAGTCATAAAATCCTACATAAAACTTATGGATCACTGAATATGATATGTTTGATTCCTTGCAATAGTCTTGCGATATAGAGATGATAATGTGGGAGGTACTAGTGGATGATCGTGTTTAGTAAGATATTTGTGTTAAGGTTTGTGATTCCCGAAGCATGCATGTATAGTGTCTCATTATGTCGAAAGTTGGAGCATAATTTATCCTTGATTGTCCTATCTTTGTGTGAAGGTCGGGGGCGCGCGATGGTTAACTCATACCAACCTCCCCCCTAGGAGCATGCGTAGTATTACTTTGCTTCGAGGGCTAATAAACGTTTGCAATAAGTATATGAGTTCTTTATGACTAATGTGAGTCCATGGATTATACACACTCTCACCATTTCATAATTGCTAGCCTCTCTCGTGCCGCGCAACTTTCGCCGGTGCATAAACTTTATTATACCTTCCTCAAAACAGCCACCATACCTACCTATTTTGGCATTTCCATAGTCATTCCGAGTTATATTGCCATGCACTTCCATCATATAGTTGACTTGAGCATTCATTTTCATCATATAGAGTCATACTATGTTATAGGTATCGAGTTGTAATTTTTATTTCTTTTGAGTTATAACTAAAAGAAGTGTGATGGTCATCATTATCCATTATTAAAGCATGCCCCAGTGAGGAAAGGACGATGGAAACTATGATTCCCCCATAAGTCTGGACGAGACTCCGGACAATGAGAGAAAACACAATATATACAAAATAATAATAAAAAAAGAGGCCAAAGAAGCCCACGAAAAAGAGAAAAAAAAAAGAAGGGGCATGCCAATTCCACACTTGTGCTTGAAAGTAGCACCATGTTTTTCATATAGAGAGTCTCCTATGTTGTCATTTTCATATACTAGTGGGAATTTTTCCGTAGTAGAGTTAGATGCATACCCACTTTGTTTCATATTGAGCTTTCATACACTTATAGCTTTTAGTGCATCCGTTGCATGGCAATCCCTACTCCTCACATTGATATCGATTGATGGACATCTTCGTAGTCCATTAGTTTGCCTAGTTGATGTGAGACTTTCTTCCCTTCTTTTGTCTACTACCACCGCATTCTATTCCACCTATATTGCTATATCCATGGCTTGCGCTCATGTATTGCGTGAGAGTTGAAAATGCTGAAGCGCGTTAAAAAGTATGAACCAATTGCTTGGCTGACATCGGGGTAGTACATGATTTATACTTGGAGCTGGGAAGACCGAGCATGACAAGACTATATGATTTTGTAGGGATAACGTTCTTTAGCATTTGATATTCTGAAAGACATGATTGTTTGTTGGGATGCCCGACTATTGATGTCTTTATGTCAAATTATTGACTATTGCTTTGAATCACTCATGTCTTAATATTCATGCCATGACTAGATATATGATCAAGTTTTCGATAGGTAACATTCAACAATTCCATTTGCTACTTTATCATGATGAGATTTATGAGAAAGAGTTGATGTTATGATGCTAGGAAAAGTGATTGAAATTATCATTGATCAAACTTATGCACTTTGCTAGCATTCACAATTCATAAATTATCTCTTTTATCATTTACCTACTCGAGGACGAGTATGAATTAAGCTTGGGGATGCTGATACGTCTCCAACGTATCTATAATTTATGAAGTATTCATGCCATGTTTACAATAATTTTATATGATTTTGGTATGATTTGGATGGAACTAACCCGGACTGACGCTGTTTTCAGCAGAACTACAGTGGTGTTGTTTTTTGTGCAGAAATGAAAGTTCTCCAAATGAGCTGAAATTTTTTGACGATCTTTTTGGAACAAAAGACACCCCCGAAGCTTTGTGGGAGGGCCAAAAGAGCCACGAGGAGGACACAACCCACCAGGGCGCGCCTGGTGGGCTTGGCTCGCCCCGGTGGGTTGTGCTCACCTCGAGGCCCATCCGGACGTGAGACCGACGCCAAAAATTTCTATAAATAGAGAAACCATCAGAAATAACCCTATATCAGAAGTTTCACTGCCGCAGGCCTCTGTAGCCACCGAAAACCAATCTAGACCCTTTCCGGCACTCTGCCGGAGGGGGAAATTATCACCGGTGGCCATCTTCATCATCCCCACGGCCACCATGATGAGGAGGGAGTAGTCCACCCTCAGGGCTGAGGGTTTGTACCAGTAGCTATGTGTTTAATATCTCTCTCTCGTGTTCTTGAGATGCACAATCTTGATGTATCACGGACTTTGTTAATATAGTCGGATCATATGGTGTTTCCCCCTCTCTTGTTGTGATGATTTGAGTTTTCCCTTTGAGATTTCTTTGGATTGAATACTTCTATGGGTTTGAGGACACTTGATATATGTATTGCAATTGAATACTCGTGGTGACAATGGTGTATCGTATTGGTTCACTTGATATATGTTTTGGCACTCAAGTCGCAGATTCCCGAGGTGACATTGGGGTAATCTATGCATAGGGGCTGATGCACGTTCTTGTATTTGTTTCTCCGGTAGAAATCTTGGGGCACTCTTTGAAGTTCTTTGTTTCGGATTGAGTATTATGAATATGAATTTGTTTTGGTGATTATTCTAGTACGAACTCTTGATAGATCGATCGGAAAGAATAACTTATGTTATTTTAGTACGAACTCTTGATAGATCGACCGGAAAGAATACCTTGTGTTATTTTAGTACGAACTCTAGGATAGATCGAACGGAAATAATAGCTTTGTGTTATTTTAGTACGAACTCTTGAATAGTTCGAACGAAAGCTTTGAGGTGGTTTCGTACCCTACAAACAATTTATTCTTATGTTCTCTGCTAGATAGAAACCTTGGAGTGATTCTTCATCGCACTTTGAGTGGTGGTTATGTGATTCAGTTATATTAGTATTGTTGAGAGATTACACTAGCGAAAGTACGAACCCTAGGCCTTGTTTTCAAGCATTGCAAGACCGTTCGTGCTTCGTTTTATCAATTGCTACCTTGCTGTTTTTTATTGTTACTTTACTATTACAAAAATCAATATCTACTATCCATATTACACTTGTATCACCATCTCTTCGCCGAACTAGTGCACCTATATAATTTCCCATTGTATTTGGTGTGTTAGGGACACAAGAGACTTTTTATTATTTGGTTGCAGTGTTGTTTGAGAGAGACCATCTCCATCCTACACCTCCTACGGATTGATAAATCTTAGGTCATCCACTTGAGGAAAAATTGCTATTGTCCTACAAAACTATGTGCTTGGAGGCCCAACACGTGTCTACAAGAATAAAGTTGCGTAGTAGACATCAGTGGGCGACGTCGGGATCGGTAGGGTGGCGACCGAGCGCGCGGGGGGTGGGAGGCGAATCTAGATGATTGGCTTGACTTTTCGCCCCACAGTGTGGCCCAGACGTGGTTTTCCCTTGCGCCGGAGCCCCCGAGCGTCCCCCAGTGCGCTGGGTTCGGCCTGCGATCACCGGGCCCAAAAAACGGACCGTGCCGGCGGATTTCTGCGTCTTGGGGGCGCGACTGGGGCATTTTTTCGGTGCCGGCGCATAAAAAGTCGCCTGGGAGGCCTGATCTCCAACCGTTGGCCCTCAGGGGGCTCGAAAAATCGCCGCCTGGGGGCGAACCAGCGGTAAAATCGGCCTTGGGGCCGATCGGGGTACCAGCCGCCGGCACCAGGTTCGCCCCCAGACGCCTATTTAATTTTTTCAAAAAAGGAATTCGGCTATAATTCAGCAAACGGGACAAATATTCGGCGACTCAAACAATTTTTCACATAGCAAACATTACAATTACTAATAAAGGAAAAAAAAGACTACATGCCGAAGAACTGGCTGAACACGGCATAGTACGTCGTCGCCGTCGCCGCCGCCGTCGTTCTTCTCCTCCTTCACGCGGACACCACTCCTGGAGCTCTGTCCAGGGTCGCCCTGGTGGACTGGCGGCGGAGGCGGCGCGTCATCGTCGCTGTCGTCCAGAACGACGGCGCCGAGCGACGATCTCCTCTAGGGCGCGGCGCTGCAGCTCCTCCCACGAGCAGTCCTCCTGCACCCACTTCATCGCCGCCGCGTCGTTGAGGTCCGGCTCCGGTTCCGTCTTCACGTCGGCGACCCCTAGCTCCGTCTTCATGGTGGCGAGACCCGGCTCAGTCTTCGGCTTGACGAGGCGGGGAGGGGCCGAGGAGGAGGAGGCGCGCCCGCCCTCGTTGATGACAACGCCGGCGCTGCGGGAGCGCCTTCCGAGCGGCGTTTCTCTGGGCTCCGCCTTGACGAAGATGAGTGCCGGCGACCCAGAGGAGTGGGAGGTGGACTGAGAGGAGGAGGACCCACCAAACATCCTCCTCGGCGTCCACACGTCGACGCTCTAGCCTCCAATCCGGCGGGCGGCCGGGGCCGCAGGGTACTCGAACAGCGGCTTGTTGCCACCCTCGAGGTGCTCGAGGACAACGTGAAGTGTGCGGCCGGGGACACCCCACCACAGTTGGCTGGCGTCGCTGTTGCTCCCCCCGCATCACCGGTGCGTTGTTGGTGGAAGCGAGCCGCTCGGCATGCCGGCGTTCGAAGTACGCCGCCCACGCGTCGTGGTTGCCGACGGCGTACTGCGGGAGGGTTCGCTCCTCCTCCGACAAAGAGGCCCGTACGCGGCCGATCTTCACCTGGAAGTAGGCGGGGTGCGCGACGACGAGCAGAGGGGGGACGGGCACGCCACCACCGCTGAGCCTTCACTGTCCCGACGCGCGCACGTCGGAGGGCGCGGGGTAGTTCGCCTCGAACAGGAGGTGAGCCTCCCACTCGTGCAGAGAACGCCGACCGAAGCCGTTGACCGTCACCGCATCGCCGGGAAACGCTCGGTCATGGAGGGAAGAAAGGGAAGGGAGGTAGTCGGCGACGAGGGAGGAGGCCGTGAGATGCTTTCACCAGCGTGGAGGAGGGCGGCTTTTATAGCGACCGGGGGCGGCATCGTGTGTACGCGTGACGGGGAGGGGTAGGGGGCGCGTCGCCGCACTGCGTTGCCCGTGAGGAATCAATGAGAAGGCTGACCGGCGGCAGTCTTCCTTTGCATTGATTCCTCGCGGGAAACCGAGGCGATGAGGACGACGAGACGCGGCGGGGTCGCTGACTCGTTGGATCCGTCGTTTCTTCGTGTCAAAACCGCTTGCCCTGGCGGCCCCGGGCGGCCCCAGCGCGTCGGGTTCGGCCTGAATACGTCGGGACTAGTTTCTGGCCTAACGGGAAAAATGGGTTTCTCCTCGCGATTGTAAAACGGGTCTTGGTTTTCGGAGGGAGGAAAGAAATTCGGTGGGAGGGAGATCGCGTGTTGGAGATCGATGGAAGGGGGAAAACGAAATGAACGAACAGTACTGAGACAGTAGAGATTATAATAAAACTCCAAGAGCAAATAGTCAAACTCCGCGAACTCATCGCATCCTAAGCGACCAAACACACCCGGACCACGTGACGGAGAAGTGGAGGATAATGACGTCGTCGTCGACGGCGAGGAACCAGCACCTGGATGAGCTCCGCGCGCTCATGGCGTCGCACTCGCCCCCGATCGACGCGCTCCTCATCCCCTCCGAGGATGCCCACCAGGTTGTTGCTCCTGCGGGCCGCGCCGATCGGAACCGATCAGGGTAGATCAGATCCTGTTGGGCTCGACTGCGCCGGGATTAGTGTTTTGTGATCTCTTCTGCTTTACTGGTTCGTTCCTCTGCTCGATGGTTGCGAATTGATTTGCTAATCTGGTTTGTGTTCGTGCAGAGCGAGTACGTGTCGGAGCGGGACAAGCGGCGGCAATTCATCTCCGGGTTCACTGGGAGCGCTGGTAAGTGTTAATCCATTCGTCTTCTTAGCTCTTAGTCGATTGCTCCTTTGCCGATTGCAACGAGTTCAGGTCGATAACACCGCCTATTAGTTGAGAGGTTTGTGGTGTTGTAGCAACTTGTTTTGCCACTTGTGTTGCTACAGCAATTGCAACCGGCAGCAGGGAGGTTTTCAAAGTAGCTAAGTTAGCATGTCATCATCGTGAACAATTGATCGAATACAGTATCAGCTTCGTGCTTTGTTGAGGATTGGTTAGCTTTTATTGTGCGATTAGTTGATTGCCCGTTCGTTGCCATGGAACGACATATACTTAGGTAATTTATTTATTTATTGGACGCAAGGAAACAACTAATAAACGTATGGAGAACTATGAAATCCTCCGTCTTTTATTATTAGGTAAAGACAAGCGCACCGAGCCACTTCTCCTTTCTACTGATGTGATGAATCCGTCCTCACATCCTCCGGTTGTGCACCGGCCCCTTCCCCCTTGCATACTATCTACACTTGCCGTCTTCTCCCTTACATCCTATAGCCGATTCCTTTTTCATCATGTCGACCTCTCTGACATCCAGTGGCGAATCTAGGAAGAAAATGAAGATGAAGGGTAGGCTAATGTCAACGGCGCGAAAACTAACCTTGTTGTCAAAACATGATGTCCCAACCTTGTTGTCAAAATAACATCAGAATTTCCCAAATTAATACTTAAAATTGTAGTAGTAACTAGATTTTTCTAGGAATTTTGAAAAAATATATGAAAAATTGAACCAAAATTTATTTTTTTCTTGCATAATAACCATTATCTCCTCATTGTGTTGTTCATATAAGTTGGAGAAGGGTTACAATCACAATAAGTAAGGGAACGGTATCTAGGTTCAAATTAGCTGGGATAGGTTCAGGTTCAGTGCGAGGAGTACATGCATGCATACTCTTTTTCGCACTCTTTTTTTTCGCAAATAAGGCGAACTGGACACTAAATTAGTTAACATTGCATGAAGTAGTGATTACAGTAGATTGAGGCTGGGCATTCCTGTTGTGGCATTGTGTGTTTGCTACTTGATAGTAGATGTACTATTGAGCTGGGATGAAAGTACTACTAGTAGTAGTAAAAATATATTGTTATTTGGAGGGTAGGCTTGAGCCTGTTTAAGCCCTCCTACTAGACTCACCGCTGCTGACATCATCTCCTCCTGTCACCATCGTTTACCACCAATCCCATTATCGTCTCCTCGGATAGCAGGTTGGGGCTGTGGAGCCTCCACCTGTATGAGGTGAACACCAGATGGCATGCCACATCGACGCCCTCCCCCATCAATTATGTCATAAAGAGGATGGGTAGGGCTAGCTATATATCTATGTGTTGCTATGGATTAACAATTTGGATTTTCTCGCCATGTGAAATATTTACCTTTACACTCCAAGCCACACCCTTTGTTTCATCATGACAGTCCACTAATCTTCACAATGAAATAAAATTAAATCATAGATGTCACGCGCCCCACATGCCCTTTTCAACTACTTCCTTTCTTCAACAATCGTCATGCTCGTCAATGTTAATGAAGCACGACTGCATCCCTGGCGACATTGCCCCCTCCCTTCCCCCACCCAACACACAAGAATACAAGGCGTTGTCTATTTCCTTTCGCTTGCCCTCGGCTTTGCCATCACTTTGTACACAAATAGAAGATTCAAACAACAATGTAAAATAGAACTATAGTTTTCCCTAGCTAGCATACCCAATTATAGTGAGCCAACTCTACTGGCCGATGTAACTGCATCATCCATTTTTGGTTGGTTGCTCATAGATAAAAATAATATACTTAGAACCAGCATCATGAATCTTCTTTGCTATGTATGTACCCTCTTGTGTAGAGTTGTGAGTTAGCACATAAAAAGCAATCATACATGTTTTATGCCACAGCCATTCTTCAAACAAGATTTGCGGAGCATAAGTTTTGCCCTTGCAAACGAAACATAAATAATCAAAAGATAGAACATGGCCGATTTGCAGAGTATAAGTTTGATATTGCTAAAAGTAAATCAGTATGTGCTTTGCCTGAACTGGGCAAGCAATAATCAAATGAGTTTTGATTTTGATGGGATCCTGACTGGATCGAAAGCATGAAACAACCTCCTTTATATCAGAAAGGACTTAACTGATTTCAGTTATTGTGTTGGTATGGATATCTGAAAGTGTGTGTGTTGCAACATGCCGAGCTTGATGTTCATTTTTTCTTCTTACTTGGTTGTTACGAGTCTTATTTGGTTTGTATCCTCAATTCCTATACAGGGTTGGCCCTTATCACCACAAATGAGGCGTTATTATGGACGGATGGACGATACTTCTTGCAGGCCACGCATCAACTGAGCAATCGGTGGAGACTCATGCGCATGGGAGAAGACCCACCAGTTGAAGTCTGGATAGCTGATGTAAGTATTGACCACCTTCCCTCGCACATTTTTGGTTCAATTTTCTAATCGACCACACAGAACTTGTACAAAACGATGAGGAACCTACTATGCTGTCCGTTTTGAGTTCTGCCACAATTTCAGTGATGTGAATCTGGTTGTCTTGTTCACCATAGCAAGGTTATCTCCTCAAAGATATAAGCGTTCAGCTTCAGCATTTAAGGGAACTCACCAACCAATCTGTAATCGAAACTGCTTGTTATTTCTTCAAGAGTTGTGGAATGTGTCAAAATTGTCAACGCCTTAACTTCATTGCCATCTCACCATCTGTTAATTGAATACTCTTGTCTCTAATTTAATTTGTGAAAACTAAATCCGCTGTTGTGTTCTCAGAATCTCTCAGATGAAGCTGTTATTGGAATTGATTCATGGTGCATCTCTGTGGATTCTGCTCAGAGATATGAGCAAGCATTTTTAAAGAAGAATCAGACGTTGTTTCAGCTTTCTTCTGACCTCGTCGATGACGTTTGGAAAGATCGTCCTCCGAATGATGCTGCACCTATAATTGTGCACCCTGTAGAATTTGCTGGGCGTAGTGTAGCACAAAAGATGAAGGAGTTAAGAGAAAAGTTAAAACATGCAAAGGCTAGTGGCATTATAATTACTGCCCTTGATGAGGTACAGTTAATTGATTTGCATCTTGGTTTCACTCATTCCGTACGGTCTACTAAATTGAATCTGTTCTATTTTCTCAAAGGTTTATAGGATGCATGGCCATTTTAATTTCCTCTAAATCCCCATTTTAGGTTGCTTGGTTGTACAATGTTCGGGGAAATGATGTGCATTACAGCCCAGTGGTTCATTCTTATGCTATTGTAACCCTGCATGGTGCCTTCTTTTATGTGGATAAGAGAAAAGTAACAACTGAGGTCAGTGAGTAAACTGAATATTTAAAATTTGTAAGTTTTTCATTGTGGTGTTAATGGTGATCTGGTGCAGGTTAAGAACTACATGGCTGAAAGTGGTATTGATATCAGAGAGTACGATATGGTTCAACTGGATGTTAGCTTGCTTGCGTCTGGACAGCTAAAAGGCTCTGCAGTTACTGGTAGCTTGCACATGGAGAAGGATATCAACGTGGCGGAACATTCCAAAATCTGGATTGATTCAAATTCGTGTTGCCTTGCACTCTACTCAAAGCTTAGACCAGATCAAGCTTTGATGCTGCAATCGCCCATTGCTCTACCAAAGGCTGTCAAGGTTTTTTCTTTTCTTTTGTATGCACGTGTTTAGTAGAAATTCGTGTGCATGCAATCACCTTAGCCTTTCCAGTAGACTGTAATCACCTTTAGCTTTTTCAATCGACTATGACATACATACTATCTTCTTTAAACTCCCCAAAATCTAGTACTGTTAAGAAAGTTTATGCTTCGTGATCAAGCATGGGAACTTGATAGTTGCATATGCCTAAATTGCGCTGGATAAATGAGCTCAGTAATTTCTAGGAGCACCAAGAGGACCCATTGAAAGAAAAGGAAGTGTTAACATTGAGTCACTCAAATGAGTTCATTTGGTATGAACTATCAAGTATAATGACGTGTTAAAAACAGGTTTTGCCATAATTGTGTGTACTGATTATATCCCTTTTGATTGTGAACATATATTATCACATTAGAAAAATGTTTCATTTTAGAAGTATATCCTGTAACTATTATGCAGAATACAGATATAATAGTTTGCATGCTAAAAGTGTATCTTGTTCAAGCATTTTTTTTTCTTGTTTCACTCTGTATTTTTGCATAAGCACATAGTGTGCATTTCAGTTAGTATGTACGGGTATGTATGATAAGCTATATGTCCTTGCAAGTTTAATCATTTAGTATATTTTTGCCTAAACATTTTAATTTTGTTTGAATGATGATATAGAATCCTATGGAGCTGAATGGTTTGAGGAAGGCACACATTCGAGATGGCGCAGCTGTTGTGCAATACCTGGCTTGGCTGGATAATCAGGTCAGTTGACTTTTTACTTGTAAATGCCCTGTGACTTAAAACATGGCATAACCCTACCGCTTCCTAGAATCTGACCTCTAGGATTTTAAGCCGTCTTCCCTTGCCGCCATGCATGGGAACTCCAGCAAGAGATCCTAGTGATGCGGTTGCCCTCCTTCACGGCCCCCAACCTGCAGTTTCTACCATTTTCACAGCCCAAATCCTCTTCTTACCGGGCTAATCGGCTGCGGCTGTGGCTGCTACCCTCTATGCCCTTTCCGACACCACCGGCCGTCACATCACCTCCTTGGGCTGAGCGGGCTCGACAATGTGGCCGCACATAACCCGACCTGGCCGATCTCATCCTTGCACTCGAGGACCATGCACTTGCTGGTTTATGTGGTTCTCGTCCGACCCTACTAGCCCAGTTCTCTGCTTTGGTGTGCTCTCGGAGCTCGCTGGGTTTGTCCTCATTGTAAGAGAGGTGCCGTTCGTGAAGTTGCTCTTGAGGATGGGAGGAGGTGATTTACACAACAAAAGGTGGTAGAGCTTTGCCAGCAATAGGGGAGACATGTGCCTTGATGGCTCCTGTGCTTCCCCAAGGAGCAGGAGGCTAAGTTGGGGGTTGAGAGTGAAGAGGAGACCAAGGATGTGTTTCCTTGGGATAGTCAAGGATGGGTTAGGGCCGTCCTTATTTTTTGAATGGGATAATCCAGTTTGGGTGTTTGTTTGGTTCGAGGGATAGAGATGGTTGGGATGAGCCGGTTGGAGTGTTGGTTGGTGGATGAACATGACCAAGTGGGTTTGTGATGACCCTCTCATCTATGTGGTAAGATTGCCCCTATATTTTGCCCGAACAAGGTTTTAAATCGTGGCATTGTTATAGCTATGCCAGCTATCTCGGAAAGTATATACAATAGTGTTGTTAAAGTAAAAGTAAAAAGAAGTGTCTGACAAAAAACACTGGCCAAGTAAGGACTAAGGAGAATCCGTCATTTATTAATAACTAACTAACGTATGGATAGATGGTTTATTTTCTTTCTTGGTTGTGACATCATGAGTGTCGGTGGGAGTCGCCTTGAAACCAACTGGTCGAAGCTCCAACATAAAACAACCTCCCAAGAAAGATTGGATGCTACATTGTTAGGGTTTCTATTGTTTCATGTTATTTAGTTACATACATGGTCGTTTTGGATTAATTTGCGTGTACAAATGATTACATGCTATTTTCGTACCAAGAAAATGGCTTCCATGTCCCAGGCATGAAACCAAACTGATTTGTGGTCACACTTGCCATTCTTCGTAAGCGGTGCTGTGACTCTCTCCCATAGCTTCATTGTATGGCTCATCAGCTTAATTCCATGATAATTAGTACAACTTTGAACTCCTCCCTCATTCTTGAAGATTGGTACTAATATACTCTGCCTCCATTCTTCTGGCATCCTGTTTGCCCAAAAAATGAGGTTGAAAAGCTTAGTTAGCCACTATTGCTGTCTCCGAGGCCCCTCCACACCTCAATGGGGATACAATCAAGGCCCATCGCCTTGCCTCATTTCATCCTTTTTAAAGCCTCCCTGACGTCATACTCCTGGATTCAACGCACAAAAAGCCTGCTAGTATCATCAAAGGAGTCGTCCAGTTCAATGGTAGAGTTCTCATTCTATCCATTGAACAACTTGTCGAAGTATTCCCACCATCTATGCTTAATCTTCCCACCAGGAGCTGATCTGCTCTGTCCTTGTTGCATTTGACTTGGTCGACATCTCTCGTCTTCCTCTCTCGGATATTGGCCATCTTATAGATGTCCCGTCTGCCTTCCTTCGTGTCTAAGCGTTGATAGAGGTCCTCATACGCCCGCCCCTTTGCTTCACTTGCATCCTTCTTTGCCACATTGTTCTTTATGTTGTTTGCACTCGTACCGTGTAGGCGTCTGAGACGATCTTTTTTCTCCTTAATAGCCTTCTGGACATAATTATTCCACCACTAGCTATCTTTAGCTTCGCTTCTACTTCCCATGGACACTCCAAACTCCTCTGAAGCCACCTTACAAATGCAAGTCGCCATCTTCATCCACATATTTATTGTCTGCATCACCTCCTTCCTCCCAAGGCCCCCTCCTTAATGGTCCTCTCCTTGAATGCCTGAGCCGTCTCCCCCTTGAGCTTCAATCACTCTGATCTAGCCACTTTGGCGTGCTTATTCCGATGGACACGAATCCGAAAGCGAAAGTCAGCTATCCCAAGCTCATGCTGAGGGACAACACTCTCCATCCAAGGCAATCGTGCCACCATCTGTAGAAGTTGCGCCACTGCTGGCACAATCGACGAGTCATCCATGGAGATCATGTTAGGGCATGTACAATGGTGCTATCTTAGGAGTGCCATGTAGGATAAATGCTGTGGTGGAGGAGAGAGAAATCATAAGAAAAGGCTTGTCTTCTCTTATTTAAGAGATGATCTCTTAGCACAATATGTCTCACCACGTTTTTGGGAATAGCTAGTTATTGAAGATAAGGCTAAGAGATCCCACTGAAGACATGCTTTTTTTGTCATCTCAATTACATGCAAGGCTTAAGATAAGACTATCTTATCAACCATTGTACATGCCCTTATTGCTTGTTGCTTGTCGGAATCGCCACACGGCAATCTACCAGCAGCAATCCCTAAGACTCACCCACCAAGACCTCAGCTTGATTGATGCCCAGGTGCATCCGATTTAGCGAAATTAGGGAATATGTAGTACAAGGAAACGATGAATTTTGATTCACGGGAAGGTTATGAAAGCATTTGTATACAATTTACGTGCTTTCCTGCTTAGAGCATCTCCAGCAGCTTCCCCAAGACCTTCCCCTATAAGTGTGTACTAGCAAAAGGGCCCGTGCGTTGCAACGGGAGAAAAATATATCGCACGTTCTTATAGTCTACAAAAGGTGGTCTAGAATCTAAGAATATTTAGCTGCAGCCGTTCAAGATTCCACAAGTCCACTCTTCTATTTCAACATGGCTTGCATGTAGATTTGATATGTACATACAAACGGGCTAAGCGATAATCCATTTATTCATGACATGCGCGGAATGGGATGTTATTATTGGTAAAGGAAAACGATAAGAACAGAAGATGATACATTAGCACACTAGACATGCATGCATCATGGGCGGTTTTTGGTTCAAGCATCACCCACTTATGGCATGTTCAACAACATTCCTGTTGTTAACTTCTCGTGCCTCCTCTATGCTCGTCCAGTTTTGTTCATTAACATTGTCTGCCTGATAATTCCCACCCCTTTATGTGTCACTTGGCTTGTTATTTACAACCTGTCTGAGAAAATATGTTGTTCAGCGTATTTTTTCGGCCTCAAGCCCAGCCATCACCATAGTACATCTGATATGGTCTTCACCTCCGATTTCATCTATTTCAAAAAGTACACACACATTTATTTATTTTATGTGCAAATATTTTTTCATCTATTTCAAAAACTACACACATTTATTTATTTCATGTGCAAATATTTTTGTTGCAACTCTTGAATATTTCTTCACGTGCATATTTATCAAAGAAAATAGATGGAAGAGTTTTTACAAACAATACATAAACACCATTTTTTAATGTCTGTACACGCATGTATACGGCCGAGTAATGCTACATCGACAAAGGTTTGATTAGAGATTTTATGTTCAAACTGATGTGGAGGATTGTGATTGGTAATAGGAGGACGAGGGGGCCCACCCCCACTTAAAACAGGGCATGGGGATTGTTTGGGAGGTTAAGTCAGCCTTTGTAGGTCTAGCATTACTGGTATACTGCCCACATCCCATCTTATATATTCTCCTATGGCGCACATCCCATATATTTATCGGATCTCGGTTTTTCTTGCCATGCATCCTTCTTTTATATAGCGCAACACATCCCATCTTTATCGGGCCTCTTTTATTTCTTGCCATGCATATCCTTATCTACATCCCATATTTATGGGATCCCCTTGCCATGCATCCTCTTTTATTTCTTTTATAGCGCATCACATCCCATCTTTATTCGGGCCTCTCTTTTATTTCTTACCTCGCATGTCCTTTCTTTTATTACTTGCCATGCATGTCCTTATTTGTTGGGTCTTCTTTTCTTCTTAGAGACGGGACCAACACCTCTTCTATTTTGTTCAACTCCCAAGAAGGCTTGTCCGTTGTCTACTTGCTGACATCTATAAATTGGTCTAATTTTGTGTAAATCGGCGAGGTGGTATTAATACGCGCGACACTTATATTTTTGACAGAAGCCAAACCTAGCTCGACTGGTTCCTTCCCTACGACTGTGAAGTGGAGGCCTGGGTTCGATCCCCGCACACCACATATTATTTTTCATTGATCGGAGCGGCACAGAGTTAAAAGGGCCGACCCATGATGGTGTGTGGGACACGGCGGACGATCCACACGTTTTTTCCCCTAAACTTATTAAACATGAAGTGCGGGTTCATTGCATAAAAAGTGTGGGGGTTTTCTGCAAAACGGCGCGATGGACCAAGAATACCTACCCCCTTATTAGTAGGTATATATAGATTGGGGCTCTCCCCATAAATTTATTGGGTTTCACAGGTGTGCTTTTGTAGCAGATCCCCAATACAACTTTCCCTATACTTAGTATGATATGTGCCTGGTAGAACCAGGGATTCTACCGGACCTGCATGGAAGGTTGTAGGGGAAGGATGGAGCGGGGCGAGGTGACGAGCGGGCGTGCCGGCGGCTGGGCGCCGTCGCGATGGAGGAAGATGGCAGCGGCGGCTAGTGTTGTAGGCGGCTAGGGTTTCCGGCTCCTCTGGGAGCCGGGCAATAGGGATAATAATATTCTTATTGCTTGATTAGATTGATACATCTCCTCTCCTTATATAGAGAGGTTTACTTGACTCCTAAGCAAACGATCCTAATAACGATAAGATAATTGGGCTAAGCCCCTAATAAAGATAAGATAACTTGGGCCACAACCCACTGGGCTAAACCTCTAATATGATGGTCATAACACTTCTCCCCGCCTACACAAACAGCTCGTCCTCGAGCTGTAAGGTGTCCTCGAGCTGTAAGGTGGGGAAGCACTTGCTGAACTCCTCGAGGTGATCAACCAGCGTCAAACACCTGCGCGACAGCTGGGGCGGCCAGGTCGATGGCGACTGCGTCCTCCGGAATGTAGTCTGCAGCCTCCAGGTAGAAGAGTCGCGGGCAGACGTGGCCGGGCGTGTAGGGCTCGTCGCAGTTGAAGCACAACCCTTGGCGGCGATGCTCGAGTAGCTCGACTGAGGTGAGCCGGCGGAACGGGCGCGCCGCGGTCGCGGCGAGGGGTGCCGCGGAAGCCTGAGCAGGTTGACCCTGCGCGGGAATATCTGGCCAGGGTAGCGACCCAGCGGCCCGGGACGGTGATTCCTGCTGGATGGCCACCGCGCGGCGCTCGAACGCGCGGGCATAGTACATGGCTGTCTGGAGATTCTGGGGTCCCCTAAGCTCCACGTCCACGCGGATGTGATCCGGAAGTCCACCGACAGAGCTTTGGCAATGGGCGGCACGGTGGGGTAGGGGCCTCCTCGACGGTCCCCCGAGCATTGACGGTGGTCTGACGGTAATTGCGGCAGCGCGCTGCGTGGCTTGCATTGGAAAAATATAAGGGAATATGGGGTGTTTTGGGTGAGATCCTAAAAATTATTAGTTTCAGGGAAACTGGTGGAGCACATTTTTTCTTCAACTTCCCCTGTACCTGATTTTTTTTTTGGGAAATAGGGGAGCTGCTGGAGATGGTCTTATAACATACTTTTAACTTGAACGCTCACAAGCCCATGAGTACTGCATGTTTTCCTGCTTAAAAAACTAGAAACATATTATTTAACTTTTAAGAGATGTATATTATGAATTGTTTGTGCTGCAAATACTAACAAAATGGTAATGAAAATTCAAAAAAGTAGGTTGCTTAATATCCAAAGAGCCATGGTCGGACCACCCCGCAGCCCCCCGTCGCTCCCGCAGGGGTGACTCGGGCGGCGGTAAACCTAATCTGCCGCCGGCCGCCCCTCTCTCTCTCCTTTCCCTCGTCGCCATCGGAGGGGGTCGTCGGAACGCCGTGCGACCGTCGGGGAAGATAGCGGCGAGGATCTGTCCGCCCTGCTGCGTGCGGGGGACTTGGAATTGAGGCGACGACCTCATGAGGTGGCCCTTAGCCGGCGGCTGTTGCAGGTGCTGGCCGCCTCCCTTGGCCGCACGGGCGGCAAGATGGCGGCGGGTGGTGCCTGCGGGGCGTGGTGGCCTCGGGGTCACCCGTCTCGGATCTGACGCCGTCCCAATTCAAGCCTCACGATCTGGTCTGCGGCCGCCCTTGGTCGCCGGTGCCGTCTGTGGAAAGGGATGGGGAAGTGCGGAGCCCGGAGAAATCCAAGGCCAGATCTTCCGACCATGACGACGGCGCACGCCTACATATAGGCGCCGTCAAGGTTCTCCATTCCGCCTCTGCCTCCCTCCTTTGCTCGTGTACCGGGGTGAAAACCCAAATCCCTCCGGATTGGGTGGCAGCGACGCTCGCGGTGTTGTCATCTTCATGGAGGTGTCGCCTTCAGTGAGCATGGGAAGGTGGTGGCCCCGTCTTGGTTGGGTGGCGTTCAACGGCGGTCTCAATCATGATGTTCTGGGGGAAACCCTAGATCTGGGTCTACCGGATCGGACGATGACGACGCCTGCGGTGTCGTTCTCCCTCCCGGGGCATTGCTTTGGAGCACCCGCTGGCTGGAGGGGACAAGAGGACGAGCGGTGTTACATCTACCGCATGGCCGGCGTCGGATCTCGGTTGCATGGCGCTGTGAAGTTTCGACGACGGGCGCGTGTGGATGGGTACGTGCAGGGTGGTGGCGCTGTGTGGCGCAGTGGTGGCGTCGACGGCAGGCCTGTCAATGGTGATGCGTCAGTTCTTGCTCTGGAGAGGGATCGGTGGAAGATGGCCGCGGTGACCTCTGAGAGTGCACCAGACCGGTGTGTGACCCAGCGCCGGTGTGTGGCTTGGCTGGGGCATCCGGCTTTAGATGTTAGGGTTTGGCGATGTCTGTTTGGTATTCGGCCCGGATATTCAGCACACCTTCATCGAAGGGATAGGAATAGCAGCAGGTGTTGCCTAGATGGTGGCTTCAGGCTTACTGATGTATTACTTTGTATGGTCTTTGTGAATAATTAATAAAATGGCTGCATGCATCGTTCAGATGCAGATGCCAGGGGTATATCCTCCTTCTCTAAAAAAGAAAAGAAAAGCAAAGAGCTATGTTTTTGAGGATATATGTGTGTATTTGAGCGAGGTAATTTAATCTCACCATTCTTATGCAAGAGTTAAGCTAATCATACTTATTCCATTCTATCTCTCCAACCAAACGCTAGAATGGAGCCATTCTACTCCATCTGTACGGAACCAGTCCCATTCTGCTTGAATGGAACCATGACATTACACTCCACTTGGTTCTCCAACCAAACACACCCTTAATTTGCATATGATATGGAGCTCATGTAGTTTGATGATGTGGCATGCTTACCATGATCCTGTTTGTTTAGTTATTATTTGCTATCTGCTTTGATGTTACTTAACTAATTTTGTTTTCCTCTAATCACAGATGCAAGAGAACTATGGGGCCTCTGGTTACTTCAGTGAGGCCAATGGATCACAGAAAAAAGAGCATTTGTGAGTTTACCCTTTTATTTTTGCTGTTTTTGAGCATCCTGTGAGCTGTCTTTAGTCTAAGCTAGAGTCAAGCATTACTACACAACTAAAACTGTTATATGTTCCTAGAGTAGGCTCTAGATATTTTACGTGGTTTTCTGGAGTGGGGATTTGCATTATAAGTTCATATGTCTTACAAGACTAAGTGGCTTTATGATAAATGAACTTATGATTCATCATTGATGCAGTTCAGTTTAAATAGACGTAACCTAATAGAGAACATGTGGCCAGAATTTTGTCAGAATATGAAAGAAATAGTTCTTGAACAGAGCCTAACAATAAGATAAATGGCATATTGCCATTACTGCGCAAGCAGAGGAGTAGAAATAGTTAAAAAACAGCCAAATTCTGACCAATTTTTTTTAGAACGCTTAATCTATCGCTTAGGGCAAAAGCGAAGCGTTTTGCCATCGCTCAGCGCTTTCTTGAACACTGACAATAACATATCGTCGGGCACATTCCTTGTAGTTCCAAGTTTAACTAACAAACCGAATTTCCTTTTTGCATCTTATTTTTCAGTACATGGAAAAGGATCTTGCATCCATGCTACATGACCTATTAAATGATATATTTGCTCTTGTTTGTCTGCGCTCTGCATCCTTTATCTGCATATATGTTTTACTGTTGTTTATTTGAGGGACATAGACCAGAGTAGATTTGGTAGTGTTAATCTGCTCTTTTTGTACTTCAGGGAAATACAACTTACTGAGGTTTCTGTCAGTGATAAACTTGAAGCCTTCCGTGCAGAGAAAGAGGTATTCTGCAGTATTTATGGAATTTACCATCCCAGCAAGTCACTTGATAGTATTTACGGAATCTGCTTAAACATAAACGACTTTCATGATCCTATCAGCCAGTTTTAGTGACTTCTTGTGTGTCCCATTATAAGTTTGTCACAACCGTAAACTGAGGCTTAAGATAAGGCCCCTGTCAAAGATGTGATTTGCAGTTCAGCACACCTCCAACCGAGGGCCTTCCATCTCTATTTATACATGGGTTTACATGACAGGTAGGTACAAGCGATAGATCGTAACAGAATACAAAGACTTGGGCTACAAGATGTACACATCCTAACCTCCTAACTCTATCTTATACTCCCTCCGTTCGGAATTACTTGTCGCGGGAATGGATGTATCTAGACATATTTTAGTTCTAGATACATCCATTTCCGAGACAAGTAATTCCGAACGGAGGGAGTACGAGATATACATCGGTTGTTTAACGCACCCCCTCAATCACAGCCGGAGAGGTTGAGATTGTGTCTAAAGAACCGAAGCTGCTGTATACCGATAGGTTTGGTTAGGCCATCTGCCAGCTGGTCTTGCATGGGGATTGTCGGATTACGGGCTCCGCAAACCCAAGAAGTTCGAACGCAGGGGCGTGAACGAAGATCTCTTCCACTCACGTCTATCTAATGCCTCGCCCTCGTCCAATGGTAATATTCAAGCAAGCAACAAGTAGAGCACACACAAGTTTACCCAGGTTCAGGCCACCTTGCGGTGTAAAACCCTACGTCCTGCTTTGGTGGATTAGCCTCGGGAGGGCTTGAGTATGAACAAGTATAGTGGTTCTTGAGTTCAGGAGGGTCAGGAGGCAAGGGTTCTTGCTCCTTGGTGTGAAGGCGGAGTCTCTCTGGATCCGATCCGCCCCCCCGCACGGTGGGAATCCTAGCTACTTATATAGGCGGCCAGGGTCCTCTTCCCCCGAAATGTTTAGGCGGGAAGGGATCCCACAATGGCCATTTTGAGCGGGAACACAAGGACGTTCCTATCCTGACAAAAGCGGTCTTCGCCTGCAAAGGGATCAGGCGATGACGCGATGGTGGGCTCGGTGGTGACATCCTCCCTGCCGTCCTTACGGTCTTCGGTCTTGTTGCACCAAAGGGGAAACCTTTGTCTCGCCCCTCAGGAACCCGCGCCTGAGCTGTCTCCTTTGCACCAAAATGGCAACTGCGCCGCTGGCACGCGCTGGCACCCGCTGACGCGGTGCGTCACTGCTCGCGTCACTGCCTCCTCCTGAGGCAGGCTTGACCTTGGATTCTCCGCCCCTCTGGAGCAACCTAGCCGAGGCCGCTCCTGAGGGGGTCTTGGTGTCGTTCTCCTCGCGAGGTCTAGCCCCCCTCGCGAGGGTCTTGGGCAGCTGGTCGATCAGCTGGGCCGTACCAGGCCGTAGTAGGAGCGCGTCACGGCCCGCAGGCAGGCAAGTCTGGGTACCCTGGTTCTCAGGACGCCGACAGTAGCCCCCGGGCACAAGGCGCGCGCGGAGTTGGCTTTGGGCGAAGCCTTAGTCGAGGACGAAGCGCCGCGGACCCCAGAAGACTGCGGGTCAGGCTGGCGCATGACGGTTGGATGGGACGTGGCGACTTCGCTTCCCACGCAGTCTTGGCAATCGTGCGATTTGACAATCGCACAACCGATAGGCGGACTCCTTGCTGCCGCCCCTGCTTTCTTGTCTCTCAATCGTCTCCAACCCTTCCTTGCCTTCTCTGCCCCTCCTTCCTTGCCGCCATGCCGCGCAGGACAAAGAAGAGGGGAACCGGCGAGTCTGCCACGCCGCCGCCGGGGCTCGAGCCGGCACTGGGTCGCTCCCTCGTGGTGAACCAAGAGGGTATGGACAAGGTGCGCCATGCCCTGGCCGATGCGTCCAACGAGTGTGGGCCGACCCGGGCCTGGCTCGCCTCCTGGCCAACGGCGGAGTTAAACGCCAACGACATCCAGCTCCACCTCCACGCCATCTTCGCGGGTCTCCTCCCCCTTTTTTCGCCTTCTTCTATGCGGTGCTCACGCATTACCAGATTCGGGCGCTGCACTTGGATCCGGGGTCCATCATCTTCCTCTACGGCTTCACGTTTCTGTGCGAAGCTTTTGTCGGTGTTTCCCCGTTCGTGGCCCTGCTTCGCCACTTCTTCGCCCTCCACCTGGTCGACGGGGGGTAGCGCTCGGATGCGTGTCGCTGCGCGCGGTGGAGGCGACTGCTGCCTCCGGGATCGACTTCACGCTTCGCCTGACCATGGCGGGGTTTCGTCGGCAGTGGGTGTATGTCGATGCTGTTACGTACAACCCCCAGTTCCTCCTTCCCGACGCGCCGGCGGTGCCGAGCTCGGGCTGGGAGCACGAGGCCCTCTCAGATCCGCGGGCAGAGCAGGTCATGCGTCGGCTGGCCAGCCTGAGAAGGAATGGGCTGACCTTGGCGATGGTGGTGAGGGACTTCCTTGTTCTGCGTGTCGCCCCGCTTCAGCGCCACTCTCGCCCGATGTGGGCCCTCTCCGGTCTTGATGATCCTGTGCGTCTTCAGCGGAAGCAGCTCCCTCTTGAGACGCTCCAGGGGATGCTGCGGCTGCTCGTCGGCGGAGTGCCTGAAGCACGCCCCGTCTCCGCGACTCCCTTGTACTTGGCTTCCGTGGCCGGAAAAGCCTTTGCCGAGAAGATGCCTTGCTTCGATGCGTGGGGACTATTGCTGGGGGGCGTCTCTGAACTTCATGACAATCCCCTGATGGTGGCGCCAGGGCTCACAAGCCCAACCTTCCCTTCCGGGGCGGATACGTCAAGTGGAGCTCCTGACCTAGGGTCCACTCCGCCCCCGGAGCGAGCAGACGAAGCGCGGGCGCCTGTGGCGACGGAGGTGGCGGAAGATACCGAGGCGCTGCCGGCTCCTGAGGTGGCTGAAGATGGGGCACGGCAGCCCCCTCTCGGGGTGAGCCCGGAGGACGCCATAGCGGGAAATGGGGCGCCGGCCGCGGGCGTCCGCCGCGGCCTTGCCCCGGGCCGAGGCGCGCCTGCCCCAAGCGGCCTCCTGTCGTCCTTCGCGGCGCTGGGCAAGAGGCGGAGGTTGACGGGCAACTATGGCCCTGCCCCGAGGGCTCTGAAGAGGATGAAGCTGACTGTACCGGGCAGGTGCGTGTTCCTCAGCTTTTCCTGTTCTTCCTGATATGGTTCTCCTGACCTCTTGCTCTGCAGGGTTCCCCCTGACTCGTTCCCGAGCCGCTCAGCGAGGCTCGCAGACACTTCTGCCCGCGCCCCTCCTCCGGACCATGCTGGGTCTTCGGTAGACCTCGCGTGGGTCCGTGGGGCCGTGCCCGGACCCTACCACGTGGACCATGCTCCCAGCCCCCGAGTGCTTCTGGGGCAAAGCAGCTCTTGGTGCGTCGGGGGTCCGTCTCGTGCCCCGGGGCTTGTCTTCATCGTAGATCAGCAAGCTCTTGAGCGGCCCGGGAGGCCTGCTGCCCATCAGGACCACGCCTGCCCCTCGCGTCGGAGGTAGCGCGCGCTCCTGGGGTTAACCCCGGGCCGCATGCTGAGGGAGGAGAAGAGCCCTCTTTGGGCGGCCCGGACGTCGCGGATGAGCCCGGCCACCTCCTGGAACTCGCGCTGCAGATGAGTGTGGTTCGTCATGATCTTGTGCGGGGGGCATCAGATGCCCTGAAGCGCCTTGAGGTCGAGGTTGCTGAAGTGGATGCGCGCATTGAGGCCGAGGGCCTGCTTCTGGCTAAGGGTTGGCGCCAGTTGCGGGCTGCCGTTAACTTGAGCCAGCTGCAGCATAAAACCGCCCTGAAGAAAGCGGAAGCGTCTGTGGCCGCGGCTCAGGAGGCCCGCGTTCGCGCCCTGAAAAAGGCTCGCGACGCAGACCGCCGCCGCGCAGCAGCCTAGGAGCGCGAACGCGAGCTCGAAGCCTCGAACGCCGCGCTCGAGCGTCAGGTTCGTACTCGAAGGGCTGCCCTCGTCGTGCCCGCGGCCTATGATGACAGCCCAACGCGGGAGGAGGCGCTAGTACTTGAGATGATGGAGCTGGACATGGAGCGCGAGCGCCTGGAGACAATGGAGCGCCAGGTGGCCGAAGCCGAGGGCAACCTCGATGATCGAGAGGATGTCGCGAGGAAGGCTGCCATGGAGGCCGAGCGCCTGCGGAAGGATTACCGCGAGAAGCTGGGGCTTCACGAGACTCGCTTTGCTGATAAGCGCAAGGAACTCCAGAAGGAGGTCACGGCTCTTAAGGGCAAGCTAGCGGATGTCGAGCGCCGTCTGCAGGTGTCGGAGAAGGCTCGCGCCGCAGCCGAGCGTCGTGAGCGGGTGTCGAGGGAAGCCTGTGCCGCGGCAGAGCGCCGCGAGCGGGCGGCGGAGAAGGCTCGCGCCGCCGCCAGGGCAGAGCTGTCCTGCTTCCATAAGCAGGTGGAGGACATTTCCACTACCGCGACCCGGAACTCCGAGGAGGCCGCGCGAGCTCGTGGAATGCAACACATCCGCCCGAAGATGTTCGAAGCCTTGGGGCACAGGGCCGGCCGAGCCTTGAACGAGCTCCTTGACTCGAGGGTCGATGACCCTCTGGTTGATGATGACGCCGGATATCTCGGGTTCTTCACCAGAGTGGTGGAGCGTCTTGAAGGCGGGGTCATGAGGGCACGACAACTCGTTGAGGAGCAGAGCCGCGACATACTCAGGCGTGCAGTCTCCCGCATCTTCGGCAACTTGCTCTGTCTTGACCCGCGTACGGACTTCGGGGCCTTGCTGGAGCCTATGCCCGTGACGGTCGCTGACCCCGTGGAGGGATGGGTGAGCGATAAAGTGGACATGTTGGTGACGGAGCTTGTTCCAGCCATCGACGATGCGCCGATGCTCGGGAGGGGCGACGCCGACGGTCCTGACGACAATGCCGATGCTTTGTCCAGCTCCTGCTGTAGATTTGATTTTTGGTTGTGGCTCCAGAGCCGGGTAAGATGAATATCGTGAGACTTAAGCTTTTGATGATGTAAGGATGGGTCTAAGCACTCCCTTTTGATGATGCCAGGAGTGATTGGGCGGGATGTATCTGCGTCGGGATCGGCGCCAGCCGGATCTGCCGCGGGATCGGAAACCGCAGGCGAGTCGGGATCTTCTGTGGCCAGATTTTCCTGCACATGAGATAACGACAGTTGCGGCTGGGTAGCCGGATTAGTCCAAACAGGAACAGATACAGGATTGCCAATTTTTCCAGTTGGGTCAGATAAATCTGTACGTCCCATAGAGGAAGGGGAGAACACGAGAATTTCTGCACGCAGTTGATCGGGGGATTTGTGTGGTGGATCAGCAGAAAAGGAAAGGTATTTTCATCAAAGATAACATCGCGGGAGATATATATACGACCAATGAAACATGGAGACATTGGTAGCCCTTGTGCAGCATGCTATAGCCAAGAAAAACGCACCGCTTGGAGCAGAACTGTAGTTTGCGTTTGTTATATGGGCGGAGGCAAGGCCAACACGCACACCCGAAAGTGCGCAAAAAATTGTAGTCTGGTGGAGTGCCAAACACTCGCTCAATAGGTGTAGGGTTTTTGATGGTGCGTGTAGGGATGCGATTGATTAGAAAGCAAGCAGTGAGGAAAGCCTGGTCCCAAAAACGAAGTGGCATAGACGCATGTGCTAGGAGGGTTAGACCAACATCAACTACATGCCGATGTTTTTGCTTCGCGGAGCCGTTCTGCTGATGAATGTGAGGACATGAGACGTGGCTTTTCATACTCACCCCCCCCCC